>OV277866.1:70200327-71450327 GCA_922989275.2 Gari tellinella
GTTAGCTCCGCCCTGCCAGGTGAAAAAAACCGGCCTATAACATGATAAAAGCTTTGTATGATACGACTGGCGACATCAATGTTATGCCTGGCGACAGTACCCACTAAAATCTGCCGTTACATCTTAATAAACACATGGAATTAACAATCCTTAAAGTGTTAGCTATATGAACACTTTTAAACTTACACTGCAAAACAAATTTACCCTTTCAGTTGCAAACGTTTGTGTTTTCGTCAGACATCGAGTAAGTAGGTCTTCAGATCAGGATTCAAACTATGTGACTCGCATCGATGTTTCTTCAATCTAATACTTTACAGATAGATTGGCAAACAAGCTTAGACGTCAGTTTAGAAGAAAACTATACACGTAATTCAGCTGGATAAAGGTTAATAAAGACATTTGGAATTACAAACCGTTAATATGCAACCAAAATGAATACACTTAACGCCAAAAAAACAGTATGGTTCTAGGAAATGCATTCTTATTGAACGCTTTGTTGATTTTCTAAATAAATCTATCCCTTGTTTCAAAACAAATGGCTTTAAAAATGCAACAAATAGATAATACTTACAATGTACCGTTAAATACTCATCAAAATTGCAATTTAGCACACAGCAGTTTATGTGGTACAAGTTGCTAACAAGCGTCACAATCACCCAACAGTTTATAGCAATCATAAATACACCCAATTTTCTGTTATTAGCGGCGTTTATATAATTTTACTATTTGCCCCACAATTGGTTCGTAATAATTCGCCGATTGTATACAGGAATTGGCGATATTATCCACACTGTTGGCGCTACTTCTATAAGTCGGAAATTGCTCGTTTAATAGTGTTTATTTCACTTCAGCACTACAGCATATTTAGTTGTTTGATATTTTGTTATTCATTTCAAATAGTGTATAGTGCTCCCTCCCTACAACGGTCCTCCGAACAACGATTCCCTTCTTAAAGCTATGATTGCCACTGTTCCTCAAACAAGACAATTAAAGCCTACGCTTACTGCTACAATATCGTCTGCTTTTGTCACTTATAGTAAGACTCGAGAAAACTACGATAAGAATGTCGTCTGCTGTTTCTTTCAAAATTACGTATTGGCCATTTTGGCAGAAGAAACAAAAATACGAGTGACAAACAATTTAAACCCAGATCAGGTGCCCGGTTACGCGCCGTCTGGTCTGGGTTCATACTGTTTGCAAATGTAAGCCAAGTCAAGTTTATAACTGTGAGTGTATTAATTTTCCCTCCATATAACAACGCCATCCGAAATACACACAATATTTGTCTACCATTGGGTGCCCCTTAAGAGAAGCAGCACTGTTCATATTTTGGGTAGGTAAATAACGACTCTTTTTTGTTTTAACCCATGCCCTGTTTCTAGTTTTTAGTTTTTACATGTGAGACTGATGACCACTAAAATCAGATTGAAACTAAAGCGTAATATGCATTAAGGCGCTCTCTATTTTTTTCCAGTTCAATATTTTATTGTCTCCGTGAATAGGTGTATGTGGGTCGGAGATCCATCCCACTCTACACCTTACAATACATAGTAAACATATAAATCACCAAATATATTGAACATAATTGTTTTGTGTATGTATAAAGAAAAGAAAAAAAATGGAAAAAAATTGGAAAAAAATAGTGTGCTGAGAAATAACATGAGAGATATGAAAACATGCCTCTATTTTATACTAGGAGTGTTTCAAGCTTTATTCATTTAGTATACATTGTAACTTATGCCAATAGACTATATAATTTTCTAACTATTTCCCATTTGACTTCAAAGTCTTCTTCTGTTTTATTTTGTATTGCTATTAGCCAATTTGAATCAATTTTGTGTTTCAAGTATCTTTTAAAGGAGTCAATACACATATTGCGATTGTATTGCCTTTCAGTATATATATATATATATATTGTTTTAGGTATAAATATTATAAATTTAACTTTTTACAGTTCCCTCCAAATAGAATGGAAACTTCGTTTAATTGTATATTTACATTGACATTATTTAGAATTCGTTCAACTAGTTTTAAAAAGTAGTTTGTTATTTCGCAGTTATAGAATAGATTGGGAATTGTCTCTGGTAGTTTGTTACAAAACCTACAGAGATCATTTTCACTTAACTTCAGAGTAAACAAGTATGTGTTAACTGGCAGAAGTCTATGAAGTATTCTTACTTGTAACCATTGTAAGTTACTGTCTCTTGTCGTGTGGAAGGGTAAGTTATAAAATAGACTCCATTGACATTTTGTAAAAGTATAGCGTGAGTTCCACTTTTCCTTGCTTGTAGGCACAGCATTATTTAAATTAAGGATGTCATAGAAGACTCTACTACCAGACTTACTATTAAAGAGTCGTTCAAAAAGGTGTGGTATAAATGGAAGGTGGACGTCATTTTCCGGGTCTGTGCTACTAAAGGTGTTTACATATTTTGATACTAGTTTTGTAACTCCAATGAAGTATAAAATGTTCACTTTGATGTTTTGTAATTGCTCAAATTCGTCTAAAGTAAGTATATTATTATTTTTGTATAAGTCATTCGTATATCGTATTCCCTTTTCGTACCATGATTTTAAAAAGATAGATTTACCAACAATTTGTATATGGGGGTTATAACATAGTGGACATTTTATGTTCTTTATGCTTAACCGGTAATGCCCTTAAATAGGAAGTATATGCTCTTAAAACGTCTTTCCAAAATATATTATTTGTTTTGTGAGATGCTGTTTCTGTATAATGCTGGCCGCTATATATAAGCTTTTCAATATTTAATTTTCAGACTGCTTGAGGCTATCATCTTATAGGATACAGAAATATTTCTTATGGTACATATGTATGACTGTAAAGCAATCTCCTTCACAGAGAATACATGTATTCATTCTTTCCTCATATATCTGCAAATGGCAAGATTCTTGCCAAACTTGACATGTACAATTTGTAAGCAATAAAACATTCTGAATACAATCAGAAGTATCTGTTTTTGTAAAAAATATCAAATAGTATAGTTTTTCATACAATAAAAATGAAATAATAGACAAATTTTAGAACAAGTTCATGTGTTTTGCAAGTAAAACCGCTTTACGGTTTGATGAATTTATTATATTTATCGTAAGTTAACACGAAACACAATCACTCAGCTACAGTAGGCCAGAAGATTCGCTTTTTGAAATGAGATTTTGGTACGTACATTTTCTTGTAAAAGTCGCTGACAGAGACGTAAACGCTATAGTACTACGCCAAATTCCGCCGAAAGTAGTACCTAGACGGCGACAGGGATGAGTGTGTGAGTTGGAAGTGAAAGAGAATGTGTATAAAATTGAACTATTTTCTTTAGTGGATAAATAAAGTAAAGCTATAAAATGTCGTATCTTACAGTGGAGAATCTGTTATTCTTTCCCAATAAACGCGTTTACGCTAAAACTATTATTTGCAGTGCAAACAGTTTGGAGCCAGATCAGACGCCGGGTAACCCGGCGTCTGATCAGGCTCCAAACTGTCTGCCACCAAGATAAACAAGAATTATCAGAATTGTCCAAAAGTTGTTCTTTTCTACGTTTTAGTGTTTTGCGTTTGCGTACGTTTGCGTTTAAACGGGAAAGAATAACAGATTCTCTACTGTAAAGGTAATGGGTACCAAAAATACCAAAATGGTACATTTGTAAACAAGCACGTTCGCACATTCGCGTACACACTTCCAATTTCACAAATCACAATTAATTAACCCTTTACTACATAAATATGCATTTTAAATAACGTCTTAAATGTAATCCTCCACTGATAAAATATTTCCACTTTATCAGTCATGAAAAAGTTACAATGAGAAATGATTTTTATCTCCTAGCAGATGTTAGCTTAAAGGATGTTGGAAGTAAAGCAGAATGCATCTTAAAGCGTGTCTTGCATTGCACCAAACCTGCATTAACTTGATGGTCACCTGTCTTCAAATGTACAATCAGAGCATGGGGTAAAGGGATAAAAATGAATTATGTCAAGGCAACTTATTTTCTGATATTGCAAAACAAAGACGCAGAATGACCATAGTTGAGTGGTAACGCGTAAGACTGCCAATCCAGGGATCGTGAGGTCGATCCATGTACTTCCGGTGAGACTTTAAAGCCGAGATGTTATACATTTGACATCTTAAAGAACCAGAGAGCTCTATCGAAAAAGAGTACGCCATTAGGACATTGGCGTCTATTGGCTTAGGTATGCTTGTATAATATATAATCGTTCTGTAAGATCTACATCTGTCAAATAAACTACCCACACGTGTCAGTATTTTATGTTTGAAGAGTTATGTGCAGGTGACAACCTACTGTTGTAAGTAAACCCATGTCAAATGGCCAGATGAAGCTGCAGACAGAATTAACCCATCATCCCATAACATGTGTTATAGTTTTGAAGACAGGTTGCCACTTAAAACTCAGCCAATTTTAAGTTACCATAAAAAATGTTTTCGTATTGTGCATATTTATGACTGTATGTAGTGGAATTATCTTCTTTGGGAAATGTCATGTTTCTTCAATAAAGTAACATCAAACACATGTTGATTTATGTCAAATTTGACACATGATGTTTATCATTACAGAGCAACCTCTCTTGGACAAACAACCAGTAAGCAACAATGATGATCAATCATCCCTAGCGACGACAGTACTCGTCATTTACAACCAGTACATTTGTCATATGCAAACAGTGTAGAATATCCCTGAAGTTCCTAAAGGAGGCATCTCAGCAGAGTATGCACTGTTTGTCATTTTGAAATATATAATTATTATATTGTATATAAACACATATTTATTCAAATCAGCATATACTTGATTAGAATCTGGAATGCTTCATTTGCAATATCAGAGCTGAATGAGCAGATGATGCTTAATGCTGGACAAAAGTAATTGAGAAAATGCTTTTGTCCTTCCGTAATCTACAATCCGTCATAACTCATTGAACACAACCAACAAGTAGTATACTCGTCCTTCACGAACAGTGAATCTGAAAAGAGATAACTTGTTTTTTGCAAACAGTGTAGAATCATATCAGAGGACTCCTGTAGGAGGCATCTGATTAGGTTTTGCGCTGTTTGTCATCTTGCAACAATTGTTAAAATCACACGCCCTAAAAAGTCAAAAATGGAAAAGAAATAACGGAAAACTGTAATCGTCGGTCACAACTGTGATCTATTTTGAGTGTAGCTTACGTATAAAAGGTCTAACCCTATTATAGTTGCACAATGTATGGTATGGTCGGGTGTTTAGTTCGGTCACGTGTTGGTATTCATACCCCGACGAAAGATGATATTCTGTTGGCATTTATAAAGGAAATATAAATGAAATTGGATCAATTATGGAGAACGTAATTTACAGTAGATAACATCAGATATCTAAAAGTACGCCCGCGTTTCTCCTAAATTTTTCAAGCATTATAAAAGCCCCGGTCGATGTATTATGCAAATTACTCTACCCTGCTAATTGTTGTATTAATAACTGGCTGTGGCAGTTTTGACTTTTTCCGCTTTGACGCGACAAAAGAAGATAGAACCAGATGTAAAAATACAAATATAGTTAAATAATTATATTTGAAATTCGATATTTCGAACTCGTTTAGATCGAACGTGTTCGTATCTCCAGCGTTATAATTCTATATGTCGAATTCACTGAAGTCAAACATATCCGTATTTTAAAGTTAAAACGTGGCATAGCCACGTTTTAACTTTGAATTATGGATATGTTCGGCTAAAGTGAGCTTGAATTATCGAAGTTTGACTGAAGGGTAAATTATACAGATCAAAAAGATATCTATCATTTTAATTGCCGGGTTAACATTATAAATCACGATACTCGACACTCGAGTATTCTAAAGGAATATTGGACTGTGGATACCTGGTGTATTAATAACTTAATTGATTGCGAAAGTATAAAAAGCCAAAACCTTTCTTTATGTTCTATCTCCAATGTAAATAAAGTATTTCAAGACATAATCTGACACTTGAAGGAGTATTAAAATAGATTAACTCTTTGCGAACTGGGAATATTTTCAAATTCTAGTTAGTTTGTTTGGATCTAGATCAGACACAGAGTAACGCAAAACTGATTGTATTTCTGAAAACAATATAGTCATAATCTAATCCTAGAAGTTGGACAGTTGGGTACTTTTAGTCAGGTCGAATTCACACATAGCACAAACAGTTCAGATCATGTATGAGTCTTGTTTTGCAGAGAAGAATATTTGTTTGACCCCTTAAGAAGAATATTTATTTGATCCTTTCCTGTTCGACCGCCGACGTGTCAATCATTGTACAGTGGAGAATCTGTTATTCTTTCCCAATAAACGCGTTTACGCTAAAACTATTATTTGCAGTGCAAACAGTTTGGAGCCAGATCAGACGCCGGGTAACCCGGCGTCTGACCAGGCTTCAAACTGTTTGCCACCAAGATAAACAAGAATTATCAGAATTGTCCAAAAGTTGTTCTTTTCTACGTTTTAGTGCTTTGCGTTTGCGTACGTTTGTGTTTAAACGGGAAAGAATAACAGATTCTCCACTGTACCTTGGCTATAGCTGTATTATCTACTAGATGTAAAAAAAAGAAAAGCTACCACTGTTTCGGAAGAATCTCCAGAATTAGCTTTTGTTGAACGTGTGCATGTTGGCATTCATTGGAGGGCCAGGGGCCCATTTCATAAAACTTAGTATGACACAAACGGTCTTAAGTCAAAACTTAAAATACATTAAATTTCATATTTCTCTATCGAATCCTGCCTTGTTACATCTTTTTGGAATCGTCTTTTCAAGACGATACCAAAGAGATATAACACGGCAGGATTAGATGGAGAAATTAATAATAATTGAGACTTTTATATTCTGACCTACGGCAAAATTTGTCATACGAAGATTTATGAAACGGGCCCCAGAATTGCCTGTGAAGTGTTCTACAGTGGAGAATGTGTTATTCTTTCCCAATAAACGCGTTTACGCTAAAACTATTATTTACAATACAAATAGTTTGGAGCCAGATCAGACGCCGGGTAACCCGGCGTCTGATCAGGCTCCAAACTGTTTGCCACCAAGATAAACAAGAATTATCAGAATTGTCTAAAAGTTGTTCTTTTCTACGTGTTAGTGCTTTGCGTTTGCGTACGTTTGCGTTTAAACGGGAAAGAATAACAGATTATCCACTGTAAGCAAATGATACCATTGCAGTGAAAGAGTCAAAGTTCTGTATGATTTAATTAATGATGAGTGACAAATAGCTTGAATCCATATCAGACGCCGCGTTGCGCGGCGTCTGATCTGGATTCAAGCTTTTTGCAAATGTAAGCCAATTTCCCTCCCTATAACGACTCCCTCCGAACAACGCACACGATTTTTGTCTCCAATTGGATGTCGTTGTAGAGAGGGAGATAGAATACTACTCCATGCATGGCCGTCGAAGGGAAAGCAGCGACCCCCATACACTTTCTGCTGTGCTTATGGCTTAGATACAGTTCTCATACATATTTACGACATATAATTCACCAGGCCCCAATGCTATAAAGCTTTTGAGTTGAAACGAGCAAAAGCTCAAATCTTACCAATCAAATGCTTGAGAACAAAATCTCAGTCTCAACGCAAAAGCTTTACCATTGCTTTGATCCATATCTGGAATGACGGCTCAACACAATGTTGTCTGTCTGGCACTTCCATGAGCAGGTAGTTTAAACACATTTTTTCCATTTTCCATATACATAAGGAAATGGGATCGGGTCACAAATTCTTACAAGTTTGGAATCGACCCTACAGTGTATATAAGCAAGTAAAACTGAGAAGACGTTGTTCTGTCCCAAACAATGCCTCCCAGCTGAGGTACAATGCCCACTCCCAACAACGACCCTCCGAACAACAATGCCCTCATTACAACAACGTTTGTCGCTGTTCCCCAAACACGACAATTATGGTTTACTCTTTCACTGCTTCAATATCGTCTGCTTTTTGCTTACAAATGTCGTCTGTCGTTTTTACTCAAAGTTACATTATTGCCATTTTGAAGAAAAAATAATGACGTGTGACAAACAGTTTGAATCCAGATCAGACGCCTCGTTCACGATTCAAACGGTTTGCACTCTGATGGTATTATTCCCCCCACCCTCTAGCATCTCACTCCAAGTAACGCGGCACACAGTATGTGTCTCCCTTTCAAAGTTTGGGTGCTGTTGTATATAGGGAGCACTGCATCTCTATTGCAAACAGGTTGGAGTCAGGTCAGGCGCCTTGTATAATCCAGAGTCTGAATAAGTTCCAAAGTGTTTGCCACTCAGCTTAAATTTAATCGTCAATTTCTACGTTTTATAGCTCTGCGTCTCCGTTTATTTCGTTTGATTGTGAAATAATAACGTCTTCTCCGCTCTAATACTAAACACGTTTATTGTAACAGTGGAGAATCTGTTATTCTTTCCCGTTTAAACGCAAACGTACGCAAACGCAAAGCACTAAAACGTAGAAAAGAACAACTTTTTGACAATTCTGATATTTCATGTTTATCTTGGTGGCAAATAGTTTGGAGCCTGATCAGACGCCGGGTTACCCGGCGTCTGATCTGGCTCCAAACTGTTTGCACTGCAAATAATAGTTTTAGCGTAAACGCGTTTATTGGGAAAGAATAACAGATTCTCCACTGTAAGGACAAAAAGTAGTATTTGATTTATATCGATTTTGTTGGTAACCCTGTAAAGTCATGATCAATATGAAATATGATCACGTGACAAAATTACAATGTTCTTGTTTTCGTTGTTAGCCATCGTGAAAACAAACAAAAAGGCTTTTTTATCTGTAATCGAATTATCATATTTTAATAGAAAAGCAATAAATCATCCAATATTCTTTTTGTATTACAAAATTGTCTTAACCTTGTATCTGCTGCGTGCTATTTGATTTATATTTACAAACTGTTTTAACCCGACCATACTTCAATATTACAAAGAGTTTGTGTTGAGTCAGAGATCGTTCTCGGGCATTTGCATTGTCAGATTTGATGTTTTGCTGAGTAAGTTGTTTGAGAACGATCTCAGATTCAACTCAAAAGCCTAATAACCTTGGGACCTACAACTTTGTAACTTGGTGTCTGAAACCTATCGTGACTGTTTAACACCCATAAATCGACTGTAACTGCTTTAACCCATTTGTGTCCACGATCCCATATAAGGGACATAGGCAAACTGTGTAGACTCTGATCAGACGCCGCATTATGCGGCGTCTGATCAGAGTCTACACTGTTTGCTGATACGAATTTCAATATAAAACAAAATGAAAATGAAAATTTTGACCAGGCATCCCTTTGATAAAAAAAATGGACTAATCCAATATATAAACATGGAAGAATCCACTGGGCGTAAATAGGTTATTACGTAAGCGAAACTTTGAAATATCAATATACGGCCATTTGCAATGATGTAGCAATTCATTCACCAGAACAGTATTATTTTTTGTGTGAAGAATTCAACAAACGGGACTCTGTTTCCACATTAAGCGGCTACCTGCTTTAAGCAAGCCTAGAAAAATATGCATGTAGTGTATATAGAAACACCCCTAGCTGAAACGTTAGATTCAACAATACCTTATTTGTAGAACATGTAATTATTCTGAAATGTGGCTGCCCTTTTTATGTGTCATGTGATTACTTCTCTAAGATTGGATGCAGATGTGACATTTCAAACCAGCGGGACACCTTTCTACCTAAAACCCTCCTAAACTTGAAGAGCGCATTTTATTGGGATCCAATGAATCCCCCTAAATATGGAGGATCTTGACACCCTTTCCAGTGGATCTATTCTTGTTAGCAGAAGCGTAAAATCTGCCCAACTTGTTTACGGAATACTAAATAACTCTGCCACACAAGTTTTGTATAGGTTTTCTCTAATAAAATATCTAAGGCACTTAAATCCGCTGTCAATTTTTCAAATTAAGACGAGATTAAATTTCTCAACTCTCCTCAAAAATTGCCTTTATCGCTGGCTAAGTAGTAGCACGACCTTCTGGCGAAATTGCTTTTTGCGTCTCCAAACACAATAAGATAACTTAACCAACAGGCATAAAATTTCCGATTTAAGAATCAATAAAAGCCCCGCCATTTTCTACAATATTGTGTAACTGCAGAAGGGGCCCACTCAACGTTATTGGTCCCTCTTAAGGGGATGGCCCACCTGCCCAAATATTAACTCGAGAGATAAGGTATGGAGACTACAGTCAAACTTTGATGTTTCGAACCAACTTACGTCGTAAATTTCTGTTTTTCAAAGTTAAAACGTGGCTATACCACGTTTTAACTTTGAAATACGGATATGTTCGACTTAAGCGGGTTTCAAGTGTAAAAATTAAAGTGCAGATAGTAGAAATAGGGATATGTTTGACACAAGCGAGTTCGAGATGCCAAAGTTTGGCTGTATTTCTTTGTTGCTGTATAGCTCATGGAATGTTGTACATGTTGTAGGCGTTTGCAAACAGTTTTGATTCTGATCAGACGTCTAGCTCCCCAGTATTAAGACTGCTTTTAAACTGTTTGATACCATTTTTAAGTTTTGTTAAAATGAAAAGCACTTTTAAGCAGACGCTATTGCAGCAGTGAAATGGTTAGACATTAATTGTCTTGTTTGGGGAACAATGGAACGCGTTGTTGTAAGGAGGAAATTGTTGTCCAGGGGGTCGTTGTAGGGAGGGAGCAGTGTATCACGTATCAGCAGCTATATATTATGACCATCGTTATTCACTCAGTACCATGATTATTTTCAAATCGAAAGGAATAGCATACATGTATATTAGTAAATCTTTATAGTTCTACATATTGTATATTTGTGATAAATGATTACTAGCCATTTGATCTGGATCCCAACGATTGCATACTCAGATTAAAATGTATGTCAAATCATCGTAATAGTATCAGACAATACTTGAAACTATGACAGCCTTATCCTGAGTACGGTAGTCATTTGCAAACAGTTTGGATCCTGATCAGACGCCGCGTAACGCGGCGTCTGATCAGGATCCAAACTGTTTGACACTCGTTTCAATATTTCTTAAATCAAAATACCTAAAAATTGGGATTTTTTTAGAAATAGAATCAGCCGACAATTGTTTAAATTTGATGACGTCATGACAGTGAAGGGGTTAATGGCGTCACCAACCAATTTAATGGTATGCGTCCCAATGTCTGGCCTTAACATGTCAGCATGGTCTCGTTGTAATTTCTGTGGTCAGGGTAATAGACTCAACCCTGTCAAATTTCGCTAATATGGACTATTAGACCAACCACTGCTTGCGTCAAGGTGATGACAGAATTATGATGTGGGTAGCGCCCCTAGTTCAAACATAATTTTGTGGTATCTTGACGCTCACAGACATAATCTCGTTGTTTTGCGAATCAAACTACCCATATATTTATTAACCCCTTCAATGCCTTACCCGGTATCTTATCAGGCTCCAAACTGCATTTTAGTCATTGCGCACCATATTGAAATATTCAGTGGATATACAGTAGAGAAGACATTATTCTTTCCGATTAAACGCAAACAAAACGCAAACGTTAAATTGCAATAAGTTGTTGAAAAGGACAACGGTTTGCCAATTCTGACTATTCATGTTAAGTTGAGTTGCAAACAGTTTGAAACCTGATCAGACGTCTGATCTGGCTCCAAATTGTTTGCAATGGAAATAATAGATTAAGCGTATAAACGCGTTTATTGGAAAAGAATAACGTATTCTCCACTGTTATCCGATGAGTTTTACAATTTTAGCAGACGGTAATTTAAAAGCAGATTGTTTAATTATAATCATCACTTAAATTGCTAAAACCTATCATATCGTTCACAAAACTGCTTGCCACTCAGATTAACAAGAATTTTCAGAATTGTCTAAAAGTTGTATTTTTCTACGTTTACAATGTAAATGCTTTGAGTTTGCGTTTCGTTTGCGTTTAAACGGGAAAGAATAACGTTTTCTCCACTGTAGCTAAAAGCAAACAGTGAAGACCGTGATGAGACGTCGCAATGTGCAAAGTCTCATCAGGACCTGTTCACTGTTTGCTGTTTCATATGATATGATCTGCGTTTGAACAAACACCACAATGGCTATTAAAATAAACCCTTTTTTAAAAAACATATGTACTGTAAAAACTCTCTATTGCAACCATACAACTATGTCAATTATTAGGTGTGTAAGACAGATGATTGCTTAAAGCAATGTGAATGTAAACGGAGCTTGACTTTGCTTTAAGCAGCCACCTGTCTTTTATAAATCATTACGTCTTCTTTTTAATGATCGTAGTAGACAGTTTTTACTGTATACATATGAAATTTTCACGCAAAATCATAAGTATGGAGCGTTCGAAGCAAATTCCAGGCATAAAAATGGATTCAAACGGTATTTCCAATGGATTGTGTCATATAGTGATACAAAGAGAGAGGTCATAAAGTTATTAGATTGATAGCTACTGACAATCAAATGATAACCTAGTCAGCCGACAAGAAGTATTCCATTGGTCAATGCATAACAATGATCACACTTCATTGTTCAGCATCATTACACATGCGCAATCACTTTAATACATTATGCCACGCTATATACAGTGCTCCCTCTCTACAACGACCCTCTCAACAACGACTCCCTCCGTACAACGACCCTTGTCGCAGTTTCCTGAACAGGACAAATATGTCCAACCTATTCACGACTACAATGTCGTATGCTTAAAAGTGTCGTCTGCTGTTTTTTCTCAAAATTAAATATTGAACATTTTGACAGATAAATTCTTAACAGCGAGTGACAAAAAGCTTGAATCCAGATCAGACGCCGCGTCACGCGGCGTCTGATCTGGATTCAAGCTGTTTGCAAATTTCCCTCCCTATAACGACTCCCTCCGAACAACGCACACAATTTTTGTCTCCCGTTGGGTGTCGTTGTAGAGAAGGAGCGCTGTACAACGCTTCGTCTCTCGCCACTCTCATACCATTTGTCCCCTTGATAGCTCGTATTTGGTATTTCCCACTAAATTAAAATACATTCGCCTCAGCAATTGATTTTCAAAGCGAGATGTGGAAGACCTGAGGCGTGAAAAAAGCCATTTCACCTAGCGAAGACTACCTGTGATATCGTCAAGTTTAACATCTTTCCTCCGTTAAATATCTTCACTGCATGGAGTATACCCACCCCACCGCCAAACTCCACAGCGTTAAACATGTATAACCTCTATATAACGACCACTAAAATACATGCTAATTAGAAAATATATATCATATAATAGACATGTGACAGCTTAAAGCAATGTGACAGTGAAACAGAAAGCTTTCTGTTTAACTGTCACCTTGCTTTAAGCAGTCATCTGTCATAAACAAAAAATAATTTACACAATTAACACAATATAAAAGACAGGCGACAGCTTAAAACAAGGTGAAAGTGAAACAGAAAGCTCTTAAAGGAGCTTTCTGTTTAACTGTCACCTTGCTTTAAGCAGTCACCTGTCATAAACAAAAAATAATAAACACAATTTAGCAGCCGTTAAAGAGAGGTTTTACTTTAACTCATTCACTCCTGAATCTTGTAATGAACAAATCCGGTTTTCTATCAAGTTTCATTATTGGCAATTTAGAGCTATTTCTTGTAATGTGTTGCTGACTCTCTGATCTTGGTGTAGTCTACGTTGGTTGCATATGACAAGTGTACTCTTCACAGGCATGTATTCTGTTTGTATATGACGGGTACACTCGTCGCTAGGGATTGAATGAATTGTTAAATCACGCATGCCCAAATATTGCAATGAACTCTCCCTGCTGGAAGATTTCCTTGTAGATATACAAAGGTGATCTAAAAACATTGCAGTGTTTGTTAATGCAGCAAAACAGAGTTCATATCATATACATTGTATTGGAGAAAACGATGTTCTTTCCCAATAAACGCGATTACGCTAAAACTATTATTTCCATTGCAAACAGTTTGGAGCCAGATCATACGCCGGGTAACCCGGCGTCTGATCTGGCTCCAAACTGTTTGCCACTGTGATAAACATGAATAACCAGAAGTGTCTAAAAGTTGTATTTTCCTACGTTTAAATGCTTTGAGTTTGCATTGCGATTGCGTTTAAACGGGAAAGAATAACGTTTTCTCTACTGTAGAAAACTGTGCAGACCTTGATGGAATCCCGCGTAACACGGTGTCTCCTCAGGGTATACACTGTTTGCCAATGTCCACTTAATGGACAGTAGATTTTAATGGATAAGGACTAAATATCCCTTTGCCTGTTAAACATGACTTGAATTGAGGATCAGACCCAGAGTAAAATTGAAAGTCAAATCAAGATTTCTTTTATTCAATAAACATTTTTATTAAACTTGAAAAAATCCCTGAAGACAACAAGTTTAAAGCAGACGATATAAACCCCAAGGAAGGATTGACTTTCAAAGTCCCTGGCATTTTCAAACAGTTTATATATACTTCAGACTACTAGATCTATTTACTCGGCGTCTGATCTAGATCCAAGCTGTTTGACGTTTCTATCAATATTTTTCATTCCAAATACTTGAGTTGTTTTAGAATTAAAATCGGAGGACAGAGCTTAGCGCACGATACAATAGCGAAAGAAGGGTTAACCCATCACTACATAAATACGCATTTTACACCTTTAATCTATTCCTCCATTGACGAAAATAGTCTAACGTTATAGTCATGAACATGTACCTTAAGAAATTCCTAGCAGCTGGTAGGTTAAAGCAGGCTGAACGTAACTTTAAAGTGCGTTCTACTTTACTTTCAACCTGCTTTGGGGTCATGTGTTTTCAAAACTAGGTTAACCCTTTACCCTAACTTGTTTCTAGTTTTGAAAATAGGTGACTACTTAAAGCAGGTTGAAAGTAAAGTAGAATGCGTCTTAATGCGCATTCTGCTTTTGTTTTCAGCCTAATTTAAGCTACCAGCTGCTATAATAAAGAAAATATTCCTTAATATATAGATTCATGACTTAATGAATTTGAACTATTTTCTTCAGCGGAGGAATAAACTGAATGCGCTAAAAGGCGCTTCTATAGGGGAAAGGGTTAAGCTTTGGGGGGGGGGGGGGGGGGTAACTAATTCATCCAAAACGACGAGTATACTTGTTCTTGACAAACAGTGTGCCTATGAACAGTAAACGTTCCCGATAGACTGTGTAGACTCAGATCAGAGGGCTCATAACGGAGTTCTGTGCTCAGGGTCTATACTATACTTCAGTTTGGAATAAATTGTAATACACGACCATCAAAAGCTTATAATGAGCTGGACTTCATTGGAATTTGAAGGTTCAGGGAAGAAAAGGTTAATGAGACAGGGCTGTCATAGGTTGATCATGTAAAATCCTAAAATTTAAAAAATTCTATTTTTTAAGCGCGATTACCTAAAGGCGCATTCTGCTTTACTTCCAGTCTGCTTTAAGCAGCCAAGTGTCAACAAAACTAGAAAAGGTGATGTATGTACTAAGATCAGAGGGCTAATAACGGAGTTCTGTTATCAGGGTGTATACTACTTGTCATTTTGAAATAAATTGTAATACAATACCTTCAATACTAATAATGAGATGCACTTTATTGGAATTTGAAGGTAAGAAAAGGTTCATGAGCCAGGGCTGCCATAGGTTGATCATAAAAAATCCTAATATTTCATTTGTTTGTATCTTTTAAGCGCGATTACTTAAAAGCAGGTTGAAAATAAAGCAAAATGCGCCTGATCATGAAAAATCCTAAAATTTAAAAAATTCTATTTTTTAAGCGCGATTACCTCAAGGCGCATTCTGCTTTACTTTCAGCCTGCTTAAGCTAACAACTACTAGGATAAAATCCGAAAATTTCGGAAAAATCCGGAGAAGTGGCAGCCCTGAATTGAGCATTTTGCTTTACTATCAACCTGCTTTAAGTTAACTAATACGAAGAGATGGACTATGATGTAAAGGGTGAACGAGCAGAGGGCAAATATTTGTCGCACTCTATAACAAGAGAAGGAGGTTTAATATAGAGACGACACGGATAGTAGTAGTACACATCGATCAAATCTGCTTCGATAGTTTCACAATTTGAAAAGGATTTGCACCGCTCAGCTATATCGGCTCACTGTCATCTTTTTACATTGCATTTATTAGCGCTATATAGCCAATAAGACAGTATTAATGTAGAGAGGCGGTACGCTGTGGGATTTTCTTTCGTCGTTCATAATATGCTGTTTTATATGTGCTAATAAAAAACCTGTTGTGACAGAATATTTCTTGTACGAGTACAGTTTGAATTCAGGACACCTTTTATGTACACACCAGAAGGATCGTATCATGTAAAATTGTTAAAATGAAAATTTGGAGATTAGACGTGGCTGTTATCTGTGTGTGCCCCACTCGCCACTAGGTCAAGAGTGGTGTGCACACTTTAAATTTTAACTACAAGCCGGCTGTGTCCCACTGTCGCGAGGCTATGACTGAAACACTGGGCAAAAAAATCAACACACACACAAGGGCTGGCTGATAAACAATTGACAAATTATACGGGACAAGCACAACTCGGATCGTGCAGTTAGTCACTCGGCGAGACTTGAGTCCGGAGTGGCATAACTTGGTCTCCAGGACCACGGGAAATAGTTCTGTGTCCAGGACGTTGCTAAATTGAGTAAGCAAAGTTTGTGGCAGTGATAGCTGCGAGAAAACAAACCTATTAGAAGTGAAACCGGAAGGGTCGCCCCTTGGAGTTTCAGAGTGCTCAGTGTAGGGGGTTTGTTTATGAAGAGGAATATGGTAAAATAGTGAGGTTGAAAGAAAACTAAGATACTACGGAAAAGTTCCAAACATGTCCGAAGACAGTAAAGGACTAGTGCCTGAAGGCGGTTACGGGTTTAGGTGGGTGGAGAGATGGCTGCTGATGCTGTTTCTGATTCTACTGACGGGCATAGATGCTTTAACGGTAGGTAAAAAAGAAACCATACAATTACGGTTGAACCTCTCTATTACGACCACTAAATCGAAGGCTAATTAATTCTAAATTGTGTAAAATTGTGATAGCTTAAGCGAGATGACAGTAAAACAGAAAGCTCCTTGCTTTAAGCAGTCACCTATTGTAACCTACAAATAATTAACAAAATTTAGTGGTCGTAATAGAGGGGTTCTACTGTACCATTAGATACAGCTGGCTGCTTATTGTACGACGAAAGTAATGAAGAAAGGTTTTAAGAGGATGTGACGTTTTTCGGAACCCTCTGCAATGCATTTCTACGTGCCGCAAGGACGACAATTGCATCTTAGGAATCATCATGCTACTAAGACTAAGAGATATGTCAACATATCAGTAACTATTTCAATTATGAATCGTTAACTATGTTTGTGAATGTTTATTTTGTTTATATATTGAGAAGTAGAGAGATGGAGAGAGAAGGGGAGGCAAACTGCTGGTTAGTCTGGTACAGTGGATAATCTGTTAATCTTTCCCGTTTAAATGCAAACGTACGCAAACGCAAAGCACTAAAACGTAGAAAAGAACAACTTTGGGACAATTCTGATAATTCTTGTTTATCTTGGTGGCAAACAGTTTGGAGCCTGATCAGACGCCGGGTTACCCGGCGTCTGATCTGGCTCCAAACTGTTTGCACTGCAAATAATAGTTTTAGTTTAAACGCGTTTATTGGGAAATAATAACATATTCTCCACTGTAAATGTATGGGCGAATGAGTTTATAAGCGAACTTATATAGATGTATTGGCAGATTATAGATAGAGGGGTGTGTGTGCGTGTGCCAGGCACACATGCATACAGTGGAGAAGACGTTAAACACAACCGAAACGCAAACGCATTGCAATTAAAGGTAGAAAATGACAACTTTTCGACAATTCTGATTATATAATACATGTATATGTTAATCCTAGTTGCAAACAGTTTAGAGACTGATCTGGCTCCAAACTGTTTGCAAAGGAAATGATAGTTCAAGCGTTAACGCGTTTATTGTAAAAGAATAACGTTTTCTCCACTATACAGACAGACAGGCCTATATGCAGGTAGTCCACATGTGCACAGTTACATGATATGGAGCTATTTTTCGTCTTTGCCATATCTGTCACAAAATATAATCTCGTTCCAGGGGTTCATTAATGAGACTAATATGCAGGCAGACACACATACACACAGATGGACATTAAAACATACATGTATATTCCATAGCTATATTGGTGACACACGTATCATTGTATAATGGATTCACCTTACTCGTTTTCTAAGCTGTTGTTAGATAAAAAAAAAAACCATCAACTACACGTAATATGTATTTGTTCTTGAGGCTATAGGTTGGTGTGTATCTTCAGTTTTATTTGTCAATGTCTTTATTCACATGCTTTTAAGTGCACTAAACACCAAGTTACGACCAACATTACGACAGCTTTCAAAGATGTTTCCTAGGACAAGTGCTAACTTAACTCTGTTGCTGCCATGTTTTTTAGTCTGCTTTAACCCCCTTACCGCCAAAATATCGTCTGCATTGGTAGTGTCGTCTGCATTATGTTTAAAGCCAGTTATAGGGCTGCTTTGACTGAAGATGTCGATACGAGTGTCAAACAGTTTGGAGTCTGCTCAGACGCCACGTACATGTAACATGGCGTTCAAAAAAGACAAAAAAAATCCAGTTTCCAAATATAGCCTCGTCCATTTGTTTTAGAATGAAATTATTCGTTTGGGTAATAACGGAGTTAATAGTGTAAACAAGATTGTTGTAATGTTTTATGTTTGATTTCTCAAGCGTTTACCTGAGTGTTTAATTTAGTACATTCCCAGATACGATGTGCCCATTGTTTCTGTTTAAACGCCAGATAATTTTTTTCAACCTTTAATCTGCATAGCGTGCCCTGACTTAAGTTAAAATGATTTTACAAACGTTTTTTATCAGAATTAAAAATCAAACTATCATGATCCAAATTGACTGACAGAAATACAACTTGTTTATTTGCTTTTAAAGCGACATTTATAAAGCTAACTTTTAACATGTTTGGAAATAACAATGTTGATGAAGACAATTTTACAACATAAAAACGTTTAAGCGTTTGGTCGGCTTACGTATCGTGTTTAACAATGATGGCTTTTAAGTCTTACAGTCTTGTTTAAGCCACACGACCAAAGAAGAAGTATTAAGGGTTTCTCAAACATGACTTGCACTTTTTATTCATACAGTACAAGGGTATCTGTCTTTATTAAACAGCCACCTGCCTGTAAAGATGTATCGTAATGGTCGCTAGACTCAGGTTTATTAGTATGTCTTCCCACAACGTGGGTATTTAATATTCATTCCGGTATTGTCTTACATGATAAGGTATTCATGCCTATGATGTTGAATACGATTACAACAGATTATGTTTTCAAATTAACCCCAGCAGGAAAGATTCCCATCACACACAGACTTCGACCACAATGTTAACCCATTAGTGCCCACGATCCCATATATGGGACAATGTTAACCCATTTGTGCCCATGATCCCATATATGGGACATAGGCAAACAGTGAAGACTCTGATCAGACGCCGCATTAGGGATGCCTGGTCAAAATTTTCATTTTCATTTTGTTTTATATTGAAATTCATATCAGCAAACAGTGTATACTCATATCAGACGCCGGATAATGCGGTGTCTGATCAGAGTCTACACTGTTTGCCTTTGTCCCATATATGGGACAAATGGGTTAATAGACACTAGGCTTAAATAGGTTAATACGGTCTTCAATTCCGTCTGATCAGTATCAGAACTATTTGACACTTATTAATTATGATATTAAATGTATCTGTACTGCCAATTTACCTAAAGTTAAGTTTAAAAAGTGATCTGGTTTCGACTGTACATGTGACGTTGTTGTTTTTTCTCCTTGTGATGGACAAATAATGTATTGTCAGTGCTTCATCTTTATAGCTCCCCATAACTATAGCCGCACAAAGGGGACATTCATTGGCCCCTTCACTGCCAAACTATCATCTGCTTCACTGTCTTTGTCTGAATCCCTTTCTCTTAACACAGCAGCTTTGTTGTTTTATCTGGAGAAACCTTGATAAGAGTGATAAAAAGTCTGGAAGCTGATCAGACGCTGAGCTATGCGGCGTCTGGTCTGCATCCAAACTGTTGGACAAATGTCAGTGTAGTATCGCTAGTCGTGTGGAGTTGAAATCTCCAGACATTAATGTATAAACGATCACGGTTTTCATATTTTTTCTGTTGGTTGGTCATGGAAAGACTCACGAGAAAGTTGAACGTCAAAGTACAATGACACTGATGTGATTTAGGGACGGAAGTGTCCGGAATAAATTACAATATACAGTAAAGCCTCTCTATTACCACCATGGTACTAAATTGTGTTAATTATTAAGTGTTTACAACAGGCGAATGCTTACAGCAAGGTGACAGTAAAGCAGATAGCTCCTTAAGGAGCTATCTGTTTTACTGTCACCTTGCTTTAAGCTGTCACCTGTATTTCATGCAGTCAATTAGCATTCTTTTTAGTTTTAGTTATAGAAAAGTTTTAATGTACTGTAAAATCTTCTCGATTACAATAGCTGAAAATGAGCCTTAAAGACAGTTTTAAGACAGATGATAGCTAAAAGCAAGAACATAAAATAAAACAGAAAGCTCTTTTAGGAGCTCTCTGCATTATTTGTATCTTGCTTTGAGCAACCACTTGCATTTAACGTCGAAAACGTTAGTTCAGTTAAATGTAGTAGTCTAAATAGAGATGTTTGACTGCTTAGTCTTTATCTGAACGTTAACCCATTTGTGCCAACGATCCCATAATTATATAGGACAAAGGCAAACAGTGTATACTCTGATCAGACGCCGCATTATGCGGCGTCTGATCAGAGACTACACTGTTTGCTGATAGAAATTTCAATATAAAACAAAATGAAAATGAAAATTTTGATCAGGCATCCCTTTGATAAAAATGGACTAATCCAATATATAAACATGGAAGATTCCACTGGTCACAAATGTGTTAAGGTGGTCGTTTATGGGTACATGTATATCTCTTTTACATTCAGTATCCATTTCTATAGAACCTTTCTTCATTACTTTCGTCCTGCATTAAACATAAGCTGTATGTTTAAGATGCCCTTGCTCCTTAATTGAATGGGAAAACGTTTAAATCTATGTGTACAATGCGACCCAAGTTGATTTGATTAATTGTACTTTAAAGGCAGGCATCCTTGTTTTCCTTTATACATATAGCGTGTTAGACATTTAATAGGTTGTGGCTTGTAAAAGTCATAGTATTTTGTTCATTGTATGACAGACTGGTGTAATTATGTGTGCTCTTCAGTAGACCTTTTGCTGCTGATACATCTATGTTTATCGAAGTTACTGTTAGTACAATATCAACTACAACAACATCAACAAATACAACAACTACAACAACAACAACTACTACTTCTACCACTACTTCTACTATTACTCCTCCTCGTACCACTACTACTACTACTACTACTACTACTACTGCTGCTGCTACTGCTACTACTACTACTACTACTGCTACTACTGCTACTACAGCAACTACTACTACTACTACTATTACTGCTACTACAGCAACTACTACTACTACTACTACTACTATCATAATTAGTATTACTTCTAAGACTACTTCTAACTATACTTACTTATACTGCAACCTGTCAAAATTTAACCGACAAAGTTGTTTTAATATATTAAACCCATCCACTATTAGCATCTACATATATCAGATAGAACCTAGCAAAAAGTGCAACTTTGATCTGCATTTTATAATTACTGTAAATGATTTATAGCATATATAGGTACAAAAGACAGGATTTTCTTTTAACCCTATAATTGAAATTGAATCAATTAAAATTTATCAAAGATTGAAGTATGCGTCCAACTACAGTCAAACTTCCCTATTCCAACCACTAGTCGTTTGTATAAAAGACAGTTGACAGCTGAAAGCTAGGTGACAGTAAAACAGAAAGCTCATTCGGGAGCTTTCTGGTTTACTGTCACCTTGCTTTAAGCAGTAACCTGCAATAAACACAAAATAGTTAACACAATTTAGTGGTCGTAAAATAGATGTTTTACTGTATTTTGTTAAAAGTGGGTTCAAAATCATCAACTGCAGTGATGTGATTTAACAATATCATTGTCAGTAAAACACGTACAGTGGAGAATCTGTTATTCTTTCCCGTTTAAACGCAAACGTACGCAAACGCAAAGCACTAAAACGTAGAAAAGAACAACTTTTGGACAATTCTGATAATTCATGTTTATCTTGGTGG
This sequence comes from Gari tellinella, assembly GCA_922989275.2. NCBI lineage: Eukaryota > Metazoa > Mollusca > Bivalvia > Cardiida > Psammobiidae > Gari > Gari tellinella. Next base: position 70,222,590 of record OV277866.1, read on the forward strand.
CAAACAGTTTGGAGCCTGACCAGACGCCGGGTTACCCGGCGTCTGATCTAGCTCCAAACTGTTTGCACTGTAAATAATAGTTTTAGCGTAAACGCGTTTATTGGGAAAGAATAACAGATTCTCCACTGTACCAAGAAGTCCTACAGAGGAGACGTTACATTGCATTTGCGTTTTAAATGAAAATGAAAAAATTCTGCTCTACGGGATAAATGGTACTTTTGCTGTCTTTCATAGAGTTGTCAACTGAATATATGACGAATGCAATACAGAAAGCGAATGTTGATACTTTTTTGTATTATTTTTTGTCAGATATTAAGCAAAACATTTCTAAAGTATCCATGATTGCTTTAACGAACGGTCGCTTAAAACAACCTTGACTTTTCAATCCCTAAATGCTTTGGGGACATGTTTATACACTCTCGTATGTACAGTGTTTAACAAAAACACATGATATCTTGATGTGAATCGAGTTTTACAAAAAGTAAACTATCAGTCGAAACTCGATTATTCGAAATCGCGTAGGTTCGAACTAATCCGCATTTCAAAGTTAAAACGTCGCTAAGCCGTGTTATAATTTTGAAATACGGGTATGTTCGATTAAAGCGAGAACGTCTTATCGAAATTTAACTTATGAAATACTGATGCGATTGTTTGAAGCGAATTCGAAGTATCAAGTTTCGACTTTACTTCTTACATTAAGTGATATCCCCATTAATGACACACTTACAGTGAATCCTCTCTTTGGCGACCAGCCATTTATACAGTGGAGAATCTGTTATTCTTTCCCGTTTAAACGCAAACGTACGCAAACGCAAAGCACTAAAACATAGAAAAGAATAACTTTTGGATAATTCTAATATGTCATGTTTATCTTGGTGGCAAACAGTTTGGAGCCTGATCAGACGCCGGGTTACCCGGCGTCTGATCTGGCTCGAAACTGTTTGCACTGCAAATAACAGTTTTAGCGTAAACGCGTTTATTGGGAAAGAATAACAGATTCTCCACTGTACAGTTAATCCTCTCTTAGGCGACCAGCCATTATGGATGAATAGTGAAAGTAACCCTTTTACTCTCAATGACGCCTAAAAGCGCGTTTGCAAACAGTTTGGACCCTAATCAGACGCCGCGTGACGTCTCGTCTGATCAGGACCTAAACTGTTTGACACTCAAGAGTAAAAGGAATGTTAACGGTCATTACTTCTCTTAATGCCACCAGGATATACCGGCGAAAGCTATAAGCTAAGATCTTTATTGGATGCTTTAAAAACAAATAAAAATTATGAGCTGGGTTCAAACTGTTTAGCTGTTTGTCTGAAATGGGATCACTGTGATGTAATTTTTCTAAACTTCAATTGTCAAAAGGAGATTGCCTGTTAAAGGTCCATTAAACCTTTGAAGCCAAGATTATACCTCCTACTCAATATATCTCCCAGTTTCATCATACATTGTATATAAAACTAGGGGACAGTTCCTTCTTTTGTAGGTACACGATGTTAGATACAAATAGTTTGAATACAGATCAGACGTCGCGTAACTAGGCGTCTGATCTGGACCCAAACTCTTTGTAAATGCTGTCTATGAAATGTGTTTCCCACATTCGAAAAATGTTAGAAAGTATGCCCTTTGTGAGATGATGTGAAGCGGTATCGTCAGAACTACCCAGCCCCCATTATCTTGTCAAATGCTACATGGCTCATTCTGTCATAACTTTGATAACTATAACGAGATTGCGAGTTTTTTGTACAAGTGAGCCTGTCTTAAACGATCAACCAGTAAGCAGTAATGTTTATATTCAACGACAGGTTAATGTATCTTTGAAGGCTGGAGTATGCCTAATGCTGGACGAAAGTAATGCAGAATGCTCCTTGAGGAGCATTCTGCATTACTTTCGTCCAGTATTAAGCTGTCACTTGTTTTATAGTTTGAGTTTGAAGGTGAGTGTTGGTTAAGGGAGTGTGTTAATTAAATGAGTAAAATTCTTTATGATTCTCCTCTGATTTGAAAAAACGATGATTCAAAGCAATGTTACCAGTTACTTGCCATGTTTGTGAAATAGAATCTAATAATTATGATAATTGTGATTAAAAATATTTTACCAGATGCAACTTGATTAGACAGTTTTTTTTCATGTTGAAAATATAACTACATTGGCTCGGTAACTGACTTGTCACATCAAACGAGTTTAACTCCTTCACCCTGAGTTTTTAATAGACGATGCCAGGTTCCAATTAATTTTTTCCCTTTATTTCTATATGTGGTTATTTTTTGCAATATATTGCAAATTACAAACAGTACAGACCCCGATCAGAGGGTTCCTTTCGGAGCCCTCTGATCGGGGTCTTCACTGTTTGCATAGGGCCAGTATATTCTTCACAGGCACACGGTTTGCCAATGATGAATATAGTCGTCTCCAGGGTTGAGCGTGTTAACAATTTTAGACGGCAAGTAGTACCCTTGTTAAGAAAATTTTATAAAGATTATATATAATACATTTGAGAGTTCACCATTATTCAGTATAGTATACAGATAAGGAACGAGTAGTGAATGTTAAAGCACAGTGATGTTTGCAGACATGTATACAGTGTGCCTAATACAGGACATACGCGATGCAGAAAGCTCCTAAAGCCTTTTTATTAAGCTAACACTAACGACGAACTTAACCCAATTAATGCTAAATTGACACCTGTACTCAAAAGTCTAAATGAATATTCATGTGCGGCACTTATGTGGAAGAGTAAGTAGATGCGCTCTAAGGCGCTTCTTTCTGTGATAGGTTGCAATATTTGACATCTCTGCATACATCATAAAAGTTGTATTAACACTTTTACTCCATAAATGCAACTTTTTTACGCCTATAATTTATTCCGCCACTAAAGAAAACACTTCCATTTTATATAAGCATTAATAAGTACATGTACAACAAGAAATATATTATATATCTTAACAGATGGTAGTTTAAGCAGACTGAAAGAAAAGCAGAATGCGCTTTTAGGCGCATTATGCTCTACTTTCAACCTATTTTAAGTGGTCGTCTGTCTTTCAAACAAGAAACACATGAACTCTTTACCCCATAGCCTATTTATAGTATTGAAGATAGATGACCACTTAAAACAGATTGAAAGTAAAGCAGAATGCGCATAAAGGCGCATTCTGCTTTACTTTCAACCTGCTTTAAGTTATTATCTAGTAGGTTATGGTAATATTTATTATGGTACATGTCTATGACTGTATAAATTGGAACTATTTTCTTCAGTGGAGGAATAAGTTAGATGCACTAAAAGGCGCTTCTATTGGTTAAATGGTTAAGGAGCATTGGGTTAATCCGCTCCATGTAAAAGTGTTACAGTTCGTGTACAGAAATCTGTCCAAATAACACGAAGATATAATTACACTCTGGAGATCTAATGTTTGTGTTTAAAGGTTCATCTTTCTCTATTTTGTGTTCACTAGCCGGAAAATCATCTTACTTTTATTAATACGAAAATACGGCTTACATTTGTAGTACCGTGAGAATATATGGCGGGCAATGTGTAAAACGTCGACACGGGAGTAAAGATTGGGAGTGGTAATTCGAGGCCGTTGGTTTTACTAACGACCGACAAGATATGGCAATTTGTCATCATAAATTGCTCACCTACTCGAGATATACCGTTTGTCAATTAAATACGGAGTTATCGTCATATAAGTGAAAACACATTAAAATGCAAGATATTGAAAAAATATTAATATAAATTTATAACATATCGACACGCATTCAATGTTGTCATTGCATTAAACGAAAATTCATTAAAGATGTACACGAGTGATACAAAGGCACTGTAGTGTTTATAAATAGAGCAGGTCGTTTCATATGAAAGACGCAGCAAACTGGCATATCCTGATGAGACACCTCGTAGGGCAGCCTCCAATCAGGGTCAACACTGTTTGCTTATATCTACTGTAGCAGGCAATTGGGTTAAATGGGTTGAAACAAATGTAAAGCAGCTTCCTATGCAGAGAACAGGCAATGTTTTGTCATGGTCAATTTGTGACGTCTCGTAAGAGGCTACATTGTTTGCTGATTTATTCTGTTGTGGAATATTAAGGCATTCGATATAAAAGCAAAGTTTAATCGCCGCTCCTTGCAAGGAAAACTGGTTTATTGCAGAACTGTTTGCTTCCACGCTTTGGAAGTTTAACAAGCAATGCTTTTTTCCTGTATTAAACATATATGTACTTGTATTTAGAAACATCTCTGCTCATTGATTCGTTGTTCCATTATACAACTGTTTGACATTTTTTTACGTTATGACAAACATTGCAGTCCCTGTTCAGATGGCTCCTTTAGGAGCCCTCTTATCTTAGTCATAGGATAAGAGTATTATTCTCAGGTACTGTACACTACTGGTAAATGACGAATATACTCGTCGTATGGGTCCAACGAGTCAAGAAACGAATTTAACTTCAAACGAAGCTGTACTCACACCGTATGATAACCAACTTTCAGTTTTTATAATCTCTAAACTTGTCTGAGTCATGTTCAAAACATTCAAAATCTCACACGCCCCGCGTTTCTTGTCCCCGTTGTTTTAAGATAAGCCCTCTGACAGCAATATTCGCTGCTAAATTTTAATTAGCATTTTCAAACAGTCTGGATACGGACCAGACACCGTGTAACTCGGCATCTGGCCAAGACTCTATAACTGTTTTAATATACGTTTTCAGATATTGCCTTATTTCTCAATGTTCTTTTGTGGGGAGAAATACAGATTACCATTTTGAAACAGATGATTCCTACATGTATGCAGGGTTAAGGTTAATGTATTAATGGGGATTTTTTGTTATGTGGTATAAACATTCCAATATATCTATGATGAAATCAAAGGTGTTATCCTGCAAGACGCAAAAATGTCGCTTTGCGTCAAAACTTGGCTTTATATAAAGAGGGACTCCCCATTATAGCCATCAGTACAAATTGATATACTGCTACTACATGTATATTATACAGTGCCCCAATAACGATTCCCTCCTTACAACAACGTTTGCCGCTGTTCCTACAAACAAGACAAGTATGTCCAACACATTCACGGCTACAATGTCGTCTGCTTAAAATTATCGTCTGCTGTTTTTCGTCAAAGTTAAATAATGGATATTTTGACAGAAAACACTTAATGACGATTGACAAACAGCTTGAATGCAGATCAGACGACGCATAAAGCGGCGTCTGATCTGGATTCAAGCTGTTTGCAAATGTAAGCAAATTTCCCTTCCTATTACGACTCGCTCCGAACAACGCACACACTGTTTGTCTCCCATTGGGTGTTGTTGTAGAGAGGGAGTGCTGCAGAACACATTGTTCTTCTTGTTGAAGGGGTCCCTCTGTGGCCTGGTTGTTGCTCCTCATCGCTGTGCGTTCAAGTTCTGGTTCAGTCACTTAGGCTATTTCATGAGGGGAAGCCTTCCAGTTGGCTTATGGAAGATCGGTGGTTCTACCCGGTTGCCGATTTGTGCCCGAAACATTGCATAAAGGTTTTCTGGGGTCTTCCTCCACCTGTAATGTTGCTGGACGTCGATATATGACTTAAATACTGTTAAAGCGACGTTATTTTAAATCATAACAATTCCAAACTCTGTTTTGTTGCTACATGTATGTTTAGTGATGTGAGTATGCATAATGACGAAAGACTCCTCGTATAAGGAGAAACAGCACGTTACATTTGTAACTCATTTTCTGTGGAGGAAATTACAAATGTAAAACATTTACTTTTGATATGCAATGACCGCAATGGAAATAAGAGTATTTCTTACTCTGTTCGTGTTATCCTTGGCATATAATGTTGAGTACCATGGCTGTATTAAATACATACTGTTGCTTATTGTTTACTGTGTATGTTTTTAATAAAATATTTGCCATATTATTGTACATTTTATGATGAAATAAATATATCTATCTATGTATCTAATACCTCCGCCCTATGGTGTCAGGGCTCCATATACACATGTAAGGGAGAGTAATCTGAACAAATCCAACATTTTTTCACACATACAGCACCAAATCCTATGGTGTTACTACTCATTAGAATCGTCTCTTCGAGACGATTCTAATGAGTGTTGACACCATAGGGTTTAAATAAGAAATAAAGATTTTAGTTTTTGAAAAACTACCCTTTATCTGGAGCCCTGTGATGTGAATGATGGGTTCAACTCAGGGTAGACTGCAATTCAACACGTTTGTAAAGTATTTAAAATGTAAGTGATACATGGATGCTCAGGTTGATCGGGTTTCCCCCAGGGCTCTACACGGTATCCTATAAAACACTAAACTCTCGTTTTAAATAAAGTTGCCATTACATGTACAGTGGAGCTAAAGTTATCCTTTTCCTAAAACGCGTTTGTGTTAAAGACGTTATGATCGCTGCAAACAGTTTGGATGGTTACCCGACGTCTGATCTGGCTCCAAACTTTTTGCCACTCGAATTAATATGAGTCGTCAAAATATTTTCAAAACATTCTCATTTTCCATTATTTTATTGCAATGCGTTTCGTTTAGTACTTGTCTAAAATACAAAAAGTGCAGAACCACATCAGAGGGCTCCTAATGGCCAGGGTCTGCATTGTTTGTCATATTACAATTGATTGGCCAAATCAACCCAAAATAGTCTAAAATGGACAAGACTCAATTGGAAACTGGAATTGTTCATTTGAAGTTTCAGAGAGGACAGGGTTAAGCTCGACTTAATGTCTGCGGGAGGGGTAGTTCTGTGGGAGAGCTTTTAGCGCCCTGTGGTACATGTTGTGACTGACAAGTCTTGATTTAACGATGATAAGATTTGTCAATGGCCAACACAAAATACTTGGTCCACAATACTTTATCCAAGTTCGTCTACATACTGCTTGTCAAATAGACTGCTGCTTAGGGAAATGTAACAGATGCAATACCAGTATTTAACAGTTGGAATTTCAAGGCATGATATTTCCAAATCTATGTTAAATGCTGCATCATATCTGGGTCTACATATTCTGCTACTGTCGCGTGACCAGTTTTCATCTATTTTGTCAACTGTACACTTGACATCATTATAGTTCACTTCAAATTTAGAGTGAATAAGATACATAAGAACTGTGAGATGCAGAAAATACAAAGAGAGACAGAGAGTGAGATACATAGAGACATAGGTGAGAGAGAGATAGAGAGAGAGAAAGAGAGACAGAGAGATGGAGTGAGAGATGGGGAAAGAGAAACTCGTTTATATATAGAATAACATAGAGAGAGGGGGAGCGACAGATATGTGGTGAGAGAAAGGAACAGAGAAAACAGAAAGATACAGGCACATAATGAGAGGGAGAGAGAAACAGAAACAACGAAAGAGAAAGAAAGAAACAGGGATGGAGAGTGGGAGAAAGAGAGAGAAGCATGGTCATTGATAAACGCTAAAGCCACATTTTACACGACATAAAACCTTAAGTAATAGTTTATACTTTCAAAACGCAACCTGAAAGTATCCATTGAAATACCAGCATTAATTGGTTGTAAAATGTACTATTTAAACCATACACCTTAACCCATTTGTGCCCAGTGGATTATTCCATGTTTATATTTTGGATTAGTCCATTTTTTATCAAAGGGAAGCCTGGTCAAAATTATCATTTTCATTTTGTTTTATATTGAAATCCCTATCAGTAAACAGTGTAGACTCTGATTAGACGCCGCATAATGCGACGTCTGATCAGAGTCTACACTGTTTGCCTTTGTCCCATATATGGGATCGTAGGCACACATAGGTTAATGACGATATACGCCCGTCATTCATCAAGACCATTTTCAAGCTTATTGATACGTGCTCCAGGACTACAGTGGAGAATCTGTTATTCTTTCCCGTTTAAACGCAAACGTACGCAAACGCAAAGCACTAAAACGTAGAAAAGAACAACTTTTGGACAATTCTGATAATTCTTGTTTATCTTGGTGGCAAACAGTTTGGAGCCTGATCAGACGCCGGGTTACCCGGCGTCTGATCTGGTTCCAAACTGTTTGCACTGCAAATAATAGTTTTAGCGTAAACGCGTTTATTGGGAAAGAATAACAGATTCTCCACTGTAATATTCAAACACTTATCAAAAACATTTAAAGTAAAACTCACTATCGGCCTTCAACCCTTTCATGATCAAATTCATCGTGAGGTTTTTACCCCCCTTCACCGCCATTATCGTCTGATCCAAAAGCGTTGTCTGCAATATCGTTTCAAAGTTAGATTTAAGACAGCATATCTGACGTAATTTCAAAACAAGTGACAAAACAGTTTTGATCCTGATCAGAACTGTTCGCAAATGCGCTTGATGACGTAATTGAGAGTGAACGGGTTAAAGCATATTGCAGATTAATGCAGTATGAGAGTGGAGCAGAAAGCTCCTTAGTTCAGTTACTTTAGTTTTTGTCACGTTACGACTTACTTTAATCTGATTGGCAAACAGTTAAGAGTCTTATCAGAAGCCGGGTTATCCGGCATCTGACCAGACTCCAAACTGTTTCCAGTGGATAAAACCGTTTTTAACACAAACACGTTTATAGGGACACAATAACGTGCTGTCTATTGTAGTTAATGTCTCAATGAAGTCTGAACTGTAAACCAGTATTTGGGCCCAGTATTGTCCTTGAATATAAAAACATAACACACAGTATAATGAAATTTTTTAGACCCGGGAGGTAAAGCTCTTGAGACCCAAGGTTATCAATGTTGGCCTGCTTGGTTTTAATGTACATTAAAAACCTCTCTATTACGACCACTAAATTTTGATAAGTATCATGTGGATAAGGCAGGTGACTGCTTAAAGCAATGTGAAGGTTAAACAGACAGCTCCTTTAGGAGCTGTCTGTTTTACGTTCACCTTACTTTAAGCATGGACCTAAACTTCTTTCGTCGAGTCAATTAGCCTTATTTTAGTGGTCGTTATATAAAACGTAGGTATGGGTGTTCAAACAAAAACGGGTACATGTAGTTACGCGTGTTCAAATGTGCCATAGACCTAAACTATTTCTTAATATTGTCGTTCACTCCAAAATCTTCAAAGTATCAAATGCATGATAATCAATGCTTGAGAAGTTCAATTTCTGAAAGCTACATGTATCATTCGAACAACGACGATTTGGTAATAATATGGCAGAATGTCCTTTAGGGAACCTTTCGTTATTACAGTGGGGAAAACGTTAGTCTTTCCCAAAAACACATTTACCCTAAACATTACAAACAGTTTGGAGCCAGATCAGACGCGGGGTAACCCTGCCTTCTGGAGCTTTCTGATTTACGGTCACCTAGCTTTCGGCTGTCGTCTGTCTTTTATACAATTACTTAGCCTTCGTTTTAGTGGTCGTAATAGAGAAGTTTTATTAGTTTCATTCATCCGTCTTCTCCACTGTAGCAACAAATAACTTTTCATAAGGATCGTTTCGTTGCTTTTATACTTTCGATATCACTGCATCAACTAAATATTCTGTTCCGTTATGATAATATCTTTATCTCATGTCGCCTAGTGTTCTCTCACTTTTCACCAAAGAAGATTTGAAACAATTTGTGGTTACACTAATCTGTATTTTAACGTTTTACAGACCCGGTAGTTCAGAGATATCATTGTTAAAACGGGAGGGAGATTGTCCAATTACTGTGCAATTAAACGATAAAAGTTGCTTTTTATCTTTCTCTGAACATATGGTGTAAATAGTCAGTAGTCCTTTCTTTCATTGCATTAGTGGGACTTATTCGATATGAGGGGGTGTTTAATGTTTTAGGGTATTAGCCAAAGGGGCTGAGCCAATTTTGGATAATAAAAATCTTTGAAAGCTAATTTGAACTGTCTTAAGTTCTAATCTTAAATTATCGTAAGAAGACATTCTTTGATCTGTCCGAGTTTTTTATGTTTAAGGTGGGGTTATAAAACACTCGTCTCGAACCATCCTCTATTTTTGTTACAATCAATATTGTGTTACACGGCCACTTAACAATAGAAGAAGTATCCGTCTTTAATATAAATGCTTGCTTACAAAAGATTATCGCTAAATACAGTGGAGAATCTGTTATTCTTTCCCAATAAACGCGTTTACGCTAAAACTATTATTTGCAGTGCAAACAGTTTGGAGCCAGATCAGACGCCGGGTAACCCGGCGTCTGATCAAGCTCCAAACTGTTTGCCACCACGATAAACAAGAATTATCAGAATTGTCCAAAAGTTGTTCTTTTCTACGTTTTAGTGCTTTGCGTTTGCGTACGTTTGCGTTTAAACGGGAAAGAATAATAGATTCTCCACTGTACAAGTAATCGCTAAATGCAGGTGACTGCTTACATGTAATACACATGGTTGCTTGGTGCATATGATAGATTAATACTGGTAATTGCTTAATATTTGGTAATTGCTTTATACATTTACTTGCTTGATTAAGGAAATTGCTTAGTACATGTGATAGCTTAATGCAGACCAAATGTAAAGCAAAAAGCTCCCAAAAGAGCTTTTTGCTTTACTTTGGTCCTGCATTAAGCCGATATTTGTATTACAATGGAGCCATGTGGCTCGTCTTAATAAACGTCGTACGACAAATATTGCCGTAAGTCAGATTCTAAAATGTTCAACTATTATTTATTTTTCCATCTAATCCTGTCTTGTGACATCTCTTTGGAATCGTCTTGATAATATGGTCAATCCGAAATTAGAAGTACAGTATGACCTCTCTATTACGACCGCTTAAGCCTTAAATGAAGGTTATTTGATTGAATAAAGACAGGTGACAGCTAAAAGCAATGTAACAGTGAAACAGAAAGCTCCTGAAGGAGCTTTCTGTTTCAATGTTACCTTGCTTTAAGCAGTCATCTGCCTTAAATACGTTATACGAGTATATAGCAAAATTTAGTTGTCGTAATAAAGAGGTTTTACTGTATTTTAAAGTTTGTAATTACGACCGTTTTGTCGTACGACGTTTTGTTAGACGTGTCCCTGCTCTGTTAACGGGTATGCCCGCTTAACACAGGGGTGACTGTATATATTGTAAATGATCTCCCAGCTTCTCACGACAATTACTACCCGATTAGGCTATAAATAGATGAGGAAGATGTGGGGGCTTATGTCAAAGGGTAGTTGTTAATACATTTCAGTTATTTGTCTTTTCTTGATTTTACTATAATAGTTGTTGGCCATTGTACTATTTCTTTGAACTTTATTCAAACCCCTTAACTTAGGCACGACATCACATGCTTGAAAGTGAGTCTCTGTTTAGTTTTCAAATCTAGATTTGGGGTATTTGACTGAAGAAGTATCAATGATATGTGCCAAAGATATTAAGATTTGAACGGACACCGAGTTATCTGAATTTTGAACAGGATCTAAACTGTTTGCAAATGATAATTTATCCGGTCTTGGCACGAGAATGGGTTGACGTACATGTACAGTGGAGAATCTGTTATTCTTTCCCGTTTAAACGCAAACGTACGCAAACGCAAAGCACTAAAACGTAGAAAAGAACAACTTTTGGACAATTCTGATGTCATGTTTATCTTGGTGGCAAACAGTTTGGAGCCTGATCAGACGCCGGGTTACCCGGCGTCTGATCTGGCTCCAAACTGTTTGCACTGCACATAATAGTTTTAGCGTAAACGCGTTTATTGGGAAAGAATAACAGATTCGCCACTGTATCAATGTTAAATATTAATTGCTATCTGTTGTCTACAGTAAACCCATTCTACTGCGAACACAAAAATAATCGTAATTATTGTTGTATGAAAGACAGGTTACAGCTTACATGTAATCAATGTGAAAGTTAAACATTAAAAACAGATTAAAGCAATGAGAAAGTAAATCAGAAAGCTAATTTTGGAGGTTTGTGTTTTATTTTCGCATTGCTTTAGGCATACATCTGCCTTACACACCTGCACAATGTAATAACAAACACTCGTAATAGATAGATTTTACTGTAGACGCCTACATGTATGGTCATTAATGTGTATGTGGGAAGGGGGTGGGTAGGGTTAGGGGTAAATTGCTCTGATAAATGTCCTCCTGCTATTTTAGCCACTTTCATTTGCAGTAGTGCACATTGAATTAATAACCGTCATTTAACTAAAAAAAGCTATTGGTTGTAGTGGTGTAACGGTCCATCGATGCATCGATACATTGCGATGTACATAATCGCCGATATCTGTATCAGCTTGTAAATGAAGCTTGCAATATATCACGATGCAATGCATTTATATTCCCTGCGATACAATACGAGTGTTAATTAAGTGTCGTGCATCGCGATTTACTCTCATTTGAAAAATAACAACTGTTGTTTTTATATCTAACTTGTGACGTCTGTACCATGATAAGTATTGTATCACTCTTTTATTTTTACATGCAGTACATATTGTGATATGTATCGTCGTGAAAATGAAATATTTGGACACGTAACTGCCGATTGGTTAGGAATTACGCCCAACAAGGTGTAGCTGCTTTGCTCAGAACAATCACAACTTATCTATTAATGATATACATGTACATCTGTTTGGCATTTTCAAATATTGCTATCTCTCTAACAGTTTTTTTTTAAATGCTGACTATTTAGTTTAATCTGAGTAGCAAACATGTCATTTTGAGTCCCGGCGTCGGATCAGTTTCAAACTGTTTGCAATGGAAATATTAAACCAAGTTTTAAACTTTTAGCACTAACTCATGTATGGGGAAAGAGTAACGTTTTCCAGCTACTGTAGTTGAAAATAAAAATAAAACAATATTTAATGTGAAAAACGGACCACAAATTTGAAACGAGTTTATCATTGTTAAGAATATTAGGATTGGGTTTAGTTTTTCATGGTCAGTAATGGAGGCTTGGCATAAAACTTTGAATATCCAATAAGATTATAGTCTGAACTACAGATGTTCTTTGTACATAGTCACTTGTCAAAACCATGGCTAAAATGACACCAGACTCGTGTCAACTTAACCTATAGCATGATAGGCTTGTGGTGATCAGCAAACTTTGTTGTTCTCCAATTATTCCCGGTGTAGATCTATCTGCACAGATCTTTGAATACACCAGAGTGCCAAACAATTTGGATCCAGATGAGACGCCGCGTAACGCGGCGTCTCATCTGGATCCAAACTGTTTGCAACAGGAATCACACATTCGTCCAAATCGTGTCGGCGCTTATCTCTCAAAATTTTATGTCATCCACAATTAGATCTGAGGAATGATAAAATCATATTTCATCTTACAGAATTTCATAACACTTTGAGTATCAGACTACTTCAAACTAGTTCGCGCTTAAACCTTCTCAGTGCTATAGTATCGTCTGATTTTAACTATTATTGTCTGTAATTGGATTTCAAATGTCTGATGCTCTGACAATTTGACCGAGGAAGCAACAATACCCATGGGTTATAGCAGTTTTGTTCATGTTCAAAGTTACCCAGTGTCTAAGTTTGATCTAAACTGTATATTGTTCGTTTTGGTCATGTAGGACATGGAAAGGGTCAGCCCTCGTCATTATGCTACTTCACCAGTTTTCAAATTGTCGTCAGCATTTTGCTTCAAATCAAATTAGGTATTTTGATTTAAATTCTTCGCTCAGAGGAAGACATTTTAACAATGTGGGGACTGGTTAAGCGCCTTGCCACAAAGAGTCGCATCTGGATCAAAACTGTTTGTAAATACTAGATTTGATAGCACATACATGTAACAGACTAAAAGTTAATTGTGTTTAACATTTTCACTGCCGTGGCCCGATCGCATCTGTATCAGCAATCAGTTTGGATCCTGATCAGACGCCGAGTATCTCGGTGTCTGATCAGGGTCCATACTGTTTGCCACTTATATTCACGCTTTAGAGACAAAATGCTCAAACGTTTAATCTTAGGAATGAGAGCAAACGACATATTTAAGCAAACGATATCATGCCGTGAAAGGGTTTAAAGACCAACTGTCATTTGCATCATGTCAAAGCCCAATGACAAAGGATATTACGCGTCGTCGCAATAAATTATGTAAATTATGATGCGAGATCTAAATCAGAACTCACTCGTGCGAGGAATTACCTGCCAGAAATCATCATCCGGGTCTCGACGGACGCCTAAACGTTATTGCAGAGGCTATGAATATCAATAAAGATATTTTAAAGACCAACCAAGATTTCTTTCTTTTCGAATGTCAACACCATTTTGACGAACGAATTGAGAGTGCTTGTAACCATTTCAAATGTCATAAATTGGTCTTGTCATTTTTAAAAGTCTTTTTCACTATTTTACAAATATGCTAAACTAAGACATAAAAAAGTTTATTGATGTCGTTCATTTTAAGCCATTGCTCAATAATTACGCCTTTTACGTTTTTTAATTTATTGCTCCACTAAAGAAAATAGTCCCACTTCATATAGTCATGAATATGCAGCATAAGAAATATATACCACATTCGACCCGATGGTTGTCTTAATCAAACTGAAAGTAAAGCAGAATGCTCCTTGGTGCGCATTATGCTTTACTGTCCACCCCTGTCTCCAAAACTGAAAACAGGCTATGGAGTGTTAAGAATATTTTTATTTCATAGATCAGAAAGAAACAGGCTGCATTTTGCAATGACATATAGTTGATGACGTCAGAATGAAACAGAACCTCTAAGCGTGATTTATGCACGTTTGTAAATCAAGCTCACAGTTGGAACGGACACTTAGTAATTATTAATGCAGTAGTGAACAACGAGGCACGAATTCTATCGTTGTGGTCAGTTATCATTATTCTGATGTATCTGCCAGAGTTCAAAGTTCCAACTGCTCAAAGTGGTCATTTCAATTTAAAAACCCGTGGTCAGTATTGTCCGAAATGGCCATATGCCTAGGCAATCGTGCTGGAAAATGCCCGCAAAGGTTATAGGTCGAAGAGGCGGTGTGCGAACGTCACATGAGGTCACGTGAGAACAAAACAGGGTTTACTGTATGCCATTTTCTTCGGTGTCAAGATCGAACGCATGTCCGAGTGAGCTTAGGTCATCAGAGGTGTGTGTAGGTTCTCTGATGAATGGTCAGTTAGGGGTATTATTGATGGCCACTGTCTCAGCTCTCAGGTTCAGCATTGTCCAGAGTGTCGCTGACCATTGTGACGTATACAAAAGCAGATGCGCTCTCCAGTTTTGAAGTCAGTTAGGTTATGTTTGAGATCACTTCATCATAATACGATTAGAGGTTTCAGGACAGAGACTGGCCATGTCTTGCTGGTGTGTACATATGTCCGGACAATTATTGGACACTGATGAATTAAGTCAGCAACCTTTACAGTTTACCAGGAAAAATGCCACTGTGTTTAGAAAAGAACAACCTCGGTCAAGTTTATACGAGGAAAACATTTTCCTTTCATTCGGATGCGTGACATGTTAAATCTCACCGACATAAGTGATCTTATTTGTTGTCATGTCTTGTGCCAGCTCGATTTATCGAAGTTCAAATAAAAGGAATACGATTTAAGCAGGGCTACCATAAGTTGATCTTAAAAATCCCAAGATTTCCAAATTTCTACTGTTCAAGCGCGAGTATTTAAAGCAGGTCGCCTTTTGACGCATTCTGCTTTACGTTCTGCCTGCTTTAAGCTACCATTTGTTAAGAACCAAAAGAGTTCGCAAACATCCGAAAAATGGCTGCCCTGTTTAAGCATTTTCGATTTATCAGTGTTCGATGATATTGAATAGAGAATGTTCACCAACTTCAACTGTAAAACTAAATGCAATGACATGAAACACGTCGATATACCCGTTCACTCGTATCAATTGGCAATGAAATAGTTACCTTATTGAGTTGAACCAACTTTATTGAACGGATGTTATTTGTGAAAACTGAATTAGCAATTTCAGTACCAGTTCCAACTACACTAGCACATTTACGAACCGTCAGTGTGGATCCAGACTCGGGTGTTTGATTAGAATTAAAACTGTTCGAGACTCATATCTTTTTTCTTTAACCGTAAACTACCGGACTGAAATTGAGACATAATGAAGCAGAGGACACTAAATAACAGCATCCGATATAAAACGTTTACGAAATAAAAACACGTTAAAGTTTTGCATTTTAATTACTGCAGGACGGCTGAAAACTAGCCAGGGAAAATGTCATGCATTGTTTGATAGTTTTTTGTTGTTGAGTAACAATCTTGATTGATGTTCTACCAAGCCATACAACATGTGCATAATTATATAAAGTTAAATCTTTAAACGCAAGGTATATGTAAAACTGTCGTATGCAATAATTGTCGTGTGCTACGATTGTCGTCTGCTACTGTTCTGAAAAGGAATTTTCAAAACATTCTGTTTGAAACAGTGACAGTGTATCAAACTGTAAGGATCTGGTTCCAAACTGTTTGCAAAGGTGTTCACGGTTTTGTCGCCAGCCGTGCAAATAGAAAAGTTTTAGACGGTTTTATCTGCAACGTGTTAACACATACAACCCTAGCGACGAGTCTCTCCGTCATTTACAGGCAGAGTACCTGTGATGAGTACATTTGTCCTAGGATCTGCTCTGTTTATAGTATTTGCATTATATTACAGAAAAAAAACCTTAAATAATCATTAATGGACTAGACTTAATTTAAAGCTGGAACTGTCCTTCAAAAGCTTAAGGGCTAAATGAGTTTATTTATTGTGGGATACAGCACTATGTATTTTGGGAATATTTCGTTAACCCTTAGCCTGCCACTCACGACTATAGCTCCATAAGCAAACAGCTTGGATCCGGATGACACGCCGAGTAACTCGGCGTCTCATCCGGATCCAAGCTGTTTGACACTCGGACAACATTTCAGCAATTTTGAGCAACTTTGAAGCACTTTGAAACTTGAAGCAGACGAGAAATATAGCAGACGACAATTTATTTGGCGAGCTAAGGGTTAACAGCAGATATCCGTTTCTTCTTGACTTACAGTCTACTTTCTTGTGTTAAGTACAGTAAAATCTCTCTATTACGACCACTACAAAGAAGGCTAATAGGTTGTATAAACATCAGATGACAGCTTAAAGTAAGGTGGCAGTAATACAGAAATATACTTAGGTTAAGCGATCACCTGTCGTAAAGTCCTAATAATTCACGAAATTTAGTGATTGTACATGTAATAGAGGGGTTTTACTGAAACAACATGGGAAATCTTCCAGATGTGCATATCTTTGGTGCAGCACAAACGCGACGCAGAAGGTTTCTGTATGGAACTTCTATATTGCTCTTTTCTTACCTACATGTACAGTGGAAAAACGTTATTATTTCCTAATACATGTAAACGCATTTTCGCTCAAACTATTTTTTCTATTGCAAACAGTTTGGAGCCAGATCAGACGTCGGGTAACCCGGTGTCTGATCAGGCTCCAAACAGTTTGCCACCAAGATAAACATGAATTATCAGAATTGTCCAAAAGTTGCACTTTTCAACGTTTTAGTGCTTTGCGTTTGCGTTTCGTTGCGTTTAAACGGGAAAGAATAACGTATTCTCCACTGTATACACATGTATGTGTGCTTGCTTTAATTTTGTTATGCATTAAATAATTCAGACATGAAACTTCAAACTGGCTGACTATTCTTGTTTCCAGCCAAACTCAGTCCAATGTTGAATTATTACAAGAATTTCAAAATGACAAACAATGCAGACCCTGAATAGTGGGATTCTGTGTATATGATCATCTGCCTTATTCTCTGCACTGTTTGTGTGAGACAAGTTCATTCTTAGCATGTACACTGAGACGGGATTATCCGTCGCTACGATTCAATGGTATAACTTTATTTTAGCCCATGGTTTACTTTACCAGACCAGTGTTTTGTTTCAATGCTATACTAATACCAGGTAATATGATTGATGTATATGTTTCGAAGTTTATTATAATGTTTCCAAATCGTGTTAAAATGATATTTAGGTCGAGTTCCGCAATCTAAACAAATTGTTTGTCTACTGCCCAATTTTTTGAAAATCTCCCATTGGAGCTATATCAGGTATGGTCAATTAATTAAACCTTATCCTGCCGATTGCTACTTGACTCGAATCGTTCTAACAGTTTTGATCCAGATCAGACGCCGCGTAACGCGGCGTCTGATCTGGATCAAAACTGTTAGACAATCGTCATTAAGTTTCTTGTGTCTAGAACATGTACAAAAAAGAAATACTGTAACAAATTGTGCAGACTGCAATTTCAAAGCAGACGGTAGTACGACATAATAAAGGTCAGTCTTTAGCATGCTATATATTTCGTCTGTAGTGGCAGACTGAATGTAGCAGAATGATCATCTCCCAATTGTCATTTGGATGATATTGTCAAATAGTTTGGATTCTGATTAGACGCCAAGTTTCTCTGCAACGTGATGATCTGGATCTAAACTGCTTGAAAGTGTTATGTTACTATTATCCCATAGATACACCTTTTCGGCCTTTAATTTATTATTTAATCTACTGTTCTGTTCTATGTCTCCAATAAAGAAAATAATTCCACTTGATACAGTTACAGTGGAGAATCTGTTATTCTTTCCCGTTTAAACGCAAACGTACGCAAACGCAAACGCAAAGCACTAAAACGTAGAAAAGAACAACTTTTGGACAATTCTGATAATTCTTGTTTATCTTGGTGGCAAACAGTTTGGAGCCTGATCAGACGCCGGGTAACCCGGCGTCTGATCTGGCTCCAAACTGTTTGCACTGCAAATAATAGGTTTTGCGTAAACGCGTTTATTGGGAAAGAATAACATATTCTCCACTGTATAAATATGTACCATTAGATACAAAATTCTATAACCTTTTCGATATAGCTTAAAGCAGGCTGGAAGTTATTTTCAACCTGCTTTAAGTGGTCATCAATTTTCAAAACTAGAGACAGGCTATCGGCTTATAGCATTTAAATTCCCCCAATAGCGTGCTGCAGTTATTTGTTATACATAATGTAATCAATGAAACAGTAAAACAAAAGATTATCCGAATAGTCCATATCTGATAAGTCCCTTTAACTGCCTAGCCTGTTGCAATAACATTTTCAAACAAAATGGATCGAGATCAGGTGCCAAGATACTCAGGGTTTGGTCAGAATCAAAATTGGTCGACACTTATATCCACTTTAAAAAAACAAACAAAAAACCCCAACCTTTTCATTATTAAAGAATTGGGAGCATTGACAGACGATAAATTTTAAGCACACTTAATTACAGCAGTGATGGGGTTATATAGATATTTTGTTTCAAACATTGTGATAAGGATACGTGATAAAATCCATGGTTCTAATATAGTCTATCTATAGATTCGCCCTTTTCTCGCTAATTTATCGTCTCCTTGAAATTCGCCGTCTGCAACATAAATTTTGTCACACTTTTGTTTACGCAGTTGTAAGTTGGATTAAGACGTGTGCCAAACAGTTTGGATTCTGATCAGACCCCTAGTAACTCGGCGTCTGATCTGGATCCAAACTGTTTTGAAATAGCAGCCAAGCTGTGGTCTGTGGCAGAATGGTTTCAAATTGTATAGGATCTATCTACTTGCCAAAATATTTCAACCTGGCATTCTAAGTATGTCTACAGACAAATCCGAGTTAAGCGATCAATCAAAATAAAATACATGAATAGTCCCTAATAAAGTTAGAAATTTTACCCCCTTCTCCATTATATACCCCTTATGGAGCTTTCTGTTTCACTGTCACCTTGTTTAAAGCAGTCATCTGTGGTAAACACCTATAATCAATACAATTTCTTTGTCGTAATTAAGGGAGTTTTTTACTGACTGTTAAAAGCGACGTGTAATCATACCAAATTCAATAAAATCAACCCAACTGTATGGAAAGGAAACGTCATTTTACTTGGGTTAAGCTGGGGGTGAAATACTATAAGCAGTAGGGAAGGAAAACATTAAAAATCAAAAAGTAGGTTTGACATTTACAGCTGATTGTTATAAGATATCAGGGTTTGTATTATGGCTGAGGTAAACATATCAAAAATATTATCTGACATTGTGACCACATATGCAATAAAACAACTCGCTTGTATGACTTTTCTTTAGGAGACTCGTTGAGGTTAACCCATTTGTGCTCACGATCCCATATACGGGACATGGGCAAACAGTGTATACGCTGATCAGACGCCGCATTATGCGGCGTCTGATCAGAGTCCAAACTGTTTGCTGATAGGAATTTCAATATAAAACAAAATGAAAATGAAAATTTTGACCAGGCATCCCTTTGATAATAAAGACTAATCCAATATATAAAACATGGAAGAATCCACTGGGCGTAAATGGGTTTAGAGCCCCTAATGAGATCGGTCACTCTCGGCAACTGTCGACCCCGCTTCTACATGTACGAAGAGGTCTTCGTAAAATACCGATGTTGGTCCGATCTCATTAGGGGTCCTCGCCCTTAACCCTTTCACTGCCACTATGACAGAAATACCCGTCTTACACGGGGTATTCACTGTTTGCATAGGATAAGTGTACTCTTCATAGGTATACCATTTGTAAATGACGAGTATAGTCGTCACCAGAGTTCAATGTGTTAAAGTAAGATTAATGTAGTACAGTACACAGAAAGCTCACGTACATGCTCGTCAAGCTGTATGCTTTACTTTCATCTTGCTTTAAGCTTACACGTGTATTCAACTTAATCAGGAAACACTCATTTTGGTAATGATATGGCGAGAGGATACAGTGGAGAAAACGTTATTCTTTCCCAATAAACGCGTTTATGCTAAAACTATTATTTCAATTGCAAAAAGTTTGGAGCCAGATCAGACGCCGGGTAGCCGGCGTCTGATCAGGCTCCAAACTGTTTGCCACTCAGATAAAAATAAATAGTCAGACTTGTCGAAAATAACATTTTTTACGTTTTATTGCGATTCGTTTGCGTTTAAACGGGAAAGAATAACGTTTTCTCCACTGTAGCCACTCTGTGTAGAAAAAAGAACCCAGTGTCGTTTCATTAATTTTGATAATGGTCGAATAGAGGTTTTACTATTTTTCCACACCAAGGAAGAAAATTCATTCATGTTAAAAACGTAGTAAACAACATAGGGGATATTATATTGACTTCAGATAGCTAGATATCAGACAAAGTATATAATTCAAGTAAACAACAACAGTAAAAACTATATCCATCCCCACTAAAGGATAAAATGCAGAGTTGCAGAAAAAAGGAACAACTTAAGTAAGTAAGGACAAAAGTAAGAAATGCCCCCATAAGAGATTTCTGTATTACTTGTATCCTGCATGAAGCAGGGGCATGTCGTTAAATATAACCATGCCTCTTCATTGATTCGCTGCGAAATTTAAGTTTTACTTTACAGTTAACCATCACCTATTACGACCACTAAAACGAAGGCTACTTGATTGTATGAAAGACAGGTGCCATGGCAGCTTAAGCAAGTTAAAAAAATGTGCATTCTGTTTCACGTTCATCTTGCTTAAAGCAGACATCTGCCTTAAACACTAGATAGTTAAGATACTTTTTGGTCGTAATAGAAGGGTTTAATTGTATTGTTATCTGACATTATGGCAACAATACTATATAGGTCAGGAACCTACATGACACAATTGTACTTGCGCAATAAATCTTATATGTTTGCCAATTGGAAAAAAGGGGTTTACTCAAAAAGTAAACTACTCATATAAAAACTGACCAGGATCCATATTTAATGTCACTTAAATTGAATTTTATGCTCATATCAGTCCAAAAAGGTGATAACCATTTTTAAAAAATTTAACTAAGTTTTTGTTAGGCATACCACTAAAAAGAAGAATGGGCAGTATGTAATAAAGGTTGCAGCTTAATGCAGGACAAAAGTAAAGCAGAAAGCTCCCAGCTTTCTGCTTTACTTCTGTTCTGCATTCGGTAGGTATGTGTTTAAGAGGTATGCTTTCTTTAGAGAGTAGTACCTTAACACAAGTTTGCCTGTAGCGGTAGACACCTTGAGTTGATGTGAGGGACATATCGTGTTTCGAATCAAATGTTGGCACGAAATGGGTGGATAAACAAAAAGGATGCTAGATTATATCTGGGTGGCTGACTGGGTCACGATCTGTCAATTTATAGTCGTGGGATGAGCGTTTAATGACTTAGAACCCGACTGAAGAAATAAAGGCAAATCTATCGACGCGAAATTTAAGACATTTTTCTCTATTGTCTCAAGCCTTAAATTTGGCTTAATGTTTGGACACGGAAACAAAATGTACAAACTACTTGCCAAGAACGTGAGATTTTGTAATACTAATACTTGTTTATTTCTTAAGGTGGTACAGCCCTTATGAGATCGGACCGAAGTCAATTAATATCGGTACTGTGTAGAACGATCGGCCATTGTCGTTAATCCTTTGAACCCTAGTACCGCCTATAGGCGTCTTTTTTCAAAAAGTGTACATGTGAATAGTACACTTGTCCTATGCAAACAGTGAAGACCCAGATCAGAGGGCTCAGTGAGGAGCCCTCTGATCAGGGTCTTCACTGTTTGTCATAATGTCAAACATTGACAAAAACAACCCTTAAAAGTCAGAAATGGACTAGACTAAATGGAAACTGGAATTGTCCAATTAAAGTTTCAGGGAGGAAAGAGTTAATTAACTTACCGGATGTACCGAACTTTGCTCGAACATTGTTTGATACAGCCAATCAGGTGACGAGAACAAACGATCGCTGTACGAAGACTACCGATATAGGCCGACATTGACCCACTCTGAGTCTCTTTAGGGATGAACTACCTCAAACTATTGAACTTAGATATTTCGAACTTGTTTTGTCGATGTCACTGTATTTAAAAGCTGAACAAAATAGGTTTAGTTTGATTGTGTTTAAAAGACAAGACCGAGGATAACTGTAACTCGTTGCATTAAAGGTTACAAGTATTTTATATCACAGCGCTCCCTCTCCACAACGACACGCAATTAGAGACAAAAAGTGTTTGCGTTGTTCGGAGGGAGTCTTTATAGGGATGGAAGTTGGTTTACATTTGCGTAACGCGGCGTCTAATCTGGATTCAAGCTGTTTGTAATTCGTCATTAAGTATTTTTCTGTCAAAAGGTCCATTATGTAACTTTGAGAGAGAAAAAAACAGACGACAATTTTAAGCAGACGACATTTCAGCCGTGAATAGGTTGGATATAATTGTCTTGTTTAGGGGAATAGTGGCAATCGTTGTTGAAAGGAGGGACTCGTTGTTGGTAGGGCCGTTGTAGAGTGGGAGCACTGTATGTACAGTCCTGCTAGTCGAACCTAGCCGCAAGCTGAAATTTCTAGGTCTTATATTTTTTAAACAAGAGGGTCAGTTTAGATCACGACCCTTTGGATTGGTTCCAAACGTTTCGGCCATTCCAATCCAAAGAGACTCTTACAATAGGAAAAATACTTTATTCTTTCCCGTTGAAACGGAATTAAGGTCAAAAGAAATACAAAAAATGAGAAAAAACTTTTTTTTTAATTTCTGAAGATGTCTCTCTCTCAGATTGACAAACAGCTTGACTCCTGATCAGACGCTGGGTTACCCGGCGTCTGATAAGGCTCCGAGATGTTTTCAATAGCAACACATTGGTTTCATTCCAAACGCGTTTACCGGGAAATAATAACGTTTTCTCCATGGTAGAAGGACGGATATTAACCTTATAATAAATACACGTTACACAGTGCACAATCATGAACCAAGCTAGGCTTGCACAAAAGTGCTGACTATTCCATAGTGTACATGTATAATTATGCTCAATTCACGTCGTAATTGGAAATTATTCCCTAGAAAAACTAAGCCAATTTCCTCCACTGCTTTGACAATTTACAGTGAATTCGGCCTTCAAACACAATCCTATGAAGGTGCATAGCTACTTCTGAAGATACATGAATGCTTAATACAGATCAAAAATAATACAGAAACCTCCCAACGGGAGCTTTCTGTATTACCATTGTTCTATATTAAGCTGCATTCTAAATAAAAGACGTTACTTAAATATTATTTTGAAACGTTTGCTGACATTATCTGACTGGTCTGATTGTTTTCAGTTTGAAACCCGGCGATAACTTTCACACGGAATCGTCGTGAACTTCATAAAACTTTCATTCAACTTTCTCACGTTTTTTGTTCTATCTAAAGCTATTATAATTTAGTTATCCGCTTCATTAGATTATAGCAGAGACTCTGCTGGCGTCGTCATTATAGTTATTTCATTAGCAACCCACTTTCCGCAGACGACTAGAGGGTTGCCATCGCGACGGGATTCTCGTCTGCTCCAAGTCTGAATAGGAGACGTGATAATTTGATTTCTAAGAAAATAATGAGAGAAATTCTAGAACTAGTGTTTTTGTTTAAACTTTGGATTTGTAGTTTTAAAAAAGACACGTACAGTCAATTGGAATGCCATTCACTGCGTCAAAGTTGCCATTTTGTCAACTTTGGCAAAATGCGCCGTTGTCCAAGAGAAATGTTACAAGTGTCAAAAGATTGGATTCTGGTTATGATTCAAACTATTTTTAAAGAACTGATCATGTTGGTATCAGCAGAACTAAGTGTGAATACAAGAGAAAGTGGGTTACGAAAAACACTATAAAGTAGGTCACTGTTCTTGACAAGTGAACGCAATAGTATGAGGACAGAAGTACTGGCTGCTTGACTGAATGAACGAAGGAATGAATGAATGAAAGAATGAACGAATTAACGAATTACAGTGGAGAAAACGTTATTCTTTCCCAATAAACGCGTTTACGCTAAGACTATTATTTTCTGTGCAAACAGTTTGGAGCCTGATCAGACGCCGGGTAACCCGGCGTCTGACCCGGCTCCAAACTGTTTGCCACTGAGATAAAAATGAAAAATCAGAATTGTCAAAAAGTTGTCCTTTACTCCATTTTAGTGCTTTGCGTGTGCGTTGAACGTTTTCGTTTAAACGGGAAAGAATAACGTATTCTCCACTGTATAAAAGGAATGAAGGAATCGTTCTATATTAAGTGGCGCAGGCAAGTATAATAAACCAGCAGAAAATGTACACGAATCAGAATATGAAAGTAATAAATAAGCTGACAAAATATCATTTGAATGTAACAACAGAAAAAACACATTTTCCCAATAATTCCATTTGTATTTATGATGAGTATACATAAGGATGTACATGCATGGAAATGTGGCTTTTTGCGCATCTGATTTAGAGAAACAAGAATACAACAATTGAAATAGTTTGGCAGCTGTCTTGTCTTTTAGAAATCTTAAACTGATTAAATTTTGACGCTGATCTGCCTTCTTGCTCAAGCAGGTGCGTGCAGAGGGGATGATACGCCCTGTGCATTCGGGAATCATCCTATTATTAAGCTCAATCGCTCAATCTTTTCACCTCAAATTGCATTTGTATTGACTCGCTGTGATTCAGTTTAATACCTTCCATCTTCCTAATATCTAACATATCTCAATATTGACGTCTGCTGTATTTCTGGCGCCATATGTATTAGTTAGGGAGACAGTCCAAGTTTCAGTTCGAGCTGTATGGAACTGGACAAGCGAAGTTTTACATGGTTTCTGGTGTATAATCATTCTGATTTACGATTTTGCTGAGATAAAAGCTGTCATGAGCAAACGTCACAGATAGATGACTGACATTTGTATGAATACAAATATATTGTTTAAAGTGTTTTGCAGTCTTACTCCGTATCTAAGTCAGAGCTGGACACGGTCAACGGAGCGTTCGTTACGCTGATCTTCTGTACAATTAAACATACTCAACGCCGACTGACAGGGGTTTGCCAATAGATAGAATCTTTATAAGAGGATTTCATTCCAATTTGACGCGCGGCCTGCGCAAGTAATTAATTCATATTCAGTTCTCCATCAAATGTCATAGATTCTGAAAAAGGGTTTATTTCACAAAGACCTCCATCCTGTCTTCATATAGATACGGTCAAACATTTTGTTAACCCTTTTTAGCTCGCCTATTCGGAGAATGGGGGGGGGGGGGGGGGGGGCTATGGCGTCGGCGTCAGCGTCGGCGTTGGTTTTTCATGGTTAAAGTTTTGGGGTAAGTGTTGTTATGCACTAATACTACATGAAATATTTGCATTAGGAAGCTGATATTTGGATGAAGGTGCCCTGTGGGTTGAACATTGATGTTGTGTGGTTCAAATTAAAAAAAAAGTTTTACCTTTTGTGGACTTAGGTTTTTCGGCTGATTTCTCATGGTTAAAGTTTTGGGATAAGTGTTGTAATGCACTAATACTACACGAAATATTTGTATTAGGAAGCTGATATTTAGAATGGAGGTGCCCTGTGGGTTGAACATTGATGTTGCGTAGTTAGAATTTAAAAAAAAAATTAGTCAAAATTTCACCTGTTGTGGACTTAGAGTTTTGGGACTGGAAGTTCAAAGTTAGTTATGGAGTAAGTGTTGGAATGCACTTATACTACATGAAATATTTGCATTAGTAAGCTGATATTTGGAATGGAGGTTCCCTGTGGCTGAATATCAATATACTGATACACTTTTCTATTGATAGCTACCTATTTAAGAAATATTTGATTAGGCGAGCTTTGCTGTTCTCCGACAGCTCTTGTTATTGTCAAAATTGTCGTGAGTTTTTTTTACCTCTACACCGCCATATTGGCGTCTGTTTCAATATTGCTGTTCGCAGTATTAGCGTTTCAAAGTTAGATTTTAGAAAGCATAACTGACGTTATTTCAAAACAAGTGACACACAGTTTTGATCCTGCTCAGACGTCGTGTTTTTCCAAATGCCCTCATGATGTCATTGAGAGTGAAATGGTTTAATCTTTCACTCTGAAACTAACAAAATATCTGTATGGTTCCGAGGTTATAAAGCGTTTTAGTTGAGTCTGAGTGTGTTCCCAATCAAATGCTTGGGAACGAGTTTAGACTGAAGTTAAAACTTTAAAGCTCTATAACCTCGGAGCCAGGAATAGAAGTGATCGCTAATTGCAGGACAGAAGTAAGGTAGAAAGCTACCATGGGAACTTTCTGCTTGCTATGTCCCACGTGAAGCAATCGCCTCTCTTTAGAGATGTTCATACAAAATACGGCGTCTTATCTGGATCCAAACTGTATGACACTTATATTCATGCTTTTAAATTAAGTTGCCTAATATTCTAATCGTAAGAAATGAAATCAGACCATAAGTTTGCGAACAGACGATGCTATTGCATTGAATGTGATAGGCAGGTTATGACGTCAACATGGCATTAGAATGGACAATAATTGATTATTACTAAACCATGGCTCTCAAACTTGTAGGGTTTCTCCTTGACCATATCCTACATTTATTCCAAATGCTGTTATGATGCACCTAGCAAAATAAAGGGACCATGTCGAACGATATGTGTAAACTCTTTCAAACTGCAATTAAACCTCGATCTCTCTTTTACGACCACTTACAAGAAGGCTTAAATTGGTTACATAAATGATAGGTGACAGCTTAAAGCAAGGTGAACGTAAAACAGAAAGCTCCTTCAAGAGCTTTCTGGTTTACGTTCATCTTGCTTTAAGCAGCTTCCTGCCTTAAACACCTGATCATTTCAACGATTTGGTGATCATTATAGAGAGGTTTTATTGTGGTTTGGTTATCTTCCTCAGTGTCACATCAAACAGCCAAATCACTGATATACCTGTTAGCCTACTTCTCAAGGACACTTGTTCCTCCACGCGTCCGTTTGCCTAATCCGACCGGCAAACACTCGAACCTATCGCTTTGACCCCAGGGAAATGGTCCGAGTAAACGTGTCGAGAGATAACTCACGCTGAAATATTCAACTGCTTACAATGATCGACTACATGTAACACATTGACACATGTAACTTCTAATGCATTAGAAGGTTGAGCAGTGATTTAAGAAGTCACCTGTCGTAAACACCTTATAATTAACACAATTATAGAAAGTGATAGAGAGGTTCTATTATTATCTATCTGTATATTGCAAACTGAAAAATATTACAGCCCTGGGCCCGTTTCATAAAACTTCGTACGACAAATGTTGTCGTAAGTCAGACTATAAAAGTGCCAACTTTTATTTAATTCTCAATCTGATCCTGTCTTGTGACATCTCTGTGGAATCGTCTTGAAAAGACGATTCCAAAGAGTTGTCGCAAGACAGGATAAGATAGAGAAATCAGAAATTAAATGTATCTTAAAGTTTTGACTTACGACCGTTTTTGACGTACGAAGTTTTATGAAACGATCCCCTGGTCAGATGGCTTCTGTATGCGCAATATGTTCAATGTCTACACTGCTGATTACATAGGACAGCGTACTATTCACGTATACTTTTTGTTTTTATGACGAGAATACCAATCGCTATGGTTGATTAACAAACTTTTTCCTTTCTACTTTCAGTTGCCATTACCGAACTTTGCTGACCTTCGAGCGCACTACCCGGGATACAAACACCATGGAGGTCGCTATAGAAACCACGAGCTCATGCAGATGATCGGGATCTCTCCTCAGGCCAACAGTCTACTTCTTCATGATACCAGTGCTTTAAGACTCTCACATACACTCAATAAAATTGGCGGTGCTCATTCCTTAGGGACAGAACTAATTCGATTGTCCAAGTTTGGACGAGATAGTATACAGGGCTTCCAACATTTACAGTATATATTTTTGCCTATAGCCTATGGGCCGTATTTGGCAGATAAATATGGCTACCCAAACATTACAAAGTTACACCAGCTTGACCCCATACAGACGAAGCACCATTTCTGGGGCAAGCAAGGGATTCTTAGAGTGATAACGTATACAATACACGGGAATCAGCCCAAAGGACATGTTGTATTGTGGGATTGTAATCATTTCTATAAATCAAAAGACTGGATTGCCGGAAATACGCTGTTGACTGTGGAATTCTGGGAGTCACCAGGTAAAACAATGGCTTAACACAATTAGACCCTACTAGCGACGAGTATACTCGTCATGAATAGACATCTATCTTTCGGATTGTATTAAACAATGTAAATTGCCAAATAAGAATTTTTTGCGACTCTGGTCAAGACCAGGGCCTGTCTTACGAAACATCATACGACAAAAACGGTCTAACTGCTTATTTCTCCATCTAATCCTGTCTTGTGACACCTCTTTGGAGAAGTCTTTTCAGAGATGCCACAAGACAGGATTAGATGAGATTATAAACAATAATTGAGAATGTTAGAATCTGACTTACAACAATATTTGTCGTACGACGTTTCGTAAGACGGTAAGACGGGCTTACACTTGCAAACAGGTGAATCCAGATCAGACGCCGCGTAACGCAGTTACACGGCGTCTGATCTGGATTCATGTTGTTTTTCACTCGATCGTCATTAATTTTTTTTCTGTCAAAATGTCCATTATGTTACTTTGAGAAAACAGCAGGCGACAATTTAAGCAGATGACATTGCAGCCGTGAATAAGTTGGACAAAACTGTTTGACAATGGCCGTTGTAAGGAGGGAGTTGTTGTTTGTAGGGCCGTTGTAGGGAGGGAAAACTTTACTTCAAGTGTAAGCCAAGATCGGATTTCGTGTTGCAATATCCGATTCCCCTTTCTCTGGTTTTTCGGTTCGGATTTTGGAGTTAAGGAGTTTTTCAGATGTTACACTGTATACAACATTGGTAGAGACACACTTTCAGACTAGGAATTCGAATTCAATATCACCATTACTTTTCAAAACCAGCCGTTTCATCAAGACATGAATAATCAAGAAAACACAGTCGTGCACTCGATTTGTTACCTCCTTATTCGACTAAGGTATTACCTCAAAACATATTATAGATGTTTAATTTGTCTAAAATGTGCGTCTATTAACGATTTAGATCATCATTTCAATAGCATAGCATAGCTATATGACGGCCCCCTTATTGTGCTCTGAACTATGAAGAGACCCGTGTTATTTTGCATTTTCATTTGGTTGTATACCGCAAATGAATTCATTTCTTTGGCAAACGTTAGGTAATAAATGTTAAAACAGACCTTAACACTAGACCTTACACCTTCGAAACTGCCGATCATTGAATTCGCAAAATTTTGTTATCAACTACATATGAACCATACATGAATCCATCTTGCCTGAATGGTGAAAACTGACTATGAAACGCCTATTGAAATTTAATGAGCGATATGTAAACATTCAAAGTTAGATGTTTTATATGATCTCTGCTCTTGAGGGTGACTGAATAGCACATGTTTTCCCTCCGATATTCAACCCGTCATCACCCTTAACCTATTTGTGCCCACGATCCCATATATGGGACATAGGCAAACAGTGTAGACTCTGATCAGACGCCGCATTATGCGGCGTCTGATCAGAATCTACACTGTTTGCTGATTGGAATTTCAACATAAAACAAAATGAAAATGAAATTTTTGACCAGGCATCCCTTTGATAAAAAATGGACTAATCCAATATATAAACATGGAATAGTCCACTGGGTATAAATGGGTTAATCTCTTTCATGCCAGAATACCATCTCATGAAATATTATCACCTGTGTAAATTAAGACAGCTTGACTACAGAAAAATCAATATGAGTGTCAGACAGTTTGGATCCTGATCATGCGCAGAGTTACATGGCGTCTGATCAGGATCAACACTGTTTGCATATTCCATAGTTTCCTGGCTAAGGCACTGAAAGAGTAACCTCGTTAGACTAAATGTCAACATTGGCTACATTACTAGCATTGGGTACACATATAACAGTTTGGGTGCAAATCAAACGGCTAGTCATTCGGCGTCTGGTCTGGATCTAAACTGTTTGACACCGTGACTAATAAACATAAGATTGATTAAAACAGATAATCAGAAACCAATGATTTAATATCAACAACGGGCAGTTAGGCTATGGTTTAACATCCTAAGATAAGAACGTTGAAGTAAAATGTTGGCGACAATATTGAAGCTGATTGAAACTAATTAAGCCATGATAGAAATCTTGTTTGACCTACTGTATCAAAATGGTCGATCTTTAGTGGGGATTAAGCTTGAGTTTAGTTTTTTAGGTTTTAGAAAAATCCAACAGACGCTGTTTTCAAAAGGTCGGGACGCCATACAGTGTTGAAGACTAACCTTTAACATACAGTTATACAAAACGTATCATTCTTGTATGTCTTTAGAATTTATGTTTTTATGAATCCATATTGGTACATGTAGTAGTATAAGTGTTATACAACGGCCCTCCCAATAACGATTTCCTCCTTACAACGACCCTTGCCACTGTTCCCCAAACAAGACTAGTATACCTCAAACTTTCACGGCTGCAATATTAGCTGCTTAAAGTTGTCGTCTGCTCGTTACATATTAATTTATATGTTGGACATTTTGGTGGAAAAAAATAATGACGAGTGACAAATAGCTTGAATCAAGATCAGACGCCGCGTTACGCGGCGTCTGATCTTGATTCAAGCTGTTTGCAAATGTAATCCAATTTCCCTCCCTGTAACGACTCCCTCCGAACAACGCACATATATTTGTCTCCCATTGAGTGTCGTTCTGCAGAGGGAGCGCTGTATATTTTGTATGTGAAGCACTAAATGAGTTACGTGTGTTTTGGCGGATCAGAATCCAATAAATGTGCCAATCTATTAGGTATATATAAGCATTTTATGGGCCTGGTCCCTTCAATTCTAAAACATTGTGAGCTTATACATAACCACTGCTTTTATTTTGTCAATTTAAATCTTAAGAAATATCGATGTGAGTGTTAAACAGTTTGGACCCTGATCAGACGCCGAGTTACTCGGCGTCTGATCTGGGTCCAAACAGTTGCAAATGCCGGACATGTCGCTTTTAGAGTTTAAGGGGCTAATACGAAGTTTTTCTCATGTTGTAAGATTGTGTACATTGTGGCACGGGTGTTGGTAAATGGGAACAGACAGTAAGAAATATTGTACGCGACATCTGTTTACATAAGTCGAACTTCAATGTTTAAATAAACCCCACGTGTACTGGGTGGAAGTTTATGAAATATTTCATCAAAATAGTCCCTCTTCGCGGCGCATTAATCCCCCTTCACTGCCTCACACCGATTCCTCTGACATTAACATCCAGTTTTGACCCAAATCAGACGCCGAGTAAGCGTCAGACCATGAACAAAACTGTTTGCTGCTCATATCAATGTTTTGATGGTCAAATATATCTAAAATCTAGAGTTTTGAAGACGAAAAAACGACATAAAACTAAGCAGTCTATTTCCTGGCGGTAAAAGGGCGTAATTGTGTATAACTATTCACTTGGTTTATAGCCTCGTAAACAAACTCAAGCATGGTGCGAGACGTTACATAAAAGGTGTTGCAATTTATTCTTGCAGCGCGTGCTCTGTATCGCGTGCTTGTATTTTCATACAGTTTGGGTACAGATCGGACATATATACATTTATCACTTAAACTCAGAGACCTTATACACGAACGATTATTATTAGAGATAGATAAATGTATAGTACACGAAAGTATCGTTTAAATGTGCAGGGCTGCCATAAGTTGACATAAAAATCCTAAGATTTCCAAATTAAGGCGCATTCTGCTTTACTTTCAGCCTGCTTTAAGCTACCGTGTACTTGAAATAAATCAAACGATTTAGGAAAATTCCGGAGAAATGGCAGCCCTGATTGTGGCAGACGATAATTTCAATACCAGAAGACATTTAGGTGTTTTTTAAACATTAATGGTCACTCTTGCAAACAGTTTGGATCTAGATGACTCGGCGTCTCGTCTAAATCCAAACTTTTTGGAACTCTTGGGTTGTTTGGGCGCTAATTTCCTTCATAGAAATATCAACTAAATCGACATTGGGACACAACTTTAAGATGCTAAGTACTTAAGCATGCTAAGGGCTAAAAGAATTTGCTATAAAACTTATAATGTTATAAAAACTAATCTAGTACGTCTATCACTGTAGCTATTCTAAATAAGTTGACATCATTTACATATATTATGCAATAACACAATACATGAAGTAAACAGCACAAATAAAATCTGGAATAGATATCCCATTATCATTAAAGAATCCCATCTCCTGTTGTAAAAACTGTTTGTCTTTGTTAAACTGTCAGGGCTGCCATTTCACCGGAGTTTTCCTAACTCTTCCTATTTTTATCTTAGCAGATGGTAGCCTAAAGCAGGTTAAGAGTAAAGCAGAATGCTCCTTTAGGCGCATTCTGCTTCACTTTCAACCTGTTTTAAGTAATCGCGCTAGAAAAATAGAAAATTTGGAAATGTAAGGATTTTTCAAGATCAAATTATGGCAGCCCTGAACTGTTTTTTCACTGGTTGTTTCAATGGACCAATCCGCTTGACTCGTTCGAAGAGTCCATATCTAACCGTTTTTGAACGGAGATAATTTTGAACTACAATGTGGACAAACTTGACGTAAATACGTAGTAATACTTGTATTAGTGGCCATTTAAAACAAGTTCCATTTCGGCGCCATATGATCATTTCATGTGTCGCGGTGCCGTAAGACCCAAATTAATCAATCAAATCCATAGTCAGATCGGTGTTTGATCCTTTTCTAGTTTTGGAGACAGGTGATATCTTAAAGCAGACACTAAAATTTGACACCCAAAATGGAAACAGTATACTATATATTGAAACTGGCTAAAACTGGTATCCATCATCATGATTTTGCATTTCCTTAATTTTGTATTTACAGCACTCCCTCTCTACGACGACACTCAATGGGAGACAAATAGTGTGTGCGATGTTCGAAGGGTGTCGCTAAAGGGAGGGAATTTGGCTTACATTTGCAAACTGCTTGAATCCAGATCAGACGCCGCGTAACGCGGCGTCTGATCTGGATTCAAGCTGTTAGTCAGTCGTCACTAATTTAATTTCTGTCAAAATGCCCATTATGTCCCTTTGAGAAAAACAGCAGACGACAATTTTAAGCAGACGATATTATAGTTGTAGCAGTAAAGGCGTTGTACATACGTGTCCTGTTTAGGGAACTGCGGCAAGGGTCGTTGTAAGGAGGGAGTCGTTGTTGAGAGGGCCGTTGTAGAGAGGGAGTGCTGTAATTTAAATATCACTTTGCCAACCTTCGTAGACCTAATGTATTTACTATTAAGTAATGGCAGTAAAAGCAAAACAATTTTTATGCCTAAACATGTAGAAGTAAGGTGTACGATATTATTTTCATTATTGTTATACATGCGTATTCATTACTTTCAGATTCAAATTGTACGGGAATGGAGAGCTACGAGAAAAGTGGAGGTGTATACATGTCCCGACCACATGTCCCGGCGCAGCAGTCCCAAAATCAACAACAACAACAACCTGATACTTCCCTGGCGGACCTCTCCATGGCAGATAAGGCCAAATTCATCAAGGCCCACCTCGTACCAACCAACGCAAGACATTCAGCGTCTAAAGCTCGCCACCGGCATATGTAGAAAATCACAACCTCTTTCCCCCAAAACATATTCTTACGATTAGTATTACTATTAACAGCAAAGAGTTTAGACACCGATCAGATCCAGGGTTGCCCGGCATCTGATCTGGCTCCAAACTGTTTGCAATGGACATGGTATACAGTTGAACAGACATTATTATTTGCTAATAAACGCGTAATCGCTTAAACTATTATTTCTACTGCAAACACTTTCAGAATTGTCTAAATATTGAATTTTCCTACGTTTAAATGCTTTGCGTTTGCGTTTCGTTTGCGTATAAATACGGTAAAGAATAACGTTTTCTCCACTGTATACAGTGGAACAGACATTATTATTTCCCTTACAATGCAACTAAACGCATTGCAATATAATGGAGAAAATGACAATATTTCGAAAATGTTAACGAAATATGTTTATACAAATGGCAAACTATTTGGAGCCTGATCAGACGCCTGGTTACCAGGCGTCTAATCAGGCTCCAAGCTGTTTGCAATGGTCTTTCATTGGGAGAGAATAGCAGCATCTCCACTGAAACTATTAAACAGGGCCAAAAACGAAAGCATGTGAGTTTATCATGTCCCAGTACATCTAATGCTGCACACCATATATATATTCATGAAACTATCAAGACGCATAAGTGTAGGATTACACTGCGATATGCTTATTCATTTTAATATCATTTACATCAAAATGTTAATGTGGTTTGCTTTACAATCAAAACAGCATTCACGGTGTACACTTGTAAAATTGTAGCGAATCGCATTTAAAAAGAAACAGTCGACCCTAGATAACTCTGAGTTGCTCAAGTCGAATATACAAGCATTTCTATGATAGTGATTTAACCCTTTCACTACCAAATATTTCGTGAGATGTTTTCCCCTTCACCGTGTCATTGTCGGCTGCTTCAATTTTGTTGTTCTGCAAGGTCGTTTCAAGTTTAAAAATAAGTCAGTATGACTGGAGAAATTTCAAAATGAGTGTCAAACAGTTTGGAACGCGGCGTCTGATCAGGAATCAAACTGTTTGCAAACGCGCTTTTAAGCGTCAGTGAAAGAGAAAGGGCTGATAGCTCGCTTGGCTCGAACATGTCCTTATTTCAACGTTAAAACGTGGCTAAGCAACGTGTTAATTTTTAAATATCGGTATGTTCGATTTATCGCGATTTCGAGTTATCGGGGTTCTACTGTAGTTAATTAATACATGTTACAACGTTGATCTAGACGAGTCCTTCCAAAACGGTTGACAATATCAACCCATTTTAGTCTAGTGTCCGTTAAAGGGGATATTGGCAAACAGCGTAGACCATGATTAGACATCGCGTTACGCACTGTTTGCTAAATTGAAATGTTCTGCTGTATGGAAAAAACAGTGCAGTGTCCTTAGATCACCTTTGCGTATCTAGAATGAAATCTTCCAGCAAGTATACAAAAGGAGTTATCCAGACAAACATGGGTTAATCGTTCACTAAATCAAATTATCATGAAATACCTGTTACATGTTTGCATTTTACTTGTACGGACTCATATATGAAACCATTTTGTTAATCATAGGAGGAAAGTACCAGGTGGAGTGAACACGATCTTTTAACCCATATAAGCTCAGTGTCCGCTAAAGTGGACATTGGCAAATAGTGTATAATTATCCCGAAGAGACCCGGTCTTACATGGTTTCTGATCAGGGTCTTCATTGTTTGCTATTTCATATAAAATACAGCGCTCTCTCTCTACAACAACACCCAATGGGAGACAAAAAAGATGTGCGTTGTTCGGAGGGAGTCGTTGTAGGGAGGGAATTTTGGTTTACATTTGCAAACAGTTTGAATCCAGATCAGACGCCGCTTTACGCGGCGTCTGATCTGGATTAAAGCTGTTTGCCACTCGTCATTTATTTTGTCAAAATGTCTTACATGTATATGTAAATTTGAGAAAACCAGCAGACGACAATTTTAAGTAGACTATATTTCAGCCGCGAAAATGTTGACATAATTATACTGACTTGGGGACAGCGGAAATGGTCGTTGAAAGGAGGGAACCGTTGTTCGGAGGGCCGTTGTAGAAGGGGAGTACTGTACTTTGCTGGGAGAGTAAAGGAAAAGCACACAAGTCTGTGTGCGGTATAACGAAGGGAGACCACTTTCAGTAAAGAAGGTGATGAACTCAAGTTAAATTATCTCCCATACTGTGCATAAAGTTTGTTAAATGAAATCAAATATTTTTGTTCAAGTGCAATTTAATTTAAATGTAATTTTGAGTTGGTTAAATGGAATGTAAATATTATTGATTCAGATGTGTCATATTATAACTGGTGTCATAACTGCAGAGGAGAACACGTCATTCTTTTCTAATAAACGAGTTTTGCTACAAACGTTATGTCCATTTAAAAACATTTGGAGCCTGATCAGACGCCGGGAAACCCGGCGTCTGATCAGGCTCCAAACCGTTTGCCACTCAGATTGAATTGTATCGTAAGATTTTTTTGAAAGCTGACATTTCTTCGGTTTATTGCATAAATCTGTTTGCGTTTAGTTTGCGTTTTCAAAGAACGAATGACGTCTTCTCCACTGTATACCACTTCATCCGGTCATGTGTCATTGTGACAATAAAGTAACCGACCCGTGTCAGAAGAAACAGACCTTTGGACATTGCAAATACATGTTGTATAAAACAAGATCAACCGTCGCATGCCCATGCGCTGCCTCATTAGAGTAAGCAGTGCTAAATCAGACGAATTGCTAACGGTATAGACCTTGATTAGATGCGACGTTTCTAATGCCACATATGATCAAGCCCAATGCTTACAAATCGTCTGAGTCGTGTCTGTGACCATTCTCAAACGTTTGATTGGTCAGATTGGAGCACATTGCTCCAATCTGACCAATCAAAAGCTTGGGAATGATCACAGACTCAACTCAGGACCTACACCATTTACCACTGTTTGTTAACTTTATAAGCATGTTTACTTTCGACACGGGGTATAGTACATTATTCTTGTTTGAAAGGTCATATGATCGTTTGTGCGTGATTGTTAAGTATTGTAACCTGTCTAATATATCAAACCAGCCCTTCCAAATAATGTTTGCCTTAAATTCCCTTGCGTTATACATTTGTACTTTTATAGTGTTGTTTTTTCTTCTCATATTAACCCTTTGTGCATAGCGTCTTATGAAAGGGACATAGACAAACAGTGTAGACTCGGATAAGACGCCGCATTATGCGGCGTCTGATCAGAGTCTACGCTGTTTGAAAACAAGAATTACAACAACAAAAATAATAATATGGAAAAAATAGACCAGGCACCCCTTAAATGAAATATGGACTTATCCACTTTATCAGAAAAGAACAACATAGAATAATCCAATTGGCGTAAAAGGGTTAAAGGCATGAGTATCATATCGTAAGTGTTTTCCATTTCTGTACTATATAAATAAACGATCTGTACGATATATAGGGCATTGCCGTGGTAACAGTTTATATCATGTTAAAGGGTACACACTATATTGTAAACTGGAGAAAATGTTATTATTTCTCAATAAACGCGTCAATGCTAACATAATGATGCCTACTGCAAAACGTTTGGAGCCAAATCACTGAAATCAGGGACCCGTTTTACTTCGTACGAGAAAAAACGGTCGTAATTCAAAACTTTTAAATAAATCTGATTTTTGATTTCCCTATCTAATCCTGTCTTGTGACAACTCTTTGGAATCGTTTTGAAAAGACGATTCCAAAGATACATGTATGACAGTTGTCACAAAACAGGATTAGTTGGAGAATTAAAAAGATCATGTCGTAGGAAGTTTTATGAAACGCAATGACATGAAATGCAGAAAAAGGCAGCTTTTTGAACATTCTGTCGAATTTTGTTATCTTAATTGCAGACAATTTCGAGTCTGGCCACTGTGGCCAGGCATTGGGTTATCCGGTGTCTGATCTGGCTCCAAACTGTTTACAATGGAAATATTTGTTAAGGAGCATTCAGCGTGCTTAAAACAATCATCTGTCTTAGGGTTATCGGTTTATTGTGGATATTTTCACCTGTATAATATTATGTCCATTCAGTCAAACCTTTGTTTAGTGGCTAGTCAACGAAGATACAGTTAAACCGTTACAGTGGAGAATCTGTTATTCTTTCCCAATAAACGCGTTTACGCTAAAACTATTATTTGCAGTGCAAACAGTTTGGAGCCAGATCAGAATCCGGGTAACCCGGCGTCTGATCAGGCTCCAAACTATTTGCCACCAAGATAAACAAGAATTATCAAAATTGTCAAAAAATTGTTCTTTTCTACGTTTTAGTGCTTTGCGTTTGCGTACGTTTGCGTTTAAACGGGAAAGAATAACAGATTCTCCACTGTACATGAGATATAACTGTCCCATGTTTTAGGCAGGTGGCTGCTTACAGCAAGATGACAGTAAAGCAGAAAGCTTACTTTAAGATGTCACCTGTCTTAAATGCTATCAAAAAGCCTACATTTTGTGGTCGTAATAGAGAGATTTTACTGAACCTGGTTTTCGCTGAAAATAATTGGGTATTTATTGTCACACAAAGGTACCCCGACACTGGTAAAACAAAAGGTTTCTATATAGTAAGATGTAGAACCCCTCCATTTCGACCACTGGCGTCAAATGAACCCATAGATGGCAGAAACAGACGTTCAGAAAACAAACCTTAAACCATTTCGACCAGTAAATGAGGTTTTTATTGGGTCGTTCAAAGCAGATGGCTGGTTACAACACTATGAAAGTAAAATACCAAAGACAGTAAACAGAAAGCTTTAACCCTTTCGCTCTCAATGACGCTTATAAGCGCGTTTGCAAACAGTTTGGATTCTGATCAGACGCCGCGTGACGCGGCGTCTGATCAGGATCCAAGCTGTTTTACAATCGTTTTGAAATTTCTTCATTTTTTACTTTGAAACAGCATTGCAGAAAACAAAAGTGAAGCAGACGACAGTGAAGCGGTGAAGGGGTACAATATCTCGAATATTATTATCATGAAAAGGTTAAGCAGTCCCCTTCTTTAAACACGTCGTAATTACTGTAGTACTATTTCCAGTGGACGAAATAGAGGGGGTACTACCCGGTCATTCGTAGCTAAGGCTGGCCGCATAACACAAGATTGGACCACTATTCGTTGTGTTTTGTTTTCATTTCGTTTTTGTCTTTTGTTTTTGTTTATTAATTTAGAATGTGTATGTTTGAGACAATAAATCTTGATTAAGTATTATCAATTATATTTTGTTAATATTTTTCTTTTATTTGATTATCAGTTATATGTTGTATGGATCAAAGCAACGAAATAAAATGATTGAAAACATTAGTACGAATCTGAGTACTCTTTTGGAGCCAAACAAGTACATGCATTAACACATTCAGCCCCTAGCGATGAGTTTACTCGTCAATTTCAAACAGTGTACCTAAGAAGAGTACATTAATGTTGTCCTATGCTAACATTTAAGACCTATCATTTTGCATTATATGTAAACTACAGTACCACTGAATTGTCAAAACTGGACAAGATTTAATAAAAAATTTGAATTGTCCATTTGAAATATCCTGGTTGAATGAGTTAAGTGACCATTCTAACGCGCCCTAAATAAACGAAGTATGAACGTACATGTATATGATTATATTCTTTATAAAACACGCCCACGCGGTAACAGCTTAATGTGACATTAAATGGCTTCGACAATTCGTGCACCAAGAAATGATATGGCTGTGCAAATTGTAGTTAAATTGATTGAAGTGTTACATGTATACAGTGGAGAATCTGTTATTCTTTCCCAATAAACGCGTTTACGCTAAAACTATTAGTTATATTGCAAACAGTTTGGAGCCAGATCAGACGCCGGGTAACCCGGCGTCTGATCAGGCTCCAAACTGTTTGCCAACAAGATAAACATGAATTATCAGAATTTTCCAAAAGTTGCACTTTTCTACATTTTAGTGTTTTGCGTTTGCGTTTCGTTTCGTTTAAACGGGAAAGAATAACAGATTCTCCACTGTAACCGAATTAATAAATTCATACCATTGTATTATCGTGCAATAGAACTAGGAAAGTCGTTTACTACGCATCTCAACTTCTACTCTGGTTCTTTTGCACGATAGTACAAATATTTAGGCTCAATTATAAAAAATCAAATGAATTTGCGTATTCCCAATTAATGACATTCCTATTTATATGCATATTTACTATTTGTATCAATTCTGTCCACCATAGTGGACCGTATACAGATGCATATTTCAATAAAGTTTCAAAGTTTCAAATTGGTATGAATTTATTATTTCTTATTTCAATAGATATAATAAACCCAGTATTTGTTTTGTATTGGGGTTTGCTATTGAGTGCAGTTTTACAAAATCAAAAAATTGCAAACATGCAATGAGTTAACACGTCATGAGACTTCTTATGTTCTTATCAAAACAGGGCCAGGATGTCAAACAGTTTAGATCCTGATGAAGCGCCGCGTTACGCGGTCTCTCATCTGGATCCAAACTGTTTGCCGAGATAATCACTGTGGTATACCGGTGTATCCGCTGCTTGCATGGTAAAAGTTAAAACAACAACAGAACATTCATTTAGCACGAGATTGGTTCCAAACTATGTATACAGTGGAGAATCTGTTATTCTTTCCGAATAAACGCGTTTACGCTAAAACTATTATTTGCAGTGCAAACAGTTTGGAGCCAGATCAGACGCCGGGTATCCCGGCGTCTGATCAGGCTCCAAACTGTTTGCCACCAAGATAAACATGAATTATCAGAATTGTCCAAAAGTTGTTCTTTTCTACGTTTTAGTGTTTTGCGTTTGCGTACGTTTGCGTTTAAACGGGAAAGAATAACAGATTCTCCACTGTACCTATACCAGTTAATCACATACCCTTAGTTTAACCCTTATCATTCCGTAACATTGTCCCAGAGACCTTCCTATACCTTGCGGTTCATGGGCTTACTTGTCATGGGGAATGCTTCTGGTCATTTGACCGAGAGAACTAGAAGGAAGGCAGGTTGGTGGTGTTGATCCCATGCGCTGCTTCGAAACGAATGAGATTACCCGAAATCATCTTCCTGAAATCATCATCTCATTTCATTATCCCGCATAATTCATCAGCGCTTTATCTTGTATTCGTTTTGTTTACTCTAGAGTCCTTCCTAGCTTGTCGTGGTTCTTGGGCTTAATTGTCATATGGAATGATTTCTCACATTGACCATGTATGTATTTTTTGTATTGTATGATTGTATGTTATGTAACGAGGTACCTGATTGTGTACAAGTTGAATAAAGTATGTTCTGTTCTGTTCTGTTCTGATTTCTGTTTATTAGACCGAGACTGTGCCCTCTGCCAAGAACTAAAAAGAAAGCATGTCGGTGATTTTGATTCCATGCTCTGCCCATAACGAGTGAGCTTAGCCGAAATCATAGTCATGAAATCATCATCATCATATTATCTCATCAACCCTCATCATTCATCACACATTTTGTGTCTCAGTGCCGTAAAACTCAACTCATCCATCCACCCATCGTCTCTTTAAACCCATTTGCGCCCAGTATTTTTTATCAAAGGGACGCCTGGTCAAACTTTTCATTGCATTTTTTTATTGAAATTCCTATCAGCAAACAGTGTAGACTCTGATCAGACGCTGCATAATGCGGCGTCTGATCAGAGTCTACACTGTTTGCCTATGTTCCATATATGGGATCGTGGGCACAAATGGGTTAAACGGGAATGAATAACATAATGTATTACAGAATATGAAATGAAATAAAGCAAGGGAAACAAATGCCAGCAATATGTTAATCGAAAATGTTTCCATTTTCTCCCCTTTTACACACATGCTATACAATGTACATGTATTATACTGCAGTGTAGCCTCCATATAAGAGGAAGTAAACTTGACTTGGCAAATCTTTCACTTTCTGACTTATTTCAGCACCAAGTTCTTTGGTGCCTCTACTCATTAGAATCGTCTCGAAGAGACGATTCAAAAGAGTAGTGACACCATAGGCT
The DNA here is from genome assembly GCA_922989275.2 of Gari tellinella. Lineage (NCBI taxonomy): Eukaryota > Metazoa > Mollusca > Bivalvia > Cardiida > Psammobiidae > Gari > Gari tellinella. The sequence continues at coordinate 70,264,901 of OV277866.1, forward strand.
TTAAGGTAGAAATAAAGATTTTCGGTTTTGAAACACTCCCCTTTTCTGGAGCTCTGGGAGAATTCGTTGTTCTTTCCATTTGTACGAAACGAGTGATTGGGCACCGAATATGTCATATAGCGCCGATGAATGATGAGATGAGATGATGATGAGTGATAATTTCAGGAAGATGATTTTGGCTTATCCCATTCGCTGCTAAGCATCGCATGGGATCAAACTACCGGCCTGTCTACCTTTTCGTTCTTGGAAGAGGGGATAAACGCCGTCAAATAAACAAAAACATCTCCTATGACACTTTTGCACCAGAGCCCTTACAAGGTTACGAAACGAAACGCAAAAACAATACCAAAGAATGTAGAAAATGAGAAACTAATAAAAATGTTGGCGATCTATTTTGCTCTGAATGGCAAACAGTTGGGAGCTGCATCAGATACCGTTTTTCCCGGCGTCTGGTCTGGCACCAAACTGTTTGCAAACCTTTATGGAAATAACTGTCTTAAACCAGAGTAATAAAAGAGTCAGACAATTATTCCTTCTTTCCTTGAACAAAGGTTTGCCGAAACCGACTCTGTTTCTCTCTCTCCCTCTTCTTCGTCATTCGCAAATACGCATCCGGATTCCGCTAAATCTACAATAATAATTGAAGAATCCTTCATCGTGTATATTCCCGTGATACATGTAACCATCAATACCTGCCATCTTTGTTCACCTCAAATCTTGATTATTCTATCCATTCTAAATTTCCAAATATACTTTTATTTTTGTTCTGTCAAATAACTAGAATCTAGTTTCATTGACAATCATTTATTTGATCCCAAGAAATCAAACAAAAGGTATGACAAACAGTGCAACTCCTGATCCCAGGACTCCTTTAAGAGCCCTCTGATCTGGGTCTACACTATTTCTAGTTGCAAATTGGTGTATCTACTCTCCAACACTGCAAGGGTTAATATCATCATTGCTACGATAGCCCAATAGTAAACATATCAAATATTTATCTCAATCACCACCTGAGGCCCCAGTAATGGCACTTACAGTTAATGTGTGAGTTTAGTGACAATCTAATGAAGAAGTTAATTGCCAAAGGAGGTTAAGGTTGAAGACCCTAACGAGATCAGGTCAATTTAGGTCCGTATCGGAAACTCTACGGGCAGCTATCGGCCATTCTCGTCAACTGTCGAACCGTCCAGAACAAGGCTAAGCATGGTTCGAAACTGGCCGACCGTTGACGAGACTCGTCGATAGCTGTCCGTAGAGTCCCAATTTGAGTCCGATCTCATTAGGGCTCCCCGACCATAAAATATTGTAGTAAACTATGTATGGTGGATATATAAACTGATTCAACCCTGAAACATTTACTTTTAGTGCCTATAACTGACCCACATTGACGTCTATGTTCACAACGAAGAGCAGTGTTATTGTCAAAATATCATATAACGGTATTATTGAATTGAAAAACCTCTTTTCAAAGATTTTATTTGATTTGTTTTGATTTTACGTCGCTTTCAACAGTGTTTCAGTCATATCGCGACGTCCAGCTTATTACAGGTGGAGGAAGACCCCAAAAGTCCTTTATGCACTGTTTCAGGCACAAATCGACAACTGGGTAGAACCAACGACCTTCCGCAAGCCAGCTGGAAGGCTTCCCTACATGAAAAATCCGAACGACCTTACTGGGATTCGAACTCACAGTGGTGAAGAGCTTAGTGATGTAAGTCATCTTTTCAAAGATGCATCACATATGGTAAAATTTTATGCATGCAGATTCTAAGCAAATGCCCAAGTAACAGAACGTTTTGAAGGACTCTTGTATATTAAGTAAATAACTACAGTATTTGTCAACTATTTTCATATTTTGCACTTATACCACCAGGTTGTAAGTCTCATTTATACATGTACCTCCTACGGGGACCTGAGCTGTATTGTATGCTTTGCCAACAGTTCTTCTTTTACACCATATTGCATAGCATTGATTACAATAGCAGATTGTGCAACGTATCATTAAAAATGCATTGGTTTTGGGAATATGGCATTACAGTACGAAACATTGTGTGAAGTAGAAGACATGCTTAGCTTAACGCCGAATAAAGTTCACTTTGCAAATAACGTTACTTTGCGTAACACGGCGTCTGATCAGAACCCTAACTATTTGACATTTAGTATCAATAATTGTGCGGTCAAACTGCTTTAACACGTTACCACATAGGTTGATTGACCACTTAAAGCAGGTTGAAAGTAGAGCAGAATGTGCCTAAAAGCGCATTCTGCTTCACTTTCAGCCTGCTTTAAGCTGTCATCTGCTAGGATATAGAAAGCATTTCTTATAGTACATAATCATGACTGTATAAATTGGAACTATTTTCTACAGTGAAGGAATAAATTAAAGACGTAAAAATGCGTATTTCTGCAAACTGATTTAAAACTGACTTTAAAATAATAGTTTTAGCTACATTTCTAACATAAATGATATAAAGGCTTTGGAGAAGTTAAAGCAGACGAGTACATTTAACAAAGAGACAATTCTTCATCCATTCGTTTTTGTCATGCAATATCCCGTATTTATTTGACCCTTTCCATATTTAACAATTTGTCACCCATTCTTTCTTGTCATTAAGTGTTCCGTATTTATTTGACTCTTTCCATATTTAACAATTTGTCATCCATTTACTCTTGGCATGCAATGCCCCGTATTTATTTGACCCTTTCCATATCTAACAATTTGTCCTTCATTCTTTCTTGTCATGCAGTGTTCCGTATTTTATAGGAATAAACAACATATTTTTTACGACTACATTAGCTTCGCAGGGGGTAAATTCCGTAAACGCCCGAAGGGCGTTTACATTAAATTTACCCCCCGAAGCTAATGTAGTCATGCCTATATGAGCGGCATAGAGATGTTGTTTATTCCTTATATTTATATTTTCTGTCTTGTCAATTTAATGTGTTTATTGGCCAGATTTGTTTTTCTGTATAAGAATTAATCATATACCGGTCAAAGAGGTTTGATAGATGTAATGTCGATGTAATAGCCATTCAAGTTTCTAAATATGGTGAGAAAGTAGTCCCAACTACATGTACTGTAACTGTATTAAAAATTCAGGATTTTTTCCAGTAAACTTTCTCTCTGTGAATGGAAAAGACTTACAAGGCAAACAAATAACAGTGCAACTTGAATATCTATTGCCAAAGCACATTCTAAAAATACAGGTCGCGGTTGTTTTCTTAACCCATTTACCCACATAGCAACGCGATGGCAACGACCTATGGGTCTGTATCACTCCGCTAGTGTCATATGACCGTCGACCAATGGGAGCTTAGTGTTAAGTGCCCGATGTAGTCTATTTGAAGAAGTCCACGAATAGCACGGGGGAAATCCGAACTGGCTAAAACCAGTTTCGAATTGTGGGTTCATCGACAGATGTACTGCACATTTTTAATAGGATTACATAAAGACTTTACAGGGTGAATGTAAATATATTTGACTGACCCTTCTCATATTTGACAAGTTGACATTCACTTGTTCTTGTCATGCAATGTCCCGTACTTATTTGACACTTTCCATATTTAACAATTTGTCATTCATTCGTTCTTGTCATGCAATGTCTCGTACTTATTTGACTCTTTCCATAGTTAACAATTTGTCCTCCACTCGTTCTTGTCATACAATGTCCCGTATTTATTTGACACTTTCCATATTTGACAATTTGTCATCCATTCGTTCTTTTCATGCAATGTCCCGTACTTATTTGACACTTCCCATATTTAACAATTTGTCATCCACTCGTTATTGTCATGCAATTTCCCGTATGTATGTTTACCCTTTCCATATTTGATAATGTGTCATCAATTCGTACCTGACATACAATATATATGTCGTTTATGAAAATCTGACTATTGTGACACTGGTTTTAAACACATTTCTGCTTTCTTAGAGTGGTACTGGGATGTTCTATGTCAATCCTTGCTCTTTAAAATCGAATGGTGTATTTGCAATAATGGAGAAAACACTTAAATATAAACAAATGTGTGGTATTATCGTGTGTATGGCATTAAAGTATGGTCTGGCTTTAAATATACACAAGAAAATTTGTTTGCCAAAGTTTAGTTTTTTAGACACTTCCCATTGTTTTATCTACTTTGTACATCGATGGAGTAGATCTTTGTTTAAAATAGGATGAAATGGACCGTAAAACAAAAACGGCCCTGTTGTGTTATGTTTTCCCCCAAATCCGAGCTCGACGGGTTTCTATGAAATGTATTTTTGTAAAAAAAAATCGTTTTCTTAAACTAGTGTTTAAGTGTTTATATATAGAATTTTGCAGACAATGACCACTGAAAGCAGACTGAAAGTAAAAAGGCGCATTCTGCTGTACTGTCAGTCTGCTTTCGGCTGCCATCTGCTAGGATATAGAAAATATGACTTATGTTACAAATTCATGGCTGTATAAATTGGAATAACTTTCTTCAGTTGAAGTATAAATTGAATGCGCTTAAAAGCGCTTCTATGGGGGAAAGGGTTAAACTGCCAACTTATCTCATCAATGAAAACGGGTTTTCTTATAAATAGAAACATGATTTTACTGTATCAAATATACGCTCTCAATTTCGTAGAGGTAATCTGCACTGTTAGCAAATATATAGAAAGCATTACAAAGATTTATACTAACATAGATATTATCAATCGGTTATCTTTTACCCATTTATCCCTGGAACCTCACAAAGAAAAGTGCAGTTTGTAATAAGGCCTTGCCCGTTTTTTATTATTTAGGTTGTTTTTTTTTCACAATTTATTGCAAAGAGACAAACAGCAGTGCAGACCATTTAGAAGCCCTCTGATCTGGGTCTGCATTGTTTGCATACGACAAGTGTACTATTCATATGTACCCTGTTTGTAAACTCAATTAGTTAAAGGAGAGAATACCGATATAGGCAGAATGCGAGAAATTGCATTGATTGGGCGATAAATCATTAATTATTAATCTTACTGTACCCCCTTCTTTGCCTTACCCCGAGTACAATGGTTATTTGCAAACATTTTGAGTCCTGATCAGACGCCGTGTAACGCGGCGTCTGATCAGGATTCAAACTGTTTGGCACTCATTTTAATATGTATCAAGTAAAAATATCTAACATTTGAATTTGAGAAATAAAAGCAGACGACAATCGTTAAAAATCGATGACGTCATGACAGTGAAGGGTTAACCTCTTCACTGCTAAGCCTGGCTACATTTACATTTGCAAAATGTTTTGATCCAGATCAGACGCCCTGTAACCCGGTGTCTGATCAGGATCAAAACCGTTTGCATTCATTTGGATCTTTTAATTTAATTTCCTAAATTATATATTTGATAGATAAAGACAGATGATATTTTACTAGACGGGTTCATGGCAGTGTATAAGTTAGCTATTTGCCTGCTACTCGCTACTTTACTAGAATTTGAAAACAGTTTGGATCTAGATCAGACAATGCCTGGTCAGGGTCCGAATTGTTTGATTCTAACGTTTAGATGCCTTAAGCTAAACTGTATTAAAATGATATTTTCCAAAGCAATTGCAGACCACAACTTTGAAGTAGACGATATTGTAGAGTCCGTATGGTTAAGTGGGGTATAGGGTAGCATGCATTCATATGATTGGGTAAAGGGATTCAAAGAAAAAGTATGGTTAATTGACCCAGAATCACGGAACGATCGGATACCAGTATTTAACCTAAGGCGATAATGGCTGGGTGTAACGCATGGCTAGTGTCATACGTGAAATTAAGCATTCTAATAGTGGCTGCCTATTTCTTTACCTTGTTCTTGATCTTAAAGTGTGTCCCAACTTATAGGAATGACGAAGTTAGTGATTTTGTAGTAAAGATTAAACAATCTAACGAAACGAGTAATATCGCAGCTGTTTCAAACGGGAACGCTTATAAGCTGAAAAAGCAGCCGGGAAAGAATGAGTTCTTCAAGAAAGTGCCCTTTGTGAAACCAAGTGAAATACCAGAAGTTGTGGATTATGAGGACATTGGAGAAGATACAACAGATTGTTTGCCGAAGGAACATATTAATAGGTTTCGAAAAATACATGAAAATGTGTTTGCATATTCCGCCTTCTACGACGATAGAACTGGGCATCCACATGTCAGAATATTGTCAATCGTACGCTCAGACTTCAAGGCTCCGAGAGATGTTTGGTGTCATTTCATAATGTACAATGAGAATTCCGAGGTGAGTTATACTTCTACAAGGCTGGAATTTTACGAATTGTGTGAAAATCACAAACGCCCTTTCGGGGGTATGGTTCTTAGTTGCCGTATTCCCTTGCGTATACAAACCATTCCCGGTGAAGTTCTGGTGGGACACGGAGAAACAACGGAGGAAATTGTTTCTCATTCCAAAAGAATGTGCGTGAAAAGTCGAAACAAAAGAGTGACAAGAACAATACTTCAGTTCGGTGTGTGTATCCCACCTTTGTATGGAAACCTTAAACCAAATGAACTGGTGGAGTTTGTAGAGTTAAACAGAATACTTGGTGCGAGCGTGTTCACTATGTACATACAGGAGTCCACAGACGCCGTGTCTGACGAGGTAGAAGCTGTTCTTAGGTACTACGAATCAAGAAATATTATAAACATTGTTAGGTGGCAACTTCCGGTTCAATTAAAACAAATATGGTACCATGGTCAATCATTGGCGATCAATGACTGCCTATATAGGAATATGTATGACTTTAAATACCTGACATTCATTGATCTAGATGAATTTATTATCCCTCATAGCAATCTAACTTCTTGGAATGACATCGTAGTGGAGATTGAAAAATCAGATCCTGTGAAATTTGAAAATGCCAGTGGTTTGGTATTTCAGTCGACCCTTTACTCTGGGGAGTTTTCTAGAACCGTTCTTTCTGAAGAGATGAGTGTCAATGTGCTGACAAACAGAACAAAGGGCTTCAGCTTCTTCCGCAACAAAGTCATGGTCAAACCAGTAAGAGTTTTTGAGATGGGGATTCATCATATAAGTCGAATATGGCCTGACAGTGCTAAGTATGACGTAATTAAAGTGAACACGTCAACTGCGCATGTGCACCACTACAGGAAATGCGTCACTGAATTTGGAACTCATTGTAAATCATGGGTAGAGGATTTGACAGTGCCGAACAAATACGGAAAATTGATAATTGATAAATATCTTAGAACTCTTTATGATATTACCCCGTAAGTTTTCTCACATTCAACGCTAGCGACGAGTATACTTATTATTTTACAAACAGTGTACCTTTGAAGAGAACACGTGTCCCATGCAAATTGGATGTTATGTATGTTATTTTGAAATAAAACCCAACCCAACAACAACAAAAAATAAATAAAATGTAAAAAAAAAAAAAAAAGACTAGAATTTATTGGGAATTGAACTGGTCATCTCACTACAATATCATGTTTGCCATTACATGTATTTTGATTCAGACCAGAAGGCGAGTAATCCACTGGTGATTACATGTAAAATCAAAGATCCTGACACTCAAATCTATAGTCACTATGCTTTTAAACTTAAACTTTTTAAATGATAATGGAGAGGATATTGCATGTATTGAATAAATGTGTAGGGCTAGTGATGGTGCTACATGTGTATAGTAAAATCACAATTGTTTCCATTTCCTCCCTGAAGCTTCAAATGGACCATTCCGGTTTTCATTCCAGTCTAGTCTATTTTGACTGACGTAACGTCAAAAGCTCATGCCCCACGGCGTTACACATGACGTTGAAATACAGTTGTACTAGTATAGATCTACCAGGCTAATGAACCGTCTATACATGTACCATTTATCGTGGTTTTTTCACTGATGACGTAAATTTAACAAATACTTGTGACGTCAATTATGACACCAGTTTCCCCATTAAAAATCAATATTGGCTATAATGGTACGGTTGGTTTTCCCCCACGACCCCAATCTGTCATATTCAATGTGTTTGAGGAGTGGAAAATGAAAAGGCTGTCGAGATTTTGAAGAAATAAAAGAGGAAAGCCGGGTTTGGTTTGTTGACTGTAAGCAGTTGCGCATACAATAAATGAGCCCATCTATTTTATTTAAAATACAGACTATGACAATCAGGCTAGACTCAGGTCAACATCTGTATGCATATGCGGCGTCTGATCAAATCAAGGTCTACATTCTTTACAATTCATTGGTACGCGCCATGTTTTCTGGACCCATACAGACCAGTATCAGTTGCGGCAATTTCAATGTGGTAACATATTTGTTTATGCTGCTACGTTTTATAATTTGAAATTCACTTGAAGTTGGATCTAGAGTTGTACGTAGAGCTAGTCAATAAAAAACTATTGTTATTTATATTTTTACACGCGTTCTTTCGGATGTTCTGTAGAGACACGGCGGTGGTCTTTTTTTTTTTTTACAAATATACCAGTTTGTTTCTTTTTAAATTTACACGGACGTTTCTATTTTATATCTGCAAATTTCCTTTAGATATAAACAACTACAAACAAACACAACCTCGAAAAATGTTTAAACGTCTAATTATTCGAACGTCAACGTTATGTACACAAATATAAACCAGCGTCTGGGACATTTCTTAGGGACAATTTGTTTGGTAAATTAAAAAATTAGTAAATTGAAACGTACAATAATTTATATATCAAAATAATCACAAGAAAAGTGTATTTTTTCTATCAGACTATTTTTTTGCTAAAATTCATTATTATTTGAATAAAACAGCGCCAGTTTTTCGGAATAAGTAAATATGACGTTGTTTTCTTACTTTGGGACATTTGAATGGACAATCCATTTCACGGATTACAGAAATATCTGAAGCGCTTTTGGTAAAACGACACTAATTTTCAAAACAGGACAAAAAGTGTATTTTGCCAACAAGAATTAATGAACTAATATAAATTATTTATATGTCAGATATTTGATTAAAAACAGTGCTTACAATTTTTTGGGAGCATGGGACATATTCTCTTACTTTAATTTATCCTCACTTCTGTCTTCCATTAATGTAGAATTTTAAAACAATTGTGTGCATTATATATGGAAATGATGTTCCGTCAACGCTGCAGATGAAATGTATGCAATTACCCGCGTTTGTACGGAACATGTACGTTTCTTCACAAACAACTGTATGAAAATGTAACATGGGACATTGGATTTTTTACTGATCATTACTAGTAATGACGACTCATTTTAATCGCGTTTTGTATATTTCTAAAATATGAATGCATCATGACATTCAGCAATCTTGGATGTTCATTTTGATATATAACATTAGTATTGTACTAAATCTTTACATGCTTTGAAAGGCAAAATGAACGGTCATGTGAGCATATTTCAAAGGGGGCATGAGCTTTTGACGTTACGTCACTACATTCATTTAAAAGTATTTTGCCAATGTTTATTGCAATATGGTAAACAGTGTATACCCTGATCAGAGAGCTCCTGTATGTTCCACTGTTTGCATAGGACAAGTGTACTCTTCCCATGCACACTGTTTGCAAAGGATGGGTATATGCGTGTTTATGCGTGACAAGGCTCCATAGGGTTAAAAGTTATATCTTATAGATACAGTGTTCCCTTTCTACAACAACAACCAATGGGAAACAAAGATTGTGTTTGTTGTTCGGAGAGAGTCGTTATAGGTAGGGGAAATTAAGAATTGGCTTACATTTGCAAACAGTTTGAATCCAGATCAGACGTCGCGTAATGCGGCGACTGATCTGGATTCAAATTGTTTGTCACTCGTCATTATATGTATTCTATCAAAATGTCTACTTATATGTATTTTGACGACAATTTTAAGCAGACGATATTGCAGCATTAAAACATAGACATAACTGTACTGTTTAGGGAATTGTGACATGGATCGTTGTAAGGAAGGTGCCGTTCTTGGAAAGGTCGTTGTAGGGAGGGAACACTGTACATCAACTGCAATATGTTAAAATGCCTTGTAGTGTAGGTGATTGAAATCAATGTTCCGTGCCTAGGAAACTACGGAACGTCCTTTTCTGAAAGTCTAATGCAAAACATACACTTCCGGGATAACCATCAGGAAGACATATTCAAAATAATGATTGTCTAAATGAGTTTAACCCATTTGCGCCCAATAGATTATTCCCTGTTTATAAATTGGATAAGTCCATTTTTTATCAAAGTGATGCCTGGTCAAATTTTCATTTTCATTTTGTTTTATATTGAAATTCCTGTCAGCAAACAGTGTAGACTCTGATCAGACGCCGCATAATGCGGCGTCTGATCGCAGTCTACACTGTTTGCCTATGTCCCATATATGGGATAGTGGGCACAAATGTGTTAACCTATTGAACACCAGTCACGCATTTTCGCGTCCGTTACAAACATTTTACACGTGTCCTGTGCAAACAGAGGAAACCCAGACCAGCTCTCTGATCAGGGTCTGCACTGTTGGCAATATTGCTGTCTACTGACAAAACAACTCTTAATTGTCAAAAAGTGTACTAGACTAAATTTGAAGTTTGGGATAGAAAGAGGGAAACATTTTAAAAGGGTTGCTGTTTGTATAAAGACCGTAACTTGAGAATATTTTAACCAAGCACGTATACGTGTGTATTTCAAATGTGCTTTAAAATTTGTTCACATATTTTTATATTTGTATCCCCATCCTTCTCAAGTGCAAACTTCGGGTAGTTAATCTGTTACATGTACTTCATAAATACGCCTTTACGCTATGACTTTATTGCTACTCTGCTGACAATAGTTGCACTTTCAACAATCATAGATATGTATCTTAAGAAATAGTTTCAAAATCCTAGCAACTGAAAGTTTAAAGCAGGCTGAAAATAGAGCAGGTGGGCCGTGTGTACGTTCTGCTTTCCTTCCAAACTGCTTTACGTTGACATCTGTGTTCAAAACTAGAAAAAGGTTTGATGCAGGACTGACTGTATATGATTAATGCATCTTTTCAATCATCATACCGTTACTTTATTGCTCTAGGTAATAGACAGATACATATAAACTCCGCCTCACCTGGTTCGCGGACTCATTTTATTTAATTTAGAACACACACACAGGGCTGCCATAAGTTGACATGAAAAATCCTAAGATTTCAAAATTTGCATTTTTCAAGTGCGAATTTACGAATCGTACCTTTACCCCATAGCCTGTTTCTAGTTTTTGTTGACATGTGACTACTTAAAGCAGGCTGAAAGTAAAGCAGAATTCGCCTTATACTTTCAGCCTGCTTTAAGCTACCGTGTTCTAGGATAAAAATCCGAAGATTTAGGAAAAATCCGGAGAAATGGCAGCCCTAAACACATACACATCACCAATTGCCGCTGCGATACAATGCGATATATTCAGCTCCAAACGTACAGTGGAGAATATGTTATTCTTTCCCGTTTAAACGCAAACGTACGCAAACGCATTGCACTTAAACATAGAAAAGGACAACTTTTCGACAATTTTGACCATTCATGTTGATCTGAGTGGCAAACAGTTAGGAGCCTGATCAGAGCCGGGTTAGTGTAAACGCGTTTATTCGGAAAGAGTAACACATTCTCCACTGTATCTGACGGAAACAGCTGATTGCAGAAGCGATTGTCATCAGATATTTTCGTCAAGTAAATACATGACGACTTCACGTGGAACTATATTTCGAACTTTAAGTCAGGCAACATATTGCGGCCGGCGCATGCGCATTAAGGTCGACTAAGGAACACCGTTTGTCGATACTTATTTTCATGTCCTGTTTGCCACTATTGAGTCGTATACATTGCCCTCAGAAACAGTGTACATGTGAAGAATAAACTTGCCATTTGAAAAATTGTAAATATAACAGTGCTCCTATAGAAGCCATGCAATCAGGGTCTGCAAGGTTTGTCATTTTCAATATATTTTGAACACAGAAAAAACTTAGTCGTCCAAAATGGTCTTAGAATTGTATGTTTCGCGTGTATTATAGGGGATGTCTGCAAATAGTGTAGACCCTGGTGAGACATCGCATTTATATACACGATGTCTAATCAGAGTCTGCACTGTTTGCTATTGAATATGAAATGTTGTGCTGTATGGTGAAACACTACAGTGTACCTATAGCGGAGAAAACGTTATTTTTTCCCAATAAACGCGTTTACTCTAAAACAATTATTTCCTATGCAAACGGTTTTGAGCCTGATCAGACGCCGGGTAACCCGGCGTCTGATCAGGCTCAAAACTGTTTGCCACTCAGATTAAAATAAATAGCCAGAATTGTCAAAAAGGTACCATTTCTTCCATTTTATTGCAATGCGTTTGCGTTTCGTTTGCGTTTAAACGGGAAAGAATAACGTTTTCTCCACTGTACATGGAAATATTCCAACAAGCACATAGGGAGAGTTCATTACAATATCCGAGCATAAAATGGGTAAAGCGGGATCAAGCTATCCGGAGTCGCCTATCTATCGATATACTGTGTGGAGTTATATAATACTGAATGGTTTATTTCATTTCTGTTTTTATTACCCCACCTCGCTAACCCTATTAATGACAAATATTTAATCAAGACTATGCACACATATCGATAGGAGACTAAAGCCGACTTTGGCAAACAGTTTGGATCCAGATCAGACACCACTTAATGCGGCGTCTGACCAGTGTACGAGCTGTTTGGGTAGATCTATTCTTATCGGTATTTCTTCATTCAAAACTTCAAAAACAGTTTTTGGAATAAAAATATAGGAGACAAAGCTTAGCAGATGACAAATAAAGCAGATTACAATTCCACAGAGTGCAGATTGGGTTAAATAATACAACCTGGAGAAGGTGTTATTCTCTTCCAATAAACGCGTGTATGCTTAAACTATTATGTCAAGTGCAAGTAGTTTTGAGCCAGATCAGACGCCGGGTTACCCGGCGTCTGATCAGGCTCAAAACTGTTTGCCACTCAGGTTAAAATGAATAGCCAGAATTATCAACACGTTGTCATTTCTACATTTTATTACGATACGTCTGCGTTTCGTTTGCATTTAAACGGGGAAGAAAAACGTTTTCACCATTGTACATGAAGATCATTTACAAACCGATTTTCACTCATAATTAAATGCATGTATGCCTTCAGGTAAAATGCAGTACATCCAATCTGTATCTGTAGCTATTAACCATAATGTAGACGGCAGTATTCAATGCGACGATATTAGCCCATTTGTGCCCACGATATATGGGACATTGGCAAACAGTGTAGACTCTGATCAGACGGCGCATAATGCGGCGTCTGATCAGAGTCTACACTGTTTGCTGATAGGAATTTTAATAGAAAACAAAATGAAATCGAAAATTTTGACCAGGCATCCCTTTGATAAAAAATGGACTAATCCGATATAAAACATGGAAGAATACACATGGCGAAAATGGGTTAAGGCGTAGCTCTATTAGTTTGGGCGATGCGATTGTTAAATGGATATATCTCAGCCACTAGCTTCACTATATATAGAAAACTAATCCCCTTTGTTATCAACATCGATAAGACTTTTTTCTTTCCCGTTTCAACGCAAACCAAACGCAAACGCATTGCAATAGAAATGAGAAAAGGGCAGCTTTTTGACAATTTTGACTATTTATTTAAACCTCATCGCCAGACAGATTGGCGCCTGATCAGACGCCGGGTTACACGGCGTCTGATCTGGCTCCAAATTGTTTGTATTGGAAATAAACGTTTTAGCGTAAACGCGTTTGTTGGGGGAGAATAACTCTTCTCCACGTATCTCATATCCGTTTTTTCTGCACCATGCGCAAATCCTACAGTTTGTCTCAGCTGTGTTAGACATGCGTGGAGTGGCGCTCCAGCGACAATGAGTGCAAACAGCCAAACACTGCAGCTTGTGTTCACTTTATAGGAGGAGCTTTATGGTTATTAGTTACATACCTATTTCAACGCCAAGTGCGGTTTGGCGATTGTTTCTTTACGTTTTCTATATAGATATATAACAGTAAACTAGAGTGTCGAATAGTTTGGATCCTGATGAGTTGCTAATTTACGCAGCGTCTTATCTGGATCCAAACGGTTTACCAAAGCCATTAACTATTCACCGTTAGCGTGCACATAAAGTTCGATTTAAGGGATAGCCTTAATTTTACATCACTTTTTTAATAGGAAATTGATGGATTTTTGAAAAATATTGTGTGAACTGCATGTGTTCTTTGAAGTCCCTTTTAACGTGAAAGGAAAATTGTGTGATGAATTTATTACTAGCGAGACAGTAACTTCCAATGAGTGGGGCTCAAATACGAATTTTGGAATTTATAGCCTTTCTTATTGACGTTTATGAAACAGTATTGAGTAAGGAAAACAAGGATATAGGCCTACTTTAGATGTGTGTTCCTCTGTATGGATGAGAAACATTATATTTACAGTGGTGAAGATGTTATTCCTTCCCAAAAAAACGTACTTATGCTTAAACCTTAAAGCGACTCGCAACCAGATGGTGCATTAAAAATAGTAATTTGTAAATATGTGTCAAACGCTTATATAAATGGTAAAGAATTAGTTTAGGATAAGAAATTCTGTTTAAAAAAATGTATTTCAATAAAAAAAGATATTGGTCTCTGGTGGGATTCGAACCCGGGGCCCGGCATTGTCGGGCAGAAGGCAAAATAGGGGGAACCGCTTAGACCAATGGACCACGGAACTATCCGTTTATCTCGGATCGATTTAACGTATTTCAATGTGTTGCGATCGAAAGTGCATACAACTTCGTAATTCGGCTCGTGTTTATGTCTGAGCCCGTGTAGAGAAGCAACAACAACAACTATACCGTCTACTAGTCGGTATAGAAAAACGATGGAAAATATCTAAAAATCTAAGATTCGGTGACGATTCTTGAGACTTTTTTTGGACTGATCATATTTTTTTAATGTCAGAAGCCAAATAATGCCACAAATTTGCTGTTATTTGAGTATTTTATTTTATTTTGACAAGTACACCATCCGGTTGCGAGTCCCTTTAACCCATTTGCGCCCAGTGGATTCTTCCATGTTTTACATTGGATTAGTGCATGGGAGGCCTGGTCAAATTTTTTATTTTCATTTTGTTTTATATTGAAATTCCTATCAGCAAACAGTGTAGACTCTGATCAGACGCCGCATTATGCGGCATCTCATCAGAGTCTACACTGTTTGCCTGTGTCCCATATATGGGATCGTGGGCACAAACGGGTTAAAACCCACTGCAAACAGTTTAGAGCCAGGCCTGACGTCTGACCACAGGTGACAAGGCTCCAAACTATATGCCACTCAGCCACAAATAAATTCTTAGACATTTCAAGAAAGTATGTTCCAACAGTTGTTACATGGGAAAGCAAAACATCCTCTCCACTGTAACATATTACACAGGCGAAAAGTACTTATACAGTGGAGAAAACGTTATTCTTTCCAAATAAACGCGTTTATGCTTAAACTATAATTACCGGTGCAAACAGTTTGGAGCCTGATCAGACGCCGGGTAACCCGGCGTCTGATCAGGCTCCAAACTGTTTGTCACTCAGATAAACAAGAAAAGTCAAAATTGTCAGGTATTTTCCTTTTCTACATTTAAGTGCTTTGCTTTTGCGTTTCGTTTGCGTTTAAATGGGAAAGAATAACGTTTTCTCCACTGTAAACAGTGTATCAGTGAAGCCGGAAGTAACGTGTTGTCGCAATTTCGGAATATTTGAACAGGATTTTGTTTAAATATGCTCGAGCAGCTGATAACGACAAACTTTTCAACATTTCTTATCACATTTATTTTGTGCTTGCTAGTTTTGTTAATTCCCAGACGGCGCAAAGGTGTTCCGAATGGACCGTTTGTATTTCCGGTCGTCGGTAACCTACCAGCGCTGAATAGCAAAGATGTCATGGGAAGATTCGGAGAGCTTCGAAAGAAATATGGCGATGTCTACGGCTTGTACTTTGGCAGAGACTTGACAGTGATCTTAAACGGATATGACGTCATCCACGACGCGCTAGTGAAGAAAGGAAACCTATTTTCGGTTCGCCCACGAACGGAATTTCATCAAAAAATGTTCAAAAACGCTGTCGTTGTATTTGCAAATGGTCAATTGTGGCGAGAACAGAGAAATATCTCACTGATGGCACTCAATGAATTTGGATACAATTGGGCAGTTAAAAGTCTTGAAGATCGTATAAATGACGAGCTTGGACACTTTATAGAGAGAGTTGGAAGTTTTCACGGCCAGTTTGATATGAAGGAGACAGTTAATCTCAGCGTTGCAAATGTTGTGGCAGGAATTTTAGTTGGTAAACGGTTCAGCTATGACGACCCAGACTTTCGGTCCTGTCTGGACGGAGTCGGCGCTGCCGCCCGTCTGTTTGCCCGTTCAAATCTCCTCATGAACTGTTTCCCGTTTTTACGTCATCTCCCTGGAGACCTGTTAGGTGTAGACAAAATCGCGGCCATTAGAGACAGATTTAAGATATTCAAGCAGAAGCCGTTAGATGATCATATGAAAACATTTGACGAGGACAACATCAGAGATGTCCTTGATTTTTATATAAAAGAAATTCGTGAAAGCGAAACCAATGGTGCAAATAATACCTACACAACAGAAAACCTTGCGGGCTTGATGGGGGAATTGTTAAGTGCTGGGTCAGAAACAACTGCTACGTGCATTATTTGGTTTATTGTGTATCTTATTCGGTACCCAGATATACAAAAGAAACTGCAAGACAATATTGATGACGTCGTCGGAAGAGATAGGAAACCTTCTCTTGAGGATAGATCAAAACTGCCGTATGTCGAGGCCACTATACTTGAAGTTCTCAGGATAGAGCCCGTGGCCCCGCTGTCCGTTCCTCATGCTGTGCACGAGGATGTGGTTTACCGAGACTTTCTTATTCCTCAAGACACGACAGTTCTAGTCAATCTACACTCTGTGCTCAAAGACCCGTCTCTCTGGCCAGAACCCAATGTCTTCAAGCCCGAGCGATTTATCGATGAAACCGGAACAATTAAAGTTCCAAAAGAATTCATACCATTTTCTGTTGGGAGACGAGCGTGCTTGGGAGAATCCCTGGCTCGAATGGAACTATTTTTATACACTACCTCATTGCTGCAGAAGTTCCAAATTTCCACACCAGAGGGCGCACCCCTGCCTAGTCTAGAAGGTCATTTGGGCATGACCTATAGCCCCAAACCATTTGACATAGTACTGATACCAAGATAGTCCCTTGAATACTAAGTGATATTGTAGTCTATAATATTTGTCGTCTAGTGGTGTTCTAAGATAAGTAATTTCTAATATATATTTTCAAACTAACCATACAGTTTGAATCCTGGAGAAACGCCGAGAAACTCGACGTCAGGGCTGCCATTTCTCCGGATTTTTCCTAAATCTCCGGATTTTTTCCAAGTACATAGTAGCTTAAAGCAGGCTGAAAGTAAAGCAGAATGCGCCCAAAGGCGCATTCTGCTTTACTTACAGCCTGCTTTAAGTAGTCGCATGTCAACAAAACAAGAAAAAGGCTAATGGGTAAAGGTACGATTCGTTAAATCGCACTTGAAAAATGCAAGTTTGGAAATCTTAGGCTTATGGCAGCCCTGCGACGTCTTTGCCGGACCCAAACTGTTTGCAACGGTAATCAATGTTTCGCTGTGTGCGTTCAAAGATTGAATATCATTAACATTTTGTAATAAACATTCTTGGAAAATATACATGAAGCAGCTTAGACAGAGATGTTGTTCTTTCCCAATATACACGTTTATTTTAAAACGTATATTCCCGCAAACAGATTTGAGTCTGAGCAGAGAATTTAACCGTTTACCATTCAGATTATAAAATAACGTCAACAAGTTTAAATATCTGCCATCTTCTACATTGCATGTTATTGTTTATATACAACTGGATATAGTCATAAATGGAATGGTCAACTGATTAAAAATATTTAAAAGTTACGGTGGAGATGACATGATTATTTCCCGTTTAAACGCAGCGAAACGAAATGCTATAAATGATGACGATTTATTGAAGTCTAGGTGGCAAATCGTTTGACGCTGAATAAGAAGCTGAGTTGTCCGACGTCTGGGCCCGTGTCATAAAACTTCGTACGACAAATGTTGTCGTAAGTCAGATTATAAAAGTCCTAACTTTAATTTATTTCTCCATCTAATCCTGTCTTTTGACATCTCTTTGGAATCGTCTTTTCCAAAGAGATGTCACAAGAAAGGATTAGATGGAGAAATCAGAAATGAATTTTTTTTTTAAAAGTTACCACTTACGACCGTTTTTGTCGTACGAAGTTTTATGAAACGGACCCCAGGTCTGGCTTCAAAATGTTTGCAATGAATACCATTGTTTTAGCACATATTCGTTTATTGACAAAGAATAGAATCTCCAATTTATCAACTTGAGTCTCAACAGAATTTAAAACATCAAGTGTCTCCTTCAATTTGTACCAATATATCGGCAGTATGTATACCTTTGCTATTTAACTTTTGTTCCCATAAGTAAGACAGATTATTGCTCAAAGCAGGCTGAAAGTAAAGCAGAATGCTCCTTAACGATCTACTTT
Organism: Gari tellinella; assembly: GCA_922989275.2. Classification (NCBI taxonomy): domain Eukaryota; kingdom Metazoa; phylum Mollusca; class Bivalvia; order Cardiida; family Psammobiidae; genus Gari; species Gari tellinella. Next base: position 70,283,420 of record OV277866.1, read on the forward strand.
AATCCCCGGTCTTGCTAGAATATAATAAATGTTTCTCATGATGCATGTTCTTGACTGTATACAGTGTAGCATTTTCAATAGTGGAATAATAAATTAAATGCGCTTAAAGGCACATTTATTCCTCCGCTGAAGAAAAAGAGTTCCAGTTTATACCGTCATGAACAATTACCATACCAAATATATAGTCTAGCAGATGGTAGTTTAAAGCAGGCTGAAAGTATAGCAGATTGTGCCTTAAGGCACATTCTGCTTTACTTTCAACCTGCTTAGGGACTCGCAACCGGATGGTGTACTCGTCAAAATAAAATAAAATACTCAAATAAAAGCAAATTTGTGGCATTATTTGGCTTCTGACATTAAAAAAATATGATCAGTCCAAAAAAAGTCTCAAGAATCGTCACCGAATCTTAGATTGTTAGATATTTTCCATCGTTTTTCTATACCGACTAGTAGACGGTATAGTTGTTGTTGTTGCTTCTCTACACGGGCTCAGACATAAACACGAGCCGAATTACGAAGTTGTATGCGCTTTCGATCGCTACACATTGAAATACGTTAAATCGATCCGAGATAAACGGATAGTTCCGTGGTCCATTGGTCTAAGCGGTTTCCCCTATTTTGCCTTCTGTCCGTCAATGCCGGGCCCCGGGTTCGAATCCCACCAGAGACCAATATTTTTTTTTATTGAAATACATTTTTTTAAACAGAATTTCTTATCCTAAACTAATTCTTTACCATTTATATAAGCGTTTGACACATATTTACAAATTACTATTTTTAATGCACCATCTGGTTGCGAGTCGCTTTAAGTGATCACCTTCCTTTAATGATACATGTATCAACAGGTTATTTTGCTATAGGTTTAATGGGTTAAGTTTTCAGATGCATTTTAAATGAAGAAACATCGATATGAGTGTCAAACAGTTTGTATACTGATCAGACATCGCGTTACTCGGTGTCTAATCTAGATTCGAAACAGTTTACATGTGTCGGTGCAGTGCCAAGGCAGTAAATGAATTGAAATATTCCAAAATTGGAGAAAACGTTATTCTTTCCCGTCTAAACTAAACTAAACGCAACACATTGCAATACAATATAAAATATGACAGGTCCGTATAAATTGTTTTTTATTTAATTGACAAACAGTTTTGAACCTGGCGCCTGAGCTGACTCCAACCCGTTTGCAATTGAAATACTTTTTAGAAAATGTTATAGTTTGTATGTAGATCTATGTAGGGTAGGCACTGTGAAGTAAAGTTTACATGTTGTATTTATACTTAAAGCTTCACTTTTCTGTACCGGAAGTAGTTTTCTATACCGGAAGCAATACCATGTCAAGTGCTACTATTTCTGTATAGACACCAGTCCACAAAGCGTAATGGTATGTTAAATACAGTGGAGAAACGTATTATTTCTCGCTCAAGCAAGTGTTGCGCAAAATGCAGTGCAATAACATTGTAGAAAATGACCGGTTCTGAAAATATTAAATGTTCGTTTTAGTCTGATAAGTATTTAGTTTGGAACCTGATCAGACGCACAGCTCCAAGCTGTCTACAGTGGACATACTTAGTATAAACGTGTTTATTGGGGACGAATAACGTTTTCTCCACTGTAGTCAAATATACTCAGATACGTTTAAACACTAAATGTCATTTTTACCGTCTGTTTTGACAATTTCAATACATTTTGGCGTTTACTATTTAACATTTCGTCTTCAATTTTATGCAAAATCCAAATAGTTGAGTGTTTGGTCAAATATGATGATATTGATAGGAGTGTCTAACGACAATGCAGTGTTTGTCAATATACAATGTACAGTGGAGAATCTGTTATTCTTTCCCGTTTAAACGCAAACGTACGCAAACGCAAAGCACTAAAACGTAGAAAAGAAAAACTTTTGGACAATTCTGATAATTCTTGTTTATCTTGGTGGCAAACAGTTTGGAGCCTGATCAGACGCAGGGTTACCCGGCGTCTGATCTGGCTCCAAACTGTTTGCACTGCAAATAATAGTTTTAGTGTAAACGCGTTTATTGGGAAAGAATAACAGATTCTCCACTGTACATGTCGCAGAGACATTTCATTTGAAATAGCAAACAATGCATAACCTGCATGATGAGACGCCGCGTAACGCTGTTTGCTTAAGTATGTCTACTATAGTATAGACAATAGGGCTTAAATTGGTTAATCATTCCCTGCCAATCTCTATCAAGCTTACATACGCAAATAGTTTAAATCCTGATCAGACGCCAAAAAATGCGCCAAACTGCCAAAAATTCTAAACCTTAGAAAGAAAATCAGGCGATAAGTCTGCGAGCAAACGATGGGCAGTATGGCAGGGTTAGATCAGAAGAGAACCAAACAGTTTTGTATCTTGATCAGACAAAAAGACAGAACAGGAGCATTCTATTTATAGACAGCGTTCCCTCTATACAACGGCAGCCTATGGGAGACAAATAGTGTGTGCGTTGTTCTGAGGGAGTCGTTATAGAGAGGGAAATTGGCTTACCGTTGCAAACAGCTTGAATCCAGATCAGACGCCGCGTAACGCGGCGTCTGATCTGGATTCAAGCTGTTTGTCACTCTTCATCACAGCTGTTTTCACTATATAGCCATATAAGGAAAATCTGCCCCACCCACTAGCGGCCATGTTTTTTAAGATAGGAAATTTATCTTAAGAAATCTGATAGAGGGTCACCAATGGCACATTTGGGTAAATTTATTTTCAATTGGGAACAGTAGTTTTTGACAAAAAGATTTTTAAAGTTTTTTTTGATTGGTTGCCATGACAACCACAATTTCAATTGGATGACCTATATTTGAAGAAATCTATTGTTTTCTTTGGATGGCTAGCCACACAAGCGACAATTTATTTTTGCTCTAACTTGGAAAAAATGATCTGGATGCTAACTCTACCCCTAACCCTATGTCCCACAACTGGCCAGGTTAATGTCACAAGAAATGGCCAGGTTAATGCCACAAGAGACGGCCAGTTTAATGTTTTTTCAAGTATGGGGCTAAGAATTTTAGACACATAAGTACCCTCCCGTAAGCACGGACTGACGGACGGACGACGTACACAGGGCGATCACAATAGCTCACCTTGGCACTTCGTGCAAGGTGAGCTAAAAAACATCTATAGCGTTTCTAATGATTGAATTGCCTTACACAATGAATTTTCTAAATACCACGTGCACCCCGATTCCAAGCAACAGAATTCCCTGAAGAAAAAAAATGTTTCGGCCTTTAACGTGTGTTTTGTTTACTCCCGGAAACTTCCCGGAATAGGCTCGGTTTGCATTTTTAAAAATGCTTCATTTCCATACCCCGGGTACAATCGATATTTGCAAACAGAATGGATTCTGATCAGACGCCGCGTTACGCGGTATCTGATCAGGATCCAAACTGTTTGACACTCATTTCAATCTTTCGTATGTCAATAAACATAAAACTTAAATTCGAGAATAAAACAGACGACAATTGTTTAAAGCAGATGGCATGATCAACATGTAGTGCGCTATGTTCTTGCTGTCTGCAGTATTTGTCGTCCTCAAATATTCTCAGAGTTGATTTATTTTTTCAGAAAATAAAAATCATCAGAGTGGCAAACAGTTTGTATCCAGATGAGATGCTGAGTCACATGGAGTCTCCTCTGAATCCTACCTGTTTGCGCCAGCTATGACAAAACTCCCGTAAACTAAACCAGGAAAAGTACATGTACTGTACATTTCTAAATCCATATACAGTGGAGAATCTGTTATTCTTTCCCGTTTAAACGCAAACGTACGCAAACGCAAAACACTAAAACGTAGAAAAGTACAACTTTTGGACAATTCTGATAATTCTTGTTTATCTTGGTGGCAAACAGTTTGGAACCTGATCAGACGCCGGGTTACCCGGCGTCTGATCTGGCTCCAAACTGTTTGCACTGCAAATAATAGTTTTAGCGTAAACGCGTTTATTGGGAAAGAATAACAGATTATCCACTGTATACATGAAGGCTGTACTTGTTTTTGAGGATGTACTTAAATCTGATTATATTCGTCAAGCCCTTTATACATGTATAGCTAGATCGTAACTAGCTAACAATCCACAACTCTCGTAAAGTGTATTCTAACCCTTATCTGCATTGGTTCATGTCGTCCAATTCAAATCGATCGTCTGCATCTGTTCAAATTAAGTGTTTGTATATTTTGGCTACATTTTATAGCGGGTGTCAATTAGTTAGTTCGGGTACACGGACCAGACTCCGAATTACTAGGCGTCTGATCTGGACCCAACCATTTTGCAAATATCCGTCAATTCGCAAGGACAATACAAAGAGATATACAATATATAGGTGTATTTTTGCTTTCGGAAAGGGTTGTTGAGAAAAGCTTATATAGACTTCTGTAAACAGCAGATAAAGGATGGAGTAAAAATTATACACATACAGTGGAGAAGACACTGTTCTTTCCCTATTACGCGTTTATGGTGGAAGAAATATTCAGGGCTGCCATTTCTCTGGATTTTTCCGAAATCTTCAGATTTTTATCCTAGCAGATGGTAGCTTAAAGCAGGCTGAAAGTAAAGCAGAATGCGCCCAAGGTGCATTCTGCTTTACTTTCAACCTGCTTTAAGTAATCACGCATGAAAAATAGAAAAATTGGAATTCTTAGGATTTTTCAAGATCAATTTATGGTAGCCCTGAATATTTCAATGATAATGTTGTGATAAATTGTAGCCCAATCCCTTTACACATGTTACTTTGCAAATATATTTGATTTAATGACAAACAGTGTAGTGCAGATCCTGGTCAGAAGGCTCCTTGGGGGATCTCTGCGATATGGTCTTTAACCGTGTGCATACAGTGGAGAATCTGTTATTATTTCCCGTTTAAACGCAAACGTACGCAAACGCAAAACACTAAAACGTAGAAAAGTACAACTTTTTGACAATTCTGATAATTCATGTTTTTATCTTGGTGGCAAACAGTATGGAGCCTGATCAGACGCCGGGTTACCCGGCGTCTGATCTGGCTCCAAACTGTTTGCACCGCAAATAATAGTTTTAGCGTAAAGCGTTTATTGGGAAAGAATAACGTTTTCCCCACTGTAGGACAACCTTTCAACCCTACAACCCTCTGTAGAGTTTACTGGTTACATATGCAAACAGTGTAGATCCTGATCAGAGGACTCCTAAAGCCCTCTGACCAAGGTCTGGACTCACGGTTGGTTTCTTTGTTGTCATACCAGAAATACAAAAGAAGACTGCTTGAAAAGACCTGTACTAGAAGGGTCCGAAAGGATAAAAACTTAAAAAGAGAAATTTAGGATTGAAAGGTTTAAAAACGACACAGACTACCAGCTTCTCTACTGTACTCTGGTAGCTCTAGGCCAGGGAAGTATTTTATGGTGACAAATGGGTGATAGCATGACAATAAAAACTCAAACGTGAAGGTGGTTTTAGTGTTGCATACATGTTTTTTAATTACGACAGAGCGGGTCTGGTTGTGGCACCATGGGGCCCGTTTTACTAAACAACTTACGCAAAATTTTTGCGTAAGTCAAAATCGTTTAACTCTTATTTTTCGATCATAAACGTTTGCAAACAGCAGCGCGTCCTCTGATATGGCTATTTGCCGTTTGTAGCAAGTGATAATAAAAAATATAAATTAAAATTTAAAATTTTGACTTACGCAAATAATTTGCGTAAGTTGTTTAGTAAAAACGGGCCCCATGAACACTAAATGACGTAAACTGTAAGTAAAACAGAAAAGTTAACTTTACCATCGCTTTCACTTTTAACAGGTACTTTTTTGGCGCTTCCGCATCTGATCAGAATCAAAACTGCATGTTTTATAAATCTTCCGAGGCATCCTCAGTCAAAATATCAAAATTCTACATCTACATGCAGACGACACCTTTAACAAATAAATACGCCCTTTTCACGGCTGCAATGTCGTCTGCTGTATTTCTCAAAGTTATATATAATGGACATTTTGACAGAAGAAAACTTAATGACGATTGACAAATATTTTGAATCCAGATCAGACGCCGCGTAACGTCAAGCTGTTTGCAAATATTATCCAATGTCCCTCCCTATAACGACTCCCTCCGAACAACGCACACAATCTTTGTCCCACATTAGGTGTCGTTGTAGAGAGGAAGCGCTGTATTAAAAAGTACATGTACATGTATACACATGTATACAACACACGCGCATGTATTATGCTCGAATCAAGACATTACTTCAATCACCCCTGAAACTTCAAATGGACAATTCAAACTAAGTCAAATCCATGCTTTGGCTATATATATAGGGGTATTTTTACAGTATGCATATACTGGTACAGTAAAACCTCGCTTTTACGACCACTAAATTATGTTAATTATTAGGGTGTTTACGATAGGTGACCGCTTAAAGCAAGGTGACAGTGAAACAGAAAGCTCCTATAGGAGCTTTCTGTTTCACTGTAACCTTGCTTTAAGCTGTCACCTGTCTATTATACACTCAATTAGCCTTCGTTTAAGTGGTCGTAATAGCGAGGTTTTACTGTATTACAAAATAACAAACCGTGTAAACCCTGGTCAGAGGCCTCCCAGGAGCCTTCTGATTATAATCATTATTATTATCAAACCAGATTTATATAGCGCTCTTTTCACACAGGAGTTGTGCGTTCCAAATGTGCTGATCAGGGTCTGCACTGTTTGCATAGGACAAGTGAATGTTTCACATGTACACTGTTTATAGACAACTACAGTGGAGAATCTGTTATTCTTTCCCGTTTAAACGCAAACGTACGCAAACGCAAAGTACTAAAACGTAGAAAATAACAACTTTTGGACAATTCTGATAATTCTTGTTTATCTTGGTGGCAAACAGTTTGAAGCCTGATCAGACACCGGGTTATCCGGCGTCTGATCTGGCTCCAAGCTGTTGGCACTGCAAATAATAGTTTTAGCGTAAACACGTTTATTGGGAAAGAATAACAGATTCTCCACTGTATAGTCGTCACTACTGGGGTAAAATGAGTTGAACGTTAATACCTTCTCCAGCTATCGAGTGTTTTGATTTGTTGTCTGCAAATTTGATTTGGTAAATTTCAGATTTATAACGTAGATCTATGCATTTTTTTTTATGAATTTCCCCAAAATGCGAATGCCCACTCACCCCGAAACTTTAAATGAAAAGTTCCAGTTTATAATTAAGTCGTCCAATATTGACTAAAAACGCAAAAGCTGAAGACCCTGGTCCGAGGGTTCCGATCGGGGTATACACGATGTACATAGGACAAGTATACACTTCCAGGGTATACTGTTTGTAAACACGTGCTGGTTACTAGGGTCTAATGTGTTCGCTACAAATGTACTCTAGAACATGTACAGTGGAGAAAACGTTATTCTTTCCCGTTTAAACGAAACGAAACGCAAACGCAAAACACTAAAACGCAGAAAAGTGCAACTTTTGGACATTTCTGATACTTCATACTTATCGTGGTGGCAAACAGTTTGGAGCCTGATCAGACGCCGGGTTACCCGGCGTCTGATCTGGCTCCAAACTGTTTGCAATAGAAATAATAGTTTTAGCGTAAACGCGTTTATTGGGAAAGAATAACACATTCTCCACTGTATACTGATAGTCGGGTCTGACATCGGTAAATAACGTACATACAAGCGCCATCTGAGCTAAGGGGATTAATTAAATACTCTAGAACTTAAAGTTTTAATATCTCATTAATATAAGACATAAAGATTTAATGGCAGATAAATAGCAGAAGTTTCTCTGGTTTTATTGTTCTTCAAGTAGGAGTTGATATTGCACCGTAGCATGCTAAGCGTAACTTGGCTAACACGTGCAAACAGTTTGAATCTAATTCAGATACCGCGTTATGCATTTGGCGGCATCTGATCTAGATAAGCGGATTGTTTTTATTATTTGGTAAAAACCGCCATTTCTTCCCTGATCCTCTATAGTCATAATACACATTATTCCCATGCTTAAGGTGGTTCGACAGCGGGCGGCCCGCATCTATAATTCCGGAAATGCTGATGACTTTAGCATGATCTTTTCGGCACGTGCTTATAGTAGAAAAATTACATAAAGAAAAGTTTGATAGGTTACATTGTCTTCCTTGTTAGCGCAGTTTGTAAAGTGATTGACTAGCAAACCAAAGGTTCCAGGTTCGATTCTCACTCGCTACAAATGATTTTTCGTTAAACGAATTGTCCGATTTTTATTGACTAGTCAATTCATAACGCAGTGACCAAAGGACATGCTATGTTCAGTCACGTAATAATGAATAATATCAGATGCAAGTATTGTCAAGTGACAACTAAACCTTGTAAGGATTTATAGCCTATATGACAGATGGCAGCTTAACACAGGACACACGTAATGCTAAAAGATAGATCTTAAATGAGCTTTTATGCATTAAACAGTCACATGTCTGTAAAGATCTACAGGCTACCGTATTCAATGGTCCCTTATTACAGGTTTGACGTATGGTATTATTTAGAGCTGACGACATTGGACTCAAGGGAGGTATCTCGTTTTGTGTAACATTTTGTCAGAACTTCTGGAAATCATGTATAAAATGTAAATTCCACTGTAGATTTTCATTAAATTTTTGTGACTAGTAGAATTAAGTTATATCTATCTAATAAGAGTAAAATTAGTGTATGTTAAACCACAGGTACTTGACACATACTTTATTATCTATTAACACCCCCCCCCCCCTTTTTAAAAAAAAATAATTTTTTTTTTTTACTATACTTCTATTATAGATAATAATAATAATAATAATAATAACGACTTTATTTCATGTGGATTACATATTTGGTATAGAACAAACAAACCAATTTTCAATATGGTCCACAAACAAAATTAACATATATACAACATGAAGGAACACAATTACAAATCAGTATTTTTAAACCTTTGCAAACAGAGTGGACCCTGAAAAGACAGTTCCTGTAGGAGCTCTCTACAGGGACTACTCTGTTTACTTAAAGCATTTTAAAGATTAAGCTGAAAATGATAATGCACAAGTGTCATTATGAGAATTCAGGATTTGTTATCTATACATGAATATTGAATAGGTAGAGGGAATATAAAGCCAAAAAACCCCGACGATTTGACAAATAGCAAAGATCTAGATCAATGAAATTTCATAACAAACGGGAAGGAATATACCAAAGATACTTCAAACCCTTTACTCCATGGTATATTTCTAGTATTGAAGAAAGGTGATCACTTAAACCAGGTTGAAAGTAAATCAAAATGAGCCTAAATGTGCACTCTGTTTTACTTTAAACCCGCTTCAAGTCACCATCTACTAGAGAACATAAAACATTTTTCATGAAACATATCCATGTAGTAAAGGGTTAAAGCAACATGTAGGTTTTAATCAAGATCCATATTTATATCATAACTTATATACATAGAAGCCCTTACAAGCAGCTAAGGCCTTGCTCAGTCATTAACCCTTAGCTCAACGCATATTCAAAAAATTACCCCTCATTTTATGGATACTATTCAAACCATTTATTTAAAAGTAGAATACTATGAATTTGAAAACTTAGAATGTTGTCTATTTCAGAATAATTTCTTCTTCTAGCAAATAATGTATACTCTGATCAGAGAGCTTCTTAAGGAAGTATCTCATCTGGGTCTACACTTTCAGCAAAAACTACTATCGACAAAATTAGCGGGCTAAAGGTTAATAGTGTAACAGCCGATCAGGGGTTCAGCAGCAAAAACAAAGCCTACATGAAACCATCGCAACATTAACCCCTTACCGCACATGGCATAGTTCAGTTCAAGTTTTGAAGACAGGTGATCACTTAAAGCAGGTTGAAAGTAAAGCAGAATGCGCCTTAAGATGCATTAACCTTTTTTCAGCCAGCCTTAAGTTGCTAAGATATAGATCTAGCAAATATTCTTATTTAACTTTTTGTAAATAATTATGACTGCACAAATTGAATGCGCTTAAAGGCGTTTCGATATATGGTAACGGGTCAAGGAAAGCGATGGTTAGACTGGCACCTTATAGACTTCGAGCTACTGAACACCCCCCTCCCCCCATGTGGGGACTTTTGAACACCATACTTTTCTGAAACCTCATGGTCTTCCGAGTACATTCGGGTTTTCTGCACTTTGTACGTTGGGGCTTTACCTTGTCAGAGCAAATTGAAATTACCTCCCCTTAATGAAAATTAAATTCTGATAGATAATGTAACGATGACTTGTTTTAGTTGCAAAATAACTGTTCTTCACTGATATCACCAATGTTTTTATGGAGACATAATATCTATCCCAAGAATCGATCGAAACGAGTGTTTTTCTTACTTTTTACTGAATTATCTCCCCTTGAATATATCAAATACCATAAAAACTAGTTAATTCATAGTTTTATTACATTTAAAGCTTCTTTGAAAACCTAGTTTTTCTTTAAATGATGATAAAATATTCAACTGGGTGTAGTGAGGATGATTTCTAGCATACATTTATTATATTTTCGCGGAAAATATTCTAAAATTATTTAAAAGTCTTAAATTATGAAATAACAAAAATACCGACAAAGACTTAAATACAGTTAATAACTGTAAGAAATAAGATTCTGAGAATTACGAAGCTATCATGGATCATGGAAATGGATAATACATGGATACGGTGCTAAAACACCTTTTCTAGAGGCGGCCCACGGACCAATATAGTGCTACAACCCTTTTGTAGAGGCGGTCCATCAACGGATACTGTTTAATTAGTGCTATAATAGTTATCTAGAGGCGGTCTACCAACGGATAGTGCTGGAAACGGCATATACTGGCGGTCCACCAACGGATACAGTACTACAAACGTTATCTAGAGGAGGGAAACACACGGATACAGTGCTAAATCCCTTTTCTAGATTCGGGCCACCAACGGGAACAGTGCTACAAACCTTTTGTAGAGGCGGTCCACAAACAGATACAGTGCTATATAGGTTATATAGAGGCGGTCCACCAACGAATACAGTACTAGAAACATTATATAGATGCGGTCCATTAATGGATACACTGCTAGAAAAGGTATCAACAGACTGTTCACCAACGGATACACTGCTATAAACAGTATCTTGAGGTGGTCCATCAACGGATACAGTGCTAGAAACCCTTTCTAGAGGCGTTCCACTAACATAATTAATTTTAATTATACAGGGCTAAAACGTTATCTAAGGGCGGTCCACCTATGGATACAGTCCTAAAAAATTTATCCAGAGGCGGGCCACCAACATATACAGTGCTTTAAACGTTATCTAGAGGCGGGCCACCAACAGGTTTAGTGCTAAACAGTTATCTAGAGGCGGTCAACCATCATATACAGTGCTTTAAACCTTATCTACAGGTGGTCCAGCAACAGATACAGTGGGAAAAAGTTATCTAGAGGCGGTTTACCATCATATACAGTGCTTTTAACGTTATCTACAGGTGGTCCACCAACGAATACAGTGCTGGAAAGGGTATATACAGGCAGTCCATCAACAGATACAGCGCTAAAAAGTTATCTAGAAGCGATCCACCAACAGATACAGTGCTTTAAACGTTATCTAGAGGTGGTCCACCAACGGATACAGTGCTAGAAAAGCAACAAAGAGGCGTTCCAGCAACAGATATTGTGCTAGAACCTTTACAAGAGACGGTTCATAAACCAGCACAGTGCTTGAAACCTTTTGTAGAGGCGGTCCACAAACGGATACAGTGCTAAAAGGTTATCTAGAGGCGGTTCACTAACGGATACAGTGCTAGAAACGTTATCAATAGGAGGTCCACCAGCGGATACAGTACTTTAAACGTTATATAGAGGCATTCCACCAACGGATACAGTGCAACTAAAGTTATCTAGAGGTGTTCCACCAACGGATACAGTGCTAAAAAGGTTATCTAGAGGCAGTCCACCAAGGGATACAGTGCTAGAAACGTTTTCTAGAGGCAGTCCACCAACGGATACATGGCTAGAAACGTTATCTAGAGGAGGTCTACCAACCGATTTAGTGCTAGAAACGTTATCTAGAGGAGGTCCACCAGCGGATACAGTGCTAAAAAGGTTATCTAGAGGCAGTCCACCAACGAATACAGTGCTAGAAACGTTTTCTAGAGGCAGTCCACCAACGGATACATGGCTAGAAACGTTATCTAGGAGGTCTACCAACTGATTCAGTGCTAGAAATGTTATCTAGAGGCGGTCAAAAAATGAATACAGTGTTAGAAACGTTATCTAGAGGAGGTCTTCTTACGGATACAGTGCTAAAAATGGTTATCTAGAGGAAGTCCACCAACAAATACAGTGCTAGAAACGTTTTCTAGAGGCAGTCCACCAACGGATACATTGCTAGAAACGTTATCTAGGAGGTCTACCAACCGATTCAGTGCTAGAAACGTTATCTAGAGGCGGTCCAAAAATGAATACAGTGTTAGAAACGTTATCTAGAGGAGGTCTACTTACGGATACAGTGCTAAAAAAGGTTATCTAGAGGCAGTCCACCAACAAATACAGTGCTAGAAACGTTTTCTAGAGGCAGTCCACCAACGGATACATTGCTAGAAACGTTATCTAGAGGAGGTCTACCAACCGATTTAGTGCTAGAAAGGTTATCTAAAGGAGGTCCACCAGCGGATACAGTGCTAAAAAGGTTATCTAGAGGCAGTCCACCAACGAATACAGTGCTAGAAACGTTTTCTAGAGGCAGTCCACCAACGGATACATGGCTAGAAACGTTATCTTGGAGGTCTACCAACTGATTCAGTGCTAGAAACGTTATCTAGAGGCGGTCCAAAAATGAATACAGTGTTAGAAACGTTATCTAGAGGAGGTCTACTTACGGATACAGTGCTAAAAAAGGTTATCTAGAGGCTAAAATATTTTCCAGACGCGGTCCACCAATGGACACACTGCTAGAAACCTTTTGTAGAGGAGGTCCACCAACGGATACAGTGCTACAAACGGTATCTAGAGGAGGTCCACCTACGGATACAGTGCTAGAAACACTTTGTAGAGGCGGTCCACCAATGGATACAGTGCTTTAAATGTTATCTACAGGCGGATCATCAATGGAAACAGTATTTTAAACGGTATTTAAAGTCGTCAACTAACGGATACAGTGCTACAAACGTTATCTACAGGCGGTCCACAGGCGGATACAGTGCTAAAAACGTTATCTACAGGAGGTCCACCAACAGAGAAATGTTATCTACAGGAGGTCAACCAACGGATACAGTGCTAGAAACGTTATCTAGAGGACGTCTTCCTATGGGTACAGTGTCAGAAACCTTTTCTAGAGGCCGTCCATCAACGGATACAGTGCTAGAAATATATTTTAAAGGCGGTCCACCAACGGATACAGTGCTTAAAACGTTATCTACAGGAGGTTCAACAACGGAAACAGTGCTTTAAACGGAATCTTAAGTCGGTCAACTAACGGAAACAGTGCTAGAAACGTTATTTTCAGGCGGTCCATAAACGGATACAGTGCTATTTACAACGTTATCTAAAGGCAGTCCACCAGCGGATATAGTGCTAAAACCTTTTGTAGAGGCGGTCCACCAACGGGTACAGTGCTGGAAATGGTATACATTGTATACTGGCGGTACACAAACAGATACAGTGCTAGGAACGTTATCTACAGGCGGTCAACAACGGATACAGTGCTAGAAACCTTTTCTAGAGGACGTCCACCAATGGATATAGTGCTTGAAACCTTTTCTAGAGGTTGCCCACCAACGGATACAGTGCTAGAAACCTTTTCTAGAGGTTGCCCACCAACGGATATAGTGCTAGAAACGTTATCTGTAGGAGGTCCTCTAACGGATACAGTGCTAGAAACATTATCTAGAGGACGTCCACCAATGGATATAGTGCTAGAAACCTTTTCTAGAGGCCATCCACCAACGGATACAGTGCTAAAACTTTATTTAAAGGCGGTCCATCAACGGAATCAGTGCTAGAAATGTTATCTACAGGCTGTCCACCAACGGATACAGTGCTAGAAAGGTTATCTAGAAGCGTCCCCCAACGGATATAGTGCTAAAAAGTTATATAAAGGCCGTCCACCAACTAATACAGTGCTAAAATGTTGTCTAAAGGCGGTCCATCAATGGATACATCAACACCTCTATACATGTATAACCTTTCTAACACTGTATCCGTTGGTGGACCTCCTCTAATTTTTGTTCTTCTTGTTTTGTTTGAAAGGGAGGCAATTATCTTACTCCCATCAATTTTTTTCCTTAAAGCAACCATCAAATGGAATGCTTTTCACTTGATAATGTTGTAAAATAACATGTAATTGGCAACAAAGGACCTATGTTAATATGCAACTACATGTAACAACATACATGTACATGTATATCATAAAACTGCTTTTAACCCTAAATTAAGGGCAGACAATTCAAACAAAAGAAGACTTTTAGTTGTAAACATTATCCTTTTCTATCAATTATGTGTAAAACCAGAATTGTCAGTTAAAATTTATAAATTGAAGTGTCTCTTTCTGCCCCAAAATAATGTACGACATAATAACAATATGACAGAAATTAAAAAAGGGAGGTAATGTTTTTGTTCAATTACACACAAAGACTGTGCTGTATAACCCAAAGGTTATATATTTAGTTTGTGGACATATAAGGCTTTCATGTAAAGAAGGTTTCGTGATTAGATCTTGTTTCTATGATATGTATTCAACATTTATAAAGGGGAAAATGACTCGTTTTGTATAAAAATTGCATTCTGTACTTTTAAGGGGAGATAATTTGAATAAAATTTGAGTTATGTCCAATTGTTTTTGCATTTTTTGCTTTCAGTCAGTTATGTTGCATAAATTAATCATTTTGTGTTAGATATATAAGTTTAATAAAAAAATTATATTAGTGCAACAACTACACATAAAAATACGTATTTCTCTATTTATGCAAGGGGAGGTAATCTTCAAAGTTAAATTTTTGACTAAAGCCCCAACGCTCAAAGTGCAGAAAATAGGATTTGAACCTACAGACCATGGGCTTTCAGAAAAGCATAGTGACCAAAAGTCCCCCTATGGGGGGAGGGTTCACATTATTGGCCAGCAGCCTATTAGGAATAGTGATATAAACCCATATTAAACGTAAAGAACAGCTTACTTCAGCTGCAAACTACAATATGCGGCGTATAGAAACCTTGGCGCCTTGTAATAAATTTCATGTACAGTAATCTACCTTGTTTATATAAATTTAAACTATAGTGGGAAATGAACTTTCACCCCTGAGCAGCAAATTTTCATCACTATACATGTATTACATTTTGAAGCATTATGAAGCATAACAAGTGACTACACTATCTGTCTAATTTAACCCATTTAAGGTATGAAGTTTTAAATGAGGCAAGTGATTGAGCATTTCTTATGTTCAAAGGCAAGTTATTCCAAACCATAGCTCCAGAATAGGCAAACGACCTCCTGAAAAATTCAGACTTTGGTCTGGGAGAATATAACTGAGAATTTGATGAAGACCTTAAATTTCTATCATGCACATTTGACTTTAGTGTGAACAAATCATATAAATATACAGGTGCCAAACCTTTGAAATACTTTGAACATTAGAGTAGCTTTGTGAAATGTAACTCTTTCCGGAAAAGTCATCCAATTAAGTTCTTTGAAGAGATCAGCTGAATGGGCAGTTTTATCTTTATTAAGGATAAGCCTTGCTGCACGTTTTTGAAAACGAATGATTTTTTGTTCTTGCGATATTGAACAGTTTCCCCAAATAACGCAACAGTAGTCGAGATGAGGTAAGATGTAGGAGTTAAAAAACATTTTTCTCAATGGTATAGTTAGAAATACTTTGATTCTTGAGAGGAGGTATAATAAGGAGTTACACTTTTTAAGTATGTTATTGATATGGCTATCAAAAGATAAAAATACATCAAAGGTGACACCGAGTAACTTCTCCTCACGACTGCAATGGATTTCTTCATTTCCAAATGGGATTGGCAGAGCAATATTTTGAATGCCTGCAGATTTAGATCTTGATGTAATGTACATGGATTTAGTTTTTGCAACGTTAATTGACATTTTGTTCTTTTCACACCAATCATTAACGTTAAATAGATCTTTACTCAACGAGTTTGCTACAAAGTTGAGAGAAGCATTATGTACTGACAGCGTTGTGTCGTCTGCAAAAATGTCTGCAACAGAATGTGTACATGCAGATGGTAGGTCATTTATGAATATCAAAAATAAAAGAGGACCTAAGACTGAGCCTTGTGGTACACCAGATAAAACAGAAGTTAGCTGCGAGGTTACTCCAGATACATGCGTTTGTTGAGATCTATTATGCAGGTATGAGGCAAACCATGAACATGTCTTTTGGTTAATATTGAAATGTTTTAACTTTTCCAAGAGTATCATGTGATCAACCAGGTCAAAAGCCTTAGACAGATCTAAGAAGATTGAACCTACAATCTCATTACTATCGATGGCTGCAATCCAGTCATCTATTAATTTTACTAAGGCAGTTTGGCAGGAATGATTGGACCTAAACCCTGATTGTCTAGAGTAGAACAAGTTGTTATTTTCTATGAATTGCTTTAAACAGGAACTAACATGTCTTTCAAAAATCAAGGAAATGATTGGTAAAACTGAAATTGGTCTGTAATTCGACTTTTCTTCTTTAGGACCTTTCTTGTAAATAGGAGTTACTTTAGCTTTCTTAAAAACTTGTGGATACACACTACATACTATACTTCGGTTAAATAATTGTGTGAGTGTTGGGGCTATTATGGATGCTGATATTTTTAAAAATCTAGCGCTAATTCCATCTGAACCTGTTGCTTTTTTACAATCTAACGAGGTGAGTTGTTGTTCAACAAACTGAAGAGATACAGATGGAATTGAGAAACTAGGACAGTTGACATGGTCGGCTGAAGCATTTAACACACAGTGACTATTACTAGAGGAGTTACCCTGGAAACTCTTAAACACAGAAGCAAAATAGTCATTGAAGACATTTGCAGTAGTGTTCGGACATGTTATCGGTTTACCATCTGTATGGTTTATAAAACTAGTTTGAATTTTTGTCTTCATACCCGTTAGCGTGTTCAGACTATTCCAAAGAAGTTTCGGGTTGTGGGTATTAGAATTAATGGTATCATGATAAAATCGTGTTTTGGAATCAAGAATAAGGCGTTTAACAGTTTGTCTCCAGATTTTATAATTATCGATATCGGACTTTTTATGGTAGAAGTCACGCATTTTTATTGCCTGGAGTATTTCGTTGTTACAGCGCAATTCGACACCTAGTCTTTACTATCCACTTAAACTGATGCTAAAATAGACTCGATCGCCGATATTCTCTTGTGGTATCCTCGGGAAAGGATTAATTTATCAATATCTACTTTTTATTTCATCAAAGTCCGTCAAATAACGCCACAGTACGTGAATTATAACGAAAATTTGCATCAAAAAGTTTTATGTCGTTCTCTTGGTACAGAATTTATTGCCCAAAATAAGGGGTAATCTAGTCGGTTTGCACATTTAACGGCCTTTACGGCTGGAAATTTCACCTAATTTCATTAGAGCAAACGCGTTTGTGTCGGAACATGACCCTCTTCACTATCAGCTATATGAAATATACATGTAATTTGGCATGAAATTGACAAGTTAAAGACTCATTTCATTGTGAATGCCATTTTGAATACCGGAATGAATTGAATGAACGGATCGATCTCATTGGTCAAAATTAAACAGGTAAAGTTTCTTTTAATTTTGCATTCTATGTAAATTATATAAAACTGATAATATTTCATTTAAAGATGATTTATAATATTTGGTGAAAGTTCCAGTGGCATAGGCCGTTTATTGTGGACAAATAACAGATCACCCCTACATGTACATTCGTTGCTATGTACCATGAAAACGACATAAAACTTTTTGATGCTTATTTTCGTTATAATTCACATACTGTGGCGTTATTTGACGGAATTTGATGAAATAAAAAGTAGATATTGATAAATTAATCCTTTCCCGAGGGTACCACAAGAGAATATCGGCGATCGAGTCTATTTTAGCATCAGCTTAAGTCGATAGTAAAGACTAGTTGTTGAATTGCGCTGTTTACCTTGTATCTATAATAGAAGTATAGTAAAAAAAAAAAATTATCATTTTTTAAAAAGGGGGGGGGGGGGGTAATAGATAATAAAGTATGTGTCAAGTACCTGTGTGTTAAACAGCTAGATTATTTTGTAATTTGAGATTTAGTGACTTTTTCAGAATTTTACTTTTTTAAATATTGATATTTCCAGAAAATATGTCATGAAATATTTTTGTTTGCATAATATCTTATAGTTTCTGTACAGTTTACTCGAATATACAGAAATTATTGAGTTATATCATTTTATATAGAAAATATTTATGTTCATTAAAAAAGGAGCTTTTCTCGACAAATGGTCCTGTCAGAAAAAAACGGCACTGCAATTTTTTTTTCTTCATTTTAACGATTTTTCACTCTCCATAATTATGGTATATTTCAATTTAATCAAGGTTTCAAAGAATTCTGACACGGAATAAGCTGACCCGTGAACCACCTTAATATCTAAGCAGACACAGAACAAAATTGTTCTCTGGAAAAATAATGTACATGTACATGTATATACGGACTTATTCTATTGTCTGCCGATCGCAACCTGACTTGTATTTGTAAAATCAGTTTGGCTCCAGATCAGACGCCGCCTTACGCGGCGTCTGATCCGGATCTTAACTGTTTGACGCTCGTCTTTAGATTTCGATTCCTAAATTCAACGAGTGCACCGCAAACGGTACATTATACGCCCACTGGCAAAGAAATATTTAGTTTTATCAAAATCTATTCTAATTTGTAGACACTAAATAGAGCTCTGAGAGCATAAACAATACTGAAATAAAGCCTTTTTAGCATAATTATCTGAGTACACCAAGGGCAGATAATTCTAAACACTATGATCCGATTTCAATAAAAATCAACCCTTTAATGAACTTATACTTCTATATACTGTGGACAAATATAATCAAAATGAATTTAAAAATGTAGTTGCTAAGTGGGTTAACGCTGTACAATAAGCCTTTTATAGCATATTTGAGTAAATAAAGGGCAGATTACTCTGTACCGAAAAATCAAATACATCTCAAACTTAGCTAAGCTTCAGATCTTGATGCATATAACATTTGTGTGAAGTTTCATTAATATCCCTATGATAGTTTACCTAGAAAACTCTGGACAAGCTTATTATACCATATTTGAGTACATCAAGGGCAAAAAATCGCATGAACCACAAACTCAATTCAGCTTTAGATCTTTATGCATATAACATTTGTGTGAAGTTTCATTAATATCCCTTTAATACTTTTCCTACCAAACTCTGGACAAGTTTTTTATAACATATTTCAGTACATCAAGGGCAGATAACTCTGTAACCAAAAATCAAATAAACCTCAAACTCAACCCAGCTTTAGATCTTTATGCATATAACATTTGTGTGAATTTTCATTAATATCCCTCTGATAGTTTGTCTAGAAAACTCCGGACAAGCTTTTAATACCATATTTGAGTACATCAAGGGAAGATAACTCTGTAACGAAAATTTGAAGAAACCTCAAACTCGACTCAGCTTCAGATCTTTATACATATAACATTTGAGTGAAGTTTCATTAAAATCCCTCCAACCGTTTTCCGAAAAACTTCGGACGAACTAACGAACGGACGAACGAACGGACGTTCTTACGGGAGGATACTTATGTGGCTATTTTCTATTGTTTTCTTTGGGTGGCTAGCCACACAAGCGACACTTTATTTTTGCTCTAACTTGAAAAATAATGATCTGGAGGCTAACCCTACCCCTAACCATATGTCCCACAACTGGCCAGGTTAATGTCACCATAAATGGCCAGGTTAATGTCACAAGAGACGGCCAGGTTAATGTTTTTCAATTATGGGGCTAAGAATTTTAGCCACGTAAGTACCCTCTCGTAAGCACGGACGAACGAACGTATTCACGGACGGAGGGACAGGGCCACGCCAATGTACGACCACCTCTAGAGGTGGACGTATAAAAATGTATAAATCTTAAATTTATAACAATTTCGGGCGACAATTTTAAAGCAGCCTATATTGCGGCAGGATAATGGTCAAATAAACCAATAGAATGACCATAGTAACCAATGGTTGATTAAATTAGTGTCACACGTTTTGTGATACAGTGGAGAAAACGTTATTCTTTCCCGTTTAAAACACAAACGAAACGCAAACGCAAAGCACATAAACGTAGAAAAGTACCATTTTAGACATTTCTGATAACTCATGTTAATCTGAGTGGCAAACAGATTGGAGCCTGATCAGACGCCGGGATACCCGGCGTCTGATCAGGCTCCTAACTGTTTGCAATAGAAACAAGAGGGCCTGAATGCCCCGATATCGCTCACCTGTTGTACTGAAGCCTGATAGCTTTACCTTTCCGTTTCACCCGTTTTAATCTAAATCCATTCAAATATGTAGTATAGCATGTAAACACTTTTGGAATACAACCTCATAATTCTAGTAGTAGAATACATCAAGGACAGGTAACTAGAGCCTAAACAATACTGAAATGAAGCCTTTTCTAACATTTCAAAGTATATCAAGGGCAGATAACTATTGCCACAATAATTAGATTTCAACAATAATTGCACTCCTTCGAGAACTTATAGCTATATACTTAGTGTGCAAGTATAATCAAAATCCATTGAAAACTGTAGTTGCAAGAGTGTTTACAAACGCTGTTAGATATGGCATTTTCAGCAATTCAAGGGCAGATAACTCTTGACCTATAAGTCTGGTTTCAACCATAACTGCACATATTCGAACTCTTATGGTCATATACAATCTGAGCAAGTTTGAGAAAGATTGAATAAAATGTGTGGCCTCTAGAGTGTAAAAATCCTTAAATATGGCATTTTCAGAAATTCAAAGGTAGATAACTTAGATAACAATAATAGAACTCATCCAAACTCTTATGGTAATATACAATCTGGGCAAGTTGGAGAAAGATTGGATAAATATTGTGGCATCTAGAGTGTAAACACTGTTAAATATGGCATTTTCAGCAATTCAAAGGTAGATAGCTCTTGACCTATTTGTCCGATTTCAACCATAATCGAACTCATCCAAACTCTTATGGTAATATACAATCTGAGCAAGTTTGAGAAAGATTGGATAAATAGTGTGGCCTCTAGAGTGTAAACACTTAAATATGGCATTTTCAGCAAAGCAAAGGTTGATAAACTCTTGACCTATTAGTCCGATTTCAACCATAATTGAACTCATCCGAACTACTATGGTAATATACAATATGAGCAAGTTTGAGAAAGATTGGATAAATACTGTGGCCTCTAGAGTGTAAACACTAAAATTGTTGACGACGCACGACGGACACCGCACGACGGACATTCAAGGATTGCAAAAGCTCACCCTGAGCTAGCTCAGGTGAGCTAAAAAGTGTAAACGCGTTTATTGGGGAAAGAGATAAACATGAACTATCAGAATATGTTGTACTTTTCTACGTTTCAGTGCTTTGCGTTTCGTTTAAACGGGAAAGAATAACGTTTTCTCCACTGTATGACGATTCAGAAGAAGGTTTGGCGATGGTGAAGAAGGCAACTTAACCCATTACTCCATGGATACGCATTTTACGCCTTCAATTGTTTCCTAACTGTAGAAATTAGTTCCAATTTATAAACATGAATATACGCAGATCTATGTACATTGTATTACATTTTATAAGCAACATTTTCTATATCCTAGCAGATAATAGCCTATAGCCTGAAAATAAGACAGAATGCACGTTAACTCTTTCCTCCCTGAAACTTTAAATGGACAATTACAGTTTCCATTTTAGTCTAGCCCATTTCTGACTTTTAAGGGTTGTTTTTGTCAAGGTTTGGCATTATGACAAACAGTGAAGACCCTGATCAGAGGGCTCCTTTTGGAGCCCTCTGATCTGGGTCTTCACTGTTTGCACAGGACAAGTGTACTAATCACATGTACACTGTTTGAAAAGGATGCCTATATGCGGGACTAGGGTTCAAAGGGTTAAGGTGCATTCTGCTTTACTTTCAATCTGATTTACGTAGGCCTATTCACTAATCTTCAATAAAAGAAACAGGCTATAGAGTAATTGGTTTAATCAGGGTGAAAGTAAAGCAGAAGATTCCTATTTGAAGCAATGTAAAATAAGAACAGAACAAGCATCCCGAGATGTACTCGCGCATCAAACTTGGTTTCTCTAGCCGATACAGTACATACATGTATATATATATATATAGGTAATCTGCTCTTGAAAACCTTTTGATATTGTTGAGATCAGAGGCCATGTTCAATGCCATAGTTACATGAAAATCACAAGATGCACTGCGATTTGCCAAGATGTACTCGCACACTAAATTTGATGTCCGCTGCTGGTCAAGTAATGTCTTTAAACCAAACAGCACTACAATGAAAGATGTCTAGAAATTTAATTCTTAGAGAAAAACGTTGAGAAAAACGGATAAAAATAAGCAACTTTATAGCCAATAATTATATCGGATGATTGTATAATTATGTACAGTAAAACTTCTCTATAACGACCACTCAAACGAGGGCAAATGTATTGTATAAAAGACAGGTGACCGCTTGAAGCAAGCCTTGATGACAGTAAAAAGGAACTTCCTATCTTTGTAACCTTGGTTTAACTCTTTCCTCTCTGAAACTTTAAATGGACAATTCCAGTTTCCATTTTAGTCTAGTCCATTTTTTACTTTAAAGGGTTGTTTTTGTCAATCTTTGGCATTATGACAACCAGTGAAGACCCTGATCAGAGGGCTCCTTTCGGAGCCCTCTGATCTGGGTCTTCACTGTTTGCACAGGACAAGTGTACTTCTCACATGTACACTGTTTGAAAGGGACGCCTATATGCAGGATTAGGGTTCAAAGGGTTAAGCAGTCACCTGTCATAAAGTATTTGTCTTGAACATGTCTGTTGCATAAATATTCAAATTTGATTTTAATTATTTGAATTGAAGACAGGTATTGAAGTCTGATCTGGATCCAAACTGTTTGCAAATGCTAGTGCGGTGATGCCCAAACTCGTTTGCCCCTCAAACTTTTAATGGTTAATTCCAATTTACAAATACACAAGTATTGTCCGTTGATAACTACATGTATTTAAGGCTTCTGTGAGAGCCCTCTGATCAGGGTCTACACTGTATAGGACATGTGCATTCTTAACGGATACACTGTTTGTTAATGAGGAGTGTACTCGTCACATGGGTTGAGTGTACAAACTAAAAGCATGTTAAACTTGTTCACACCTGACACTCTAAACGGACAATTCCTTTTTCCAATTATATTGCAAGTCTAGCCAAAATTTTAATATTGAAGATATTTTTATAATCTACCGTTGTTAAAGGGTATTAGAAAACGGTTGGGAGTTGTGATGCAAAGGAATTGATCATGAAGACCGAAGGCAGTACATTGCGTCTGATCAGGATCCAAACTTTTTGCAAATAACCATTATATTCGGGGTAAGGAAGATCATGTATGCTTCCTCAGCCCGGTTGCTTGACACCTTTCTTTATACAGTTCTTAACCCATTACTCCATAAATACTTATTTTTTTTAGCCTTCACTCCCAAAAATAGTTTCACTAAATACATTGACCAGTACCTATTGATGAGTACACTCCTCATTAACAAACAGTATATCTGTTAACTCTTTGCATGCTGGGTAATTTTTTCGTCTGCAACAATTGTCGTCTGCTTTTATTCTAAAATGTGATTTTTTAAAAATTTCTTTAAATTCAGGCTCAGAATGGCAAACACTTAACAGTTTAGATCCTGATGAGACGACGCCTAACGCTGCGTCTCATCTGGATCCAAACTGTTTGCAAAAGCAATCACTGTGGTGGATATATCCGCCGCTAGCAAGCAACAGATAAGAATGCGCATTTACAAACTACACCTGTGAAGAGTATTTTTCCTATGCAAACTGTGTTGAACCAGATCACGAGTACCCGGGACATGTTTTGCACTATTATTTTAACAATATACAGTTAAACCTCTATATTACTACCTATAAATTACGTTGAATATGAGGTGTTTAAAACAGGTCTCAATCTCAACTCAAACTCTTTAAAAATTTGGACCCTGGTCAAGGTCTAGACTGTTTGCATAGGAAAAGGACTCCTCACAGGTGAAGTTTGTAAAGGGCAAAACAATCCAGCCTATTAAATCAGAAGAAACACAATGTAAAGGTAATCAATCATTTTATTTCAGTTCAATATCAGCCAGTCTTTTAACTGACTGGAAACGCTTCCATTTCTCTTTGTCCCCATATAGGTTTTTCAATTATGATAATCAAACTTGTACAGAAGGGAATACAGTCTTTTTAAGCATAATAAAAACCCAGAAAAACAACCAACCATGCCGAAAAACAAAGCGAGCATAACATGCCTGTTTTCACATGATTTTAAAACAGAACATCTGTAGCATCCGGTTTTATTTGTAACAATTCCCGACAGAAATGCTACCATCGTGACATACAACATTGTGCAATTACATAACCCATGGCAACACATATTCTGTAGATCCAAGTATTTTCCACCTCTCAAACATAGTTCTGGATACATAAAAATATTATTGCCATGGTCTAGTAATTGGTTTAAAGCAAACATCAGCAAAAAAATGTGATCACTCCAATCTCCCCAATCTCTAGTCAACAGGGAATTATCTCCCTTTAAATGAGCACAATTCTAAATGACTTGCCTCCCTTTTGCAATATCTGAGCAGTATATCCAGTTTTGCTTTTCCTCAGCAATGCAAAAGAGCATGGCAGTAAGATGTTGTCAACAAACATATTTTGATGAGTATGTGAACAATTATAATCAATTCTTCCATAAGTGAACATAGTGAACCAACAAGATTTATAAATAGCCTGACTTATTAACTATCATATGAGCCTGCAATGAGGAAACCAGACATATGGCATGGCAAACAGTGTAGAGCAAACTAAGCTGTTAGCCCAGTCTTAGTATCTGATAAAGGTATACCCTTATATCAAACAATCAAGTATAACAATACTGTACAGTAAAACTTCTCTATTACCACTTGTATTTTGTGTTAATTCAGGTGACTGCTTAAAGTAAGGTGAAAGTAAAACAGAAAGCTTTAAGCTGTCACCTGTCTTATATACAATTATTTAGCCTTATTTTTAGTGGTGCTATAGAAGGGCTTTCCTGGTTTACCTTTGTCACAACAATTAAGATATATCATAATACTGTGTATGCTTGTGAAGTTCTGAGCCGACTCGACTAGTCCTTGTGTCGCCAATGCGGAGACTGATCAGGGTCTTGCCGATGCAGAGACTTGTCAGGGTCTTCACCGTTTGCCATGTCTTAAACCTGGTTTTCTCACGACATGGTTCATATATTTGTCCCCAGGAAAAGAAATAAATACACAAGATGTATACAGTTAAGTCCTGCTATAGTGAGTAGACAAATTACAAATCATTGATCAAGTTAAAGCCTTTACTCCATAGATATGCATTTTAACCCATTTAATTTTTTCCTCCACTGAAGAAAATACTTGCTATTTATATAGTCATGAATATGTATAAGAAGAAATAGTTTTTTATATTCCAGCAGATGAGAGCTTAAAGCATTCGGTCGCATTCTGTTTTATTTTCAACCTGCTGTAAGCAGTCACCCGTCTTCAAAACTAGCAACAGGCTTTGGGGTAAGGATGTTAAGACTGAAAACAGTTAAACCAAGATGAAAGTAAAGAAGAAAGATGCTCTACAAACATTCTGCTGTTTAACTCATTACCTTCTAGCTAGTCTCTAGTTTTGAAGACAGTTGACCTCTCAAAGCAGGTTGAAAGTAAAGCAGAATGCACCTTATGGCACATTCTGCTTTTCTCTCAGTCTGCTTTAAGTTAACATCTGCTAGGATATAGAAACTATTTCTTATAGCATGGGTGAAAGTTGGCAAAACTGAAAATACTGAAAACTATGCTGGGGGGTTCGGGGGCCGCCAGGGCCCCCAGTGGGTCCAGGGCAAGGCCCTGGCTGGGGGACCAGGGGGCCGGAGGCCCCCGGAAGCTCCTGGGTTTTAAGCATTTTTAAGGTCTGAAACTGTTGGAAAATTGTTTGAAAATGACAAGCAATGGAAAAATATAAAAATAATTGTCTTGGTCATAAGCATTAATGTTTTCCAAGGATTGAAAAATAAATCTTAATTTTGATTTTATTTAACAAAAGATGGAAATTGCTTTCAGCAAACTGTTATACTCCAAAGTAAATTATAAGCACTTTGCTTTTACAATTATCATTGTAAGGCCACAAAAATATGTTTCTAGTTAGGTCCATGTATGAGTTAGCTCCAAGGGAGAAAAATATGAGATGTTTTTTAGGTTTTCTATCATTATACTGTTTTATAAAGCTGAATGTATAAGATTTTGTATCACTGACACTTAAAAATTATGACATGTATTACTAGATCCAATACAAAACATTTAGAACATACTCTATTTCCAGTCAAGCATTACCATAAAAACTGACTCTGGTTGTATAAGCTTTTGCAAGGATACTGTACATATCCCGTTCAGAAGGTTCTGATGGGAACATTCTGATCTTAGTCTACACTGTTCGTACAGGATAGATGTACATATAATTCATAACTGGCCCTTGCTTTCAGTTAACAGTTTAGACTATTCAAATAAATCATTGTTGTCAGTACTTTTCAGTTGAATATAGTTAAACTATCGTACAGATACTAAAAACCATTGTCACAGAAAACACCCAGTCCTGTCTGATCCTGTTTTGACACCTATATTTCATTTATACAGACCAGTGCATAGGTGTATGATTATATATATGAAGGGGCAGGTGCTGACCACATACTTCCGCCTCATAAAATGATTTTTTAAAAAATGGCATAAGACTTGGGTTACCCAATATTTAAGAAATATTTTTTAATTATTATGTGTACAGGCCATTCTAAAGTTTTGTACATTTAAAGGCATGACATTTGAGAGGGGTGGGGATAGGCATTTCACTTATCCTAATGAAAATACCTCCCTCTCTCTGCTCAAAGGATTTACTCATAAAGTAAAATAACTTACCTCTGTGCCATGTCTACTTTATTTGATTGATAAATGGTTCCTTGATAAACGATTTCTAACCGTGATCTGTTTGTGAGTTTATTTTAGCTCTCATTTTCATGTTCAATTTGCTTTCAGAAAGTTCAAACTAAGTGGCACAAAATTTAAAGCAGTAGGCTATGATGGGAGAGAGAAGCCTTCCCATAGTTGATGGAACAAGAGGCCTCCCTAAAAATGATTTTAGTGGTTCAATTTTATACATTTTGATTTTTCTAAACTGTTTCAAAGCTGTGATGCTAGACTAAATTTTAATCTTGGGTTACCCAAATCAGATAAATATTTCTTTACTTAATGAATGGAATGGTTACTATCAATTACTTTAAGGATAAGAATGCTATTAAAATACCTTTTCAATACTTTATAGCCATAGAAAACGGATTGTTTAACAGTCCAATAATATGTAATGTGAAAAATTAAAAAAGATTACATTAATACTTCAGTAACTGAGTAAGCTTCTTGTTTTATAATAAAATCGGATTTTCAGCCAAATTTCATATTCAATCTCCTAATTTTGTTTAGTTCGCGTTTCATTAAAGTTAACCATTCAGCTGCATTTGACAGATACGCCGGTATTTTAAATTCGCGAAAACTGGTGACAAAATGAGCTAATTGCATTTTGATGCATCGACGATAAAACACGAAGCGTTCCGCGTGATATAGTTTAGCGTCTGGTAATCGGATGATTCATAAATCAATGAGCGCCTAGTAAGACTCCGAAGAAAGAGATTTTAGATTTTCCAAAAGAAGTTTTTCGAACCACTACGGAAAATTATCGGCAACAAGATCAAAATCACAAACAGCCCCCTCATAAATTTGCTTACCTCGTTATTTTAAGCATGCCTGTCATATTATTGAAATCAACTACGGAAATGTTTGGTCAGAGACTGGTTTCCGTGTTTTCAACGCTGTCCGCGTGCGTGTAGCAACCTAATTCGGCAACCAGTCCAATTTGTTTTGGTTCACTCGGATTTTGCCGTCACCGTTATAGTACGACGAACGATAGGGCCGAACGTTAACATTGGCGAACATTGACACCGTAATTTCAACTAATTTGACAGCTCTCGAAATCACCTTCGATTTTGTTTTTTCAATCTTACTCGACAAAGACATCCTCTACACCCCCCCACCCCCCGAATTTCTCAACGGATTTACACGTTCTGGAAAAATGACCCTCGGCAAATTCGGAAATACGGAATTCCGTCACAATACGGAAAACTTTCACCCATGTTATAGTTCATATTCAAGACTGTACAAAGTGGATCTATTTTCTTCAATGGAAGAATGAATTAAGGTGCAAAAAGGCATATTAATGGGGTAATGGGTTAACATCCAACTGATTTAGACACTAGCCTTGATCAAGATAACAGTATTTAACTATATGGAAATTTTCAGTTTGGCCAATAACTCTTGCAATATTTGCAATAGAATTTAAAAATTAAAAAGTATTTCCCAAAAAAATGCTTTGCATAAAATCAATCTTTACAGACTACTATACAATTAGGCCCTAAGACATTGTGAAACTTAATTAGAATTTTATCAAATTTATTAACAACAGTCGAGCTTCGATATCTCAAAGTCGGTTTTGTCAAACATACCCATATTTGGCTAAGCCACGTTTCAACTTTGAAATATGGGTATGTTCGACTTAACCGAGCATGAAATAATGCAGTTCATATGTCGAACTATCGGATAGTTCAAGTTAAACGAGTTCGAGATATCGAAGTTGGACTGATATTGTTTCTAATATTTGACACATGGATGTTTTATAATCTTGCAATTTCAGGTCCTGATTTCCATAAAATGTTTACACATGTCCGGATTCTATTTTTCCCCAGATCAAATGTCAAATTCTCCAGGGCTATCCTCCAATAACATAATTCAGTACATCAATCTACATCTTTAAAACATCAGAAAACCATGCAGACAGACAGACAATCACCACAGCAACAGAATGCCATTAAAATATCAGCTTCCTAGACAAATAAAACACCCCTACTCAGGGTTCCAGATAAGGGGGAGTAAACTGAACAAATCCAACAGTTTTTCACTCATTTCAGCACCAAATCCTAAGGTGTTACTACTCATTAGAATCGTCTGTTCGAGATGATTCTAATCAGTAGCGACACCATAGAGTTTAATGCAGAAATAAAGATTTCAGTTTTTGAAATACTCCCCTGATCTGGATCCCTGCCTACTGATCGCACACCTGTCATTAACCCATTACTCCATAGATAGGCACTTTTAAGCCTTTAATTTATTCCTCATATGAACAAAATAGTTCAAATTTTTGAATATGTCTCATAAGGTTTTTTTCTACATTCAATCAGATGGTAGGTCATATCAGGCTGAAAGTAATGCAGAATGCCCTTTCTGCTTTACTTTCAGCCTACTTTAAGTGGTCTCCTTTCTTCATTACTAGAGACAGGCTATGGGGTAAAGGGTTAAACTCAAAAGAAGCCCTTAAAACTTATTTGCATAAAATAATAAAATTTGATGTTAGCCACAATATCAAACTCTATTAAAACTCAGTCATTAAAACTTAAACATTGTTTATGTTATTCAATCACATTGTTCATCAAATTTTGCTAGAACAGATACAGTAAAACCTCTCTATTACGACCACTAAATTATGTTAAGTTATTAGGTGTTTACCACAGGTGACTGCTTAACCCATTTATACACAGTGGAATTTTCCATGTTTAAATATTGTATACTGCTTAACCCATTTATACACAGTGGAATTTTCCATGTTTAAATATTGTATAAGTCCATTTTTTATAAAAGGGATGCCTGGTCAAATTTTTCATTTTGTTTTATATTGAAATTCCTATCAGCAAACTGTGTAGACTCTGATCATAATGTCGCATCTGATCAGAGTCTACACTGTTTGCCTATGTCCCATACATGGGATCCTGGGCACAAATGGGTTAAAGCAAAATGTCATTAAAACAAAAAGCTGGAGCTTTCTGTTTAACTGTTACCTGTCTTTAATAGTCAATAAATCTTCAGTGGTCGGTAAAGGCAGGTTTTACTGTATTTTCTTTGACCTTGCATAAGAGTATGCAAACTTTTATTTATTTTTCTTTCACAACCTACTCAGAAATTTAGAATACCCATGAAGCTTACTAACATACTTTGTTTCCTTTGCTTAGTATTGTCTGTAAACCATTTCTTACAAAATTACCAAGTTTTTTTTTAAGATGCCATTCTTATTGCGCAATCATGTACAAACATAATCTGTTTAATAATTTCAATTTCTTTTCTAACAAAAGATAAATGGGAAATATAGTCCAGTTAAAGTTGAAGATAAAGTTTGAAATTAGCAAATATTGTTCAATAGTTTTTTCCCCCTTAATTCAACCTTTAGCATGCTACCCAGACTATCTACAAAACTTTGTCATTTACAGCAATTCCAAAATCTATTTATCTAACATTTATTTAACCCATAACCCCATAAATACACCTTTAATTTATTCCTCCATGAAAGAAAATAGTTATAATATATAGTTATGAATATGGTAGTTTAAAGAAGCCTTATTAAGTTGCATTCTGCTTTACTTTTAACCTATTTTAAGTAGTCACCTGTCTTCAAAATTAGAAACAGGATATGGAGTTATGGGTTAACTCTTTCCTCCCTAAAACTTTAAATGGACAATTCCAGTTTCCAGTTTAGTCTTCTCCATTTCTGACTTTTAAGGGTTGTTTTTGTCAATGTTTGGCATACTGACAAACAGTGAAGACCCTGATCAGAGGGCTCCTTTCGGAGCCCTCTGATCTGGGTTTTCACTGTTTGCATAGGACAAATGTACTATTCAATTCACATGTTCACTGTTTGAAAAGGACGCCTATGTGCGGGACTAGGGTTCAAAGGGTTAAGCAAATATACTCCAAGAGTCAAACCATTTGGATCCAGATGATATGACAACTTATTTGGTATTTCATATGGATCCAAACTGTTTGCAACTTTAAACCATTACCCAATAGCATGTTTCTAGTTTTGAAAACACATAGCCACTTCAGGTTGAAAGTAAAGCAGAATGTACCTTTAGACGCATTCTGCTTTAAGCTACCAGCTGTTAGAATGTATAAATTATTTCTAATGTTAAGTATTCAAAACTGTATAAATTGGAACTATTTTCTTCAGTGGAGGAATAAATTCAGAGTGCTAAAAGGCATTTCTATGAGAGAAAGGGTTAACCCATTTACCATAGCCTGTTTCTTATATTTGAAGATAGGTGACCACTTAAAGCAGGTTGAAAGTGAAGCAGAATGCGCCTTAAGACCCATTCTGCCTTACATTCAGCCTGCTTTAAGCTACCAGCTGCTAGAATGTATAAATTATTTCTAATGCTAAGTTTTCGCAACTGTATAAATTGGAACTATTTTCTTCAGTGGAGGAATAAATTCAGTGTGCTAAAAGGCATTTCTATGAGGGCAAGGGTTAATCACACATTCAGCAATAGCATGCTAAAGGGTGGGAGCTCTGGGTCCAAGGTTATAAACTTTTCAGTTGAGTCTAAAGTCGTTCTCAAATATTTGATTGGTCAGATTTGAGCCTAGGCTCAAATCTGACCAATCAAATGCTTGAGAACACACTCAGACTCAGCTCAAACGCTTTATAAACTTGAACCCTAGTTGGTCAGATGCTATCTAGATGAGATAACAAAGAGTTACAATAGTACAATGTGGGCCACAGGCTTGTTGGCAGTGACATAGCGTGTACATGTGTTTGTCTGAAAGCTAGATTTAAATGTTGAATTTATAATGACAGGTGGTGATGTCGGTTGAAACCCATTTATGCCTAGAGTAAGACACTTCCACTGTCCATTTTGGATGGATTCTTTATCAATTTATAAGGGTGTTTTAATGAACTATGTCCTGTTTGTCTATATTAGGGGCCGGGCTTATGAGATGTCATATGACAAATATTGTTGTAAGTCAGATTCTCTACATTCTCAATTATAATTTATTTCTCCATGGAATCCTGACTTGTGACTTCTCTTTGGAATCGTCTTGAAAAGACGATTCCAAAGAGATGTCACAAGACGTGTTTAGATGGAGAAATCAGAAATAGATTTATTTTAAAGTTTCTACTTACGACAGTTTTTGCCATATGACGTTTACCAATACAGGCCCAAGGACTACTGAGTGGCATAGGATTTCCTGTCATGGAAATCCGAATTTCAAAACCTGAAACTTTAGATTTTTTTACCATATAAACAAAGGACATTTCAGAATTATTGCATGAAATCAGAATCAGACCAGGAAAAATTGCAGGCCATTTCTATAGATAATATAGACAATATACATTGGCTCCAAGCAAACAGTGCTGACCCAGATGAGATGCCGCATATGCGGCATCTCATCTGGGTCTTCACTGTTTGACATGACAGGATTCTTATCTATGCTAGGCATAAACAGGTTGAAAAGTCGTGGCATCGTCTAGTTGACACTAAGCCCATTCCTCTTCTTGGCAAAGATATCTTTGATGTTCACATTCACCTGGAGTTTCTCACGGCGCACAGGAGTCGAGGAGTCTGCACAGAATCTGGAAAGTTCAAAGTAAATTATGAATGCTCGGCAATTTTCTGTGATAAAACATGACATCCAAATGATTTTGTCCAATAAACTGACACTTCTATACAACTTGTTTTGAATTTAACCCATTTACAGTGGATTCTTCCATGTTTATATATTGGATTAGTCCATTTTTATCTAAGGGGTGCCTGGTCCAAATTTTCATTTTAGTTTTGTTTTATATTGACATTCCTATCAGCAAACAGTGTAGACTGATCAGACGCTGCAGTAGGTGGCGTCTGATCAGAGTCTACACTGTTTGCCTATGTCCCATATATGGGATTGTGGGCACAAATGGGTGTATGTTTTTATTCAGTTGACAATCAAGTTTATTTCTGTTTCACTTTGCCTCTGCTGTAAAGGCCGATCATACAACAAAACTCATTTGTGCACGTGTAACATATCTAATTCAACCTACTGCCCCATAAATATGCCTTTAATTTATTCCTCCACTGAAGAAAACGGATCCATTTTATAGTCATTGAAACATATCATAGAAAATATTATCTATATAATAGCAGATTGTAGTTTAAATAAGGCTGAAAGAAGCACAATGCGTCTGAATAAATGTGCATTCTGCTTTACTTTCAACCTGTTTAACCCTTTACCTGATAGCCTATTTATAGTATTGAAGATAGGTGACTAATTAAAGCAGGTTGAAAGTAAAGCAGAATGCGCCTTAAGGCGCATTCTGCTTTACTTTCAGCCTGCTTTAAGCTTCCATGTGCTAGAATATAGAAAATATTCCCCATGATATATATTCATGACTGATGAAATTGGAACTATTTTCTTCAGCGGAGGAATAAATCATATTCGCTAAAAGGCACTTCCATGGGGGGAAGGGTTAAAGTGGTCACCTGTCTTCAAAACTAGAACCAGGCTATGAGGTAATGGGCAAACTTAAGTACAGCACAAAATGCTCTTTTTTTCAGAGAAGAATGATTATTTCTATCATCATATTTTTTAAAGATTAAGTTTACCTCTTAAATTCCTCTATCTCTCGTTCATACTCATCAAGTTCTCCTCCTTCTATGTCACTCTCAGATTTGGGCATGAAGACCTCATCTACAAAATACACATCGCCACCAATATTAACATTGTTCTCCACAATGATATAAGCTTAACCCATTTATACCCAGGGGATTCTTCCATGTTTATATATTGGATTAGTCCATTTTTTATATTGAAATTCCTATTGAACAGCAAACAGTGTAGATTCTGATCAGACGCCGCATAATGCGGCGTCTGATCAGAGTATACACTGTTTGCCTATATCCCATATATGGGATTGTGAGCACTAATGGGTTAATCAATAGTTCATATTCATATGCAAAACTAAATCACTAAACATCAATACAAACACTGCAAGTGAACATGAAAATTAAGTAAACCCTGACACTTACAATGGTCAATTTGAATTTCCAATTAAATTTAATCCATTTCTATCTAGTGCATACTCTGATCAGAGTCTCCGTAGACAGTAAATGACAAATACTTGTTTCAAGGGTGGATTGTGTTGACCCATAAAGTGGTCTTAATATTAGGACTTTTCTGCAAATCAAAAATACAGTAAAACCTCTCTATTATGATAACTAAATAATATTAATGTCCAGGTGTTTCGTGCAGGTGGCTTTCTGTTTTACTTTGACCTTGCTTAAAGCTGTCACCTGTCTTTTATACAATCAATTAGCCTTCATTTTAGTAGTCACATAATAGGTTTTACTGTATCTATAATTTCTCTATTGCCTTATTCTACCTACCTATAAAGTTGATGTCTGATCCTTTGCTCTTTTTCTTCATCTTCTTACTCCTTCCACTCTTGCCCTGCGGAAAATAATAGTTTTAAGTTCAAATGAGCTCTATGAAAGGTTGAATATCATCAGTCTGGTCATTGAAAACTTTGTAGATCAAGATCAACAACTGCTTTGGAAATGCTGGGCCACAGGTTATTAAGAGTTTGAGTTGTGTCTGAGGTCATTGTCAAGCATCTCATATGCTTGAGAATGCTTGAGAACAATCTCAGATTCAATTCAAACCCTTTATAATCTTAGGGCCAGGTCTAAATCTTAGAGTTAACCTAATCTGATGCTGTGTAAGATACACTATGATATGGCTCTACTTTATTTGTAAGGTATAAATGTACTTGTTAATTCTTTACTCTGTACTTTACTTTACTTTTTACTCCAAAGATTGTCTTTTTCTAGCAGATGGTAGCATAAAGCAGGCTGAAAGTAAAGCAGAATGTCCCTAAAGGTGCATTCTGCTTCACTTTCAACCCGACTTAAGTGGTCACTTATACAGTATTTAATACTAGAACCAGGCTACGGAGTAAAGGGTTAAAGGATTTTGCAAAGGTTGGAGCTTACTGCTCAATACTGTGTATCAAATAGTTTACAATAGGTGACTTACACTCCTGGCTATGGAGAAAACTGATAAAGACATTACATGACCAAGCTTGGGTGGTAACACCTAGCATCGTAGAAAGTTTGAGTCAAAGCATGGAGCCCATGCACTTACTCGGCTAGCATATAGGCAAAGAATAATTCAGGATCTCATGTGAGGGGCACACCTAATATTTGATAGCTTGGTTAGTAAAACCCATTGAAAAACCTATTGAGATCTATTATGTAAGGGCCTCTATTCAAAGCTGAGCCATTGCCTAAACAATTTTCAATTTTCTCATGCTCTATACCAGTGTACCTGTATTTTGACACCAAGTGAGAACAATGGGGGAATCAATGAATGGACTGGCTTAATGTCTTTAAGAGGAAGTCTTAAGAGAAAATGCTCCTTACCTGATCTGAGGGTGGGGATTCTTCTTGCCTCCCCTTCCCTTTGCTCTTGTCTGGGACCTGGGCTGCTTCAGTAGTTTTAGCCTGGCCCTGTGGGGGCTGTCTGACTTGACTCTGGGCTTTGGTGGGACTGCGATTGCCATTCTGCTGTGCTGTGGCTACTGGACTAGGTGTCTGTCGCGGTGACTGACTGGATGCTGAGTTCTGCTGTTGTATGTTCTCAGGTTGCTTCTTTCCTTTCTTTCCCTGCGGCTGACTTGGGGCCGGCTGGACAGGCTGGGTTCCTGCTTTATTGTTGTTATTACTAAGTTTTCCTTGCTTAACATTGTTGTTTTGTTCCTGTATTCGTGGAGACTGTGATGGGGGTGGAGTTGCGGTGGTGTTTCCACCACTATTTTTGGAGGGATTTTTACTGGCAGTTTTTGCTCTCTCAGTGCTGGGAGACTGTGGCTGAGACTTGACATTAGCTGATGGATCAATCTGGTTGAGGACCTGGCGGGTGTTCAACTTACCACTGCCTCTTCTTCCCTTATCACCTTGGGCCATAAACTGCTGCTTCAGCTGTTGCTCATGCAGCTGTAGCTGTTTTAGTTGTTGCTCTTGAAGCTGTTGCTGATGTTGTTTTAACTGCTGCTCGTGCTGCTTCAGTTGGTGCTGTTTTAACTGATGCTCTTGCAGCTGTTGTTGTTGAACCAACTGGATCTGCTTCTTGGCCTCCTGCTGAATTCGCAGTTCAATTTTCTTTGTCAGCATATGCTGTTGTTCTGTGATCTGTGAATAGTGCTCGGAGGTTACTCTCGCTTCACCCTTGATGAAATCACCGTTACCAAGGTGAAGGCTCTTCACTGGCTCCTTATTCTTGTTCTGTTTTTGGTTGATCATGTTACGATTGTCAACCTCAGGTGGCACAGTAGGCTCTGAGGAGCCTTGTGGGGCAGGCCGAGAGTTGTTAGGGTGTTGACTGGGCTTCTGCTTGGAGCTAGGTGCAGAGTGGCTTGTGCCGTTGGCAGTGTATAAGGACGAAGATTTGACAGACTTCTTGTTGGAGTTTAAAAGATCAGAAGAATGCTCGTATTCACAGGTGATTTTAACTGATGGCATCAGCATTTCATCTTCTTTGTGTTTTCCTCTCTTTTTCTGGTTCTGTAATAAATAATAGATTGACCAGTGACACCAATAGGATACTCAGTTGGATTAACTCTTACTATGCTAGTGGTGAATATGTGCCAATGAGAAACTCTACTGAGAGCAATCTGCCATTCTCATCAACTGTCAACCCATTGTGACCATTCTAAGCATGGATCAGAACAGGTGGACAGTTGACGAGAATGGCCAATCGATGTACCTAGAGGACCAATTTTGGTCCGATCTCATTACAGGTCCTCAACATTTTGTCTTAATAGTTCTTACAATTTCCATTTATTTGCAGTTTTGTTACAAATGTTCAAATATTAAGAACTCTTATCAAAATCAGCTTTAATTGGGT
The DNA here is from genome assembly GCA_922989275.2 of Gari tellinella. Lineage (NCBI taxonomy): Eukaryota > Metazoa > Mollusca > Bivalvia > Cardiida > Psammobiidae > Gari > Gari tellinella. The sequence goes on from OV277866.1 coordinate 70,320,464, forward strand.
TTTTGATCCTTTACTCCAAAGACAAACCTTTTTATGCATTCAATGCATTGATTCCTCTACAGAAGAAAATAGTTCATGCATACAGTAATAGATGTGCAACAAAAGAAATGTTTTCTTTATCTTATCAAATGGTAACTTAAAGCAGAATGTGCATACTGCTTTACTTTTAACCTGTTTTAACCCTTCCCCCGATAGAAGTGCCCTTTTTTATTTAACTTATTCCTCCATTGAAAATAAAAGTCCAAATTAACAGTCATGAAAATGTACAGTAAGAAACATTTTCTAAATCCTAGCAGATAATAGCTTAAAGCAGGCTAAAAGTGCCTTAAAGTGCATTCTGCTTTTCTTTCACCCTGCTTTAAGTGCTCACCTATCTTCAAAACTACAAACACTTTATGAGGAAAAGGGTTATGTGGTCACCTATCTTCACAACAACAAGGGAAACAGGTTATCTAGTATAGGGTTAAAGTCTGCAATACTGATCTTCCATTTTAAACAAAGAAGAAAATAACTCAAAAGTTTTTAAATTACCACCAGGTTTGATAGTAAAATACGGGGAAAACACATCGTTTCCTATTAAATGAGTCTGAACCTTGAGAACAGATGTCAATTGCAAAAAATTTGAATCTGGGTCGGACTCTGAGAAACTAGTCTAGTCTGGTAGATTATTTCGGGTTGGACTTCTGCAAAATATTGCAAACTAACAAACAGAGCAAACCCTGATGAGAGGAGCCCCCTGATCTGGGTCTACTTTGTTTGCATAAGACAACTGCATTCTTCACAGGCACACTATTCTTAAAGGATGAGTATACTCGTTGCTAGGGTTCACTATATTAACCCTTGCCCCCATTAGAAGCGACTCTTAGTGCAATCAACTCTTAGTGCAATCAATTTATTTCTCCTCTAAAGAAATTAGTTCCAATTTATAGTCATAAACATGTAACATAAGAAATATATTCTATATCCTAGCAGATGGTAACTTAAAGCAGGCTGAAAGTAAAGCAGAATGTGCCTTAAGGCACATTCTTCTTTACTTTCAACATGTTTTACTTTCAATATGCTTCAAGTGATCACCTGTCTTCATAGTTAGAAACAGGCTACGTGTTAAACAGGATAGAATGTTGTATCCATTGTATCATATAATACATTTAACAATTCCTCCATATCGTTACCTTTGAGCCTGTATTTGATGCGGACTGGGACGAGTCACTACTGGCAGTCATGGATGATGACGGAGGTGGAATATCACAGGAAGATTTGCCCTGTTTGGCCGCCTGTTTCTTCTGTCTCTTTGTCATACCCTCAGCCTTGGCTTTCAGTAATGCCTCTTCATGTAGCTTGGCTTTCAGTTCTTCCTGTCGCCTTCTTTCCAATTCCAGTTCTGCTCTCATTCGTTCTTCCTCCTCTTGTCTGGCCCTTTCTTCTGCCTAGGTAGACAATGACAGCCAATACAGTTAACACTTTAACCCATACATTTTATAAAATATTTCTATGCCTTCAATTTACTCATCCACTGAAGAAAATGGTTCCAATTACCATGTATCATTTGTTACGATTTTACGTCATTGTTAACAGTATTTCAGTCATATCGAGACATTTAGGTAATTACAAGTGGAGGAAGACCCCAGAAGCATGTATGCAGTTTCAGGATCAAATCGGCAACTGGGTAGAACCACCAACCTTCCAAAAGCCAGCTGGAAAGATTCCCCACATGAAAAATCTGAATGACAAGACTGGAATTCGAACCCACAGCGGTGAGGAGCTTAGTGATGTAAGTCACAGTGACTATACCACTAGGCCACAGAGGTCCCCCTTTTTAAACAGTCGAGGAATATGCGTCTTAAGAATTATTTTTCATTTTCTGGTTGATGGTAGCTTAAAGCAGGCTGAAAGTGGAAGATTGTGCTTTAAGGTACGATCTTATTTACTTTCAACCTGCTTCAAGTAGTCACATGTTTTCCGAACATACTAGAAACAGGCAACAAGGGAAAGTGTTAACCCTTCTCCCACTGAATATTCATACATATAACTATAACAACTACCAACATCAATCAACTGAACTATTCCTTTAGCTAATAAAATAAAGAAAGTTTTCACAGGAAAGAGTGCCGACTCATGTCAGACAGATCTTGTTTGTTTTGTTTACGTCCATTTCTGCCATCTATGGGCTAATTGGACGCCCCAGAGAGTAGGGAGCGGATACAGAGAACCCAGGCACGATGCCCTACTCTTATTATCAAAAAAGTTCTCTGGTTCTTTTAGATGTCAAGTGTAAAGCACCCATACATCGGACCTCCGTTTGTAAAGTCTCATCCGAATGACTTGGTCCGGCGGGGGGATTAAACTCATAACCCCTGATGTTGTAAGTGGGTGCTTTACCCCTCCACTACGTCCGCCGGTAGACAGATCTTGTAAGAAAACGGGACAGACACTGATAACGTAGCTACGCTGTTTTCAAACATGTACCAATATACGAAAATAGTAGGAAAAGATTAACTTTTTACTTCATAGCTACCATCTCTGCTAAGATATAGAAAATATTTTTTATAATTTAAACCATGTTCATGACTTTAAATTTGAACTATTTTCTTCAATTGAGGAATAAACAGAGTCGAAAAAAGGCGTATTTATCGGATAGTGGGTAAAAAATTTGCTGATAGATGCGCAAGAGAGTTTATTCTGGAAATTAAGCAATATGGCTGAGCACTATAATCCTTCAATACTAAATGATGTCTGTAGAAATAGTTTATTCAATACCAACATTCATAGAACATATATGACGTCACATATGTAATTCGGTGAATCTCATGAAAACAGTATAGTAAATGTTTCATGTTATTAAAACAGCATAAATACAGCTATGTGAGAAAAAGAATCTGATTTTCATCGTCTCATAAGATCAAATTCGCCAAGAGACAGTTATTAACCCTTTCCCCCATAGAAGTGACTTTTAGCGTATTTAATTTATTCCTCCGCTGAAGAAAATAGTTCTACTTTATACCCTCATGAACAATTGCCATTACAAATATTTTATATAGCCTAGCAGATTTTAGCTTAAAGCAGGCTGAAAGTAAGGCAGAATGTGCCTTAAGGCACATTCTGCTTTACTTTCAACCTGCTTTAAGTGGTCACCTGTCTTTAAAACTAGAAACAGGCTATGAGGTAAAAGGTTAAGCTTACCAAAAGTCTTGCTTAACAACATTTTCTTATGCTTGTTAAGGAACATTTGATCTAACAACAGATCCTCTATATCTGTTTGAGCTGAACTTATTTTTTGAAATTTTGTCAATCTGCTGTCAGCTTGTCAGTGATTTCAAACTGTTACCACTCACTTTTCTCTGTTTCTGTCGTGCCCTCTTTGCAGCTTTAGCACTGTGCTGTTGTTTGCCCTGTGCGTCCTGATCTGTTCCATTGATAAACTTTATCAACTCTTCAAGGCCCCGAGTTTCTATTGGCTTACTGCTCTCACATGGAGGTCGCTGAATGGGAGTGGGTGCCTTGGTACAGGGCTTGGGGTGGAGGTCTATCATAGAACACTTGGTGCTGATGATCTGCTCATCTGGCTTCACTTCATTCTGTTATCAAAGAGGCAAATAAACTACCAGTAAAACCACTCTATTGTGACCACTAAATAAGTGTGAATTATTGTTTGCTTAAGACGGGTGACTGCTTAAAGCAATAGGAAAATAAAACAGAAAGCAGAATTTGCCTGCTGAACTTTGAACCTGCCAGGTCATAGGGTAAAATGTTAAGCTACCGAGCCAAAATGAAAACTTAAAATTGGAGATAAATCCAATGATTGACGTGGATGCTGACTACAAATGAAAAGCAACACAATAGTCTATCTTTTGTTTCTTAGTCAAGGTTAGACAATATACTGTTCAAGACTTTATTTTTGCAGTAGCATGCCCTTGTATTATATATAAACTACCTGTAAAATATAAGCTTGCATCCATTCTTGTCATCTGGCAACCTGTTCTGAATCATGCTAAAGCATGGTTTGGAACAGGCCGGCAGTTGATAAGTATGGCCGATGACTATACTTAGATTTCGAACCAATCTCATTAAGGTTCCTCAACGATAAATAATCTGTGAAAATGTCAATCATAGCATACCTTTTTCTTGAGACGTAGTCGTAACTTATCTCGCATCTCTGCATAGTTCTTACTTGTAGGTGCCACTGGAGGCTGAAAAAATCAGTAAGGGTTCATATAGTGAGCAATACATTAGGTAAACAATTAAAATACAGTCAAAATACGATATCTTAAACTCATTTAACTCCAACTATCTGATAGTCTGACATATGAACTGCATTATTTCATGCTCGGTTAAGTCGTACATACCCATATTAAAAGTTAAAATGTGGCTTAGCCACGTTTTAACTTTGAAATACCGGTATGTTCGGCAAAACCGACTGTATATACAAATTGTTGATGATTATATTCTAACACACCTCAAGCACACCTTATGAACACAAAGAAGGAACGTTTCTATGTTTAATTGTCTATAAAAAACACACTCGCTGTAACAGCTTAATGTGATGCACAATAGCTTTCTAAAATTTGTGCACCAAAAAATTTATTGTCGTTGCAGTGGTGCAAATTGTTGTTAAATTGAAGCTAAGAAGAAGCAATATAAATAATCAATACAGGTGTAATATTGTGCAATAGAACACAGGTAGTCGTTGATATACAGCTCAGTATCAATTTCATTGACACTATGTCTTCCTAAACAAAATTTATTGACTCAAATAAGTTTGTCCGTATTTAGCAAGTGACAGCGAAAAAAAAGAGGTCAAATTCATTTTTAACATACAGTAAAACCTCTCTATTACGACCACTGAAACAAGGATACTTGATTGTATTAATGACAGGTGAGATCTTAAAGCAATGTGACAGTAAAACAGAAAGCTCTTAAAGGAGCTGTCTGTTTCTCTGTCACCTTGCTTTAAGCAGGCATTTGTTGTAAACACCTAATAATTAACATAATTTCATGGTCATAATAGAGAGAATTACTGTACTTTACTTACATTCCCATGGCCAAAGAATTCACAGTAGCAGCAATCACAGTATTTTCCTTCCTTCTGACTGGTCGAGTTGGACGTCGACGAACTCTTCTCCGAGCAGTTGTCATCAATGCTGTCATAGTTATCGTCATGGTTACCATCACAGTCGGGCTCATTACACATCGTGGACGTACTCACGCTGACGTTATTGGTAGAGGTTGGAAGCGGTATAGAATTAGCACATGTTCCTGGTACCTGGTGGTTCTCTTTACCCAATAATGCATGATTGGCCGTCTTGTTGCTATGGTTACATGGAGGCTGTTTGAGGGAACTGGCAAGTTGCATCATTTGCCGACCTTCTTTGCTCTGCATGAATTCTGGGGTCATTTTACCAATTGGTAACTGGCCTGTATGGCTGTGATTTGGCAAAGAGCCTGAAAAGCATCATTATTATAGACTAACTTCTGTTAACCTATTACTCAATAAGTTCATCTTTTTACACCTTCAATTTAAACCTCCACTGAATAAAATATTTCAATATCATACAGTCATGAATATGCACCATAGGAAACATTTTCTATATCCCATACAGATATGCAGACTGGATGTATATCAGAAAAAGCATGTGCTGATTTACTTATAACCTGTTTAAAGCAGTCACCTGTCTTCAAGACAAGAAACAGACTATGAGGTAATGGGTTAAGTGGCAATTTAAAAGACAATAAATCAGTATTCTTTAATACAGATGGCAACTTAAAGGACACATGTAAAGCAGACTGCTCCTTTGTTCAGCTTTGAGCCCTCTTTCTTTTATGAATGGCAGTTTAACATATTTTTCTGTAAATAAATTGTAAAACTTGGCAATGGCATCGGGCAAATTTCTAACAATAACAAATTTTATCCCTTTCAGTTGTTGGAGAATATGTCATATAGAGGTCATAGTTCCTATGAGATTTATTTTTAACATATTTTCCAATAAATATGCCTTTCTACATCTTCAATTCCTCCACTGACGAAGGTAGTTTGATTTTTATACAATCATGAATATTCACCATAAGAAATATTTTCTATACCTTAGAAGATGGTGACTTAAAGCAGGCTGAAAGTAAAGCAGAATGCGCCATAATAAAGTTGCTATGTCCTCATTACTTAGAAAGATATCCCTCTTGACAACATTTAATTTGTATAAAGCAACCACTAATTACAGTGGAGAATCTGTTATTCTTTCCCGTTTAAACGCAAACGTACGCAAACGCAAAGCGCTAAAACGTAGAAAAGAACAACTTTTGGACAATTCTGATCATCATCATCGGATTTTTGATTAACGTGCAGGGGTGGGAGCATTATCCACAATAGTGGGCTCCCTTCCAGGTAACTGGCTAGCTGCACGCATGGCGGTTCTTACACAGGATCTCCAGGCTTTTCTATCATGTGGGTCAACTGCTGCGAGTCCCCATTCTTGGCGGTCTCTTACAGTCAGCTCCCTCCACGACATCTTGGGCCTCCCAATATTTCATGTTTATCTTGGTGGCAAACAGTTTGGAGCCTGATCAGACGCCGGGTTACCCGGCGTCTGATCTGGCTCCAAACTGTTTGCACTGCAAATAATAGTTTTAGCGTAAACGTGTTTATTGGGAAAGAATAACAGATTCTCCACTGTATAACAACATGAAGACCTCAGAAGACAGATGACTGCTAAATGAAGGATATAATGAAGAAAGCTTTCTGCATTATTTCATCCTGCATTATGCAACCCCCTGTAGATCTAAGATTACCTATTTACTAGTTAGTGGTGTATTTATTTCTCCTATTTAGTGGAGATTTAATACAAGATTGACTGTATAAGAGGGTTTTACAGAGCTCAAGAAAAGTGGAGTATTTCATAAACTAAAATCTTTATCTCTGCATTACACCCTATGATGTCACTACTCATTTGAATAGTCTCTTTGAGTAATTACACCAAAGGATTTGATGCTGAAATAAGTGAGAAAATGTTGGGTTTGTTCAGTTCACTCCCTCTTATCTGGAGCCCTAGTTTTATAGTTACCTGTTTTGGTATTAGACTGACTGCCATGCTTTCTACAGTGTTGGGAATGGGGTTTGTCCTGAACCTTTGGCATGTTATTTCCACCCAGTGTTGCCGGTCGTTGACACGGTGGGTTGTGATTCTTGACGGGACTTCCTTGGTTTGCACATTTGCTAAATTTTGCCACCTGCTCTCCAAGACTTTCCTTTGTGGTCAAAACCGAAAGGTTGTCCGTGATCTTTGTTGACGCCTGAGAGGTGGAAATGCCGGAGACGTGATTTGCGATCGTCGAGGAAAATGCACTGCTTGAACTGATGGAGGAAATCACTGGAGAGGAAGTTGAGCTGAGCACACCAGGGACTGAGAGTGGGGGAGGTTCTGTTAAAAGACTGGAGGTGTATGGACTTGAGAACGGGGGTGGGGGAAGGAGTTCACTATCAAACTTTCCTGACCCCAGGAGTAGTCGAGGATCGTAGGTGGTGTTGTCCCAGTCACCATAGGCATGGTAAATATGGTCATTAATGCCTTCTGGAGTATCAAAGTCTAGCTTTATAGGCACCTTGGCTTGTTGAATGATTGACTTGTGACGCTGATTCGTCGGAAGGTGAAGGTCGTACAGGCTGGGTTGAAGTACAGGTCGCCTGCCGAGGGAGTGGAGCCCCGACGACCCGTGAATATGGGGGTAGAGGTGGAGTTCCCCCGGGCGGGGCACTATTGGGGGTACATGCTGAGGTAATGACGTAGAGATGGCCTTCCCCTGTTGCTGCAGGCAGACATGACACTGGCACTGATTGTCCTCAGCTTTCATCTGTGAATAAATTTTACAACGATTATATTCTTCCTACATGACAATAGTTATAGTCCTGAAAATTATTGTTACATGTAACTCATTCATCCCGGAAACTTTCAATAGACAATTTCAATGTCAAATTATGTCTAGTCCATTCTAATATATTTAAGGATGTCAATACAAACAATGAAGACACTCATCAGAGGACTCATGCAGGAGCCATCTGATCAGGGTCTACAATGTTTGCTAGTGACAAGTATAACCATTGCTAGGGTTGAATGTATTGATCATCCCTGTCAGGATCCAGAAAGGTTATCATTGGCTCTTTATCAAAACACTGCAGTAGCATGGAAAGCCATTTCTTTGAGTAATAAACAAACGCCTCAAAAGTCCTTAAAATGCTAGAACAGGTTAAGACGTCTTTCATGTTTTGAGTGTTTATCGTAATGGTTACAGCAGCTTTCTGCTTTACTTTTGTCTGCATAAAGCAGTCATTTGTCAGAAGAGATCTTCACACTATTCAAAGAATGGCCCTGTTACTCTTTCTTTCATAACTTTTTTTCATTTTTATGACAGATATTTGGTTGTTTAACCGTTTCCCCCCCAAAACACCTTTTAACACATTTAATTTCTAATTCCACTGAAGAAAATAGTTCCAATTTATACAGTCATTAACATGTATCATAAGAAATGTTTTCTTTATGGTAGCAGATGGTAGTTTAAAGCAGGTTGAAAGTAAAGCAGGATGCTTTACTTTCAGCCTGCTTTAAGTGGTCCAATATCTTCAATACTAGAAACAGGCTATGGAGTTGAGGGAATACTAGAAACAGGCTATGGAGTTAACATAATCACATACCACTTGTTCAAGTTTGGACTGGGACACACAATGATCACAGTTACAGCTGTCCAGCTTATCACCAGTACGAAGACCGTCCTCCGGGTTTAACGGCATAGGAAGTGTGATCTCCATCATATTCTGGATCTGTGGCAGAAAAGAATATCTTGACAGGACTTGCCATTTATTCATCAACAGTTTGAGATGTTAACCCTTCTAGGCTGAACAAATGCATCTTTTTGTGAAAAAATATTTGTTACTTTACCAGGTTGTTTTGAACTAGAGGGCCATCATAGTGGCTCTGGACTGCTCACCTGATAGCCCATGGTTATGGTCATGGTAAGCTTTCACTGAAGCCATATAAAGAAAATCTTCCCATCCACTGATGACTCACTGTTTCTTATACTAGGAAGTTATGTCTTTTAACAAGAGGACGACGATGATAGCTCAGATTTCTACTACCTAATGATATTGAACCTGGTGGTTTAATTGATTAATGAGTTGGGTGAGAATTTGATAAATTGAGTGACATTCAACTCATGTACAGGTGAAGGAAGACCCTAGAAGCCGTTGATATACTATTTCAGGAACAAATCTGCAACTGTGTAGAACCTAGGACCTTCCTCAAGGAAGCTGGACGGCTTCCCCACATGAAATTTTGAAAAGGCCATACTGGGATTCAAACCAAAACCAATTAAGGGATAAGTGATTGCCCAAGGACTTTAGATAAGAGAGAGTAAACTGAAGAAATCCAACATTTTCTCTCTCATTTTGGCAACAAATCCTATAGTGTTACTGCTCATTAGAATTGTCTTGAAAAGACGATTCTAATGAGTAGTGACACCATAGGGTTTCATGCAGACATAATGATTTTAGTTTTTTAAATACTCCCCTTATCTTAAGCTGAGTCACAGTTAAAAAACCATTTGGCCAAGAAGAAATACTGGTAAATTTGACATCAGCCAATAGAGTTATCAAGATTCAACTGTACCTTTAAAGGAGATGGGCCGTCCACACTGATCTCCTTGGACTCATCTTCTTCCTCGTTATCAGCGTCTTCATCTTCTTCTTCATCGTCCTCCCCATCATCATCGTCGTCATCATCATCATCATCGTCGTCGTCATCCTCCTCCTCTTCATCATCATCATAGGACTGAGTATCTATCTCCTCTTGAATCTCCTCCTCGTTCCTACAAAATTGTTACATAACAAATTAATATCAAATTTCGCTTTTTCCAGGGCTCCAGATAAGAGGTAGTTATTTCAACAAATTAAACATTTTCTCACTCATTTCAGCACCAAATCCTATGGTGTTACTACTCATTAGAATCGTCTCGAAGAGACGATTCTAATGAGCAGTGACACCATAGGGTTTAATTCAGAAATAAAGATTTTAAGTTTTGAAAAACTACTCTTATCTGTTGCTCTGCTTTTTCCTCTTTTATTTATAGTCTTTAGATTACAATTAACATTAACCCTTTACTCAATGGCCAGTTTCTTATTTTGAAGAAAGATAACCACTTAAAGCAGGTTGAAAGTAAAGCAGATTGCGCCTTATGTCCTATTCTGCTTTACTCTCAGCCTGCTATAAGCTACCATCTACTAGGATATAAAATTATAGTGCATATTGACTATATGCATTGATCTCTTTTTGAATTCCTGACTCATTCATACAAAATTGTAACAGGAGAAATTAATATCAAATTTGGCAAAGGGTTAACCAAGTTGTCTCCTGTAAATCTGAAAGTACAATTTTCTACCCAATTACTATGGCAATAATTTAAATGTCAAGCATGTAGAAGCCTGGGGCCCGTTTCATAAAACTTCTTACGACAAATGTTGTCGTAAGTCAAAACTTTAAAATACATTTAATTTGTGATTTCTCTATCTAATCCTGTCTTGTGCCATCTTTTTGGAATCGTCTTTTCAAGACGATTCCAAAAAGATGTCACAAGACAGGATTAGATGGAGAAATAAATAATAATTGATACTTTTATAATCTGAATTACGACAACATTTGTCGCAAGAAGTTTTATGAAACGGGCCCCAGATGCTTAATATACCAAGTTGCTCAGTATCACATCTGGATCCAAACAGATTGCATACGTCATCAATGTAAGGTTATTCATTTGGTTGAAAATGCATGAAAGTGGTTAAAACTTGATAGTGAACTAAACTGTAAACTTGTGCTATGTCTCCAAAATGTAGTATTGGTTCAAACCTACAATCAATCTTGTGTTTTGCAACTTGTCAATTTTACCTGACAGGTGCATGCTTAATGTCAGACAAAATAAGAAAGCTCCTATGAGAGCATTTTGCATCAACCCATTAAGCCTGTTTCTAGCTTTGTGAAATGGATTACCCCTTAAAGCAGGTTGAAATTCTGCTTTTCAAAATGCTTACAATATGCTTTATGCTCCCACTTGAAACTAAACTGAAAATGCCTTTTATACTAAGGACTACCTAGCTGATGACTACTCTTTCTAGTGTTTTGTAGTTAGACTACTGACCATGCCTTTTATGTTTGTTCTCATCCTTTAAATTATACTCATTACATTTGTAAATGGTGTAGACCAAGACTAGAGGGTTCCTATCGGATTGCTCTGATCAAGGTCTACACAGTTTGCTAATTTAGAGCAGTATTTATTAGACTATCCTGAATTCCAAGTAGACTGGTCCATGGTTTGGTAACTAAAAATATTCACAAGAGAACTTAATAACTCACAAGAGATACTTAGTGTTGAAAGAGTTAAGAAAGATGAAAACCTTTCTATACAATATTTCCATGGCATGGTAAGTGAGAATATGTTTGATAAAATCTGACAACTGGTAGAAAGTTACAATACCTCCAATATGTACAAGTGTTATCACACATTATGTCAAGTCAAAATTTGTTAACCTGAGTAGCATGTTAGTACAATCACTAAAGTGGTCATACTGGGTATTTTCCGAGAACCCTTTCAGCCGCTCCGGGTCCACCATGATGGGGCTGGATGAGCCGCTACTTGACGTGGTACTCGACATGGAGGGAGGACTGACATCAATTCGATACTTGTTGGAATCGTGCAGGAAGCTGGCATTATGGTGGTGGTTGTTACTGGTCGAGTTGGTGGCATGGTCGAGAACCTCAGGATTGATGATACCACAGGTGATCATGTGTGTGATTGTACACTCATCACAGGGGCATCTGTAAACAAACACAAACCATGTTCAATGCTGACAGCTCCAAGGGACTGTTTCATAAACTATTTTACGAAAAACAAGGTTTAAAATTAACTCTTTCAACACCATGTGGACCTTTTTAAAATATACTTAATACATTTGAAAACAGTTAAGACCCAGGAGCCCTCTGATCAGGATATGCACTGTTTACCAATTTAGACCAATATTTTATCAAACTACTCATAATTCCAAGTAGATTCATATTTTGTAAATTAAAAAGATCCACAAGTAAGACTTAAAAAAAGACATTATAAACAGAGGCAACTTAACACTACCTACTTAGCACTGGACTAAAGCAAAGCAGAAAGCATCCCTTTGCGCTTTATATTCATCATGGGATAAACAGTGAAAACCAGCATTCTTTCGAGTACCCATTCTTTTGAGTACTCTCTTTGATAAGAGGATCCCCAGATCTTGTTAAGCCTTTACTCTATAGCCCGTTTCCAGTTTTAAAGACAGGTGACTACATAAAGGAGCTTGAAAGTCAAGCAGAATGAGCCTTACAGCACATTCTGAATTACTTTCAGCTTGCTTTATGCTTCCACCTATTAGAACACAAGAAATGTTTCTCATGTTGCACGTTCATTTCTGTTTAAAAGGAACAGTTTCCTTCAGTGATATAAATGCATATCTATGAGGCAAAGGTTTAATTCATGGTAAGACGTTAACAAATCACTGTTTAACCCTTTCCCACATAGCATATCTCTAGTATTGAATATAAGTGTCCACTTAAAGCAGGTTGAAAGTAAAGCAGAATGCGCTTTAAGCGCATTCTGCTTTACTTTCAGCCTGCTTTAAGCTATCATCTCATAGAATATAGAAAATATTTTGTATGATACACATTTATGAATGTATAAATTGGAACTGTTTTCTTCAGGGCAAGAATAAACTGAATGCGCTAAAAGGCGCTTCTATGGGGGGAAAGGGTTAAGCGGTCATAAACATAGATTAAGATCTATAGTAAAGTCCAGAGCACAAGTAATACAGCTCACCTTTTACTATTGCACCTTGGACAGACCAGCTCCTCTGGGGTCGGCTTGTTGCCCTGTAACATCAGCCGCATGGTCTCTGTAAACTGGGCCTCAAGACTGAACAAACAAACACAAAGTGTTTACAGTGAAGAAAATGTTATTCTTGCCCGTTTAAACGAAAACGCAAACGCATTTCAATAAAATAGAGGAAATGGCACCTTTTTGACAATTCTGACTATTTATCTTAATCTGAGTGGCAAACAGTTTGGAGCCTGATTAGACGCCGGGTTACCCGGCGTCTGATCAGGCTCTAAACTGTTTGCAGAGGAAATAATTGTTTTAGAGTAAATGCAATACTGTTTTCTCCACTGTAGTCATAATTCTTAGCAAGTACCAAAAATATTTTGATGACAGCTGCATTTACTACAATTTTGTAAATCTTGTATCATTCAACTCATTCCCCTAGTTTGTTTCTTTATTATAGAAAGGTGACCACTTAAAGCAGGTTTCTGCTTTACTTTCAGCCTGCTTTAAGCTACTATTTGCTAGCATAAAGAAAATATTTAAAACACATATTCATTACTGTATAAACAAGCACCTTAGAGCTGATATCCCCTGCCGCAGCGATTGTCCAGAAGAAAGTGGCAAACTTTATTGTGGGAGGAAGGGGCAAATGGTGATCACCTGTCTTTAAAGATCAACATTCAAAAGCTTTTTACAAAGTTTTATAAAATCCATTCAATTTTGTACATTTTAAAGCCTAAACAATACAAAAAATAAAGCCGTTTGTAGCATTATAAATCTAAGTATGACAGGGGCAGGTAACTCTTGATTCAAATTCAACAGTAATTAAACACTTTCAAGAACTTATAATTGTGTGCAAGTATTATTAAAAAAAATTCAGAACTGTAGAATTTACTAGAGTGTAAACACATTTTCAACTCATCAAGGGCAGAGTATTCATGACTAATTTGCACATTTTCGATAATAATTGAACTCATTCTATAAATAATAGCCATATATGATTTAATTTTTTTTTCAAAATCCATTCACATTTGTACACAATAGCATGTAAACAATAAAGCAATGTTGAGCATTACTAAGTACATAAAGGGCAGATAACTCTTGTCACAAAGTATCCTATTTTGACAATAATTGTAACCCTAATATTTATATACATCATGTGTAAGTTAAATCAAAATCCATTAAAGACTGTAGTTTCTAGATGGTAAAAACTGTTCAATATGGGTTTTTTGACTCATCAAGGGCAGATAATTGTTGACTAGTTTGTCCGTTTTCAAAAATGATAACAATTATTTGAAAACTAATAGCTATACATAGTTTAAGAATTTTTTTTTATCAAAATCCATGCATATTTATAGATACTAGGATGTAAACAATATTAAAATAAAGCATTTTCTATCATTTCAAAGTACATCAAGGGCAGATAACTCTTGCCACAAGTATCCTTTTTTGACAATAATTGCACACCTTCAAGAACTTTTACTTATAGACATCGTGTGCAAGTATCATTTAAATCCATTTATAATTGTAGTTGCCAGAGAGTAAAAACAGTTAAATATGGCTTTTTTTACTTATCAAGGGCAGATAAGTCATGACTAATTTCTCCGTTTTCAACAACAATCAAATTCATTTGAAAACTAATAGCCATACATAATTCAAGAAAGTTTTTTCAAAATCCATGCATATTTATAGGCTCTAGTATGTAAACAATACCAAAACAAAGCATTTTCTAGCATTTCTAAGTACATCAAGGGCAGATAACTCTTGTCACAAGTATCCTTTTTTTACAATAATTGCACACCTGCAAGAACTTGTACTTATAGACATTGTGTGCAAGTATAAACAAAATATGTTGAATACTGTAGTTGCTAGAGTGTAAAAACTGTTAAATATGGCATTTTTAACACAAAAAGGGCAGATAACTCATAAATTCCTAAAATTTTCTGAAAAAAGTTTGATTTCCCACGGTGCTCCTATGATGACAAATAAGTATACCAAGTTTCATCCAAATCTGTTTATCGGTTTCGGAGATACAGTTGCGGACGGAAAACGTGACGGACGCACGGACGGACATTTTTAACACAAAAAGGGCAGATAACTCATAAATTCCTAAAATTTTCTGAAACATTTTTGATTTCCCACGGTGCTCCTATGATGACAAATAAGTATACCAAGTTTCATCCAAATCTGTTTATCGGTTTCGGAGATACAGTTGCGGACGGAAAACGTGACGCACGCACGCACGCACGCACACACATCCGGACGGACAGACCTAAAACAGTATCCCTCTGCCTTTCGGCAGGGGATAATTAGAACTATTTTCTTCTGTGGAGGAATAACTTAAAAAGGCGTAAAAGGGATAATATCTATAGGGTAATGGGTTAAGTGAGAACTGAATAGAAGTTCCATAGACAGTCATTCATCATTGTAGATTGAACTTAAAAAACATAATCTGTATTTAAAGATGGCTTTAGAAATTCCAAGTTTACTGGACAATTTTAAAGCAATATCTTTCTTATATATGTGAAAATAGAGTCTTTCAAAAAGTATAAGTGACCTTGGCCCAAAAATACCATCTATGACAAAACAACTTGGCAGAAACAAATACCAACAGAGTGAACAGACAGGCAAACCAGATTCTTAATAGAAAACTTCTGAAAAAATATATGCTTTACTTTAATCATGCTTTACAGTCAACTGAAAACACCAATCCCCTTTCTAATCAGCCATACAGCGTTCCCTCTCTAGAACGACATCCAATGGGATAAAAACAATGTGTGCATTGTTTGGAGGGAGTTGTTATAGGGAGGGAAATAGGCTTACTTTTGCAAACAGCTTGAATCCAGATCAGACGCCACGTAACTCGGCGTCTGATCTGAATTCAAGCTGTTCATCACTCGTTATTAAGTTTTTTCTGTCTAAATGTCCATTTTGTAACTTTCAGAAAAACAGCAGACGACAATTTTAATCAGATGACATTGCAGCTGTGAATAGATTGGACATAATTGAGTTGTTTAGGGAACAACGGCCATTTTTGTTGTAAAGAGGGAGTCATTGGTTGGAGGGCCGTTGTAGGGAGGGAGCACTGTAATAGCAATGTTATACAAGACTTACTTATGAGATATAGTTGCTTTGGGATTCTTGGACACCTGCTGTTCTAACAGTTTCCTCTGAGCTTTAAACAATTCCCAGTCCTCTCGTAACATCTTCTGTTTCAGTTTCAACACAGACTGAAATCAGCAAAATCTTAACTTTAAAATTATTGCTAGATATCATATCATATACAGATATTATGCAGATCTAATGTATGATCAAGGCTCCTGTTAAGGAGTAAACTGGATCCGAAGTTTTCTTCTTCTAGTCAGCACCAAATCCTATGGTGTAGTTACTTATTAGAATTGTCTTGAAGCGAATATTCTTGAGTAATTACACCATAGGATTAGGTGCAGACATAAAGGTTATCTGGCTTCATATGTGATTTGGCCATAAAACTGTCATACCAAGGACTTATTAAGTGAAAATGTTATGAATAGATTCAGGATTAATTATAGATGTGTCTTTGTCTGCATGATCCTAGTTGCATGGCGATAGCTGAAAAAATCTTTTAACAGAACTCCATATGACAACAGGGCTCCAGATGAAGGGGAGTAAACTGCACATTCAACATTTTCTCCTCACTAATTTCAGCACCAAATGCTATGGTGTGACTACTCATTAGAATCGTCTTGAAGAGATGATTCTAATAAGTTTGACACCATAGGGTTTAGTACAGAAATAAAGAAGTTAGTTTTTGAAATACTCCCCTACAAGTTCAACAACCTGTAGTTCTTAAATCCTGACAACATGCACTTCTGTATTGTATATATATAGTTAAAACATACTGAAAAACTATAAGTTTGTAACCATTAAACTGTAGTAGAAATTAGACGAACAAAGTATGTAGCAGCAGAGTGATTGTTACACACAGGTGTTGGCTTAATGCAGGGCAAAAGTCATGCAGAAGGCTCCTATAGGAGCCTTCTGCATGACTTTTACCCTGCATTAAGTCACCATTTGTCATGAATACAATATGCATCATCTTTTTGCGGTGGCTTACATTGGAAAAAACGTTATTCTTTCCCAATAATCGCGTTTACGCTAAAACTTTTCTTTGCAGTGCAAACAGTTTGGAGCCAGATCAGACGCAGGGTAACCCGGCGTCTGATCAGGCTCCAAACTGTTTGCCACCAAAATAAACATGAATTATCAGAATTGTCCAAAAGTTGTACTTTTCTACGTTTTATTGTTTTGCGTTTGCGTACGTTTGCATTACGGGAAAGAATAATGTTTTCTTCACTGCTTAAACACATGTTTAATTGCTTATTCGTCCCACCTGTTCCTCATTGTAAGACTCTATTAGCTGGTGGCAGTCACGCCAGACAACATTTATCACAGACATTTCATCTTCAAACTTGAGATATCGATGTAGCAGGTTGGGGTAGGTGTCCTCGTGGCAAGTCTCCTTGGATGCTGCCCCAATCCTACACAACACACCAAACACAACATTAATATTCATTTCAATTTTAACCCTTTCAACCCTTCAGCCCTCTGTAGACTAGAGATTACCGATTATATATATGCAAACAGTGTAGACCCTGATGAGAGGGCTCCTGTAGGAGCCCTCTGATCAGGGTCTGCACTGTTTGATATTTTCATTCTTTTTTGTTGTCATAAAAAAAAATGTAACAGTAGACTGGTTCGAAATGCATGTACTAGAATAGTCCAAAAGGATGATAGATACCCACAAGAGATATTTAGGGTTGAAAGGGTTAACCCTTAGCCTGCCACTCACGACTTGCTTCATATGCAAACAGCTTGGATCCGGATGAGACGCCGAGTAACTCGGCGTCTCATCCGGATCCAAGCTGTTTGACACTCGGACAACATTTTCAGCAATTTTGAGCAACTTTGAAGCACTTTGAAACTTGAAGCAGACGAGAAATATAGCAGACGACAATTTATTTGGCGGGCTAAGGGTTAAGCTCATACAAATGCCCTTTATCCCATAACGTGTTTCTGGTTTTGAAGACATCTATGATTACTTTAAACAGTTTGAAAGTAAAGCAGAATGCACCTTAAGGTGCATTCTGCTTTAATTTCCACCTGCGCTTTAAGCTACCATCTACTAGGTTATATAAGATATTTCTTATGCATATTCATGACTGTATAAAGTTGGAACTTTTGTAATTTAGTAATGGGTTATGGTTCTTTTCATTTTAAGCAGCTTCATCATGTTCAATCCTTTCTCCTAATAGAAATGCCTTTTAATACTTTCATAAATTCCTCACAAAACAACTTTTAATCTATTCCTCCACTGAAGAAAATACTTCCAATTCATACAGTCATAAACATGTACCAAATGAAATAGTTTCTATACCCTAGTATAGGTTGCTTTAAACAAGCTGAAAGTAAAGCAGAATGTGCATTCTGCTTTACTTTCGACCTGCTTTAAGTTATCACCTACATGTATCTTCAAAATTAGGAACAGGCTATTGGGTTAATGGTAAAAGTAAATAGATTTTTTGATTTAATTTAGCCAGCTTTAAGTAGTCGCCTCTCCTAAATACTGAAAGTGATCTATACCGGCCATAATTATATGGGTAAAGTTTTAGATACTGTAGATTCATAACTAAACTTCAAACTCAACTCCCATTAGAAATAACCCAAACTTACTTGCTAAAGACAAAGTATATTTGTACTTCAATTTGAAAATATATGCAAGTTCAATTCTTCTTCTGCGTTCAAATGTTGTTATGACCATGTCAAATACTAAGTTTAGTTTCTTTAATGAAACATACAGTAGCCTTCAAAAGGGGGGTGGAATCCCAAAGCTTATCTTGCAAGTTGCTACCTTGTGGCCAGGTTTTGTTCCTTTCTACTGAGAACAGTGGGCAATCTTGCAAGACATGCTCTGGGGTTCAGATACCAGTACCACAGGGACATTCATCAGAATGTGATATTCTCAGGCGATACATATGACTAAGAAGTCTACAATGACCTGTTCTTAGGCAGAAATGATGGTTTGCTCTAATCCATCAAAGCTTAGGGTGTTGAAAGTGTTTCATCTTGCTTTCTGCTTTAGAAAGACTGTCTGCTTTTTCAAATTCAATTCATTGTGGTATAATTGTAGCTATGTAATACATAACTCCCTAGCACAGTTGTTAAGGAATGGCATTATTTGTGGCTATGCCATTTTTATATAACACACAGACGTGAGCCTGTTGAATGTTACAACTTGTTAACCTTTGTTTTAAGGTAAAATAAAAATTAACACTCAAGTAAATGTGTGAAAACCTCAAATGTTGCACAAGAACCCCCATCAAGGTTCAAAATATGAGTCGTAAAGTTAAAACCCTTATATAAACACTCAATAGATGTATAATAGAGTACCTGTTTACAAATACAATCGAACTTTGATATCAAGTCTGTTTTGTCAAACATACCCGTATTTCAATGTTAAAACGTGTCTTAGCCACGTTTTAACTTTGAAATATGGATATGTTCGACTTAACCGAGCATGAAAAAATGTAGTTCATATGTGGAACTATCGGACAGTTCGAGTTAAACGATTTTGAGATAGCAAAGTTCAACTGTATATTACCAATGAACAATCCTATAATATGGATTCTTTTGATCCTATTGCACTCTGACAGCTGTCTTAGATGCACAAGTTAGTTTTCCTGGGCCCTTCTTACGAAACATCGTACGACAAAAAATGGAAGTAAATCTAAACTTTGAAATACATCTAATTTCTCCCTTTAATCCTGTCTTGTGACATCTCTTTGGACTATTTTTTCAAGACAATTCCAAAGGGATGTCACAAGTCAGAATTAGATAAAGAAATAAATAAGAATTGAGAATTTTAGATTCTGACTTGCGACAACATTTGTTGAACGACCGTTTCATAAGACGGGCCCCAGCAGTCTAAACTCTAATGTCAAACAGTATGGATTCCCATGAGAGGCAAAGTATCTCAGTGTCTCTTCTGGCCCAAACTGTCTGTAATGATTAGTACTGTCTTCCACAGATTATGAAAGGCTAAACTATAAAGAGATCTGTAATAATGTTTGTTTATATTGTTCCAGTTAAAGAACAAAATGTGTTTGTGAAACTCTACGTCCCTGACCTGACCATGAACTTATAAACGACCTTGAGCTTTGTCCGACATGACCAAAAGGCTACTCCCTCTGCAGGAATCCACTCCCCATTATGCAACTTTTACTCGCCCTTGAATTCCCATACATAATTATGTACCTAAAACTTTCACAATTTTCTTATTTATTCATTTAACCCCCAAAATATCAAATTACATGAACATACTGCTTTACTCTGCAGAAATGTTTTGGTAATTAAAAAATTCCACAAGGGAACCTAAAACCCCACACGAGTTACTCAGTGTTGAAAGAGTTATAATTGCACACTGTTCAGGGTTGCCATAAGTTGACAGTAAAAATCCTAAGATTTCGAAATTTGCATTTTGTAAGTGCGATTTTACGAATCGTACCTTTACCCAAGACTAGACATCCAGGCCTCACCCTTATAAGAAGGATTAATCAATGGCCTAGTTAAACTAAACTGGATGATGATTATGATGATGACCCCATAGCCTGTTATAGTTTTGTTGACATGCGACTACTTAAAGCATGCTGTAAGTAAAGCAGAATGTGCCCTAAGGCACATTCTGCTTTACTTTCAGCCTGCTTTAAGCTACCATGTACTGGAAAAATAATCCGAAGATTTAGGAAAAATCCGGAGAAATGGCAGCCCTGACTGTCGAGTTGCATACCTGAGCTGTGATGTCAACAAGTTCATGCTGTTTTTTATTGAAGGTTCAGAAAATACTATGGACTGGAATAGATGCTTGTTGTGCAAGTCCCATGTAACTTTGAATCGCTTCAAATGGTCTTGCTGAAATTGGAAACAAAACACAGAACATTAAGTAAAGATAACATTCAGTCAAAATTTGCCTAAATGACCACTGAATAAAGAAACATGGTGATCTTTAGTGACAGGTTAATGGTTATTGCAGAACAAATATAAAGCAGAAAACTCTTATAGGAGCATTCTGCTTCACTCTTGAACCATCAGTTTCAGTTTCAAATACTTGCCCTTTTTGTTTACTATTTAGAGTTGTTTTTTACCAACTCTTGCAAGTGTAAATGGTGAAGACCCTGGTCCATAGGCTCTTTCAGGAGCCCTCTGATCTGGGTCTATACTGTTTGCATATTACCAGTATCCGCTTCTGTTACTAGTCCTAATAGTAGATACTACACGTTTACTATGTTTTCTATGATTGCTTCATTCAAATTACTTAGGGTTGCTTTTTATCATTTATGCAAAATAAACAATGCAGACCCTTATCTGGGTCTACACTATTTGCATAGGACAAGAGGCCCGTGCGGGCCTAAATATCGCTCACCTGGAAAAACCAACACAAGGGTCACATAACCCCTGGTATGGGATCACTTTTCACCCCAGAGACATAATTTTCATTGAAACCAGAGACATAATTTTCATTGAAAAAATCTATTTTTAGCTCATGTGACCTAGATATGCAACGGACCAGAACCATATTTACAATATCGGTTGAGGGCTTCTAGAAGTGTCATCATGCCAAATATCAAAGCTCTGACCATATTAGTTTCAGAGGTAAAGATGTTTGAAGATTTCACTATATAACTCTATGTAAAATTACGACCCCCAGGGCGTGGTCATTTTTTACCCCACGGACATAATTTGAACAATCTTGATAGAGGACCTGTAGATGATGCTTTGTTCAAAATATCTAAGCTCAAGGTACTGTGGTTTCAGACAAGAAGATTTTTTAAGATTTCATTGAAAAAAATCTATTTTTAGCTCCTGTGACCTAGATATGCAACTGACCAGAACCATATTAACAATATTGGTTAAGGGCTTCTAGAAGAATCATCATGCCAAATATCAAAGCTCTGGCCATATTAGTTTCAGAGAAAAAGATGTTTAAAGATTTCACTATATAACTCTTTATAAATTTACGTCCCCCGGGGCGGGGTCATTTTTTACCCCAGGGACATAATTTGAACAATCTTGTTAGAGGACCTGAAGATGATGCTTTGTGCCAAATATCTAAGCTCAGGGTACTGTGGTTTCAGACAAGAAGATTTTTTAAGTTTTCATTGAAAAAATCTATTTTTAGTTCCTGTGACCTAGATATGCAACGGATCGGAAATGTTTGAATAACTTTGAAAGAGGACCATATAAGGATCATTCAGGCCAAGTTTGGTAAAAATCTATCCAGTAGTTTCGTCGGAGATGTCGTTTAAAGAAATTGTTGACGATGAACGGACGAACGAACGAACGAACGAACGAACGAACGAACGGACGACGGACAGAGGACAATCAAAATAGCTCACCTTGGCACTACGTGCCAGGTGAGCTAACAAGTGCACTCTTCACATAATTATACATTTACACTGTTTTGTTAATTACAAGCATTCTTATTGCTAGGATATAAAGTGTTAGATAGGTATAACCCAATCTTACCAAAGCCTTCAATAAAGCTGACATGCGGCGAGCAACTTTACACAAGTGTGCATATTCCTCTAACAGCAAGGAGATAAATGTTTTGGCCTGGGGCGGGGTCTTGAAGCCTGTACTCAGTTGTTTCAGCAGTTTCACTTTCATTTCTATCACAAATTCTCGAACTTGAGACTCTAAGCGTAAAAACAACTGGTGAGGATCTCTTCTACATAATCTGAAATACACAGAGAATGGTTAAGAAATCAAATGAAATAGCTATAATCTTTACGTATTACCCTATAAGAACCATTCCTTATGCCTTTATTTTATCTTTTTACTGAAGAAAATAGCAGCTCTTTGTAGTCTTGAATACGTATCGTAAGAAATACTTTTTATATTCTAGTAGATTGTAGCTTAGGTGTGGTGGCGGCCCTATGTCCCAGGAGGGATATACAGGATTAAAGAGAAGAGAAGAGTAGCTTAAAGCAGACTGAAAGTAAAGCAGATAGTGCTTTCATGCGCATTCTGCTTTACTTTTAACCTGCTTTAAGTGGTCACCTGTCTCCAAAACTAGAAACAGGTTATGGAGTAATGGGTTAAAACAGATGGATACTTTGAACAAGTAAAAATCTTCATAGTGGTTTTTTTCTACATTAATTTTGCTCTGCATTAAGCTGCCACCTTTATCTCAAATACTTCAATCTAGTTTGTCCAAAATAAATGGTGTTCTTACTTGTATACAAGTTCCTTCACAAACTCATCATCTGGGAGGGAGTTAAGGTTGAGTTCTTCTGTGTTTGTTGTGTCGACCCGGTTACCATACAGACAGCGAACCACCTTGCGCAGGTCTGCCCAGCTCTGCTGTAATTCTGCAGTCTCCTGTTCCAACTCTGACTCTATTTGTCTGCATAATGAGAATGGTCTAAACTTTAATTATAAAGTGACAGTCAAGTTAACCCTTTTCCCCATAGAAGCGCCTTTAAGCACATTCAATATATTCCTCCGCTGAAGAAAACAGTTCCAATTTATACAGTCATGAATATTTATATTAAATAATGTTTTCTTTATTCTAACAGGTGGTGGCTTAAAGCAGGCTGAAAGTAAAGCAGAATGTGCCCTAAGGCGCATTCTGCTTTACTTTCAAGCTGCTTTAAGTAGTCACCTATTTACAAAACTAGAAACAGGCTATAGGGTAAAGGGTTAATGTGGTTTTCTTTCAATATTAAATCCCTTTTATTTAAGCTAATGTTATGTTGTGATAGCTCATAAGAGTTGTCTAAAGCAGGCCAAATCTGATGAATAGTCACAACAAAGTATTTAGAAGAGACATGAAAAGGAGGGAAAAAATTCAGTTTAAGAACTCGGGTTTCAAAGAACAATAAAATTTGTAAACTTATTCAACCCTGAAACTTCAAATGGATAATGCCAGTTTCCAGTTAAGTCATGTTAATGTTTCACTATATAAGTTTTTTGTTGTGTTTTTTTGTTGTGTTTTTATTGCAAAAAGACAAACAGTGCTACCTCAAGGCTCCAGATAAGAGAGTGTAAACTGCACAAATCTAACATTTTCTCACTTTTTTAGCATCAAATCTATGTTGTCACTGCTCATTAATGAGTAGTGACACCATATGGTTTACAGCAGAAATAAAGATTTTAGTTTTTGAAATAACCCCCCCCCCCTCCCCTATCTGCAGCCCTGCCCTGCTACCTCTGATCAGAGGGTTCCTTTAGAAGCTCTCTGATCTAGGTCTACACTAGATGCCTGAGCATGACAATTCTAAACACATGCTTTTTCATCATCCTTACCTTCTTTCTGTACAGGCCTCACAGTTACAAAGGCTTCCATTTGGTGTGGTGGGTTCGGAGCCAGGCTTTATGTTAATGTCAGACAGAAAACTGTCCTCCACCAAATCAGGCTCCTGTCAAACAAGATGAACGAAAAGATAATTATGAGACTTCAAGTACAGAGTTATGAGAGAGGACTAGACAAGACTACAAGATTAAGGTATAGTTGGTAAACGGGCTGGGTATTGCTTAGATACTTTCGATACGATATGTATTCTGATACTGCAAAACAATAAGCGATACGTATTGGTCTTTAACCATCACCCTTATAGAATCGCCTTTTAGCACATTCTAATTCTTCCTCCACTATAACAAATATTTGTTATATCCAAGCAGGTGTTAGCTTAAAGCAGGCTGAAAGTAAAGCAGAATGCACCTTAAGGCGCATTCTGCTTTACTTTCAACCTGCTTTAAGTATTCACATGGCTACATAACAAGAAACAGGCTATTGGGTAAAGGGTTAACCCATTTTATGCTAGACACAAGTTTAACAGTATGCATATTTAGAAATTATTGCAGATAACTGTATTGAACCCATCAAAACCGATAACTGTACCGTATCACAAGCATGAAAACCGATACAAACAGATTAACCGGTATATTGATCCAGCCCTAGTTGGTAACAGATGAATGCAGATGCTAATGACTTATAAGAGAGGTGACCGATAAATGCAGGACAAAGATAATTCAGAAGGTTCCTTTTTGTCTATTTAAGCGGTATTCTGTCAAAAATACTACAGTACTCCATCTATACAACCACACAACTTAGGAGGGAGTTGTTATAGTTAGGGAAAATTAAATATAATTGATTTGTTTGAGCAACCATGACAAGCATTAATGTAAGAAGGGAATTGTTGTTCAGAGGGCCTTTGTAGGGAGAAAACACTATACAAATACATCATGTTTTAAATGGTTGCTCAAAACAGGTTGACTTTACAACAATTCATTTCTGATTTTTTTTTTAAAAAGCTTCTTTTATTTCATTATTGATCCTCAGGCAAATGTTTCCCTTTGGCTTGTAACATGTTTTTGATATTGATACATGCACCTACTTTATCTACACTAGGGATCCAGATAACGGAAGTTTTTAAAAAGCTCAAATCTTTATGTCTGCATCAAACCCTAGGTGTGACCACTAAATAGAACGGTCTCTTCAAGATGATTCTAATGAGAAGTGACACCTTAGGATTTGGTGCAGACATGGCAGAGAACTATTGGATTTATTCAGTTCACTCAAGTTTTATCTGGAGCCCTGCTACAGATAAGGTACCTGAAATTTACTGTCAACCTTTGTAATGATGTTATTATAATTATATGCAGGCAACATACCATGAACTGTTCTATGGATTCTATAGAAGTCTTCGTCTCCATCTCCTTGTCAGCAGCTTTCCGACAGGTTGGACACACCCACAACGGTAACTGCAACACAAAAAACAACCCTTCAAATAGCACAGGCACTGTTTGCAATCATTAAGAACAACATACTGTGGAATCATAGAGTGATAAGCAATGAGGATCCTGGGCAGCGCTGTGTTTGACAATGCTCAACCTGGATGTAAACTGTTTGCCATGCTATTATTAAATAACATTATGGTTTAACCCCATAAAATAACATCTTTTGGGGGCTTTAACTTATTCCTTCACTGAAGAAAATAGTTCCTGAGCATGTACCATAAAAATTATTTTATATGACCTTGCAGATGTTAGCTAAGTGCAGACTGAAAGTAAAGCAGAAGGAAGAATTCTTCTTTACTTTCAACCTGCTTTAATTGGATTCATGCCTCCTAAACAAATTAACTAAACATGTAGAAAATAGCCGTAACTGTCACTGTTCTAAACTTACACTTTATTATCAAACTTCCATTGTTAAAAAGACATGTTATGCACCAATTCTGTTTAAGAAATAAAAAATTCATACCAGTGTTCTATCGTGCAATCGAACACTGGTAGGAGTTGATATGCGTAGTAATTAAATCACGAGGCCTTTAGGCCGAGTGATTTAATTACAAGCATCTCAACGACTACCAGTGTTCGATTGTTAGATAGAACACTGGTATGAATTTTTTATTTCGATTCTAACACATAGTTTAACCGAAATTTGCACCGAAGCAACGGTGCTACATTTCTTGGCGTACGCATTTTCGAAGCCAAATGACGTCACGTTAGAACGTTTAGCGCGTGAGTGTTCTACTGAAAATTCGTACACTGAGACGGTCCTTCTTCGCTTATATAGGGGTGTGGGCGAGGTGTGTTAGAATCTTGTATAATCTTCGAGCTGAATTTTTAGTAACACCATGAGGGATGTGAAAAATTGACAGAGCTCTAAATAAACAGTCACAATTTATCACACTTAGATTTCACTACAAGTCACCAGATTATACAAGAACCCTTCCCCATGGAAACGCCTTTTAGTACATTTAATTTATTCCTTCACTGCAGAAAATAGTTTCAATGTATATACAGTGGAGAATCTGTTATTCTTTCCCGTTTAAACGCAAACGTACGCAAACACAAAGCACTAAAACGTAGAAAAGAACAACTTTTGGACAATTCTGATAATTATTGTTTATCTTGGTGGCAAACAGTTTGAAGCCTGATCAGACGCCGGGTTACCTGGCGTCTGATCTGGCTCCAAACTGTTTGCACTGCAAATAATAGTTTTAGCGTAAACGCGTTTATTGGGAAAAAATAACAGATTCTCCACTGTAGTCATAAACATGTACCATAAAATGTTCAATTCTATATACCAGCAGATGATAGCTTAAAGCAGACTGAAAGTAAAGCAAATTGTGTCTTAAAGGCTGCTTTACTTTCAACCTGTTTTAAGTACTCACCTATCTTCAAAACTAGAAACAGGCAATGGGGTAAAGGGTTAAGGAAACACCAACATGGGCCAATAAGCATGCTCTGACCAACCATGTTACAGTACCTCTAGATAATGCTACATTCTACATATTGAAGCTCTGAACCATGTCATGCTAGGTAATATTTCCACGCCCATATATTTTCTGTAACCCTCTATGTACATGTAAAATAAGTAACAATAAAGCAAATGGCAACTTTCGAGGTCAGCCCTGATTTGAACAAACTTTACAATACAGTCAAGTTGTGATAAATATAACCCATTTCTCAGTAAATATGCTAATTTATTGATTGATTTGGGTTTTATGGCACTGCGACACAATACTGGTCATATAGCGCCGATGTGTATGTATGAAGTTAATGCATGTGTCACTTTTAGGTGGAGTCTCAGCATGCCCACCAGGTTTTATAATATGGGGTACATGTACCCCTTACCTTTGAAAATGTTGGGTACATGATGAAAATTTGGGGTACATGTCAAGAAGACCTTTATTTTGATACTAAATTGCCTCAGTTTTTGTGCATTTTGCATATTTATCTATTTATTTTTATACTGTCCTGCTAATTCATCATCAGATTATGTCATAAATTGTGTTAATATATAGAGTCTAAAGATCTTAACTGGATAAAATTAAGTTTCAATAACACCATCAGTATTCACGGATTTATTAAAATACGCATCTATTTAAATGAGTACGTTCAGGCAATGGGATGCTTTGATCATTCTAAGTTTCGACCGACAGCCGGTATGCTTACCTTATTTCGTTTTCAAAACAGTGTATTTCTTGCATATTGTTATATCATTCTTTATCTTCCTATCAGACCTCTTTAAAAATCCCAAAATGATGCCATACAGGGCTCTTAGATTTTGCTGAAGCTTTCACGAGCGGTTTCGGCCCGGCATTTTGAGTGGAAATGACATTCGGAATGCTCTTGATGTTGTGCTTGGGAAAACGCACCAACAGAATAGTACTTGTATTTTACGCCCGTTTTCAATCACCTTGTAACATTTTAATACTCAATTTAGAAAGCTTCAGATATACAAAAATATCAGTTGAATGTAAAAAACGTAAAATATAATCGGCTCTCAGGAAATTATGATGCATGAGTCAACTAGAAAGAATGATAACTCTATACAACTTTATATCAGTAACTTCCCCGCATGATTTGGTATGCTTCTGGTTTTTTCTCACTTCAATAATATGCCCGAAATGATGCGATTCACGATACCGGTTTATCGGCACCCGAACTTCCATTTGAAAGTCCGTTTTGATCGCTTTTTTTTTCTAAAAAGATTTTATTTAAGTAAATTCAGTTTTGTTTTTACTTTTTTAACCTTTTCAATAGATTTAATACATTTCCCATTTTGCGTGCATGTACCCGAGCACTTCCTCAGAATGGGGTACAGGCTTGAATTATTGCGTGATTCACGCAAGATTTTGCGTGAATGGGCATGCTGGAGTCTTACCACTCAACCAGTTTGACAGTGTATGTATTCTACTCTTCCCCATCCCACTGGGGGTTATGCTTATTAAAATCCTTAATTTATTCCTCCACCTTAGAAAATAATTATACAGTCATAAACATGAACGAAAGAGAAGAAATAATTACTATCCATATCCTAGCAGATTGTTAAAGCAGACTGAAAGTAAAGCAGAATGTACCTTCAGGCACATTCTGCTTTACATTCAACCTGCTTAAGTGGTAACCTATCTCTATAACTAGAAACAACAGGCTATGGGATAAAAGGTGCACTAATATACATGTAAATGTATGAGGAGTTTACCCGATTTCAAATTTAAAACATTGGTACCGTAAGACATATTTTAATTTTTTTAAATAACTAGTCAACAAATAATGGACAAAACCTATATGGCTTGGGACAAAAATAAGTTTACAATGAGGCCTGCCTGTTACAAACACTCACAAGAAAGCTCATCAACATGCTAAATAAATTAAAAGCAAAATGAAAGTAAAGCAGAAAGCTCCTTTAGGATCTTTCTGCTTTACTCTCATCTTGCTTTTAGCAACCAACAGAACAGGGTATATCACTGAAAACAAGCCTTCTTGTGAACAAAGATAGAGCAGGGTTTACTGTAAAACACAAATCAAATGAAATCAACTGTGGGTTTCCCATGCAACTAGCAGTCAGTCCCTTCCTTTCAGGTACGTACCTGACAACTGGCGACTGGAGTCTGAAATTTAAGGCACACAATACCACTGTTATATTTTGAAAAGCAGGGCCAGTAATCATTTCCAACTATATAAATGTTTACCCATCATTCAATTTACATCATCATTTAACTCTATACTCCAAAGATACCCATTTTCACTCCTTTAATCTATTCCTTCACTGAAGGAAATAGTTCCAATCTATAAAGTCATAATATGAAATATTTTCAAATCTAGCAAACTGGAAGTAAAGCAAAATGTGCTTAAAAGCACATTCTGCTTTACTTCCAACCTGCTCTAAGTAATCACTTATTTTCAATACTTGAAACAGGCTATTGAGTAAAGGGTTAAAGATTCTTGAAATATGGTCGTTAACTTACATAAATTTTTCTTAACTTAAAGATTAATTTATACTGTCTGAGAAATAGCTAAATGTTAACCAATTGTAAAGCTTCCACTCTGATATATATAGTTTATAATCATTATTAACCCATTACCCCATAGCCTGTTGTTAAGAAAGATGATCACTTAAAGCAGGTTGGAAGCAAAGCAGAATGCGCCTTAAGGCACATTCTGCTTTACTTTCAGCCTGCTTTAAGCTTTTATCTGCTAGGATATAGAATCCATTTCTTATGATACATATTAGTAACTGTATAAATAGGAACAATTTCTTGAGTGGAAAAATAAATTGAAGGCATAAAAAGGCATAATTATGGGGTAATGGGTTAAATAAAGACTACTAAAACAATGAGCAAAATAGTTTGGATCTTGATAAAATGGTTGATAGCTTGGCATCTTATCTTGATCCAAACTATTTACGGATATAAGCCAAGTCAAATTTAGCACAAACATTGGTTAAACGCAAGGTCTGTCGTCAGATCCATGTTGTTGTTTTTTTAGAAAAAACTAAGTTAATAATTTGACATGTTAACTTCTATTCTTTTAAAGTTTGAGGAATTTATATTGCTATACTGTTAATTCAATTTAACAACATTAATTGTTAAACAAGCTATTTTTATGCAAAAAGTTTGCTGTACAAACATAAAAAAAGTTATTTACCTGTGCTAAAGGATTAGATTCCAACGATGCTTGAAGCTCTTCAAACTCTGAAAATACATGATGTGAATATATTACAGCGAAACCTCTCTATAACAACTACTTAATTGTGTTACTTATTAGGTATTTACAACAGGCTACTGCTTAAAGCAAGGCTACAATAAAACAGGTATCTTCTTTAGGACTGTTTTATTGTCACCTTGTTTAAAGCTGCCACCTGTCTGTTATACACTCAATCAGCCTCTGTTTTAACCCTTAGCCCGCCAAATAAATTGTCGTCTGCTATATTTCTCGTCTGCTTCAAGTTTCAAAGTGCTTCAAAGTTGCTCAAAATTGCTGAAAATGTTGTCCGAGTGTCAAACAGCTTGGATCCGGATGAGACGCTGAGTTACTCAGCGTCTCATCCGGGTCCAAGCTGTTTGCATATGGAGCTATAGTCGTGAGTGGCAGGCTAAGGGTTAATGGTCATAATAGAGACGTTTTACTGTACAGGAAAACATATCTCTAACAAGTAAACAAAACGCTTACCTACAAATTATTGGCACAGAATATCATGTTTAATTCAGATTTAATAATCATTAATGGTGTATAAAAGTCATTCAGTAAGATTGAACTCATTAGTGCTAACAGTGACTAATAATACATACGGTTTTCAAACAATTTCGATCTAGACCAAATGCCATACCACCAGGGACGTAGATTTAATCTTCGTCCCTGATATCACTCAGTACAGAGCTCCAGATAAGGGGATTATTTCAAAAACTAAAATCTTTATTTCTGCATTAAACCCTATGGTATTACTACTCATTAGAATCGTCTCTTCGAGACGATTTTAAAGAGTAGTATCACCATAGGATTTGAAGCTGAAATGAGTGAGAAAATGGTGGATTTGTTTGGTTAACTCTCTTTATCTGGAGGCCAGGAGCACTGCTCAGCATCTGATCTGTATCCAAACTGTCACTCCAATAAACTAATATGAATTCTAGAAATGTAAGCAACCACAGTAAGTATGTAATTCTGGGTACGTAAGTATAAACATACCAGGGCTCCTGATAAGAGGGAGTTAACTGAACAAATCCAACATTTTCTCAATAAATTAAGCCCCAAAGCCTATGGTGTCACTTCTTTTTAGAATAAGGGGTGTGCGGTTTACGGATATACCGGTATATTGTGATACGCTTGAAAGTAATACGCCAGATCAGTACGGTTACAGGAATACAGGTATGTTCAGGAAATTTGTAAGAGGTTCATACATTGCCAGTGACAGTTTAATTTTCATTCATGTGATAGTTCTGCTAATTAAAAATGATCAGAAAAGAAAAAGGTATATCCGTTTCACTTTACCTGACAAAACCCATCCCTAATAAGAATCTTTTCAAAAAGAAGATTCTAAAGAATACTTTAATGAGTAGTGACACCAGAGGTTAATGCAGAAATAAACATTTAAAAAAAAAACATTCCTCCTATCTGGAGCCCTGACATACAAACACATGTACGGGCAATTCCCTTTATTATTTATACCCTTGATGATTTGTCAGGAGGGTATAATTGCGTATTGTACCTGCTTTAATCTTGTCCACGTCTGGTGGGTCTTGTCTCTCACAGTGACACAGGAGACATCTGTCTTTGTCTAGGAATGGGTTGTTGCCTCTGGAAAATGGAATCTTCACTGCACTGTCATCGTCATGGGCATCCATAAGTCGCTCCAGTTTCTTCAGAGTCTGCAAAGAGAGAAATAAATAGTGAAACAATATAAACATCAAGTGTGCCACAAAAAATAACTATGTTTAACGCATAAACCCATAGCCTGTTTCTAGTTTTGAAAATAAGTAACCACTTAAAGCAGGTTGAAAGTAAAGCAGAATGTGCCTGAAGGCACATTCTGCTTTACTTTCAGCCTGCTTTAAGCTATAATCTGTTAGAATATAGAAAAAATATCTGATCATGACTGTATAAATTGAAACTTTTCTTCAGTGGAGGAATAATCTAAGGCTTAAACAAGAGGCCCATGCGGGCCTAAATATCGCTCACCTGGAAAAACCAACACATGGGTAACATGACCCCTGGGGTGGGATCATTTTTTTACCCCAAAGACAAAATTAAAAAAAAAATTGGCAGTTTTAACCAAAGGGGCATAATTTGAACAGCCTGGATAGAGGACCTAAATATGATGCTTTGTGCACAATATGTAAGCTCAGGGTACTGTGGTTTCAGACAAGAAGATTTTTTAAGTTTTCATTGAAAATATCTATTTTTAGCTCCTATGACCTAGATATGCAACTGACCGGAACCATATTTACTATATTGGTTCAGGGCTTCTAGAAATGTCATCAAGCCAAATATCAAAGCTCTGACCATATTAATTTTAGAGAGAAAGATGTTTGAAGATTTCACTATATAACTCTATGTAAAATTACGACCCCCGGGGCGGGGTCATTTTTTACCCAAGGGACATAATTTGAACAATCTTAATAAAGGACCTATAGACAATGCTTTGTGCCAAATATCTAAGCTCAGGGTACTGTGGTTTCAGACAAGAAGATTTTTTAAGTTTTCATTGAAAAAATCTATTTTTAGCTCCTGTGACCTAGATAAGCAACGGACCGGAAATGTTTGAACAACTTTGAAAGAGGACCATATAAGGATTATTCAGGCCAAGTTTGGTAAAAATCTATCCAGTAGTTTCGGAGGAGATGTTGTTTAAACAAATTGTTGACGACGAACGCATGACGCACGGACGAACGAACGACGACGGACAGAGGACGATCAAAATAGCTCACCTTGGCACTATGTGCCAGCTGAGCTAAAAAAGCGTATTTATGGGGTAATGGGTTAAAGGTGTTGTTGCTTTTCAGGTGTTTTAAAGCATTATCCCTTCCTCACTTTAAACTCCTTTTTGTATATTATTACACAACCAGAGAGCAATACTTAGTTATAGCAAGGAAAATAGACTGAGGATAAATAAAAAATAAATTTCAACAGAATGTTACAGATTCTATTTGGAGCCATTTTTTGCAAAATTCAATAATGACTTTTCAGCATGGGTATTCAGGCAAATCTGAATACATGCAATTAAACCTGTACTTTCTCGTAGAAAAAATGCCATAAGTGACTTCATCCACATGTATGTATTTGTAACTTACTGTAATTCATAATATTATGCTGTACACAAAATATTTCTGATAGTGATATTCAGCATACAGCAATGTTAACACAGGATTCTCCAAGCATATGGAATCTAGGCTACTTAACTACATATGCTCTACACATTCCTGTCTTTACTAGCATAACAAGCACAAATCACAACTACTCCCCCAGCTAGTCCTCCTAGGTTATACATGTTGTACACATCAAACGTTTGTCAGAATCACTTTGAACAAGAGGTAAGGATAATCTTTCATCTTTGGCTTCATTGCCTGAGTCTCCGGTGTTAAAAGTGCAGGTTGCTTCAGTCATTAACCCATAAATACGCCTTTTTACGCCTTTGATTTATTCCACCACTGAAGAAATAAATTTGAATGTGCATCATAAGAATAATTTTTTATATCCTAGCAGATGATAACTTAAAGGAGGCTGAAAGTAAAGCAGAAAGCGTCTTAAAGGGCATTCTACTTTACTTTCAACCTGCTTTAAGTTGTCACTTGTCTTCAAAACTAGAAACAGGCTATGGGGTAATGGATTAAAGCAGGCTGACAGCAAAGCAGAATTCTCTTTTAGGAGTTTTCTGGTTAGTCTGAATTTTAGTTAAGTACCTATTTACTAAAATATTCATGACTCTATTAAAGTTGATCTATTTTATTCAGTGGAGGCATGATATAATTAATTAAAGGCCAAAAATGCATACATTGTATCTATGGAGGAAATCCACTGCCTGTGCTCAAAGCAAAAACAGGTGTGGCCTTATAATATAACAAATTTCCTACATCCCACTTCTGAAAGCTGGTTTTTAAACCTAAATAAAGCTGACTGTAAGTAAAACAGAAAACTCATTTAGGAGCTTTCTGCTTTACTTTCAGTCTGCTTTAGGCAGCAACAAGTTTTAAACTCTGATATTATCACAAGTGTAATTAGCATTATTTTTTCAAAGACATACATTTATAAGTCTGGCTAGTGGCTACCCTTCTAGAGCTAACCAGAGCTCCAGATAAGGGGAGTATTTCAAAAACTGAAATCTTTATTTTTGCCTTAAACCTATGGTGTCACTACTCATTAGAATCATCTCTTGGAGACAATCCTAATGAGTAGTAACACCATAGGATTTGGTGCCGAAATGAGTGAGAAAATATTGGATTTGTTCAGTTTACTCTGGAGCCCTGGTAACTCATAATCAATATGTATGCTAAAAAAATGCTCAGCTAAGTAACCCAAAGGTTATGGTCCCAGTACAAAGGTGAGATGAGTCAAGTCATATTGACATAACACAGCAGGAGAGTAACTGGCCTGCCTATACAAGGTTCAACTGCCTTTTTTCATAATCTGCAGTCATTCTGGTGCAACACAATAAACCAGGAGAAAACAGAAGGCAGGCCAGATAAAATCAATATGCACAATCCTGGTGGAATGAGCATCACATGTCAGTTTGTTCTGATTATCATTCTACCATTCTCACAGATGCACTATATTCCTTGCACACCATACACAGCCTGCATGCATGTTCTTGTAAGGGCAATATTTACAGTTAAATCTCTCTATTATGGCCACTAAATTATGTAAACTAGCAGATGTTTATTGCAGGTGACTGCTTCAAGCAAGGTGACTGTAAAACAGAAAGTTCCTTTAAGAACTCTCTTTTTCCCGTCGCAGACGGGTCTGTTTTGTCTTTTGACCGCAACTCTTTGAAACAATTTAACCAATCAGGAATGATCAGAAATCCCGGTCAATGACCACGTGCTTGAAATGCAGTACTCTTATCGGCCAATGTGCCAAAATGACCTAGACTGGCGTTCTGTTATTTTTTCACATCTATCTTGCGAGTGTAAACCTGGCAAAACAATGAGATGCAGTCTAAATTATTGCTGTTACTATGTCATCATTTCTAAATTCAGCGTGGATAAACTCTAAATTTAGCATATGGGAAAGTCTGTTTACGAGAGATGTTAAGTCAGAGACAGTGTATAGTCTCTGGTTAAGTGAATACTGTACCCCACAAAAAAACTTTAACCTGCGACGGAATATCTTTTTTAAAGATATTTCTTGTTAAAGTTCATCTTGCTTTGAAGCTGTCACCAGTTTTTTCATGAAATCAATTTTGTGGCTGTAATAGAGAGGTTTCACTGTATAGTGTCTTTAATTTACAACAATATCTATGTCAGAAATGGAAAACAAATTACAAATTGATTTTTTGCTGTTAGAGAAAATGGATCTAATTCATAAGTTTCAACCCTACCCTATGTAATTTTCTTATATAAACTCGAGTCACTATGAACAAACATCATCCTAACTATATCATTGGCTAATTAAATAAGGAGACACCTGCCAATGAAAGGCATGCACACTTGTGTTACACAGATCCTGCAAGCAAACTGCATACACTATTACAGACAACTCATTCAGAAACTGCCTTGCAGGTCTACATTCTTTTCAAGAAGGATTGAGGGAAAACCATAGACAAAACTTTTTTAAGTCCATAGACTTTTGCCCATCTGTATTTACTCAATATATAGGCTTTTATATCACCACACTACTTCCCCAAATGGCAGATTAATAATGCTTTTTGCTATTTAACAGTTTGCCACCTGTCAATGTTAAACGATTCTTAGTGAACCCGAATACCTGCATACCGTTAATAATAACTCTAGTACAAAACTACTTGTTGCACATTATACAGTCCACTTTGCTCCCAAAATCATCAATGATACTCCTAGATCTCCAGCAGCATAAAGCTCTTTTATTGACCTTCTCCTTTTTCCCGTCGCAGACGGGTCTGTTTTGTCTATTGACCCAATTTGACCGCTACTGTATGAAACAATTTAACCAATCAGGAATGATCAGAAATCCTGGTCAATGACCACGTGCTTGAAATGCAGTACTCTTATCGGCCAATATGCCAAAATGGCCTAGACTGGCGTTCTGTTATTTTTTCACATCTATCTTGCGAGTGTAAACCTGGCAAAACAATGAGATGCAGTCTAAATTATTGCTGCGTTACTATGTCATCATTTCTAAATTTAGCGTGGATAAGCTCTAAATTTAGCTTGTGGGAAAGTCTGTTTACGAAAGATGTTAGCCAGAATCAGTGTATACACTTGAGTGAATACTGTATCCAACAAAAAACTTTAACCTGCGACGGAATATCTTTTTTAAAGATATTTCTTGTCTGTTCACTTTCTTTGCATTTACATTGAAGACATAATTCTTTCATGAAAAAAAATGACATCTTGTCTATAATATTATTTTTACCCTATTTAACCATTATTGACCCAATCCCATTTATCTGTTAACACACTTTTTATGCCTTCAATTTATTCCTTCACAGAATAAAGTAGTTCAACTTCATACTTGCTATAAGTGGTGGTCACTTGTCTTCAAAACTAAAAACAGGCTATGGACAAGTTAAAGCAGAACAAAATAAAGATTTACTTTTATCCTGTTTTAAGCAGTGACATTGGTCTGAGACACCACGATTGAGTCATCAACTGAGTAGATATACTCAAGGTCAAATTCTTTGGACTTAGTATAAATTATTTATAGAAAGAAAAAAGTCTGTGGTGAGTGCTTTGGAATAAAAGGAGTAAGCATTAAACAAAGGTTGCACAGGCAACAGTTACATGCTTCATAAATTATATCACTTCTATCTTTATATGGGAACTTTTAAAGTGAATTTTCAGGTATAGACCTTTGATCAGATCAAAGAGAATTGGGTTTATAATTAGTACAAAGTGTAAACTATTTCATTGATAGTGTACTGATATCTCTTATCTCGGATAACATCATTTGTGTTTGTTTGTGTGTGTGTGCTTTAGTTGTTGATGTGGGAGTTGGTTTAACAATTCAGTATACCTGTCTTCTTTTCTTTTTTTATTATTGACGGAGGGGTGGGGGATAGGGATGGGAGTTCCGGACCCTCTGTCACCCAATCTGGATCCGCAAGTTGCATACTAACTGATATTTTCTCTTTGAGCCAATTTTTTTGAATAGCCAACACTTACTAAGATCTGATGACGATAATGATTTTAATTCTTGAAGTGTGTACCCCTTTTATCTGTAGCTATAATGTTTCCCCTGAATTTTTTCCAACATATTTGATGAAAAGATTGTATTCAAAATAATAGTAATAAATTGTGTTTAATACCTTCTCTACATATTTCAGGTTTTTACATCAATAACAAATCAAGTGAAGCCTAACTGTAACCAAGATTAACAGCTTCAGATAAGCTGAGTATCTAAAATAAAACAATCTTTGTATGTCACCCTA
Source organism: Gari tellinella (assembly GCA_922989275.2). Taxonomy (NCBI): domain Eukaryota; kingdom Metazoa; phylum Mollusca; class Bivalvia; order Cardiida; family Psammobiidae; genus Gari; species Gari tellinella. The sequence goes on from OV277866.1 coordinate 70,358,223, forward strand.
TGCTGCCACTACTGAAACCTTTCCTGTACAGAAGCACATAAGGATAATTAAACAGAAAGCTCCTTTTGGAGCTTTCTGTTTAACTGTCATCTTGCTTAAAGATGTCACCAGACTTTAATAATCATCACAGAGGTCGTAATAGAGGGGTTTTACTGTAGGTGAAGCAGAAAGCTCCTACCGACTAGGAACAAAATATATATGTTTTCTGACTTTACACAAAAACCTGACGAATGAAGTAACAAATTACACAAGCGAAAAATATGTCTATTATGGGATGGATTCATATATATAAAACACATTTTCCACACAAGTGACCCAGTTTTGGTAAACTTCTCATGACCTCTGTCTTATCACAGAATGTCTTGTTAGTATACAACTTTTGCACACTGTATGTCAAGAGCATTCTAGACATAACATAATCTAGCAAACAGTGGAACCTGTATGTTAACAATAACACTTAGTCTGCCACGCTTATATTCAACCTGCTTTAGTTTAACCCATTACCCTATAAATACGCCTTAAATTTATTCCTCCACTTAGCCACGTTTTGACTTTGAAATACGGGTATTTTCGATTTAACCGAGATTGAGATATCCAAGTGCAACTGTATGCCATCCACAATTTTCCATTCAATAACGGATAACCCAATCCTCAAAGCAACAACTTTAAAAAAGTTTTTAATATTCAGGCCTTTAAGTTTACCAATGCCACATAGCTCTTTCATGTTTATTTCTCATAAATGACCCAAAGAAAAGTATCCCAACAGGTAGAGCTCTAGCTATTTAACCCATTACCTCTCAAATACACCTTTTTATGCCTCTGATCCTTTCACTAAAGAGAACAAATCAAATTTATAGTCATGCATAATTATGTAACAAGTTCTATATCCTAGTAGATCGTAGCTTAAAGTAAAGGCTGAAAGTAAAGCCATCTACTTAAAGCAGCCATCTGTTTCCATCACTGAAATCATGCTATTTGGTAAAGGTCTAACAGAATAACAAATGTTTTGTACTAAAATCTTTATTTTAGAATTAAACCCTATGGTGTCACTACTCATTAGAATCGTCTTGAAGAGACGATTCTAATGAGAAGTAACATCATAGGATTTGGTGCTGAATAAGTGAGAAAATGATTGATTTGTTGAAGTGATTCCCTATTATCTGGAGCCCTGAGTATTGAATAGTTAATACCTCCAATTTGAACCAGTCCATAGTCTTCATAAGGTTGGCATTAATAATTACTACAACTATATATTAACTCCAAGGAGAACACTGTCTATCCACACAAGTTCACAAATTTGCTCTGACACACTCGACACACACAACAGACGGACTGATCTCTGAGGCATGGGGAGCAAAAATAACAAAGTATTTACACATGTTACCTGCTTCCAAACAATCATACTAAGATTGTCTTGTTCAGAGAGGTTGTCTGCCTCATCTTACTATTTACAAACTTCTGTGAGGCTTGCTTCAAGGCTCCAGATAAGAGGAGTATCTCAAAAACTAAAATCTTTATTTTTGCATTAAACCCTATGGTGTCACTACTCATTAGAATCGTCTCGAAGAGACGATTCTAATGAGTAGGAACAACATAGAATTTGGTGCTGAAATTAGTGAGAAAGTGTTGAGTTTACTCCCCCTTATCTGCTTGTCAAATTTTTTCTATTCGAAAAGGCAGAAAAAACTATTAAACAATGTGATTAACCAATCTACATGTACAGTAGAGGCAGAAGTCCAGCAACCTAAAGGAAGGCACTTATAAAGAATGCAACATGCATATTGTAAGAGACTTAGCTGGCAATACCGATAGATAAATGGTACAGGAGCAACCTGCTACTGTGATACACTGGCCCGATTACAGAAGTAAACTAATACAATTCAAATTCAATTATTTCAAATTTTGTAACAAGGAACACTGTATCTAAATGGCTTTGAAATATACTGCTAGAAGCCTGGGTATCAATTCTCAGACTAAAGAGTCCCATATACAGTCAAGCCTATTTTCAGAAACATTTTCTATGAAGCAGCATACTGATCTCCTATGAAGCAAAACAACAATACTTAATCTGCTTTCTGCATTACTTGTGTGCTGCATGTAGCAGTCACCTGTCATAAATATTACTTATAAGTATATTTTGTATGCATACAATATTTGTGTGTCAGAACATTTGCACATACATAATACTGATTACATAGTGCTGATCTGCCCGACTACAACCTACCATGTGTGTGTACATGAGTGTAAGCCCTTTGCAAGACTGGTAGTGGTAGAAACTGGTGTCAGCTTCAAAAATGTTGTCAAAAAATCTATTTGTACCCGGAGATAACCTTTGTGCAATTTTCATCAGTTTTTCGAGTTCAAAATAACCTGCAGCTTGTTTGGATGTCAAGTCACTTGACATTTGATCAGTATCTATACTATGAAACTATTGGCAGATTTACACACAGTAGTTTTAACTCTTTGCATGTCAGGTATATTTGTTTGCCTGCAACAAATTTTGTCTGCTTAATGTTCTAAAAACATAATTTTCAAAAAAAAATCTCAAAATAGGATCAGAGTGTCAAACAGTTTACATCCTGATGAGATGCAGCGGCACGCCACATCTGATCAGGATCCAAACTGTTTGCAAAGGTTATCAAGACTTCATCACCAGCATGCTCAGAGTTAAGCACATAACCTGGACCCCTGCCAGGTCTAGTAGTATGGAATTAACCCACCTATTACTGGAGAAAAAAAAAGAAGTCTGCTCTGAAAATACTTCTCACTTTTTCCCCCAATTTTCATGCTTCTTAAAACATAATTTTGAGTTTGATTTTGTATGATGAACATGAATGTAAAGTTACAAAATAATTGTGTTTCTGAATCAGTACCCTTTCTTGGATTTTTTTTCTTCAAAATACATACAGGGGTTAATCATTTATCTGACTGAATGGCATACCAACTTCTAGGACACTGATGCACAAGGACTTCTGAAATCAGGTTCAATTTGAGTATTTTGTTTGTGGTCAAGCCAAGAACTTAAAAGACTCAGGGCTCCAAATAAGAGAGAGTAAACTGATCAAATCCAAAATGTTCTCACTCCTTTCAGCACCAAATCCTATGGAGTTACTACTCATTAGCATTGTCTTGAAGAGAGTAGTGACACCATTGGGTTTAATGCAGAAATAAAGATTTTTACTTTATGAAAATTAATGTGATATAACATATTTCTGGAGCCGTGAATACTTTTATATAATTATATACTTCATTAAAAATGATGTGATTTACCTGCAACTGCCATTTACTTGGCAGTTTGCAAAATCCAATTATTGTTACCTGAAGGCCTACTTAGGACTCAGTATATACAATACCTCATTCCTGTAGTAGCATGGTCTGCTTTAACCCATTACCCATAAATACACCTTTTTAAGCTTCTAATTTATTCCTCTACTGAATGAAATAGTTCCAAGTTATACTGTTTCAAATAAGACTTATAAGCAATATTTTCAAAATTCTAGCAGATAATAGCTTAACTCTTTGAACCCGAGTCCCGCATATATGCGTCATTTGTAAATATACTACCTGTGAGAAGTACACTTGCCCTATGCAAGCAGTGTAGACCTGATAAGAGGGCTCCTTAAGGAAACCCTCTGATCAGAGTCTACACTGTTTGTCATTTTGACATGTACCGGTATTGTAAAAACCAACCCTAAAAAGTTAACAAGAGTTGTCAGAGAGACAACAATGCTCGCCATTGGCACATTTAGAAACTTAAAAGCACACTCAAGGTCACCGAGGTCAAGCTTTTTGCCTGCATAGAAAGGTCTTGTCAATATACACATGCAAATTAAATATGAAGTTACACCTCAAGGGACATAGGAAATATAAGCGTTTTTCGAAACCTAAACACAGATTTCTAATCCTTAAACTCTGGATCCAAGTTCAAGGTCAAGGTCACAGGGGTCAAAATTTTTCTGTGCATGGAAAGGTCTTGTCCATATACACACACATACCAACTATGAAAGCAATACCTCAAGGGACATAGAAGTTATAGACATTTTTCAATACCTAAACACAGATTTCGAAACCTAAACGCGAGCCCTAAGTTCAAGGTCAAGGTCACAGGGGTCCAAATTTTTCTGTGCATGGAAAGGTCTTGTCCATATACACACATATACCAACTATGAAAGTAATACCTCAAGAGACATAGAAGTTATAGGCATTTTTCAAAACCTAAACACAGATTTCGAAACCTAAACGCGGACCCTAAGATCAAGGTCAAGGTCACAGGGGTCCAAATTTTTCTGTGCATGGAAAGGTCTTGTCCATACACACACACATACCAACTATGAATGTAATACCTCAAGAGACATTGAAGTTATAGGTATTTTTCGAAGCCTAAACCCAGATTTCGAAACCTAAACGCGGGGCCTAAGTTCAAGGTCACAGGGGTCCAAATTTGTCTGTGCATCGCAAGGTCTTGTCCATACACACACACATACCAACTATGAAAGCAATACCTCAAGGGACATAGAAGTTATAGGCATTTTTCAAAACCTTAACACAGATTTCGAAACCTAAACGCGGACCCTAAGTTCAAGGTCAAGGTCACAAGGGTCCAAATTTTCTGTGCATGGAAAGGTCTTGTCCATATACACACACATACCAACTATGAAAGCAATACCTCAAAAGACATAGTAGTTATAGGCATTTTTCAAAACCTTAAACACAGATTTCGAAACCTAAACACTGGCCCTAAGTTCAAGGTCAAGGTCACAGGGGTCCAAATTTTTCTGTGCATGGAAAGGTCTTGTCCATATACACACACATACCAACTATGAAAGCAATACCTCAAGGGACATAGAAGTTATAGGCATTTTTCAAAACCTTAACACAGATTTCGAAACCTAAATGCGGACCCTAAGTTCAAGGTCAAGGTCACAAGGGTCCAAATTTTCTGTGCATGGAAAGGTCTTGTCCATATACACACACATACCAACTATGAAAGCAATACCTCAAGGGACATAGAAGTTATAGACATTTTCTTAAAATTGTTTACGAAGTTCACGACGACTACACCGGGGGTATTGCAATAGCTCGTCATGTACTTCGTACAGGCGAGCTAAAAATGGACTAGACTGAATTGAAAACTAGAATTGTCCATTTGAGGTCTCAGGGAGGAAAGAGTTAAAGCAGGCTGAAAGTAAAGCAGAATGTGCCTTAAGGTGCATTCTGCTTAAATTCCAGCCATGAACAGCAAGCAAAGTGTTAACAGATTAGTAGCTCCTTGTACATGAGTACCAGTGACCTGTGTTATGTTATAACATAAATAATATTTAGTACATTATCAATTTATCATCAACATTTGAGGCTTGCTGCAGAATGATGATGAAATTTTCCAGCTGAAAGCTGCCTACAGTAGTTTGCTACAAGTAATACAACAATTCCCCCTACTGTGTAACTGTTTGATAGAAGGTTCATTACCCTTTCATAAGAAACCAGAATAAGCGATGCCTTAGCCAATATAGCTTTTGCATGTGCATAATTATGATACACCAATTATCCATACAAAAACACCAGAGCCTGATGAGGAACAATTACAAGTTACAGGTTTTGTGGTGTAATGTCTGACACAAAATGCACATCTCCTTTGTTTACACACACTACTCTACTTTAACCCTTTCCCTAATAGAAGCGCCCTTCAGCACATTCAGTTTATTCCTCTGCCAAAGAAAATAGTTTTAATTTTATACAGTTATGAATATGTATCATATGAATATTTTCTTAATCTAGAAGGTGGTAGTTTAAAGCAGGCAGAAAGTAAAGCAGAATTCTGCTTTACTTTCAACCTGCTTTAAGAGATCACTTATTTTCAATATTAGAACTGGCTATGGGGTAATGGGTTAAAACCCTTTACTCCCCATAGATAAGCATATTAACAACTTTAATGTATTCCTCCACTGTCATGAAAATATATATTTTTTATTTTCTAGCAGATGGCTACAGCTTAAAGCAGGCTGAATGTAACCATTTTGTGGAGATGCAAACTAGTACAAGTCAAGAGCTGATGATTGCTAATATGTTGTATTTGCAATCATCGGCTCTTGTACGAGTTTGCATCTCCGTCAGATGTGTGAAGTTTTTTGAGAATCGGCTAAGAAATGCCACATGAAGAGAGGTGACCTTAAAAATTCTGTAAATTCATTGTTTGGGTGGGGAAGGGCCTAGTTTATTATCATTTTCATTTTCCTTCTGTTTTCCTTCTGTTTACTTGTACTGTTACTATTAAAAGAGATGTCAGCTTTAATTGTGACAAACTTGCAAATGTTGCCGATGACAAATCTGTTGTCAATCATCACATAACTTATTAACTTAACCCATTACCCCATAGCCTGTTTCTAGTTTTCAAGATAGGTGATCACTTAAAGCAGGTTGAAAGTAAAGCAGAATGTGCCTTAAAGCCACTATATTTCTCCCACATAATCAGAATCGAACATTTTTCTAACATGAAATTTATGTCACTATGGTAATTGTTCCATATAAAAAGAAGTAATACGTGGTGATATTTGAAGCAATATTGCTAACGAACAGTGAAATTTGAGGAAACAAGTAATCAAGTTTGTTTATTTTTGAATAGCGACGAAAGTTTACGGACATACTCTGTAAAGCTCATTTGCATAATTCTATACAACAAGTCGAGTGCTTTTCAATCAAAGAGAGACAACTCCTATAAGTTTGGCCGCTAAATGTTACACAAACTGATGCAATGTATACACATTGTCGCGGCCGAATCAATCACGTGACCTTTATGCAATCATTCGAAAGTTCTCGGAACCAGCCAGTAGTCTTATTTGTAAACAAACCCGCTTATAATGTAAACCAACACGATAAGAATTTGACACATTTAGGTAGGATTCTTTATGAAGTGGGTGCATATGTCACGCTTCTTACACCCGATTTCACTTAAAACTGTTTTAATACATAGAAAATGCACACATATAAGAAATTGCACGTTTTAAACACCAATTTGGGCAGGATTGTGCCTTTAAGGCGCATTCTGCTTTAGTTTCAGCCTGCTTTAAGCTATCATCTGCTTAAATATAAAAACTTTTTCTTATGATAAACATTCATGAATATATAAATTGGAACTATTTTCTTCAGTGGAAAAATTAATTAAATTCATAAAAAGGCATATTTATGGGGTAATGGGTTATGGCATTACCAATCACAATTTTTAAACAGTATCAAACTTTTACTTGTAATCATGACTGAGTGAGAAGACTTTTGATGTACAGTACCTCATTGTGATTCAAGTCAAGTCACCTTAAAGTCTTTGGAGCAGGTAACCGACCAGCTTCGGGTATGCATGTCGAAACAGATTTATACGCTTGATAGCACACCAAGTTACACCAAATAATCTAGTAATTTTTATAAGGAAAACTTTGCAAGTATGTTTCTTTTACTCAATACAGTGTAGCTCCATTATATCGCGGAAGTTGGGGTCCACGGAATGAAATCCGCGAAGTTGTCGGATCGCGATATAGCCCAATTCTGAGCTGAACCAAATTCTATTGTATTTTCCATTGTCAAACTCTATAATATCAATGTCATGCAATAAACACGATTTCTTGGTTGTTTACCTTGTTATTTCTTGTGAAAACAAGTCTGTATATGCACTGTCATATGTAGCATCTGCGTTTTCATGTCCATTATAGCAAATGCGCACTTTCGTTTTTTGACAACGGCCGCCATTTTGCTTCAAATGCGCATGTATCAGTAAGATTCAGTTACCCATGAAAATCACACTTAATACCTATATCGCGATCATAACGCAGATAAAATGGGATTTTCTAGGTTGTATTGACAAGAAACAAGTAAATGTAAATGAAAGTGAAAGAACAATGAAGTTAATTTACAGTTTACAAGTTTAATTTCATTAATTGTTTGGCCGATATTGTTCGCGTACGTTATTATCTGGTACGAATGCAGTTATGATTGTAAGCGTCTGTTGATGTATCAAAATGTGAATGACTGTGATTTTAACGTCTGTGGTTATCTCTCCATTGCTATTAATATGGACCAGTCGACTTTGAAAGTCAAAGTCAATCAGGTTAGTAATAATGAGCGAAACTGCACATGCGCGAGTTCACTCAATCATTGTTTGCTGTTAGTGCATCACACCTGTCAATCAACGCAGTAGGATGACACGCTGCGCGATGACAAGTCCACAGATGGTGTTAATTGACACTGATTACGCAAGCGACCTGTTAAAGATATGATTATTAAACAAACAGAGATCATTGAAACTCAGCTTTTATTGACTTTAGTATACATCTAGGAAAAAATGGGGTCCAAGCCGAGACTGCGATATATTGGCTTTTGCGAAATAGAGGACCGCGAAGTAATGGAGCTACACTGTACCAACTTGGGAGTGATTACTTTCGGAAGCAAGTTAATTTTCTCCTACACTGTCAGCAGTGGCGTGGAAATGTGTTTCTACTTGGTAAAAATCAAATAGAAGAAGACTACAATTGTAAGGAATATGCGATTTTAAAAAAAAAACAAAAAAAACAATCACAATTGTTATTTTTACAACAGGGTTTATGTTATGCCAAAAAAAAATGCAGGGATTTCCCCAGGCCGTTTTCACTGTCGCGGGCGACATGCCTTCCTTCCAGGCGGTCTCTGCGCGACATGCTTTGGTCTTGCCGACATGCCTTAATCTGTAAAGCGACTAGCCTTAATCACGGCCCTGTGTTGTGTACTCGAGTAAATTGTTTCATATGTCAAACACCATCACGCGTGTCGGGCGTGAGCTTAGCATCATCAACCAATCACAAAGCCGAATTTCCATATCAAAACGGTGATTGACAGGGTCTTGGATTATTTCTGTTTGACCGAGATTAACTTTTGATTGACGCTTCATAAACTGTTAGTACTGGCAATGGCGGGATTCTGCAACATGATTTTCGGAAAACAAGCTAGGAATAACGATGAAAGAAAGATGAATACTAACCGAAATCGGAATCTCAGACATCATTTTCCCCAATCTAAACTTTAAGAAGATGTTTTACCATTTTGCGGACTGAAAGTTCGCCGGGTTTATTGAGAAGAGAGTAACAGTGGCGGAATCGCTTGTCGCCTCGGAAAAATATACTCGATACGGGGCCTATTAAATAAGAAAATTCTCCGAATATATTGAAGAAACGAACATTTTAGATTGATATTAATTAGTATAATTACCTTTAAGAATTGATTTCCTCGACAACTCCGTATTAATAATCACGTAACAGACACACACAGTATTCCAAACTTTCCGAAATGAAATCCAATTGCGCGGCACGCTCCGAACTTTTGACACGTCATGTCTTTACTTGTTTTATTGGTTATCAAAAAGGTAACTCCCAGTGTCATTTAGAAAACATCCAATTAGATTAGACGTTATATACTTCCATTTAGAAAGACAGTTTTGATACTAGTGAAATTAACATAAATTACGATGGTTAAAATTAGCACTTATTTGTATGAAATCGCTAGCGACGCGGAAGACGTTTTTCGTGGGAGTTTCGGGAAATAAGTTTTTTTTAAGAACAAATGCAAAACATACACGCGGGAAACGAGGAATCTGCATTCTGGCGTTTTTGGTGTATATAGAAATTGAATACTTGGTGATGAAATATTGAAAAAGATAATCGAGACAACAAATATTTAAGTAGACCTGGATTTATCCCGTGACACAGTCATACCATACAGTCTTAATTCTTCACAAAGTTAAATTGGTTTTCTGTTTTTGTGATGGATCGTTGTTTTGAGCAGGCTTAAAGTAAAATTGAATCCTCCATTAGACATCAACTTGTCGGGATGCAGTGAAATTTTATATGCTCTTAAGTCTTAACCCACAGGTTCTTGACACATAATTCTCTATTATATTACTGTATCTAGATAGAATCTGTCTTCGATAAAATAAAAACAAAATTACTTTAACTTCAAGGGAATAGTAAAGGCATAAAAACTTATCTCAAATGACTATGAGGAATAAGAGGTAAAACATTATACATTCAAATCACATTATACATGCACTGTGCTTAATTCTAAGTAAGACTACATTTTGTTTGCGGTTTCTGTCAAAAATAATTTTTCCAAAGAATTTAAAATCTTGTAAATGGCACTGACACTGATCAGAGGACTCGTCCAGGAGATCAGACTGGGTCTACACTTTTTCCATAGGTCCAGGCATTCATAGTTTCTGGATATTTTTTTTGTGTATAATTATGTATAAAATAAGTGAATTAATGTGTTTCAGCTATTTATCATTTTTGTACTTTTACAACCTGTAGGCTTTACAATGCAATACTTTGTTGCAAAATAATGGAATACTAGTTTATGCAAGATGCAGTCAGCACCTGTATTGGGAGATCAGCAGGTATTATTGTAAACTTTAGTTATGATCGAGTTGTAACTTAAATATTGAAACTGAACTTGAAAACAAAAACCCCACACACACACGCTCTTGCAAACAGAATAATACTTATTTCAGCCATTTCCATATAAATACACTATAGTATACACTACATATATGTATTGCTAAAAATACACTATTTCATTGTTTAAAGGGCAAAAAATTTCGCTACAGCGCGGGAGGGGGAGCACCCTCCCCCTATGTCCCAAATTCAACATCCCTTCACGAAATCCTGGGGAAATCCCTGAAATGGTAAGTGGACATGAGCCCTAAGTGTCACTTTAAAAACTAATATTTATCGTAAAAAGAAATTGACAGACAGGTAGATCTAGGCAAAAGCCCAGACAGACAGTCGATGTTAAATTGATCCCTTAAAGTAGATGACATAACACAAGTCTGTGCATTTCATTCTCTTTGTTTGGGTGCAGAAGAGATAAAGAATGAAGTCAAATATTCTGCGTTTTTAGCAGACGATGCTTGAGCCTTTACGTTCATTACCCCCCATCAAATCACTTTTAGCAAAGTGAGTTCAATTAACAAACAACAATGGCGGCCGATCTGGCGATTATCGGTACCTACGGAAGTTTAAATCATTTTCAAGGAAAACAATTAAAAAGCATATTCAAACACAATAAGACTAGATCTGAGGATCTAATTAAATAGTGACTTATACTAAACACGGAATCGTGTAGTTTTTAATATATTTCATCCTTTTCAACTGTCGATTTTTAATTAATCGAGTGACTTTATGCCAGTCGAACTGAACTCTACTACCCACAATGCACCTGTCAAAACAACCAAAATGGCCATTATCGCACCTTGTCAATTTCGTAACCAACATACATACAACATGGAATACATACATATGTATTTAATCCGGCGTTGGCAGCGTGCTTTTAATGAATTTGAGGATTTTAACATTTTTTACGTTTATTTAGTTGGCAGAATTGACTTGCGTCACATAAAATGCACTTGCTGAATTTAGCTGCGTCAAAAATGATTTTGTTGCGTCCAAAAACGCAAGAAACGAGCTCTCGCGGTAACACTGTAAGATACATGTTTTATTGTGTGAAAATGTAGATTTAAAACTTCAAAATGTGTTCTTAAGTCATTAATTAACTTTCATGAATAATAACCTGTCAAGTTTTATTTAGTCAACATTGCATATGCTTTTTCTCCCAAATGTTTGAGACCTTTAATATGTTTGAGAATTATGAATCACAAACAACACCTTTAACTTACGATTAAATTCATTAATTTTACAGTGGATTCAATCAATCTATCAAACTAACACATTTCTTCAGTAAACAAGAGTCAATTAAACAATTAATTCCAGGTAGCATCAAAGTGGTTTAATTAATTTTCATTCGGTCACACAAAAACACTTTTATCATTGGTCACATAATTCTACCTTGTTAACCGGAAGTTCAGTCAGTTACGCAACAATACGATAAACAATGATGGTCTCTAATTAATAGGTCTGTGGCCAGGATAATTTTTAATGTAATACAGTGTTTAACCAAATATTTTCTGCTTTAAGCCGCTATTGGGCTTTACCCAAAGCATTGCCTGAAAATCAAACGGGCCCGACGGGCATCATGACAGATAGAATTTGAGACAGGCGGCTTGTGAGGCCCCAATCGTAAATGGAGGAGCCCTGGGCGCTGGGCTATCCTATTTTTGGAGCACTGGCATGCGTGAATGGAAATATTTTTTGACATAGAATCTGTGCTATTTTTACGACTTGTCGTAAACAAAGCCACTACAGGGCTAAAAAAGTCCACTAGTTAACTAGTCCACTTGTCCTGCATACTTTTTGCACTTCTCTGTCTAATGTGCAGGGCAAGTGCATTTTTTTGAATTGCCAGCAGCCTTCATTGTCTTTTATGCAGGAGTGATAAATTTTAGAATTTTTAACCCCTGCACTGCATACTTTTAAGCTAAATGTGGTTGCGGGTCACTTTTATATTCTTGACCAAATACAGTGATAGGTCTGTATTTGATGCCAACAAGAATCTTCAATGTATTCATCATTCTTTTTTTATGACAGTTCCTGTGAAGTTTAGATGATCAGCATTCATGCAAAGAGTAAGAGAAGACAGGTGCTTGGTCTTGATTGAACTGCAATGATCAACATACACAAAAATATGAAATTCGCGAATAGTATTCTCTAACAAGGCTTTAAGGATTGCAATTCAAATAATCATTTTGCAAAATTATTCAATATATTAAATTATGCCAAATCTCTTTCATTGTATAGACGACTGTCAAAACGAATACAGGAACAATTCTACAGGATTGATGGCTGAATGATCTTTGCATTTGGAGCATTCACTTTCATGACTAAACGTATCGATTTGTTCTCGCAAACTTCTCTAACAATGAGAACACATGTGCAATAATCACACAACAACTATAGTGATTTACCTCGACGTGGTTTACAGTGGTATTAGCGTCAGAAGAGGCACAGGCTGATTTTTGTCCCATTTGGGTCGCGGCCTTGGTGACAGCAGCCTTTTTCACCTTTCTACGCTTAGTTTTCTTGTTATCAAGACCACTCATTGCAAAATGTATGTATTACACTACTTGCAAATGTATAGCATATATCATGTAGGGGTGTTATTGAAGAGTTAAGGTCTTCAAACTGGCCATGAAATACTCTTGCTTTATATCATTTCAATCCAATATGGCGACTGTTGAGCAACGTACCCAGGGTTCCGTGCGGTAAGAAAACACAACTCTGCACATTTGTGTACGATTTTCGATAATCTTACAAAAGTTGTCTCCCCTATCACATTGTTCATGAAATTAATGCGTTGTGCAAATTCAAATTCAAATTCAAATTCTTTATTTCGCTCAGTACACGTTTTCACATGAATACATGAGGTAGAATCGAGCAGTATTTACCTTTAAGTTTTAGATCTACCATAATTAGATCTATATATAATAAATGTTCGTTATGTCGTTTAGCTTGGAATAACAAGAAAAAAGAAGCCCATACAAGCAACCTTTCAACGTCTGCTAATTAGTGTCTGTTTTTGTTGAACCTTTCACCTCTACAAAGTTACTACTTTTGTAAATTTATATGCCTTCAACGTCTCATTACCGTCTGCTTTTGCAGATGTCTAAACTCGTTCACCTCCACAAAGTGTCTGCTTAAGCCTTATACATGTGATCGTGTGCATATTTTCACGGAGGACTGTCCCCTTGCCTGCTAGGATGTAAATTATTTCTTTTAGTAGATCTAGTTCTAGATTTTTCTAGATCTGTAAAAATTGGAACTGTTCAGTGGAGGAATCAAATTTGTCTCTGAGCAATTCGATATGAAGCGCTTAATTAGAACTATTGGGGGAAATACGTTATTTGGCATGGTTTGCACGTGTAACTCAAGCAAAATGCACATGCCACCGAAAACGTGCATGAATGTACATTGTAATTCGTAAACCTTATACAAAGAAAAGAAAACATTTTACTTCACATCGGTACACAACGAACTTGCTGAGATTAAATGAAAATAGCAAATGCGAGTCTTTGTGATGCTTGTCCATAACTACAACGTAACTCACGCTTGTAGGACGTTAGGATACCAAAGAAACACAATCATTCGGTTGCGAAACGTTTTCAACATACAAGTTTAGTTGCAGATCGCCGCAGAGACTGCACAGATACCTATGACAACACGTCAACAAACGGATGTTACGTTGATGTTACTTCGGCGTCGTTTTTAAACAGCATCTAGAACGGAAAGACAGTACGGTATCAGCAAACAGACCGTATTGTGTTGCCTCCGGCAAGCTCGGACACCCATTACTAGTAGGGACCCTTTGTGGAACTGATCTTGACAGCACGTCATTTGGGCTGCTCGTTTGCAGCGAGCATGACGCTATTTGAGTGTGGGGCGACAGTAGTGGACTCGTGTCTGTTCTCTGATAGGTATTCAGTATTCACCATGATCCTCACGAGCGGGGTTTTGGGGTAAAAATATATTAACATGAACCTTGCAAATGCCCTAACTCAAGGATAGGACAATGTATCATTCCCGCCGTCGTTATTGGACGTCAGGTAAGGTCTACGCGAGGTCTCACTGCCGCTTGCATTATGAGCAAAGATTGACTACGATACTGACAAAAAATTAACATCTTATAAGATTACAACTTAACCGACATAAAATTCCCAACTGAACACAGTCAGAACACAGTCAGAGTTACTTTACAACTTTGATATTAACACGTCGTCTTTTCTCGTTCAAAAACATCCACTTTAAACGACCGCATCTAAAATTCTGAAATGACTGACATAATGTTCGTGAAGTTATCTAAATTTTGGAACCAAATATATAAAATTATAGGCTTTAAGGAAAATAATCATGACTAATTACAGAAAACAAAGTGCACAGTTTCTTTTGAAATTGAGTATATATAGTAACTTGAATTTTCAAGAAACGTATCTTAAATTTTCAATATGTTATCTTGAAATTCAAGATAGTAACTTGAATTTTCAACATAAAATAGCTAGAATAATTATGCTACATACGAAAGCCGGATAGTGCCACTTTAAGAATTCGTTGTAGACTGCCTTGGTTCTTTTCAAATCGCCCCACGAGCCATAATAACCCAAAAGGGGTTGACATGGACAACATTAAAATACAGTTAAAACAATAATGAAAGTCATTTTCGCCCTCTAGTTTGACAAAGTGAAAATTTAAAGTTATTTCTATATATTTATTTACTATTTTTAATGTGCTCATTTATATTCATGAGTATGCAAATTAGGTAATTTCAAAATAGAAGCTGGAAATAAAACCACAATTCATAAAACCTTCAAGTAGGTACAAGATTTATATGTTTAGGACAAAAACTGATTGTGATATAGGCAATTTTCTCAGGCATGGATCATAATGACTCAATTTTTGGCGTTCCCATGGAAACAAATAAAACACTGTTAAAATGTTAGGGGAGACTGGGGCTAGTTGTTACATTTTTTACATTTTGTGTATTTTTTCAACCATTTTAACAAATATAGAAAATCAGTGGTGCAATTCTGAGAGTATTACATGCGCTTTATTTAAACAAGGGTTAGTTTAGGACACAGAACTAAAGGTAACGAATATATCAACAGAGTTAAATAGGCTTTATAGTGTATCAACTAACCCCATGCTCGGGGCTAGTTGGTACATAGCATGGGGCTACTTGATACACGTCACTAGCTTACGTCATTTACGTCTGAATTGCAATTCTGGCACACATAAACACACCATTCACTTAATTTTGAAACATTTGCAGATTCGACATGGGGCCTATTCACTGCAATCAACATATTTAATCCGTTTCTCACAGGGCTTCGAGTAAGAGTATGTGTTCAATGCTGACTAGGCAATACCGATCGTCGACATCAGAGGGTTCTACACGTGACGTTTTGCCTTCTTTTAAAGTTTTTATGCGCTTAAAGTTTCTTCTTCTTATTGTTTGCTTGTACTTCCTTTCATTCTACAGCTGTTCTTATTCAGTTGCTTCTTTCTCCAGTGTGTCTGTCAGTATTGCCCACTTTGGCTTCTTGCGAATTTTTAGTCCATTTTTCTAAGTTGTGTCAAAAGATCTTGACAATCACTTTTTAGATATTTTGACTCAAGAAAATGCGGAAGTGATACCACCTATTAGAAAAGGTTATATGACATATTCAAACTGGTGATATCACCTACTGGTTTTCTTAAGTGATATCACTTATTTGAATTAGTGATATCACTTATTCTAATAGGTTATGTCGCCTTTTTACGTTCTGAAAAAAAGTGATATCACCTGTACTGAATGGGTGATATCACCTAATGAACAAATAATATAATCTACATGTATTTGAATAGGCTTGTGATATCACCAAGGTGCCGTTTTAGTTTTTATTCCCCTTTGTGATATCGATAATTTGAATAGGTTATCTCACTTATTCGAATACTAGTATGTGATATAAGTTAAGAGTTTTCTTGAGTGGTTTCACCTTTTCGTATAAGTAATATCACCTATTGTGATAAGTGATATTGATCAACTATTGGATTACGTGATATTATCTATTCGAATTAGTGATAGCACCTATTCGAGTTGATAGTAAATTCATTTATTTAATTAGGTGATATCACTTACATGTATTTGAATACGTGATATCGCCCATTAACTTTCTGATATAGTGATACGATCTGTTCGAATGAGTGATATGATACTGATATCACCTTTTAAATGAGTAATGGTAGGCTTATATAACTAGGTGATATTACAAAGTGTAAATAAAAGTAAAACGATATCCCAATGGCATATAGATCTATCCCAGACAGATTTACTTCAAAACCTTTAATATTGTTTGATAGTAAGGTTGCTTTCGGTCGGCCCTATGTTTACCTTACAACTGACGGGATGTCATAGCCAACCATAATGCTCTCATAACCACTTTCCTTAACATTATTGACTTAATGTCAAAGGGTCCATGCTTACAGGTATGGCAAGGGAACGAATGCTTTTACCCCTCCAATGACCGTTGTTGCTGCTAACATAACTGTACCGTGATCTGGTTATATATCAACTGATATACCTGCCGGTTTTCTTTTTATACATATGGGCCATCCTAAAACAAAAATTACCCAAAATGCATCCTATTTTCAACCTCACTCTTTTTAATTAAAGTATTGTGCATCTCTAGATCTGCCTAGAAAGGTTAGAATTTAATTAATTTTGACATATAATGATGTTATGGTTTGACGGGGCTAGTTGATACACTGTATCAACTAGCCCCAGTCCATGTGTATCAATTAGCCCCATGCCACCTTCCTATAAAAGTGGACTCGTCTTTGTTATCTCGATGAAGACAGTTCCAAATTACGCTCATGCCATCGCTACTAACACGTCATAATTTAAATTGAACCTTACACATAACGTAAATTCACATAAGTAAACGCTTAGTTACAGATTACACAAAATACACCAAATTTACTTACGTTGATATAAATCGTACAGATGGACTTAACAAAAGCAGTTATCGTCGTAGAGCGTTGGCGTTCACAGCAAAATCATCGCAATCATTTACTGTTTAAAATATTTAAGCGACAAGACGTCATTTGTGACGTCACTCATTAGTATGTTTGTTGTACCATCTAGCCCCGTGTATCAACTAGCCCCAGTCTCCCCTACTGAAAGGTTATTTTTTCCCCTCAAGTTAAATAGTTTATTTCTGAGGACTTTGTCATCATTCAAAAATGCATTTGCAGTTGTTTATTGATATTTAAATGCTAAAAAGTGAAAAAATAAAGTTATTTCAAAATGAGGATTGAATCGGTCTACTGTTTCTTGATATCTTTATTGACTAGACATCTAGAGTGATGGAGATATCTGAAATATAGTAGTATCAATTGTTAAACAACATATAATCATATTGAACAATACTGAAATGAATAGTCATATGCCTCTATCCCCTCCTGAGTCATTGGTAAGTCCTTTAGCAATGGTTGATTCAGTTGTGAATTTAACACAAATAGAACTGTTCTCTACAATCATCAAATCACTAATTGAAACTGAAAAAAGAAAGAAAATTACAATACTTTGCTACCAGCAAACTGAGTTAACATTTATACTGAAACTGTAACAAAGTTGAATACACATGAAAATGTATGTTGAAGAACACAAGTTAACACTTATGGTGGGTCTGACTGCCCAACAGCTTGGGGATTATTATGCCCCGTTATTAACTGCACATAATCCTTTAACCAGATTGACGGTTCACGTGATCTCGAAGAACGTCATGTAGTTGTGGGACAAGGCACTGCAACTGTAGGTGGTTTTGGTGTTGATGTTACAAGTTGCTGAGGCACTGAGCGAGGCAGAGATACCATTTGACAAGTGGGGGAAAATCAACAATTTTATTTATGAGGCATATCTTTAAATTCGGATTGTAGGTTTATGTTTTGCATAATAATTGTTCTTTTTTCCAGTATATTGACATAAAACCCCTCCTAAAAACTTTTCGGTTGACTGTTTTCTAAATCTGTGTAAAGCGTGATCGGACTTCGAACGTATTTGCATTTAAAACACTTTTTCCCGCGCATTTTAGTATTTCGCAATATCCAATTTAAATCATTCTGTACTCATCATCTGACGGTAAAATGATTATTATGTGTTGCTTATTATTATAAATCACTTTTAAAACAGTTAAGAAATGTGTAATTTATATATATTTCTGCTTTTCGACAAGCATTTTACAACGTATTTCATAAGTTTGTAGTATTATTCTCAATAAAAAGATAAGGGTCCAACGCACAAAACAATCTCTAACTTTACTCCCGTATCAAAAGCATATAATCTGAACCCGATATTTTACCAACACCGTCAGTTATATATTTAAATGCTTGTCTTGCGTGCTGCTTTAGTAGATTAACTTCAGCAGCAGCTTTAACTTTGGCACCCGCCAAATTGAATAGTAGCCGTCCATAAGTAAAACTTGTACTCTTTAAATTGTTTGTTTTGATTAGAAAATGACATTCATGACACTGCAAATCTTCAATTTTTCAAATAAAGTTCAAAGTATATCAATGAAATCGACATTTTAAAAATTATTCGACCTTTACCGTAAGCCCTTATTTCACCGAACGCCATTACATACACTACAATAGCCAGTGTCTATGAATGGACCAAATTAAAATTTCAAAAATATCTAAACTGCTTGACGGATTTAAACGAAATGTTCAGTCAATATGTATAATAACTTCATTGTGAAGCAGACATAATTTCAATGTGCTGGTATTAGTAAGAGGGCAGAAAAACACAAAAGTGACATAATTAAATGAACGCCCTCGTAATAAAATGATAGGTGCAATATCGTCCGCCGGAACCATAAGTACTTCGAGTTTGATTCCATCTGGCCCTGCAGCTTTATGAGGGTTGAGTTGCTGAAGTAACTTTAGGACTTTATCATCAGTACATGAAAACTGTTCTGTCATGTTTTAATAATCAAACTATAAACGTCTGGGTCATTCAATTTATCAATTTTAACAAAAAACTTTTTCAGCAGACAGCAGATGGTCAGTGTTGTAAGAGTAGGCATGTATTTTACAGTATTTTAGATCGATATATGAATTAGTTTTATCTTTATTGAAACACTTATACATGGTCAAATCCTGGAAGCGGTTTCCAGTGCAAAATATCTAGGAGTTGATATGTCAAATAATCTCTCCTGGAATACTCATATTGACAGAATTACTTGCAGCGCAAATAAGACCCTGAGTCCCTGGGATTCCTACGCAGAAACTCGTCTGTCAAACACCAACAAATTAAAGAAACTTCATACAAAACGCTAGCCAGGCCACAACTAGAGTATGTACCACCTGCCTGGTCACCCCACACACGCAGAAACTTACATAAAATCACGAATGAAGAACGACGATTGTCACTCATATTCAACTTTTCTTCATTTAAAAAAAAGCATGAGACTTAAAATGATTTTGTCGTTCTTCATTCGTGATAAAATAGAGATGGTGCAAAGAAGAGCAGTCCGATGGACGAAGGGTCAATATTCTTAAAATGACAGTGTGTCAAGCATACGCAGCGGTCTTAGTTGACAGACACTTGAAAACAGACGGCCGACATCTAGACTTGTTATGTTCTATAAAATTATAAATAACCTCGTAGCTATTCCTATTGCAGTATACCTAGTTTAGCCACTAAGTCGTACTAGTTACATGCATGACCTCTCCCTCAGACAAATTCACACAAACATTAATTCATTTTTATAAATATTCACACCCCCATACACACATTGTTACAATCTGGAATCAGTTGTCACCCCTGATCATTAATCAGACTGACTCTGTACTCTTCAGACAGACTGTTATTCTGTATATTGATCTATTGAATTATGTAATTTCTCATGTTGTATGTTTATACCTGGGTGATAATAAAAAATGTTCTGTTCTGTTAATGCATCATTCATATATCATCCATAAATAACAAACATTGTTTTTCTGTTGTTTTATTTTGTTTCTTGTTTTGTTTTGTTGTTAAATCTGTTTTACTCTTAGCACTTTACATTGACGTCTCCCTTCTATTCTTTCACATTTTACTTTGGCACAGACGCGCGACTGCCGCTCACAGGGCTGCCATTTCTCCGGATTTTTCAGAAATCTTTGGATTTTTATCATTGCAGATGGTGGCTTAACCCATTTCACCAAAGTCTGTTTTTAGTTTTGAAGACAGGTTACCACTCAATGACTCAAAGAAGTTTTTACTTTCAGCCTGCTTTAAACAACAATATACCAGAATATAGCAAATGTTTCTTATGATACATTTTCACAACTGTATAAAGTGGAACTACTTTCAACAGTAAAGAAATAAGTTGAAGGGGTTAAAAGGCGTATTTATGGGGTAATGGGTTAAAGCAGACTGAAAGTAAAGCAGAATGCGCCATTAGAATGCGCCATTAGGCGCATTCTTTTGCTTTACTTTCAATCTGCTGTAAGTCATCACGCTTGATAAATAGAAAATCTGTAAATCTTAGTATTTTTCATGATCAACTTATGGCAGCCCTGTGTGTATTCTCTCAAGAGGGCGTTATGGCAGTATAAAAGGTATCGGACCGCACCTGCTAAGCTGATCAATACCGTTTGACGTCTGTGAATTATACATTGCCACTGAAGTAAGTGTCACGGACGTGTAAATCGAACGTGTAGAAATTATTCACGTGTTTATTTTTTTTTCTCCTCCTCTCGCCGCCTTTTGGCGTATAATCGTTTGTAAAATAATAATTTTCTATCAGAGATTTACGCTCAGTACTCCCGCGTTGAAGTGTTCCATAGAAGGAGAGCTTACAAGTTACAGAGCTGAAAAGGGCTTGTCCCAGGTGAAGCTTGGCACAGGGAAAATGTGCATTTTAATTTAAAATTTTAAAGTTGAGCCAATGAAAAGAACGGGCAGTGTCTGTTGACTGCTTATTTTTTGTTTGATGTCGGTATCATAACAGTACGTTACATCACTGTCAGTGTCACGCCGGTAGGGCGTTCAAGTACCGTATCAGCGAACAGTAACGTTAACCGATGCAAACAACCCATATAGTACGACATCTAACGTTCACCGATACTCTTCAATAATAACTCATTGCGCCCCAATGTTTATTAACTTTTCAAGGGTACGAACGATTTATGTGCGATTCTAAATAACACAAGCAAAAGTGCACTAATCAACTGAAATGCATCAATTTTACCGCATATAAAGTGAAACAGGGGAAAAATGTCCGCCCGAGGTGGGACTCGAACCCACGACCACCTCAACACTAGTCCGGCGCTCTACCGACTGAGCTAACCGGGCGGTCTATCGATCCCACCTCCACAGCCACTACATTCCTCCCCCTTCACTTTTCAGAGCCTAACCCAGCTCTCACGAAGAACGAATGACTCCCAGGCCCGGGCCGTCAAACACTTCTGACACCATTAAAGTGAAACAGGGGAAAAATGTCCGCCCGAGGTGGGACTCGAACCCACGACCACCTCAACATTAGTCCGGCGCTCTACCGACTGAGCTAACCGGGCGGTCTATCGATCCCACCTCCACAGCCACTACACATATAAAAATAAGATTTAGCTGCTCAGATGTAAGCTGCTTTGTTTGATACATTAAGTATCGGAAAATGTTGGTTTATTGATGAGAAATTAAGTCGGGACTGTTCGCTGGTTTTAATAAATTCATTTGGTAGCCATTTTGTTTTCTTTTGTTGGGGATGGCGAACTACCTCTGAGGCCGTTCGTGTCGTTCGCAATCGGTAACACCCTAACGGTCGTTAAAAGTGAATTGTTACCGTTTTCTGTTGCAATCGATTGCATCGATACGGTACTTGAACGCGCTACTGGGCTTTTGCTCTATACTCGGTTCTAGTCGTTTCGTCCCAAACCGTTTCGTAACCATTTATAGAAATATAAATTTGCAATGCATGGCAGATTATATTTTTAAACACTGCAAGCACTGTCATAAGTCCGAATTTTTTTTTT
Organism: Gari tellinella; assembly: GCA_922989275.2. Taxonomy (NCBI): domain Eukaryota; kingdom Metazoa; phylum Mollusca; class Bivalvia; order Cardiida; family Psammobiidae; genus Gari; species Gari tellinella. Next base: position 70,380,671 of record OV277866.1, read on the forward strand.
TTAATCATAGCAAAAACTAGTAATTTACAAATCACAAATTAATTAATGGCTGGTATGTTCTGTTTCAGTTTGGTTTTTAGTCGTTTGTTTGCGGTTTTTGAGTATTCGGTAATTTCGGTTCGGGTATCATAGGATAAAGAACTTGACTAGTTGGCTGGAAAAAGTCATTGATATTTGAATTTAATTTACATCGCCATTCACAGTCTGCGGTTGCTATGTAATAGACTGGTTACACTTTGGCGTTTGTAAAGTTGAAGCCGGGCTATCAGAGATTCAGACTAATAGGTTGAAAGTTATTTACCTTTGAAATGCTGAAATTGTCATTTTTAAGGGTGTTTACTCTCCAGGGGTCACAATTTTTATCCAATCTATCTCAAACTTGCTCAGATTGTATATGACCATAAGAGTTTGATTGAGTTCGATTTTGATTGAAATCGGACCAATAGGTTGAGAGTTATCTACCTTTGAATTGCCGAAAATGTCATATTTAAGGGTGTTTACACTCTAGAGGCCACAATTTTTATCCAGTCTTTTTCAAACTTGCTCAGATTGTATATGACCATAAGAGTTCAAATAAGTGTGATTATGGTTGAAATTGGACTTATATGTCAAGAGTTGTCTGCCCTTGAATTGCTGAAAATGCCATATCGAACAGCGTTTACACTTTTGCAACTACAGTTTTCAATGGATTTTGATTTTACTTGCACACAAAGTATATACCTATAAATTCTCAAAGGAGTGCAATTATTGTTGAAATCTAATAATTGTAGCAATAGTTATCTGCCCTTGATATACTTTGAAATGCTAGGAAAGGCTTCATTTCAGTATTGTTTAGACTCTAGTTATCTGCCCTTGATGTACTCTACCATATTAGAATTATGAGGTTGTATTCCAAAATTGTTTACATGCTATACTACAAATTTGAATGGATTTAAATTAAAACTGATGAAACAGTAAGATAAAGCTATCAAGCTTCAGTACAAGAGGTGAGCGATATCAGGGCCTTCAGGCCCTCTTGTTTACAATACAGAAACATATTTTCTTTCATTTAAGACATAATATATTACGTTTACTGCGTGTAATTGATGTTTAATCTGATATGACCTCTAAATGACCTTGACCTTTCCCGATCATAATCAAATTTGTACTGAGGTCAAGTGGTTCTTGAGATGAATACAACTGCCAAGTATCAAGTCCGTACTACATGCAGTTCCAAAGATATGGTCAGGACCAAAAACAACATGATCGTGTGCGGGAGCATAGTAAAATCATTAAAAATCACGAAAAAGAGAAATCGGTCTAAACCTTAAACATAATAATTTATACAGATCCTGATGTGTTAACGGCTAGGCAAAGTTTCAGCTTTCAAGATTCATTGAAATATTTACATGAATTAGTTAAATTTTGGAGCCAAAATCATAAAATGCAATTTCATATTTACCTCAGTGCACATTTTAAAAAAATCGTAAAAAAACAACCAGTAAAGATATTCACCTAAAATAAAAAACATATTGCTTTAAAAGGTTTGCTTATTACATATGGTTATTTTCAAGACTAGTTTGATTTATAAAATCAAAGTACTGTAGTACTGCAGGCTCGGACTTTTAGTTTAATGTAGAACAAAGTAATGCAGAAAGCTAATTATGGAGTTTCTGCATTACCATTGCCATGTATTAAGCAGAAACCTGCAGCCCTTAAAGACCCTAAAGAATTTTGTACTGTGCATGTCTTATAATGCATCGTCTGCTATGACTACAGTGTACTAGGTGAATGTTTATTACAAGGGAGTAAATACGGTGTTTAAATCGGCACAGGTACAGACTCAGGATCCTGAGTTTAACTCAGTGCTTGTTTATCTGATAGTGACATACCCAGCAACTGAAGCTCCGTTATAGTATAATGTAAACCCCGTATGACAGGATTTGTTTGTAGGGGGAGCTAGACTCGCACCAATTTCATATATTAGGATTCGATATAGGCTCTCCGAGCCAAAAATGGTTGGTTCTTGCTATTAAGACAACCCATTAATGAGTCTTATATTATCATGAGTCTTAAAACTGTTATATTAAATTTCAGACAATGGTGGTCTTCTCTTGTGGTGAGTGTGGCGAGGCCATGAAGAAAGCCCAAGTGGAGAATCACTACCGGGGAAGATGCCGAAACTGTAATGTGCTGTCATGCCTAGACTGTGGTAAAGACTTTTGGTAAGGAGGCATCTACAAGAAGATATTGCTTTATATAAAATAATTCAAAATGGTTTAATTCTTAATACTTACTCACTTTTATATGCCCGTCTAAGACAGGACATATATATAATAAGGCAATGTAACTCCGGTTTGTTTACACATAACTCAATAGATTTTTATACGCCCACCTCTAAAGGTGGTCGTATATTGGTGTGGCCCTTTTCGTCCATTCTTTTGTCCGTCAACAACTTTTTATCCAGAGTTTTTTTGGAAAACGGTCTGGAGGATATTAATGAAACTTCACTCAAATGTTATGTAGCAGGACAAGGGGACTCAGCTGTATAGATTCCTGCCAGGAGAGCTACACTCCTGTAGTTCGTACTCTGGGTATAGCCTGGCAGGACAGGGAATACGACTATAACACAGATGTCAATTTACTGCTTTTTAGGATCGCTAGATGTCCGACGTCCGTCCTCTGACTGTCCATTCGTTCACAATTATTGGTTTACACTCTAGCGGCTACAAATTTCAATCAATCTTCATGAAACTTCATGACAATGTTTGTCTTGATGAAATCTAGGTCAATTTCGAATGTGGGTCATGTCCGGTCAAAAACTAGGTCACTAGGTCAAATCATTGAAAATCTTGTTAACATTCTAGCGGCTACAAATCTCATTTGATCTTCATGAAACATGGTCAAAATCTTTGCCTAATTGATATCTAGGTCACTTTCGAATGTGGGTCATGTTGGGTAAAAAACTAGGTCACTAGGTCAAATCATAGAAAAATCTTGTACACACTCTAGAGGCTACAAATCTCATAAGATCTTCATGAAAGTGATCAAAATGTTTGCCTTATAAATATCTAGGTCAAGTTGGAATGTGGGTTATGTCCTGTCAAAAACTAGATCACTAGGTCAAATCATAGAAAAATCTTAACAATCTAGAGGCTACAAATCTCATAAGATCTTCATGAAACTTGCTCAAAATGTTTGCCTAATTGATATCTAGGTCAAGTTCGAATGTAGGTCGTGTCAAGTTAAAAACTAGGTGACTAGGTAAAATCATAGAAAAATTCTGATACCACTCTAGAGGCTACATAACTCAATAGATCTTCATGAAACTTGGTCAAAATGTTTGCCTTATTGCCATCTTGGTCAAGTTTGAATGTATGTAATGTCCTGTCAAAAACTAGGTCACTAGGTCAAATCATAGAAAAACCTTGTTAACACTCTAGAGGCTACAATCTCATTAGATCTTTATGAAACTTAGTTAAAATGTTTGCGTAATTGATTTCTTAGTCATGTTGGAATGTTGGTCATGTAGGTTAAAAAACTAGGCTACTAGGTCAAATCATGAAAATACATTGTTAACACTCTAAAAGCTAAATTTCTCATTTTATCTTCATGAAACTTGCTCAAAATGTTTGCCTCATTGAAATCTAGGCCACTGAGTCTGTTGAAAGTTGGTCATGTCGGGTCAAAATCTAGGTCAGTTAAGGACAACTTTAACATGGGGTACCAGGTGAGCAATATAGGGCCAAAGTGGCCCTTGTATTATCATCTTATTCCATTATTTACAACAATATTATCCCGAGTAACATGTCACCTTTATTTCCGCAGAGCAGAATCTCACCTGTGGTGTTGCCCAGACTAACATCCGGAAGGTTACAGGTTTTATTCTGATGGGGAAATGCCCTATTTTGCTCCTAAGTTTAAAACATTAATTTACAGTGTTTCCACCATTGGTTTCAATATTGTACGACTTCACAGTCGTGAATGCTCTTAGATAGTTACCAGTCTATGACCAGTGGCAAGTAAGAGACCGGACAGTAGTCAGGCTCTCATTATATAGGAAGATAGAACCATGTGAAGAAAATAGTTCCAGTTTATATCCTCATGAACAATAATGTATACAAATATTTTATAAAGCCTAGCAGATTTTAGCTTAAAGCAGGCGGAAAGTAAAGCAGAATGTGTGGGTAAAGGGTTAAGTGGTCACATGCTTTTGAAACTAGAAACAGGCTATGGGGATAAAGGGTTAAACCCCATCAATTAGAAAAGACATTGTTTGCAATTATTGGGAGGAACAGACAACAGCTTCCTTACATGCCTTTAACCGGATGCGGGCGGATGTAGTCCAGTGGTAGCGCATTCAACTGCGGTACTAGGGGTCATGAGTTCAATCCCCTGCTGGACCAAGCCTTTGGGATGAGACTTAATAAACCAAGGTCTGATGTATCAGTTCTTTGCACTGACCATCCAAAAAACAAGAGCCCATAGATGACAGAAACAGACGTAAACGAACAAACCATATGTCTTAAGTTAAGGCACACAACCTGCTTTAGTGGCCACCTGTCTTCAAAACTAGAAACAGACTACTGGGTAAAGGGTTTAAATAACAACTGTTGTTTTATCATAGGCATAGATTATGAATAACATACTGAGTGTATCAGCGAGGAGGAGAAGTAATCTGTTAAAACTTATGTGGGTATATGAGTATATGCTCTTATATGGGATTTTTATTCTCCATATTTTGTTAGCTACTGGTAATAAATTATATAATAGTTCAGATGATAGGTTTTCTGTTTTCTCATAGGGTAGAGTTTTTAATTTACATATTCAGCTGGAAAAGTGCAGTAACATAGTCAGATACATCTTTTAACCCTCCCCCTTCATAGAAGTGCCTTTTAGTGCATTAAATTCAGTGCTCCACTATAAATAGTATACTGCTATAGAAGTGTACCATAAGAAATAAAAAAAAAATATCCTAGCAGATGGTAGCTTAAAGCAGACTGAAAGTAAAGCAGAATGTGCCTGAAGGCACATTCTGCTTTACTTTCAGCCTGCTTTAAGCTACCATCTGTCTTCAAAACTAGAAACAGGCTACTATGGGATAAAGGGTTTAATACCCTTTAGAAGAACCTAATAAGCAAACATTGCTTTCTTTCTCATCCTACAGTATATTTATGTATGATTATAAAATATGGTATCATTTTGAAATAAAATATGTTTAAACAAACAACTGTTGTTTTATCAGGGGCAAAGATTATGAACAACATACTAAATGTATCAGCGAGGAGGAGAAGTACTCTGGTAAAAATTATGTGCCCAAACCAGGGGCAAATAAAGGCGAGGTCAAACAGCAGAAGTGGCTACAGGTAAACTTTCTACTACAGACCTCCAGATAAGGACAGTATTCTTTATTTCTGCATTAATACCGATGGTGTCACTACTTATTACAATCGTCTTGAAGAAACAATTATAATGATAAGTAACACCATAGGATTTGGTGCTGAAAGAAATAAGTAAATGTTGGATTTGTTCATTTTAACCCCTCTTATCTGGAGCCCTATTTACACAGCGTTTTTTTTCACCCATTTGGGAACGGGTCCGGTACCCCTCAGATTGGGAATTTTTCAAGTCAAAGTGGGAAAAACGAGTTTTGAAATGATGACAACGCAGAAATTGGGAATTTAAGTTACTAAACCGTTAGAACTGTTTATGATGGTAAACATGGTGTAGAAACTAAATCTTCGCTGGGTGTGTTACTCACAGTAGACGCTGTTGCGACCGAGACAGAGTTGATGACTTAGTAAAATCAAAAATCTTATCATCTATCTCTGGATACTGCCAATCACACTCACCAGTGTTAAAGGCAGTGATCTAGATTCAAGTTTTTCATTATCGTCTTGTTCAAAACAATTCTGTAATACTTTGAATTATGGCTCATGATTGTTTTAATTGTAGGTTTTCTATTTTATAAATGATGGTAAAGACTCAGACTGGGTTTGTAAACTCTTATCAATTCCAGCGGATTTTGCGATCACGCAACATTTATCAGTCTCGATGAAGGGGCATGTATAAATCTTCGCCCGGACCGTTTCCGAAATTCGGCCGTATTCAGTGGTATTGTTTTATACATACTCCCAAAATGTCAATGGAGTTGCGTAACTTTGTTTACATTCATTGTAGCAAACGATAAGTTGGAATATGGATGGTTTGCTATGATTTAAAGGGAAAATGTAATTGATAATTAGCAAATATGTTTATTTTGATTGGGAACAGGTCCGATAATAATTGATTTCTTTTGATTGGTACGGGTCCGGTCTTCAAATTGGTACGGGTCCGTCTCGAATTGGGAACGGGTCCGTTCCCCGGTACCGTCCAAAGAAGGAAAAAAATGCTGTTACATAAACACTTGATGCTGCTAGACTGCAGTATCCTGGGATTTTCGCAAAACTTGTCTTCTGTTCCGCAATTTGAAGATTATAATGGGGGCAAATTAAATAAGTTCTCGCATATTGTGTATTGCATAAAGGTTGCTGTATAAAACATGGCAAAAGTAAAGCAGATCTCAAAGGAGCTTTTGCTTTACTTTCACTTTGTTTTTAAACAGTTATTTGCTTTAAACACTATTGAATAAAGGTACATGTACTTTGTATTGATGACTGAGAAGAACCGGGTAAATGCAGAACAGAACTAAAGACCCCTTGACATTTGTTCTACACCACACACACTGCCACCTGTCTTGGCCCATCACTCCAGGTCCCCCTTTTTATACGTCCTTCTTCAGACGGGACGTATTATGTCGTGGCGCTGTCCGTCCGTCTGTCCGTCTGTTAACTTTTTTATGTCCGCTCTCTAACTCAAACAAATTTAGTCCAATCCTTTTGAAACTTGGTCAGAACGTGTATGACCATAATATCTCGATCAAGTTCGATAACCAGCAATATCCCCCTAGACATTCAAGAGTTATGCCCCTTTTTTCGTCAAAAACGGGCATTTTAGTAACTTTTTCATGTCCGCTCTCTAACTCAAACAAATTTAGTCCAAACCTTTTTGAAACTTGGTCAGAACGTGTATGACCATAATATCTCGATCAAGTTCGATAACCAGCAATATTGCCCAAGACATGCAAGAGTTATGCTCCTTTTTTCGTCAAAAACTGGCATAATTTTAGTTTGTCCGTTCTCTAACTCAAACAAATTTATTCCAATCATTTTTAAACTTGATCAGCATGAGAATGACCAAAATTTCTCGGTCAAGTTTGATAACCAGCAAGATTGCCCCACAAATTCAAGAGTTATGCCCCTTTTTTCGTAAAAAACTGGCATAATTTAGTTTGTCCGCTCTCTAACTCAAACAAATTTATTCCAATCCTTTTGAAACTTGGTCAGCATATGTATTACCATTATATCTTAGTTATGTTCCATAACGAGCCATATTGTCCTACACATTCAAGAGTTATGCCCCTTTTTGTAAAAAAAAACAGGCATTTTTTAGTTTGTCTGCTCTCTAACTCAAACAAATTTATTCCAATCCCTTTGAAACTTGGTCAGCATAAGTCTTACCATAATGCCTCGGTTATGTACCATAACCAGCAAGATTGCACTAGACATTAAAGAGTTATGCCCCTTATTTGGTAAAAAAATTGGCATTTTTTAGTTTGTTCGCTCTCTAACTCATAAAAAATTATTCAAATCCTTTTGAAACTTTGTCAGCATGTGTGATGACCATAATGTCTAGGTCAAGTTCGATAACCAGCAAGATTGCCCAAGACATTCAAGAGTTATGCTCCTTTTATCATCAAAAACGGGCATTTTTTAGTTTGTCCGCTCTCGTACTCAAACAAATTTATTCCAATCCTTTTGAAACTTGGTCAGCATATGACCCCTAACTTTCAAGGTTCTTCCTCTTTTTTCCACTTTACCTTGATAGGGTTTTAGTATGACTACATTCTAAGATCGATTTGACGGGTGTATAATGTGCCCGGCTTGCGGTGCTCTTATTATAACTTTGAAGTATTCCTCCATTGAAGAAATAGTTCCACATTATGCACTCATGAATATGTATCAGAAATACTTTCTATATCCTAGGCTTCCTAGCAGCCAGATGGTAGCTTAAAGCAGGATAAAAGTAAAGCAGAATGTGCCATAAGGCATATTCTGCTTAACTTGCTTTAAGTTGTCACCTGTTTTCAGGTGCATTCTGCTCTGTGTTACCAATTACAATGTAATTGGTCTGTATCTGTTTCAGGATGTTCAAAATGCAATCAACAAAGTGAAGACTAACCCTAAATTGAAAGATGTTCTTGAAAGAATGAAGCCGTATGAGAACATTCCAAGGAAGAAGGCCAAGTTTGAGGTATCTCTCAGTTTTATATGCTCATTGAAAATTGACCTTATTGTAGTATAGCATTATCTGCTTGTTGGTCTGTCTGTCTCTGCCTGTCTATCTCTGCCTGTCTGTCTGTCTGTCTCTGTCTGTCTGTCTGTCCGCCGATTTATTTAATAACTAGAATAATTTCTGACAGATTTTCATAAAACATGTACTGGTAGGTTTTAATGCTTAAATAATTTTGACCAATTTGTAAATTGTGATATTCTGACTTTGATGGAGTTGTGCCCCTTGACAAGCGTAACTTGTGTTTGACTCACTTCATGAAACTGTCTTTCCATGTGTCTGTCCTGTACTAATTAAGAGCCAAATAGGAAACCTTCCCTGCACCCTAACATACAGCGAGTTAATTGTTAATTTTCTTTAGGAGCTTTACCTTCAGTATTGTTTTATGCAACCACCTTTTTTAACCAATTACTCCATAAATATGCATTGTTTCGATTTGTTTGTGCCTCTTTTTCAAACAAGTGCACATTTGTCCTATGCAAATAATGAAGACACAGATCAGAGGGCTCTTAAAGTAGCTGTCTGATCAGGGTCAGTACTGTTTGTCATTTTGCAATACATTGACAAAAACAACCATAAATAGTAAAAATGGATTAGAGTAAATTGAAAACTGGTATTGTCCATTTTGAGTTGCAGGGAGGAAAGAGTTCAAGCAGGATGAAAGTAAAGCACATTCTGCCTAACATTCGTGCTTTAAACGGAGTGCAGAAATAAATTGAAGGCGTAAAAAGGTGTATTTATGGAGTAATTGGTGAAACTTACCACTCTACAGTGAACTGTTTATAGGTCTTCTTTTAACCCTTTACCTGATAGAAGCACCTTTTAGAGCATTTTAATTTATTTCTCCGCCAACGAAAATAGCTCAAAACAGAACCCTATATAAAAATTTTTTTTCAAAAACTAAAATCTTTATTTCTTCATTTAACCCTATGGTGTCACTACTCATTAGAATTGTCTCTTTGAGATGATTCTACTGAGTTGTAACACCATAGGATTTGGTACTAAAATGAATGAGAAAATGTTGGATTTGTTCAGTTAACCCCCTCTTATCTTGAGTCCTGGTTCAAATTTATACAGGCATAAGAAACATTACTTATATACTAGCAGATAGTGGCTTAAAGCTGGTTGAAAGCAAAGCAGAATGCGCCTTAAGGCGCATTCTGCTTTACTTTCAACCTGCTTTAAGTGGTCACCTGTCTTCAAATCTAGAAACGGGCTATGAGGTCTAAAAGGGTTGAGTGGCCTTTTAACACAAGTTTAACCAAACCATATTCTTTTTTGATTGTATCACAATCATGATTTATTATTTTTTTCAGAATTTCTTGAAGAACAGTTTACGCGTGTATGACAAATACTTAGCGAGTGAAGTATGGGATCTTGTGATGACAAACACAGAAAAACCTAAAGCAGTAAGTAATACAGCATTCCCTCTCTACAACGACACCCACTGGGAGACAAATAATGTGTGTGATGTTTGGAGGGAGTCATTGTAGGGAGGGAAAATAAAGACTTGACTTACATTGCAAACAGCTTGAATCCAAATCAGACGCCGCGTTTTGTCACTCATAATGATATATATTCTATATAAATATCCACTTATCAGTAACTTTGAGAAAAACAGCAAACAATAATTTTAAGCAGACGATATTGCAGCAGTAAATGCTTCAGACATACTTGTTGTGTTAAGGGAACTGCGGCTAGGGTCGTTGTAAGGAGGGAGTCGTTGTTGGGAGGGCCGTTGTAGAGAGGGAACACTGTATATATAAGCTGTAATTCAGACACAGGTCAGCTTGATGCAGAATAAAAATAAACAGGACATTTGTATAGGAGTTTTGTGCTTTATTTTTGTTCGCATTAAGTAGATCTATATTTTTCATTAGAGATTGCCTTGCTTCTTCAAAGAATGGATACATAGAAAAGATTAAAATTATTTATCATTTGCAAGACATTTCAAGATGTTTTAATGTTTTTCGCAGAAGATGTAACAATTGTTATCCTTCTGTATGTTTGGGGTAAAACTTTTGTATTTGTTGCAAACAGTTAGGAGCCTGGAAATGTTGAGTAACTTGATGTCTTATTTGAGTCCAAACTGTTTGACATTCTGATCATATTTGCTGAAAGATAATGCGGATACCCCATAGCCTGTTTCTGATTTTTGAGACAGATGACTACTTGAAGCAGATTGGAATTAAAGCAGAATGCACCTTAACCTTTTACTCTCAAGTATGTTTCTAGTGTTGGAGATCAGTGACCACTTAAAGCAGGTTTGAAGTAAAGCAGAATGAGCCTTAAGGTGCATTCTGCTTTACTTTCAACCTGTATTAAGCTACCCTCTGCTAGAATGTAGAAAATATTTTTTATAATACATATTAATGACTGTATAATTTGGTGGAGGAATAAATTAATGCTCTAAAAGACGCTTCTATTTAAGCTACCATCTCAAAGGATAAAGGAAATGTTTTTTGGGGTGCATATTCATGACTCTTTAAACTAAAACTTTTCTTTTCAGCTGAGGAATAACAGAGGGGGCATAAAAAGGCATATTTAATAGATTATGTAAATAGATTATGAAATTTTGTAGACAACCCTTACATAGCATACTATTTCATACTTTATAACAAGTTGTTATTGTTTATATTTTCCAACATATTTAGCCAGAATCAACAGTGACACAAAATGGTACTTCAAGTGAGACCACGCAACAACAAACCGGAAATACTGACAGACTCGAGTCCCCACCTGATACAACTCAGTCTGAAGAAGGGACCAAAAAACTAAGCAAACGAGAAAAGAAAGAGGAAAGAAGAAAAAAGTTTAACAAAGCGGAAAAGAAGGACAAACAAATAAATGGTGAGGATATTGGTGAAGTAAAGAAGAAATCGAAAAAGAAAAAGAAACAAGATTCTGATGGTGAGGGGGTGGAGGAAGAAGAAGTTCAACATGGGAAAAAGAGAAAGCGGGAAACAGAAGGTGAGACATGCAAACATCTTATTTCTTTAACCCTGTACCCCGTAGCCTGTTTCTAATTTTTAAGGCACATTCTGCATTACTTTCAACCAGCTTTAAGGTACCATCTGTTAGGATATAGAAACCGTTTCTTATGGTGCATATACATGACTGTGTCAAGTGCATTTATTTTCGTCAGTGGATGAAGTTTCTATTTTACTGAAAGCATGCTTAAAGCATCTACCTATCAGGATGCTTGAAAAAGTTTTGTATGGTTCTTTTACATGGCGTGGCAAGTAGGAAAAAAGTAGATGTATGAAGAATAAGTAAATGCGTAATAGGGACAACCATAAAGTATGTGTTTAAAAGTTTTGTTTCATTATGTCTCAACCAAACCTGGCTCCGAGGTTATAAAGCTTTTTAGTTGAGTCTAACCGTTTCTTATGGTGCATATACATGACTGTGTCAAGTGCATTTATTTTCGTCAGTGGATGAAGTTTCTATTTTACTGACAGCATGCTTAAAGCATCTACCTATCAGGATGCTTGAAAAAGTTTTGTATGGTTCTTTTACATGGCGTGGCAAGTAGGAAAAAAGTAGATGTATGAAGAATAAGTAAATGCGTAATAGGGACAACCATAAAGTATGTGTTTAAAAGTTTTGTTTCATTATGTCTCAACCAAACCTGGCTCCGAGGTTATAAAGCTTTTTAGTTGAGTCTAAACTTGTTCCAAAGCATTTGATTGGTCAGATTTGAGCCTAGGCTCAAATCTGACCAATCAGATGCTTGGAAACACACTCAGACTCAACTAAAAAGCTTTATAACCTGGGAGCCTGATATTGTGGCTATTCATTATTAGAATCCTGTCTTAACCCATTACCTCATAATCACGCCTTTTTACACCTTTATAGTTACAAATAAGATTCATAAGAAATATTTTCTACATTATAGCAGATAATAGCTTAAAGCAGGCTAAAGGTAAAGCAGAATGTGCCTTAGGGCACATTCTGCTTTACTTTGAACTTGCTTTAAGTGGTCAATTCTCTTCAAAACTAGAAACAAACTATTGGGTAAAGGGTTAAGAGATGATTCTAATTGGCCTAGAGATGATTCTAACAGGTAGTAACAACATAGTATTTAGTGGAGACTTTGAAGAGATTTTTTACGCTCTGATTTTGAGCATTACCCCATAGTTTGTTTCTAGTTTTGAAGAATGGTGACCACTTAAAGCAGGTTGAAAGTAAAGCAGAATGGACCTTAAGGTGCATTTTGCTTTACTTTCAGCCTACTTAAAGTTACTATCTACTTGGATGTAAAAAAAATTTCTTATGGTATATATTCATGTCTGTTCTAGGTGGGACTTTTGCTTAAATGGATGACTAAATTAGAGGCATATTAAGGGCATATTTAGGGGTTATGGGTTAAGTAGCATTTACATGCAATACTATAGCTTTTTCAAATGTTACAGAGGAAAAAGAGAATGAAGAAGAGGAAGAAGAATCACCAGAGCCACAGAAAAAGGTCTTCAAAACAAAGTTCAACTGGAATGAAGTCATAATGGAGGTTCTCAAATCAAAAGGGGAGATGAAACTGAAGAAACTTCGTAGAAAGGTGTGTGTAAGAGTTTGCTCCCTTTGATCATTGCCAGCATTTTCCTGTGTAAAGGATCATGGGCTGACATTTCATTTACAAATTGGAACATTTGAAACCAACAGTATTGTTTAGAGAAAACATAACTGATACAATTAACCCATTGCTCTTTAAATTACACCTTTTTATGCCTTTAATTGAGCCCTACACTGAAAAAAATAGTCCCTTGTCATAATTTAGATTTCTGTAACGAATGGACTCCATAGCCACCTATGTAATTTTGTTGTTAGTTTGTGTTTCTTATGTTGTATTGTCTGTGTATTTTAGGTGATAGCCGAGTACCTATCTCAAGGCTGTACAGCCAAGTCAGAGGAAAAACTGTGGGCCAAGTTTGACAGTAAGCTGAAGAAGAACCCTGCTGTGAAAGTGTTACATGATAAAGCAAAACTGAACGTTTGATTAGATCTTAACCCTTTACCCTATAGCCTGTTTCTAGATTTGAAAATAGGTGACTATTTAAAGCAGGTTGAAAGTAAAGCAGAACGCCTCATTTGCATATACCAACGTACTACGTACGTTACACTATTAACCCTTTACCCCATAGCTTCTTTCTAATTTTGAAGACAGGTACATTGAAAGTAAAGCAGAATGTGCTGTTGAGCCTGCTTTAAAATACTTTCTGCATGTACTAGGGTATATGAAAATATTCCTTTTGGTACATGTTAATAACTGTATAAATTAGAAATATTTTCTTCTGTGGAGGAATAAATTAAATGTGTGAAAAGGCATTTCTGTTGGGGAAAGGGTTAACTAGTTACACTATAGGGTTTGGTGCAGACTTAGAGGAGACAATATGGTAAATGCTTAGTTTACTTCCTCTTAGCTGGAGCCTTGCTTTTATGTTTTAGAATATACATAGTAAAACCTCTCTATTGCAACCACTAAATTGTGTTAATTATTAGGTTAATTATTAAGACAGGTGACTTCTTAAAAGCAAGGTAACAGTTAAACAGAAAGCTGTCATTTACTGTCACCTTGCTTTAAACTGTCACTTGTCTTTTAAACAACAAATTATACTTCTTTTTAGTGGTTTAAATAGAGAGGTTTTCCTGTACAGTGAATTGTGTGATCAGTGACCACTCTCTAACTCATTGAGCCCTAGTGACGAGTGTTTTATAAATAGCGTGTCTGTGAGAGTACATATGTTCTTTTCAAACAATGTAGATTCTGGTTAGAGGGCATTTTAAAGATATTTCCTACCTTCAAAGAATTTAGGAAATGTCTTTAATCAGGGTCTGCAATATTTGTTATTTTCCAATACATGTGTATTTTGTAATAAAGCAACTACCATCTGCTGGGGTATAGGATATATTTTTATGGTGTATTTTTATGCCTATAAATTGGAACCATTTTCATCAGTGATGGAACAAATTAGCTGCTTAAAAAGACATATTTATAGAGTAAGGGGTTAAATTTGTGGCAGCTAAATTCAAAGTTTCCTCTGTACACATTCGACAGTCTGACAGACTTTTATTGTACATGTACAATGTACTTTGTATATTGATTTGGTAACAATGGATATCCACCCAAGAATCTTTATAAGTACAGTGGAGAATCTGTTATTCTTTCCCAATAAACGCGTTTACGCTAAAACTATTATTTTCAATGCAAACAGTTTGGAGCCAGATCAGACGCCGGGTAACCCGGCGTCTGATCAGGCTCCAAACTGTTTGCCACCAAGATAAACAAGAATTATCAGAATTGTCCAAAAGTTGTTCTTTTCTATGTTTTAGTGCTTTGCGTTTGCGTACGTTTGCGTTTAAACGGGAAAGAATAACAGATTCTCCACTGTATGTAAATGTCTGCTAGGGGAAGCATAGAAACAAGGTATTATCACAGCAATTACATGAAACCTGCTTTTATGTTGAAGACATTTTATGGCAATTATTTCTAAATAAAATATTTTAATAAAAAGTTGTTTTTCTGTCATATTCATACTTTCCTTTTGCTATATTTTTTATTGTATATAGATAATTTTGTGCCCCCAAGATCGAAAGTTTGGACGAGGAGGCGTATTGCTGTTTGTCTCTCAATTTATTTGTCTTTCTGTCTGTCCCAACTGTAACTTGGTGTGATAAAGACTTTGGCATGCATACTCCACTCAAGCCATCGAGCCTAGTACAACCTGTGTCGTGACAGATGCAGGTCAAGGTCATTAAGAGACCACAGCCACACCAGAGGGCATAAGGTTCATATACACAACTTGTTTGCCAAATTTTGGAATAGGGTTTTACGACTTTGTAATGTCATATTTGTGTATGGACATGCATCATCAAGAACAGTTGCAATTCGATACTTCACACTCCCTTAAATGGATTGTTCCAGTTCTTCAGAATGTGATTTTAATAAGTAGAACATACCCGTATTTCAAAGTTAAAACGTGGCTAAGACACGTTTTAACTTTAGACAATGGGTATGTTCGAACTAACGCGAATTCGAATTATCTAACTTCTAATATTTTATAATGTTTTCCCCAGGCATTTGATTTCAATCAATACTATAAATGTCAGTCAAGTCATGGTCAGCAGAATCCACGTAAGGATGAAATATACTGTTTTTTACAATCTAAATTGAGCCCTACTAGTGACGCATAAATGCGTCCTTTACCAAAACTGTACGTGTGAAGAGTACACTTGTCCTATGCCAACAGTGAAGTCCCTGATCAGAGGGCTCCCTTCTCTGTTTGTCATTTTGTAATATATTATAAAAAACAAACCCTAAATAGTCGAAAATGGACCAGTCTTTATTGCAAACTGGAGTGATCCTTTGGAAGATTCAGGGGATAATGAGTTAATGGTGCATTGTACTCTGAACTGCTATCTTAGTCTTGGATTGTATTTCTTTGTTATGACAATCTCGAATATAATCTGCAATCAGTTACATTAACCCTAATGTGCAAAATGATCATCCCTTTCCCTGCCGAACGCGCTTTCGCTGTCTTTAACTTGCAAACAGTTTGGATCCAGATGAGACACCGAGTTAAGCGGTGTCTCATATGTATCCAAACCGTTTGACAATGACAGCCGTCTTCATGTTTCTTCTTATTTAGAATACATTTTAGCTCATTTTAAAGACGACAGTTTCAAAGCAGACGACCTTATGGCAGGATAAGGTTAAAACACTTTCCGATCAACATAATAAAGCGGCAATTGTCTTCTAAATACTTAGCAATTATGCTAAGAATATTGGTCATAGCTTTTTGCCAACCTTTTCATTTCCATGGTGATATCTAAATGGTTTCCTAGATTTTCCGTTTCAGTGATAAACTCATATTTTGTGTTTAAATGATGAAACATTGGTATGAGTAACAAACCCTTTTGATCCCTATCAGGCGCCGCGTTAAGCGGCGTCTGATCTGGCTCCCAAACTATTTGCAAATGCCAATGTAAACAGACGGGTGAAGGGTCTGAAACGTGTTTGGAATAAGTTATAGATCGTAGACTGATGGAAGTTGAATTGATTAGCAAACTGACCACAGATTGAACTTTGATATTCAGAATATGCTTTGGTCAGCTAAAAGCAGAGCCGAATGAATTATGTAAATGGTTTAGCTCCTATTTAGATACCGAGAATCGGCGCCAGACCCGGATAAGCAATGGCGCGATAATATAACATTACGTTGGTTGGTTAGAATGGCAATGGGTCTATTTACGTTGCATACTCGGACAGTTTTAACTTTTAACCCTTTAAATGCCAAGGCTGATAATACAGCGCTCCCTCTCTACGACGACACCCAATGGGAGACGAAAAATGTGTGCGTTGTTCGGAGGGAGTCGTTATAGGGAGGGACATTTGCAAACAGCTTAAATCCAGACCAGATGCCGGCATCTGATCTGGATTCAAGCAGTTTGCCACTTGTACTTATGTTTATTTTGTCAAAATGTTCAAATATATGACTTTGAGAAAAACAGCAGACGACGGTTTTAAGCAGACGATATTGCAGAATTGAAAGTGTTAGACACATAATTGTCTTGTTTGGGGAACAGCGACAAGCGTCGTTAGAAGGAGGGGGTCGTTGTTGGGAGGGCCGTTGTAGAAAGGGAGCACTGACTGTTTCTTACCACAAAAGCTATGCAAAGCATACAGTTATAGACTAGGATTTGTCAAACTGTCTGACACTGTAAGTTACGTACAGTGCTCACGCCCTACAACGACCCTCCGAACAACGATTGTCTCCTTACAAGAATGCTTGCCGCCGGTCTCAAAACAAGACCTTAATGTTAAACACTTTCGTTTTGTCTTCCTGCTTAAAATTGTGGTCTGCAGCGCTGTTTTTCTCGAAGTTGCGTATTGGACATTTTGACAGAACAAACATAAATACGAGTGTCAAACAGTTTGAACCCGGATCAGAGGCCGCGTCAAGCGGCGTCTGATCTGGGTTCAAACTGTTTGCAAATGTACTCTATGGTTATTAATGTTCCCTCCCTATAACAAATTCACCCGAACAACACTTTTTATTTGCCTACCATTGGGTGCTGTTGTAGAGAGAGTGAACTGTATCTTCAGTAATGATGCTATGATTTTTTAAAACTGACGCATATCTAAGAGTCTGTTTGCAAATGTACTCTATGGTTATTAATGTTCCCTCCCTATAACAAATTCACCCGAACAACACTTTTTATTTGCCTACCATTGGGTGCTGTTGTAGAGAGAGTGAACTGTATCTTCAGTAATGATGCTATGATTTTTTAAAACTGACGCATATCTAAGAGTTCTTCCATCTGTGAAAAATAACTAGTATACATAGATTCTAAACGGGAGAAAACGTTCACGCCACTAAATTGAATTAACACTCTTTAAGATTATTGTCAGGGAACTGAAAGTGCCATGAAAAACACATCGTCTGTTAAATAAACCAATGAATTTGCATGCTGACCACTGGCTGAACCTTGGTATGCAGAGTAGCCATAAGTCATTGACCACCACAACTTCAAATGGTCAAAGTCAGTTTTCTAATAAATCTAGTCCGTCTTTGACTACTAGTATATATAGTGCTGTTTTTACAACTTATTGCAAATCGACAAATTGTGAAATAGTACAGACACTGTTCATTGGCAATATTTGATCTGTGCTTAGTTACTGCTTACGCTGTTTGCATAGGACTCGCGTGCAGTACATTAATTTTTAAATACAAATGTACGCATAATTACCTTCGCCTTTAGGCCAAACTGCTCTCTTCGTGAACTTTGCCATGGGACTTTTTTCTGAAAGTGCTCATTTACAATTATGGGATCATTTTAAGCCATCTAACCCTTGATCCGAGAATGCGAATACTTTAAATAACTTTTGCATTTGATGAGAGTCGAAACAGATTTACAGTCATATCGATGTTTTTGTATTCAAAATGCGTATACACATATATTTTCCAGCGCTCCCTCTTTACAACGACACCAAATGGGAGACAAAAAGTGTGTGCGTTGTTCGGAGGCAGTCGTTATAGGGAGGGAAAGTGACTAACATTTGCAAACAGCTTGAATACAGATCAGACACCGCGTAACGCGACGTCTGATCTGGATACAAGCTGTTTGTCATTCGGCATTAGTTTTTTTCTGTCAAATTGTCCATTATGTAACTTTGAGGAAAACAGCAGACGACAATATTAAGCAGACGGCATTGTAGCCATGAATAGTTGAGATATTATGGTCCTGTTTGGGGTACCGCGAGAAGGGTCGTTATAAGGAGGGAGTCGTCATAGGGAGGGAGCACTGTACAATCAAACAGCACTAACATTATATTATGTTATACATAGAGGGGATATGGCAGATTTACCCCTTCATTGCCATAGCGTAATCTGCCATAAACAACTACTGTCTGCTGTTATTTCTCAAAATTAAATTTCAGATAAATTGACTACAGTGATATGGTAATGAGTGTTGAACAGTTTAAACCCTGGTTATATACAGCGCGATGCAGCGTCTGATAAGGATCCAAACTGGTTTCAAATAACCGAAGTACTTGGGTTAAGGCAGTGAAAGGTTTAACATATTTGTCTAAGAAGCGTGGAGCGTTTTTGACTCTTTCTACACCATGGATATGTTTTATAATATGCTCATCACATTTGCAACAGCATATACACATAAAGGAGCCCTCTGATCAGGGTCTACACTGTTTGCTTATTAAGAGCAGTATTAAATAAACTACCCAGAACTCAAAGTAGACTTGTTTATCTTTTGGAAATTAAAAAAGATTCACAAGGGAACATAATAAATAACCCAGAATACCTACTTAGTTTTGAGAACGACTTAATAATCAATGTCAAATGTTGCTTTCTTTGTTTGCCAAAGCCCATATGATTAGACGATATATAATACATATAGGTTAAGAACTATCGCGACAGTTTGTTCGAATTTTCAAAACATTCAGACTTTTAAAAAAGAATGCATGTTGTTAGTATATAACCTGTTATGCAGAAATATGAAATAAAAATAGGGGGTTCCCGAACTGATTCTTATCTTAATACCCCGAATTCTCCAGAGACACGTGCTTTTGATAATAAAATATCAGAAAACCCCTCTTCAGCTTTGTATTTTACCTAAAATGTTGGGTTATTCATGTTTTCATAAAATAGACAAAAATATGAGCAAGTAGCAATAAAAACATGGAAACAACATACTATTCGTCAATAAAGGGAACACATCAAATACTTATTTTTCAAAGTTTTTTCTCCTACAGTAAAAACATGCAGATTTTGACAATATTTTTCACAAATATTGATGAAGCGTTAATTCACTGAAATCACTGATTAAAATAATAGGAACCCGAACTATTTTTTTCTAAGAAATATAAATGTCTGCATAAAGAGTAACGTATGTCAATCCAATTATATATAGGGCTATCCACAAATGATATATGATAACCACTTTTAAATGCTATAATGTATCAACATCCACTGTTTAATCGTCAATAGTAGTCTTATTATAGTAAGTCTAATTAGTATATATCACTTATTGTGGTCGCCAACTGCTGGCATGATCGTACAGTTTAGCTTATTGAGGTAGAAAAAAGGACAAATGGTTGAAAGGGAGACAACTGATATGTTTTGCAAAAGTTGCATCACTTTGACTAAAACAATAAAACTGGCGCAATAGTCCTTAAGGAGTTTGTGTCGCTGACAAATCAGTGCAAATGTCTACCCGGAGAAAGATATACTTTCACGTACATTTGAGTAACTTGACGTCCGATCAGAATCGAACCTGTTTGATGATCGTATCGAATTTTCTGTTGGTTAAATGGCAACCACCTAATTTTAAGACGATAAACAAACAGAAATACATGTACTCTTAATTTTCAAAAAGTATACCTGCTTTTAGCTTTATTTAAACGGGAAAGAAAAAATTCTCCACAGTAGGTCAATTTGACAGTTGCATCAGTGTAAGATAGAGTATCTTTCTTCTCATCACTAAGTCCTAGCGACGAGTACACACGCCCTTTGAAACCAGTGTATCTTTGAAGAGAACACTTATTTTATGTTTTATGCCAGATCAGAGAACCCCAACAGGAGAACATTGATAAGGATCTGCACTAATTGTCATGCGGCAATACACGTATTACTTCTCATACTTTAGTAACAGCTTAATGGAGATATCTGCCTTACCTCTAGTATGATTCAACTCTTTCACAGCCGAAGTCGCTTAAAGTCAATTTTGCAAACAGTTTTTATCCAGATCAGATGCCGCATAACGCGGCGTCTAATCAGAATCCAGATTGCCCACGACACTCGTATCGATTTTTCTAATGTCAAACTACCCCAAACTCTAACTTTAAATCAATCTTGCAGATAACAAATTCAATATGGAAACAGGCGGCAATATAGGAGCAAATACTACACGATTAACTTGGCACCGAAATGGTTAATTAAACAGTCAACTGAAATTGATATTCGATACCAATCCTTCCAGCAGCCACATACACTAGCCACTTAAAGCAAACATTCTTTTGCATGGATATAAGTTAAAGTCTTAGCTGTATTACTCTTATTTTAACCCATTCACTGCCAAATCTTTCCTGAGAGTTTACCCCTTCGCCGTTTCATTGCCGTCTGCGTCTGTTTCAGTTGTGTTGCCTGCAATATCGTTTCAAAGTTAATTTTAAGGCAGTATGACTGACGCAATTTCGATACTAGTGTCCAACAGTTTTGATCCTGATTAGACGCCGCGTTACGCGGCGTCTGATCAGGATCCAAACTGTTTGTAAACGCGCTTTTAAGCGTCATTGAGAGTGAAAGGGTTACATGTAAGTACACCAACACTATATAAAACTCATCAGAATTTAAGTTAAAAAAATACATAGATCTATCTTATATTAACCTTTTTGTTCTTTTTGTCTTTATAAATGTTACATTTTCTGCAAACTGGCCACTGTCTGAAAATGGGTTTAGACTTAGTGCATGCATTGTTCTGTCTGCCTCATAAAGTGAACCCACGCTGTCTTGGGGATGATGGAAATAAAAATAAATCCAATTTATTGCTACAATCAAAGAGCTTTTGTCATCATTTGGGTCTCGGACGTCTTGTTTATGTCTATAGCAGACAGAGTTTTTGCATAAAAAGCGCTTGATGAGAAATTTATTTTACTCTATAAACACACCCTAGACACGGGGAATTGTTGCATCTGACCCTGCAGCGTCAAAATATGTCATTAACTGTAAACACAGTCGAAACGCGATACCTCGAACTCGCTTAGTTCTAATACTTCAAATACTGTGTAAAACTATTAACAACTGATAAAAATGTTATATTGAAGACTGTATATAAGCTTTGTTATGAAGAATGTAAATACTTGCAGGACGTAAATGCTGGTTGTCAAATGTTAAAACAATGCTATGTCAAAACGGGTTTGAATACATATGGCAACAACAAGCTTCTATAGTTGATAAATCGTTTCTTGTTAAAATCAAAAGTTTATAAAGTCTTCATTTACATATATCGTATTCTGCCGACTTTTACATTTACCTCCCTGATCATCGAGTCACAAGTCGGCCATTTACATACGGCGCAAGTTGCAGCCATGGCACATTGACTTCTTTCCCTCACAGGTACCCATTTCATTCACCTGGGTGAAGTGGAGCAATGTAGGGTTAATTTTTTGCTCAGAAAAAAATCAGTGATCCTGACAGGACTCGAACCAGGAACCTCTTGCTTCCTAGGCGAGCGTCCTACCACTGGACCAACGACCCTACAAAAAGCGTCTAATTGATATACAGTGAAACCCCTCTAAACCGGACACGTTTGGGGACAACATAAACGTCCGGTTTATAGGGGTTTCCGGTTTAGAGGGGTTTCAACCCATAGCTTGTTTCTAGTATGGAAGATAGCTGTTCACTTAAAGCAGATTGAAAGTAAAACAGAATGCGCCATAAGGCGCATTCTGCTTTACTTTCAACCTGCTTTAAGCTGATGATACATATTCCTGAATGTATTTTCTTCAGTGTAGTAATAAATCAAAGGTGTAAAATGCATATGTATGGTGTAATGGGTTAGAATAAAGAAGAGTTCGAAACGGGACCAAAGTTTTTGTCCGGTTTAGAGAGAATTCCGGTATTTAGAGGTCCCGGTTTAGAGAATTTCACTGTATTTTGTCAAAGCTGGTATGCAGATACAGCTAAAAGCGAAGTTTTAAATTTGTATAATAATATTAAAACTGCGTTTGGCTATGAAAGCTACATATATATTTTGTAATATGATTTGAGACATTTTATTTATAAAATTAGATTGTCAGCACATGCTCTACACAATAGAGTTAAACGAGCTGAAATATATTGTATATACATGTATTGTGTAAATAATGATGTTGAAGACGAAAACCACTTTATTCTAAAATTCCCATGTTATTTAGAGCTACGAAACAAATATTTGAATATATACTATTATGAAAGACCAAATATGGTTAAATTCCTAGAACTTCTTTAAACTGATGATAGAGATGTGTTGTGTAATCTGGCAAACTACTTGAAGTTTGCCTTTATACAACGGATCTCTATGTCGTACACGACGTTTAAATCTTCATCTAAAATTATCTAAAAATTATCATAATACTGAAATAGAAAATATTGTACGCATTGCGTATTTAGTGGCTTTTGACTAATATTAACTAAAACAGTTATTACCAACAGTAATTACTTGAATTTAATTGAATATGGCATAAAAGGTGGTATTGTTACTTATATTTTAAGATGATGTACTTATGTACAAGTCTGAATAAAATATGTTCTGTTCTGTTCTGCTCTGTTCTAATGGATAATTCCATTTTTCAATCATGTCCAGTATATTTTTGACTTTTGTTGTTGTTTTTGTCAATGCATTGTAGTACATGTTATTAACAAACAGTACGTATCCTGATCAGATGGTTTCTTTGAGCTGGGTTTTCATAATCGATATACAGTGGAGAAAACGTTATTTTTTCCCTATAAACGCGTTTACGCTAAATCTATTATTTTCAGTGCAAACAGTTTGGAGCTTGATCAGACGCCGTGTAACCCGGCGTCTGATCAGGCTCCAAACTGTTTGCGACTCAGATATAAATGAAAGGTCAGAATTGTCAAAAAGTTGTACTTTTCTACGTTTAAGTTTTTTGCGTTCGTTTGCTTTTAAACGTGAAAGAATAACGTTTTCTCCACTGTAGGACAATCGTCTGACAAGTTATCTTCGGATACTATGATGTCCTCTCCATCGACGGAGGAACATCATCATCATCAGGACAAGCGTACTCTTCAAAGGCACCCTGTTTACGAAGGACGCATATACGTGACTGGGATTCGAAGGGTTAACTCGAAGTACTTTATATTTCATGAGTTAAATTTCACTATTTCGAACTCGCATGAGTTGAGTATAACTATTTAAAAAAAAACCGTCGCAAATCCAATATTTGTTAAATTTAAGTAAAACATGGATATGTTCGACTTAAGCGAGTTCAAGATATAGAAGTTAACACGTTGGTGCCTAGCATAGGCAAACAGTTTGATGATAGGAATTCCAATATAAAATACTGAAAACGAAATGGAACACTTAGACGAGACACCCATAGATGGTCTAATCCAATATACGTGTGTCTTTACGTCTTCATCTTCACATCATTGTCTGTTTTAATGTTATTGTTCGTAATATCGTTTCAAAGTGTTTACCATTGAGATTTAAAGAGGCTCGCAACCAGATTTAGCATTAAAAAGAGTATTTTGTAAATATGTCCAATACTTATATCAACAGGTAAGAATAAGTTTAGGGTAAAAATTCTGTTTTAAAAATGCATTGCAATAAAAAAAATATATTGAGCTATGGTCGGATTCGAACCCGGGACCCGACATGCGGGGACAGAAAGGCAAAATAAGTCAACCACTCAGACCACTCGACCACGGGCTATCAGTCATATCTTTGGGATCGATTTAACGTACTTAAGTGTGTAGCGATGGAGAGTACATAATTCGGCTCGGGTTTATATCTGAGCCCGTGATCAATTACTGTTGCGTCTTTCGACGCAACGGATAAAGCGATGAAAAATATCTTAGAAATGAAGATTTGAAGACTTTTCTTAAGGATATTTTTCAACTTGTCATATTTTTCTAATGCCAGATGCACGGTAGTACTACACCTTTGGTTTTATTTAAGTATTGTCTTTTACTTTTGCAAAAACACAATCTGGTTGCGATAAAATGAATTGTCAATAAGTTGTCTTTCTCTCTATTTTATTGCAATGTAATGAAACATCTCTCGTTTTATAAATTGTAGTAAATGAAGTTGTTCTGAAAAAAATGTTAACATTATTTTGATCTTAGTAGTAAATAGTTTAGACTCTGATTAGACCCAGTATTACCAGGTTTTGATCTGGCTCCAAACTGTTTCCAATGGAACTAATTTTAGGTCAAACGCGTGTATTAGGAAATAAAATGGACGTCTTCTTCACTCTACCGCACCGTCTGATCAGGCCCCAAACTGTTTGACACATTTATCTAAAGTGGAGAAAACGCTATTCTTTCCCAACAAATGCGTATATATGCTTAAACTATTATTTCCATTGCAAACAGTTTGGAGCCAGTTCAGACGCCGACAAAACCGGCGTTTGACCAAGCTCCGAACGGTTTGCCACCAAGTTCAAAATAAATACATGTAGTCAGAATTTTCAAACTGTTGCCATTTTCTCACATATCATTGTCTTGCGTTTGTGTTTAAACGGGAAAGAATAATATCCCCAATGTAGGACTCTTCGTCAGAATGCCTTATACTTTGAGATCTCAAAGCAAACAGCCATTTTCAACCGTATGAGATTACAAACCCTTTGCCTGCTGGATGCGGCTTAAACGGGTTTTGCAAACAGTTTGGATCCAGATCAGACGCCGCGTTACGCGGCGTCTGATCTGGATCCAAACTGTTTGACATTCGTCTTTAGGTTTGTTACATTAAAATGCAAAAATCTAAATTTAACCAATTTTGCAGAGGATAACTTCAAAGCAGACGATTTCTCGACGGATAAGGGTAAATCTCAATGCATTTGAACATGTTAACTTCACAGAGGTGTTATTTTTCAATATATCAGAAAGATTTGTGATTTTGAAATAAATGGAAAGTAACAGATAAAGCATTTAATATGTTTGTCTTCACAGATTGGCTGAAAATTTGTCTCCATAGTAACCATTATGATTTTTCTAGATATGGCATTATCTCGATATAGCACAAGGTTTTGTTCTAAAAATGTCGAACAGGATGAACGTCGCCATAGCAACAATTTTGATTTTTTGTTTCAAAATTTAACTATTAAGGAGTGGCAGTTACGACATGACGAAAACGTGTGAAATTACATATTTGTGCTGTTTGGCAATCACAAGTTTTGCACTACTAAAGCTTTGATCAACCGACCAATCCCTGAATATATGTTATCTTCAAGAGGATGGACATCAAATGCAAGAAAATAAAAGGAAAGAAAATACTAAAAAAAGCAAATTTGTGATATTATCGTACATATGGTATTAGATACTATGAACAGTACACACACACTCTAACAACTGAATCTGAGTTTGTTTTAGATTTTCCCAATAGCCTTTTCTACTCCTTCTTTTCTACTGATCTGCTTTGGATGTTTGCTACAAATAAATTTGAAAGGAATACAAACACAGTGCTCCCTCTCTACAACAATACCCAATTGGAGACAAAGATTGTGTGTTGTTCGGAGGGAGTTGTTATAGACTTATAGAGAGGGAAATTGGCTTATATTTGCAAACAGCTTGAATCCAAAGCAGACGCCGCGTTACGCGGCGTCTGCTCTGGATTCAAGCTGTTTGTCACTCGTCATTAGGTTGTTGTTTTTTCTGTCAATATGACCATTACAGTGGAGAATGTGTTATTCTTTCCCAATAAACGCGTTTACACTAAAACTATTATTTGTAGTGCAAACAGTTTGGAGCCAGATCAGACGCCGGGTAACCCGGCGTCTGATCAGGCTCCAAACTGTTTGTCACCAAGGTAAACATGAAATATCAGAATTGTCCAAAAGTTGTACTTTTCTACGTTTTAGCGCTTTGCGTTTGCGTACGTTTGCGTTTAAACGGGACAGAATAACAGATTCTCCACTGTAGGACATACAGCGGAGAAGACTTTGTTCTTTCCCGTTAATGATACGTTAATGATACGTTAATGATACGCAAACAAATCACAAACACATTGCAATAAAACGTAGAAAATGATTTTTTTCGACAATTCTGACTATTCATTTGAATTTGAATATCAAACAGTTTTGAGTCTGATCAGACGCCGGATTACTCTGTGTCTGATCTGGCTCAAAACTGTTTTCTGTGGAAAAAATAGAATTAACGTAAACGCGTTTACTGGGAAAGGAAATTGTTTCCCACTGTATCTTAATTTTCTTTCTCCGCACGGGTTCGAATCCTAATCAAATTCATTGTTTTTTCCTGTTTCTGTAACATACAGTGGGGAATCTGTTATTCTTTCCCGTTTAAACGCAAACGCAAAGCACTAAAACGTAGAAAAGTACAACCTTTGGACAATTCTGATAATACATGTTCATCTTGGTGGCAAACAGTTTGGAGCCTGATCAGACGCCGGGTTACCCGGCGTCTGATCTGGCTCCAAACTATTTGCACTGCAAATAATAGTTTTAGCGTAAACGCGTTTATTGGGAAAGAATAACGTTTTCTCCACTGTAAATCCTTGTCATAAAACTTATATTTACAAGTTTATATTGGCACCTTAGATCAATTTACAACTTTTGTTTCAGTCCAAACCTGGTTTTCAGTCTTTTTAACCCTTTCACTCTCAATGACGCTTAAAAGCGCGTTTGAAAATAGTTTGGACCCTGATCAGACGCCGCGTCCAAACTGTTTGACACTCGTTTTGAAATTCCTTTAGTTAGACTGTCTCATTTTTTAAACTTTGAAACGACATTGCAGACAACAAAATTGAAGCAGACGGCAATGAAATGATGAAGGGGTAAAAATCTCTCAAAAAAAATTGGGACTGAAAGGGTTTAGGAGACGGAAAACCAAGTAAGTGTTCGATGTTTAACTATATGTCAATATTTATGATAACTGTACCAATTCTGAAGTCTGGCGACGGGGGAACGATTCTATTGCACAGTTGCACTGCTCTCATTATCTGTGTCCTCGCTGACATTGGACTGATGGAAGTCAAAATAAATCCACTTTATTGCCTCAGGAAATGAGCATTGTTCATCACCGACGGTTTTAAAGCTTTGTTTATGACTATCACAGCGAAGGATTTGCATACAGTGACTGGACTGAGAGCTACAGTCAAACATGTATTGCGCTTTCTGAATTACAGTGCTCCCTCCCTACAACGGCCCTCCTAACAACGACACCCTCCTTTCAACGACCCTTTCCGCAGATCCCTAAACAGGACAATTATATCTAACGCTTTTACTACTGCAATATCGTTTGCTTAAAATTGTCGCCTGCTATTTTTCTCAAAGTTGCATAATGGACATTTTGACAGAAACAACTTCCTGACGAGTGACAAACAGCTTGAATCCAGATCAGATCTGGATTCAAGCTGTTTGCAAGTGTAAGCCTATTTCGCTCTCTAAAACGACTCCCTCCGAACAACGCACACAATTGTTGTCTCCCTTTGGATGTCGTTGTAAGAGAGGGAGCGCTGTACTTTGTCACAATCTCTCTCCAACTCAAAATCTGGTTTACACGACCACATGTCTTAGTTTATATCTCATGAACAGATAGCATCTTAACCCATTACTATATAAAAACCTCTTACAGGGCTGCCATAACTTAATCATGAAACATCCTAAGTATTCAAGTTTTCTATTTTCCAAACGCGTTTACTTAAAGCGGGTTGAAAGTAAAGCAGAATGCACATTAAGTCCCATTCTGATTTACTTTCAACCTGCTTTAAGCTACCATCTGCTAGGATAAAAGTCCGAAGATTTCGGAAAAATACAGAGAAATGGCAGCCCTCCTCTTATCATTTCTACGTTAATTAAAGGAGTCTCTGAGAATAAAACATAGAAGGCATTTTCAGTATCTTTTTAGCGGCTGTCTTAAAGCCTTAACCCTTTCCCCGATAGAAGCGCCTTTTAGCGAATATGATTTATTCATCCGCTGAAAAAAATAGTTCCAATCTAATCAGTCATGAATATATATTATGGCGAATATTTTCTATATTCTAGCACATGGAAGCTTAAAGCAGGATAAAAGTAAAGCAGAATGCGCCTTAAGGCGCAATCTGCTTTACTTTCAACCTGCTTTAAGTAGTCACCTATCTTCAATACTATATATAGGCTATCAGGTAAAGGGTTAAGGCGCATTCTGCCTTACTTTCAGCCTGCTTTAAGCAGTCACCTGTTTTCAGAACTTGAAACAGACTATGGGAGAACGAGTTAAACTTTTTCATCAGATATATTTAATACGTTTGGTAATTCAGAGGCAGTAATCTAGGACACAGTTAAGGTAAACCTGACGAGGTCCTGTTAGAAAAGTAAAAAGGGGAATGATGACAGTATTCTTTCCCGTTTAAAAGAAACGAAAACGAAACGAAACATCGTATAGAAAATTTACGTATTCCTAAATAGTAAACAGTTAAGATTAATTAGAGTGACATATACAGTGGAGAATCTGTTATTCTTTCCCAATAAACGCGTTTACGCTAAAACTATTATTTGCAGTGCAAACAGTTTGGAGCCAGATCAGACGCCGGGTAACCCGGCGTCTGATCAGGCTTCAAACTGTTTGCCACCAAGATAAACAAGAATTATCAGAATTGTCCAAAAGTTGTTCTTTTCTATGTTTTAGTGCTTTGCGTTTGCGTACGTTTGCGTTTAAACGGGAAAGAATAACAGATTCTCCACTGTACAGTTTATACCCTGCCGATATATACTCAGTTACTTGGCTCTAAACTGTTTACAATCGGCACTTTTATTAGCACAATTGCGTCTACTGGGAAAAAATAAAGTATTCTATGATGTAATTGTGGTTTTGCAACGTATACAATTCACAAACAGCCTCTAAATAAGGCAAAACTAGTCAGTTTATTTAGTTTAGCACGTATCATTGGCTTCAGATTACTGCAGACGATTCCAAGTACGAAACGGTCGACTTTTCCAATGCGATTTACGCAAGGAATATAAAAGACTTCTCCCAGTCAAAGGCGCCTGAAATCCCGCGTAACAAATGCGTTTACTGCTGGCCAGTACAAATGAGTCTATAGATATCGGTTAGCCTCAACAACGGCTGCTAGGATATTGTCCGCTTAAAGGTGTCATTCATTTTGTTTCGCAAATAAATATTTCAGGTAATTTGTTCGAAGAAACATCAATATGAGTGTCAACAAGGTTGGATCCTGATCTGACATCGAGTTACTTGGCATCTGATTAGCATTCAAACTGTTTGCAAATTGCAAGGCAGTGGCAGTGGAAGGATTATTTGATTAGTCTTTGAAAATAGTTTGGATGTTATGCTAAACACAGTATTAGGCAGACTCATCTAGGGTTGAATTACTCGCGACAATGTCCGCCATATTCAATTATCTAAAGAGATGCATTTACTGACGGTCATTGGTGTAAATACAGTGGAGAAAACGTTATTCTTTCCCGTTTAAACGCAAACGAAACAAAAACGCAAAGCATTTAAACGTAGAAATATACAACTTTAGACAATTCTGACAATTCTTGTTGATCTGAATGGCAAACAGTTTGGAGCCGATCAGACGCCGGGTTACGTCCGGTCTGGCTCCAAACTGTTTGCAATATAGATAATAGTTTTAGCATTTAAACGCGTTTATTGGGAAAGAATAATGTTTTCTTCACTGTAATTATGAGCAAGCAATCCCAACAAACAGAAGAGACGTCACTATTCTCTCCCGTGAAAGCAAAAGGAAACGCAAACGCAGCGCAATGAAAACTAACACTTTGTTTAATATGTTGGCATTTTTTTAATGTGAGTTGAAAATACATGTAGTAAGAAACTTGGTCAGAAGACGGGTTCCAAACTGTTTGTAACAAAAAGAAAACGTTTTTAGCACAAACGCGTATATTGGGAAAGATTAACTTCCCACCGTGAATCAAAAAAGGTAGATTCTACATGAGCCATTTCTACGAATAAAAGAATAAAACGTACTACATGCAATATATACAGGAAGAATTTTCACGAAAACGGTTTTATTTCTAAACTTCGACTTTAAACCCACTTCGTGCTGCGTCCAGTATTTACCATATTTTGGATACCCGGGTATTTATTACATAAGGAAAAGGTTGGAAACTTGATATGCTCCAATATGAGGATAGTTCGGTCGGTTAGGGTGCTTTCATAGTAAGCCAACGGTCCAGGGTTTTATTCCCCATTTGAAACAAAACCTCTTTACTATAGAGAGTCCGATTTTATTGACATATCAGTCATGAATAACACAGAGATCACGGTATAAGTAATTTTAAGTTTTCGTCGATTAGACTAAATATCCGCTATATAGCTCATTCAATTGTGTTATGCGTTTAATGACTCGCTGGTAAATAAAACCGGACTATAACGATTGACTGTGCTATCAAACCACACAACGAAACCTATCAACCTTTTTGGCCATTCAGTGATAAGTGGTATTCAGCGAGTCCAATCGTGTCACAAACATTCCCGATGACTTCGTTATAAGTTAGCTTCGCAGTATAGTATAAGTTAAACCTGAAATGAACAAGCGTGTACATGTACATCGAAATCATTATCAACATAGTTAGATTCAAGATTTCTTTATTCAGTAATGTAAACACGTTGTGTTTCTTAAAACACCAAGATAATCATGAGAATATAATCATACTCTCACGCCAAGGATTCTTAACAATCTTCAATTTATGAGGTTCTTGTGACTTATCCAAATTATTTTTACCTTGGTGACAGTTTCGGTTCTCCATTGGAGCACCTTCACCAGACTGTGACATCCGCGGGAACGTGACGTCACAGGGTAGGTTTAGTACACGTTACCGCGGATGTCACAGTCTGATTAAGGTGCTCCAACTGTCACCAAGGTAAAAATAATTTGGATAAGTGACAAAAACGTCATAAATTGAGTGTATTACTATCCTGATGAACTTGATTCGAGACTTAACAATCTTCATTTGCAAGTTTCATTTAACATAATTCAAATTGACAGCGGCAAATAGTCTAACTCTAAACGATTATATCCATTTCAACCTCTTTAGGTTTTTACACGGCGCCATTGATAATATCAGGGCTGTCATAAGTTGACATGAAAAAGCCTAAGATTTCCAAATTTGCATTTTTCATGTGCGAATTTACAAATCGTACCTTTACTCCATAGCCTGTTTCTGGTTTTGTTGACATGTGACTACTTAAAGCAGGCAGGACGTAAAGCAGAATGCGCCTTATGGCGCATTCTGCTCTACTTTCAGCCTGCTTAAAGCTACAATGTTGTAGAAAAATTCCGAAGATTTAGGAAAAATCCGGAGAAATGGTAGCACTGAAATATTACATAATAAAGAGATACTTTAGATAGTATTTGATATTGGCAATCGTCATTTATAGCTTCAGATAAATTCTTACCTTCAGTACTAAATTAATGAATTAATTTAAAAACAATGGTTATATCATAATAGAATGACTTGATTGATAGCAGGAACGTATATAGAGTCTCTATATACGTTCCTGTCGATAGGTTGCAGCTTCTGGAAGGGGGATTTCTGCCTTTTATTGAATCTTAATTACTATAGTAATATATCTTGATAGATAATCAATTAATTTCGTTTCTGTGCTTGTTTTACATTGCCTAATATTGCAAATCCTTTCTTTGTCATATTTGCCAAACAGTTTGGATCCTGATCAGACGCCGCGTCACGCGGCGTCTGATCAGGATCCAATATGTTTGACACTCACTACGACATTACTTTAGCATACCACAACAACATGTATTTAAAACGACGTTGGCAGGAAGGAGGTACATGTAGAACAAAATGTACTTGGAGTGTACATTGATTGTAGACTGATGCAATTTGTTAGCTGACCGATCACTGACTGCACTTTCATAGTCCAAATTTGCTTTGGTAAATTGAATGGATTTACTGATTGACTTATGCAAACAATATTGACCTAGGTGAATACTTTAGGATCAGAGACAGGCTACAAGCGACGTGCCGTCAGTGGACATAATCAAGTTTATTTACATTTAGTTCTTCGACATGTTTCAGTAAATAATCTGCTTCTGTGTCAATGTTACTGGGCATTAATTGTATACAGTCGAATATTGTTCTTTCGAAAACATTTACTCAATTACTCTCAACATAACGTATTTAACGCCTTTTATTTATGCATTCACTGAAGAGAAGAGTTCCAATATACCGGTTTATAAGGATGAATACGTACCATAAGAAATATTTTCTACATTCGAACAGATGGCATCTAAAAGCAGAATGAACGTAGAGTATCCTGCTTTAATCCTGGTCCCCTCTCTTCAATTGATTCTAGAAATAGGCTGTTGGGCAATGGGTTAGGTCGAACTTATCGAACTAGACTAAAGCGCCCCCTCTCTACAACGACACCCGATGGGAGACACAAAGTGTGTGCCTCGTTCGGAGGGAATCGTTATAGGGAGGGAAATTATTTCATATTTGGAAACAGCGTGCCGCGGCGTCTGATCTGGATTCAAGCTGTTTGTCACTCGTCATTTAGTTATTTTCTGTCAAACAGTCGAATATGTAACTTTGAGAAAAACAGCAGACGACAACTTTAAGCAGACAATATTACAGCAGTAAAAACGTGAGGCATAAGTGTCCTGTTTACGGAACTGCGACAATTGTCGTTGTAAAGAGGGAGTCATTGTTGGGAGGGTCGTTGTATTAAGGTTTGGGACCCGTAATGAGATCGGACCACGCGTCAATTGATATAAGAACTCTACGGAGAGCGCCACTGTACGTAGAGAACCGATTTTGTTGCGATCTAATTTGGCGTACCCAACCTGAAAGGGAGTTCGAGTTATCGAAGTTGGACTGAACTGTGTAAGTCTGGTGAAATTCAAGTAGGGAAGTCAGATATGTTCATAATAGATAAAAACTCGAATACAGCTGGTTTTACTGAGGAGAGACAATTTGTGTTAAAGATTAGCTTATATGATTATACGACTCAACCGTTTATGTTAAAGAAACCCTTTTCGCACGTACGTGTATATCACCCATGTACTCTTTTAGATATTGGTTTTCAACCATATTTCTGACACGCGTAATGTTCAATATCTATGCGTTGCTATTAATTTATTTTTTTTTTAATTTTTTTTTTTACAAATATAGATATTTAATATTTCTTGTAAAAGAGTTTCTGAACCTTTGTCAACATATGTGTCTCTCGTTGACAGACAGACATGCAAAACATGGTTAACAGGTCCTGTTCTTTGTTGACATATCAAAAGGTTTTGGAAAATTCCAACCCAAAATGTGTGACTTTACACTATATCTACATATACTGCGCGTTATTTATACAATGAGATTGTGCTTTAACAATTATTTCAACTACTAATGACTTGGAGCCTTCACTCGCGGTCTGTTTACCACCCAGACTAAAAGAAACATCAGCGGTTTCAAGAGGCTCTCATATTATAATATTCTGTTGTATTGCTTTTGCCTTTCGTTTGGTTGAAACGATGCAGAACATTCTCCTCCCCTGTACACACAGTCAGTCAAATTATTTCATGATCTCCTCATACCAATCTTATCAATTACATGAATAATCCTTCTGTTGCAACCACTAAAAAGACAACTCGCTGATTGTATAAAATAGATTTGGGCCCTTGTAGTAGCCCTCTGATCAGGGTACACAATATTTGCATAGGATAAGTGTACTCTTCATATGTACACTGTTTGGTATGTAAATTTCGATTATATTCGTCCCTAGGGCTGTGAACGTGTTTTAAAAACCGTCAACAATATGAAGAAATATATAAACTTTTGTCTTCAACATTTGTACATTGAAGTTGCATTGCGTTTGCGAATTCGATGAAATATCTCCAAACTGGACAATATTAAAACAGTAGTTTCAGTTTCTAAACCAGTTGGTACAGTGGAGAAAACGTTAATCTTTCCCGTTTAAATGCAAACGAAGCGCAAATGCATCGCAATAAAATGAAGAATTGACAATTCTGACTATTCATTTTGTTGTGAGTTGCAAACAGTTTGGAGCCTGATCAGACGCCGGGTTACCCGGCGTATGATCTTGCTCCAACTGTTTGCCTTGGAAGTAATATATTTAGCGTAAACGCGTTTAATTGGAAAGAATAACGTTTTCTCCACTTTGGGAACTTTCTGTCTTTCCTTCATCCTGAATTAAGTAATAATTTGTCTTTTTGCTCTACTTTCTTTTCCAAGAAGTGCCCTTTTTAGAGGTTTTTCTGTTGTTGTTTCATTATAATTGAAATGAATAACGGTTTCTCTATTGTAAGATTCCCAAGCTTTCGACAAGAAGAGCGCAAGGTGTTGTTAATGTGGATATGTAGGGATTGCAATGACGTAATATATTTATTGTTTACTGGTGATCAATTTAAGTGTCCATACACTGTGTGCTTATTGCTCAAAGTATTCATAATAGATTTAGTCTCTGATGCTCTCAAACACTTGCTACTTTACAAAAAATTGTAATTTGTCTAACAGTTTGTTTGTTAGTTAAATGTAAGACATGTTTGTTTTCAGTCGGTAAATAGTTTTTAGCTACAATGTAATGATAAAAAAATAATATGTTGTTACACCGACCAGAATAAAGTTTCTTGAATCTTGTATTATAATATCTTGTATAAGACACACTGATTAAATGACATCGTCGGTATGATCTATTGGGTATGTAATATTTTCTCTGAATTAACACCGACAGTTTTCACGCACGACTCAGAAGTATTTGATAATGCGATTTACGCAAAGGCATAAGGAGATATTTGCAACCGAAGAGCGAAGAAAAACTGACAGTGCAAATCTATTTATCGCTGATCAACACGAATAATCTCTAGACGCCGGTGAATGGGTTGGTCTTTTAATAAACAATAGTTCTTGGATGCATGGCTTGTTAAGTAAAAAGGATTTGATATAGTCAAATAGAGATGACTGCTTAAAAAGGACCATAGTAAAGTAGAAACTTCATACGAGCTATTTGATTTATCATCCTGTTGTTTTAACTCATCGTGACTGGATACTAATATTGCAATGAACTCTCCATGTGTTATTGAAGGAAGATTTCATCATAGATATACATGTACATATACAATGATGATCCAAGCAACTTCAGCGTTTATCCATACAGCAAAATATTTCGTATGAAAAAACAAACAGTGCATACTCTGATGATACGATTTGTGTGCAACGATCTGACATTGGCTAACGTTTTCTTAACTGAATGTACATGTATACAGTGGAGAATCTGTTATTCTTTCCCAATAAAAGCGTTTACGCTAAAACTATTATTTGCAGTGCAAACAGTTTGGAGCCAGATCAGACGCCGGGTAAGAAAACAGGATCATAACATGCAGCACGAGACCGCTGCGTTAACTTTGCTGATATTATATTCTTTCCCAATAAACGCATTTATAAACTAAACAGTTACATGTATTTCTCATTGCATAAAGGTTGGAGCCATATCAGACGCCGGGTACAGATCAGGCTCCAACCTGTTTGCTACTCAGATTAAAACAAATAGTTTAAAGTTCCAAAAGTAAATGTCCACAGTTTAGTGCATTGCGTTTGTGTTTAAACGGGAAAGAAAAATGTATTCTCTACTCTTGAACATTAGTGTGACCTGTCATGCAGGGCTGCCATACGTTGACATGAACAATTCTAAGATTTCCAAATTTGCATTTTTCAAGTGCGATTTTACGAATCGTACCTTCACCCCATCGCCTGTTTCTAGTTTTGTTGACATGTGAATACTTAAAGCAGACTGGAAGTCAAGTAGAATGCGCCTACTTTCAGCCTGCTTTAAGCTACCATGTACTAGAAAAAAAATCCGAAGATTTAGGAAAAATCCGGAGAAATGGCAGCCCTGGTCATTGTATTTTCAGTACGAGGTACATGTAAGTATTATTATTTGTTTGTCAGTTTATGAGATAACTTCATTAAACGGCTTAGTATAATCGACTGAATTTATTTGACCGAAAGTTTCATAAATTTATTCCAAATGATAAAGCCGCTATAAAATATTATACAGTGAAACCTCTCTAAACCGGAACCTCTAAATACCGGAATTCTCTCTAAACCGGACAAAAACTTTGGTCCCGTTTCGAACTCTTCTTTATTCTAACCCATTACACCATACATATGCCTTTTACACCTTTGATTTATTACTACACTGAAGAAAATACATTCAGGAATATGTATCATCAGCTTGAAGCAGGTTGAAAGTAAAGCAGAATGCGCCTTATGGCGCATTCTGCCTTACTTTCAATCTGCTTTAAGTGAACAGCTATCTTCCATACTAGAAACAAGCTATGGGTTGAAACCCCTCTAAACCGGAAACCCCTATAAACCGGACGTTTATGTTGTCCCCAAACGTGTCCGGTTTAGAGGGGTTTCACTGTAGTATCAAAATTTGTTCGAACAATTATCTGAAAAATACACCAAAAAAACTATTTCTTATGTGCATAGTCATGCCAGCATAAAGTGGACTTATTTTTTCAGTGGAGGAAAACAGTAAGACCTCGCCAATTATGACCACTAAAAAGAAGGCTAATTGATTGTATAAAAGTCAGGTGACAGCTTCAAGCAATTTGACAGTAAAACAGAAAATTCCCCAAAAAGCTTTCTGTTGTACTGTCAACTTGCTTTAAGCTAACAATTGCTATGATATAGAAACTTTTTCTCTTGGTACATGTTCTATGAATATACATATGGAGTCGGGATTTTCTCCACCTGTAATAAGCTGGACGTCGCGACATGACTGAAATACTGTTAAAAGCGACGTAAAATCATAACCAAAATCAAAATCAAATACATATAGAGTCTAAATAGGAACTATTTTCTTCAGCGGAGGAAAAATTAAATGTGCTAAAAGGCGCTTCTATGGAGGAAAGGGTGAATACGTGATTGCAATACAAACAATATGGAGTAAGGTTGTTAACAATTCAGATAAAAACAAATTGCCGATATTTGCAAACGCTGTTATTTTCTACACTTCATTGTATTACGTTTTAATCCTTATCATGCTTAATTTTTTTTAAAGTTGAGAAACTATTTATATAAGTGGTAAATAGCTTGAATCCAAATCAGACGCCGCGTGACGCGGCGTCTGATTTGGATCCAAGCTGTTTGCAAATATTAGCCCAGTCGCGATAAGCCCAACAAGGGTTATAACGTATCTACTATGGAAAAGCAATGAGATCTCAGGGTATTTCGCAGATGTAGTTGTGTAAAGAAGTACATATTCTGTCAGACCACTCATAGTTAAACCCCTGATACATGGCCAAACAGTGATCAAGTGTCGGGCTGTTAGGTTGGGACGAGTGCCAAAACTGGGTTGGTAGGGTGATACCGTCACTCGTCGTCCACCCATTGAGATCTGTGAAGTCCGTTGCACCAGCATTGCTCCCGTCAATCCAGTATTCTCCGATACCATAACCTGATGATGATATACAAATATACTTATAGTTTAGAGCTCATAACACAGTATAATAAAACAACAAAATACCATACGTCCGATACGTTGCGACGCAATGTGATGCAATGCGATATATAACGCAATGTAATGTGGTGCATTTTGATTCAATGCAATGCGATACGATGTGGTGTAATGGGATGCAATGCAAGTCAGGGTGGTGCAATGTTATTCAGTGCGGTTCAATGAAATGCAATGCGATACAATGTGGTGTATTGGGATGTAATGCGAATGTACTGCTATACAAAGCGATGCAATGTGATGCAATAATTTAAGTGCGATATAATGCAATGTAAAGTATGATATAAAGCAATTTAGTACAAAACGATATACTACGATAGAGAAAACAAACAGTACTGCGATACCATGCCTTACCAACGAGCTTGGCTCATAGTTTGAAAATTATCTGTTATAATTAATACCATCTGCGTTTCTCTGAACAAATTACTATGTTATATCTTCTTATTAGAATCATCTCCCTGAGACAATTCTGTTCAATAGTAACAACCGGAGGCTTATTAACTCTTTCCTCCCTGAAACTTTAAATGGACAACTCCAGTTTCCATTTAAGTCTAGTCTATTTCTGACTTTTAAGGATTGTTTTTGTCAATGTTTGGCATTATGACAAACAGTGAAGACCCTGATCAGAGGGCTCCCTTCGGAGCCCTCTGATCTGGGTCTTCACTGTTTGCACAGGACAAGTGTATTATTCACATGTACACTGTTTGAAAAGGACACCTATATGCGGGACTAGGGCTCAAAGGGTTAAAGCCATTACAGAAGATATAAACGGAAAGGTTTGGTAAAAAAAAACTCCAGCGACGTTTATACTGGTCATTTAGAAACAGTGTAAATGTGAGGAGTGCGCCTGGACAATTCAAAAAATACAGATCCTGATCAAGGGGTCATTAAGGAGCCTTTTGAAAATGGTCTGCACTATGTATAAAATATCTTGTAATACTCGACCCTAAATATTAAAAAAACGGGCCAGATTTCAGTCGAAACTGGAATAATAAATTAACATATCCAGAGTTAGATGAGTTATTTCCATCCTGTGATATGCTGGATGATTTCGGATGTACAGTGCTCCCTCTCTACAACGAAACCCATTGGGATACATGGAATGTGTGTGTTGTTCGGAGGGAGTTGTTAAAGGGAGGGAATATTAAGTCTTGGCTTACATTGGCAAACAGCTAGAATCCAGATCAGACGCCGCGTAACGCGCCGTCTGAACTGGATTCAAGCTGTTTGTCACTCGTCATTATAGTTTATTCTATCAAACTATCCACTTATATGTAACTTTGAGAAAAACAGCAGACGACAATAATAAGCAGACGATATTACAGCATTAAAAGTGTTAGACAAATTGACCTGTTTCCGGGACTGTGGCAGAGGTCGTTGAAAGGAGGGAGCCGTTGTACGGAGGGAGCGCTGTATGATTTCACCTTACCTGTACACATGAGCAGGTTGATGGCGAAACTATTTCTGGCTTCAGTTAGAACCTGAAGAAGTCGACCTCCTTGGTTCGAACATTCAAGCGTAGCATCGGCCTGGTTTATGGCATTCCTGAACGCCCTGTAAAATATACAGTACAGTTGGACCCCTCTATAACGACCACTAAATTGTGTCAAATATTAGTTGTTAAAGACAGATAACTGCTTCAAGCAATGCTAAGTGAAACAGACAGCTCCAACTGGAGCTGTCTGTTTCACTTTCACATTGCTTTAAGCTGTCACCTGACTATTATATAGATAATTAGCCTTCTTTAGAGAGGTTCTACTGTAATGTAATTTCAATAAACTAATACATTATTCTTTCTGAATAAGTGCGTGTATAATAAAAATTAATATGTCCATTACATACAGTCAGATAAGACACCGGGTAACCCGGTGTCTGATCAGGCTCCAAACTGTTTGCTTTTCAGATATAAGAAAAAGTCAGAAACTGAATACAATGTACTCTACATAACAAGCAGCGTACATATGGAGAATACACTTGTCCTGTGCAAATAGTGTATACCCCGATCAGAGGGAGGCCTTTGGTCAGTTTCTGCACTGTTTGTCATTTTGAAAAATATTACAAAATGTCTACCCTTAATTTTCGAAACCTGACTAGATATCATTGGAAACTGGAAGTGACCATTAAAAGTTTCAGGGGTGAATGAGTTAATTTCACTAACCTGTATGTAACCGTACTACCATCGTCAAGTAAAACTGTTCGAAATATAGAATCGTCTGGAGGGCATTCAAACAGTGCAGGAGGTTCTGATAAAAAGGAAAGAAAACTACAAATAAAACCACCAGGCGACAGGTTAAAGCCAGATGAAAGAGAACCAAGGCAAACTTGATATCGAAAGCTCCTGTCATAAACGACCAACATGTAATTAGAGACCTATAGTGGGAAATATGTTATCCTTACCATAACACGCATTTGCGCACAAGCAAATATTAACTTTGCAACCATTTTGGAGCCATATCAGACGCCGGGTAACCCGGCGTCTGATCTGTTTCCAAACTGTTTGTAATTCATATGAAACTAAATCGTAAGAAAATTTTGTATACAATAGCAAATTTCAATATTTTATTACAGTGCATTGCGTTTGGAGTTGATTTTGTTAAAATGCATTTTACATGATACAGTGGAGAATCTGTTATTCTTTCCCGTTTAAACGCAAACGTACGCAAACGCAAAGCACTAAAACGTAGAAAAGAACAACTGTTTAACAATTCTTATATTTCATGTTTATCATGGTGACAAACAGTTTGGAGCCTGATCAGACGACGGGTTACCCGGCGCCTGATCTGGCTCCAAACTGTTTGTAAAAGAAAAAATAGTTTTCGCGTAAACGCGTTTATCGGGAAAGAATAACAGATTCTCCACTGTACACCCGTTAAATGGCAGCTAAACACAAAATTTACTTTTCAAAAACTATTTTTGCATTAACAACTCATATTTAAGATCACTAACTTAGGTTTACATTTCTGCGCTTGAAGCAGGCGATTATAATACACATGTAGCAAGATGAAAGTAAAGTGCTTTTACTTTACTCTTTAACTGGCTCTAAGCTGCCACATGTAGCTTATATCCTCAAAGCGGTTCTATGCTATAGAATCTTAATTGTCTATGCAAATATCCTTTATTGATTTTCTTCAGTGGAGGCGTAACAGTCTAATTAATGGGAGTAATAGGTTAAATAGAGACAGCACATTGGATGATTACAGAGCTCCCTCTCCACAAGAACACCCAACAGGAGACATTTAACGTGTACAGTGGAGAATCTGTTATTCATTCCCGTTTAAACGCAAACGTACGCAAACGCAAAGCACTAAAACGTAGAAAAGAACAACTTTTGGACAATTCTGATAATTCTTGTTTATCTTGGTGGCAAACAGTTTGGAGCCTGATCAGACGCCGGGTTACCCGGCGTCTGATCTGGCTCCAAACTGTTTGCACTGCAAATAGTAGTTTTAGCGTAAACGCGTTTATTGGGAAAGAATAACAGAT
Source organism: Gari tellinella (assembly GCA_922989275.2). Taxonomy (NCBI): domain Eukaryota; kingdom Metazoa; phylum Mollusca; class Bivalvia; order Cardiida; family Psammobiidae; genus Gari; species Gari tellinella. Next base: position 70,422,232 of record OV277866.1, read on the forward strand.
ATTCCACTGTATGTTGTTCGGAGGGAGTTGCTTTAGGGAATGGAAATTCATACTCAAACAATTGGCTTACATTTGCAAATAGTTTGAACCCAGACCAGACGCCGCGCAATGCGTCGTCTGATCTGGGTTCAAACTGTCTGTAATCCATTTTTTTTCTCAAAATGTCAAATACTTAAAATTGAGAAGAAAACAGCAAACGGCAATTTAAAGCAGATTATGCATACTGGAGCAGTGAATCGTTAGTTATGATTATACTTGTATTGTCTTATTGGGGAACAGTGGTACAGTGGAGAAAACGTTATTCTTTCCCGTTTAAACGCAAACGTACGCAAACGCAAAGCACTAAAACGTAGAAAAGTACAACCGTTGGACGATTCTGATAATTCATGTTTATCTTGATGGCAAACAGTTTGGAGCCTGATAAGACTCCGGGTTATCCGGCGTCTGATCTGGCTCCAAACTGTTTGCAGTGAAAATAATAGTTTTAGCGTAAACGCATTTATTGGGAAAGAATAACGTTTTCTCCACTGTACATGTAAGTAATTTTTGGTTGGAGGGAAAACATGTAGTTGTTCGAGGGGGGGGGGGGGGGGGGGGGGCACTGACTGTAATGGCGTAATGGTATGAATGATGCCCTTACCGTGTTCAGCAACAAAGTAGACTGCAGAGTGGACACCGATGAGTCCAGTGGTGTGTGTAAAGATGGTATCATGTACCTGACAATGTTGGCTGGAGAAGACGTAAAAGAAAGACGTGCAGCTGCTGAGCGATAAACAAGTAATACCGCAGTCGTGTAGACTGTGACCGAACTTGTCGCCATTGAAACCAGAGGGCCGTATAAATCCATCGAGTGCTTGGTCTCTCGCAAAGTGTTGAGAGGTCTCGGTAGCAGAGGCTTGGGCTGAAACAACACGATGTTAGGATATTATTATCTCCTGTTTAACCAATTTGTGCCCGGTGGATTATTCCATGCTTATATATAGCATTAGTCCATATTTGATATAGGGGGTGCCTGGTCTAAATGTCCATTTTCGTTTTGTTTTATATTGACATTCCTATCAGAAAACAGTGTAGACTCTGATCAGAAGCCGCATTATCTTCTGGTCAGACTATACACTGTTTGTATATGTCCTATTTATAGGACCGTATGCAAAAATAGGTTAAATAAAAAATAAATGCAAACGAAATGCACTGAAGTGCAGAACAATGACGGTGTTTAGAATATGCTTCAGCTAGATTAACACACACCAGAATCCTTGCATTTAGCGCTAGCCGAACACTGTAGCTTGTTCAGACACCCAGGTACATGTACCACGAGACTGATCTGTCTCCAAACTGTTTGTAATAGAAATGTTGTTTAGTTTAATACAAACGCGTTTACTGAAAAAAATACATTGAGGAAAATACATTTTTATTCTAAAAAAAAAAATACCTGTAATTGTTAGTCCCGAAATGGCAGCGAGCCACCTTAGTAGAGATCTCATTTTAGATGTTGTTTCTTTGAACAGTTACAGACTTATGATATAATTGGGTAGGGCAAAACTAGTTCAATATAGTACAGTGGACAATACGTTATTATTTCCCAATAAACGCGCTTGTACTAAAATATCAGTTTTCATTGTAAACAGTCTTGAGCCAGACCAGACCAGACGCCGGGTGACCCGGCGTCTGATCAGGCTCAACACTGCTTGATATTCGGAGGAAAATGCATAATCATTCTTTTAAATAAACTATCATTGTATCCATTTGATTACAATACGCGTTTCGTTTGCGTTTACACGGAAAAAATAACGTATTCGCTACTGTAAGCTTACTAAGAAAGGTCGGGGCAAATATTAGGCAGTAACAAATATTACATAGTCCTAAATAAAAGTGTTGTTACCAAAGAAATATTGTTTGCCCATTTAGCTAACACTTTAACTATCAAGCCATTGTGTTATTAAAATGTGATATTCTGTGTTTATTTATAACATTTATAGATTGTTTAAAATGTAGCATCAGTTATGTTCATATGAGTGTTAAACAGTCTGAATCCTGGCAGGGCCCTGAGTATCTGCGACCGCTGAGCCGAACAGTATTTAAAGACTAATACTTTAGGTATAAGGCAAAAAAAAAACGAATTACGGAAACAACTACGTAAATAAATACAGTAACACTTCTCCATTAACCCTTTCACTCTAAATGACGCCTTAAAGCGTGTTTGCAAACAGTTTGGGTCCTAATCAGACAACGCGTAAAGCGGCGTCTGATCAGGACCTAAACTTTTTTGACACCCTTATTGATATTTATTAAGTCATACAACCGTAACCCCTTCACTGCCTTATCCCGAGTGCAAGAGTAATTTGCAAACAGTTTGAATCCTGATCAGGATCCAAACTGTTTGCCACTCATTTCAATAGTTCTCATATCAAAATACCCAAAAGTTAATTATTAGAAACAAAAGCAGACGACAATTGTTTTCAATTGATGACGTCACGGCAGTGAAGGGGTTAAATCTAACTTTGAAACGTGCCTTGCAGACAGCAAGGACAATATAGCGGTGAAGGGGAAAATCCCCGAATAATTTGATCATGAAGGGGTTAAGGTCCCTCAATTATTTTAATTCATATTTTGTGTATAAGGCAAGTGTCTGCTTAAGGTTTTACTTTCACATTGCTTTAAGCTTCCGTGTGATTTTTATCCATCCAATTAGTCTTGTTTTAGTGGTAGGAATAGAGAGGCTGTACTGTATTCTTTGTACGTCAATAAAATACCACTTATTTAAACTATTTTAATAATTAATGAATGCAATAACAAAGCTTGATAATTTCGTTTTAATTGTACTAATGTCCATTGTTTTCCTTTGCGTATCAATAACGAGTGTTTATGCCCAACAAATTTACACAGTACACGTATAAAATACAGTAGAACCCCTCTATTACGACTACTAAATTATGTTAATTATAGGGTGTTAAGGGTGTATGAAAGTCATGAATTTGGGAATTTTTCAAAGTATATGAAAACACTCTATGATGGTTTTGTATTGAAGAGCTATCTAAGATGAATGAAAAAATAGAAAGAGTGTACATTTTGGTGAACAACTTTTGGCTCTACGGCCATGTAAAATTTACCCCACCCACTCTTTCTTATTTTGTCCTTTTCAAACAGTCCGCTTCAATAAAATCCATTTCAAATGAAAAGAAATATGATAATTTGGTTTTGTGTTATTTATTTCATGTCTATGGTAGTAGTTATTCATACAAAAACTAATTTAAGAGAAAAAAGGCACCAAATGTGAACTTTATAGAGCTCTAAATATCATCGATATTGTACTTTTTTGTAAATTTTGTAAAGGGAGATAACTCTTTTTACTTTAATAACTTAAAATTTTCAACACTGACCTTTCAATTTCTTTTCATAATTTGAACTGCCTTAGCACAGACTTTCATCTGTTAGAATATAAGAAAAAGTTTAATACTAGAACTATTTCATTTTCAAACGCTTTTACTTTTTTTCATAAAATAAAAAATCTAATAAAATCATGCCCTATAAGAAGCATATCTTGGTGCCTGCTTTGTCTAAATTTGGTTTCTATATGTGAAAATACCACCATAGACATGAAATAAATAAAGAAAACCCAAACTATCGTGTTTGTTTTGTTTTGGGATAGATTTTACTGAAGCTTGTACTCTGAATGGGTAATTTTTTTTAAAAACAAAAAAGATCCAAATTTGACATACCTTTTTCAAATCGCTGTAGCTAAAAAACAGGACACAACCATATACTTTTTTCCCCATTTTTACATTCATCATAAACTGCTCTTCAAAAAAATAACAATGATAGAAAAAAGGTTTAATACTTTGAAAAAACCGCTTATGGATTTGATACCCCCTTAACGACAGGTGACCGCTTAAAGCAAGATGACAGTAAAACAGAAAGCTCCTACAGGAACATTCTGTTTTACTCTCACATTGCTTTAAGCAGTCACCTGTTTTTTTATCTAATCAATTAGTCTGCGTTTTAGTCGTCGTAATAGGGATGTTGTACTGTACTATTATTTGCACTTGATATGATTGTCCCGTTATTATATACAATGGGTAGGGTGATATTCACTACTGTTCAATAGAAGGCAAACGCAATACAATAAAATGTAGAAACAATGACAGGATACTGAACATTCTGACGATTTTTGTAAAACGAGTGGCTTACAGTTAAGAGCCTTATCAAACGCCGAGCTACGCATGTAAAAATAGACCCGTTTATTGGGAAAAACTAACTTTATTAACTGTTGTTTGTCTTAAAATCTTTGACTTTAAAAAATGTAGATAAAGAAGAACTGAGGAAAAACATACATGCACAAAACGATGTACTTCTTAAAAAATGAGAGACGTTTATACTTTTGTTGAGTTTATCGGAAATTTTAATTAGAAAAAGTCAAGCAGACGACAATTGTTTTAAAGTCCTATCGCAATGATAGGAAATGGGTTAATTAAATGTTTGTAATATATTTCGTGACGCAGGCGTGATGTATTGTCTGACAATATTGACCTGACGTTGAACTTTATGCATGAATAAATTATAATAAGATAATGCAGTATAAATCAATAATCGATAGCCTACGTACAATTTCGGGTTATTTCGACTGATTACGTGAATCTTGTTACAGTTGTGATCCTCAGTGGATTAACACTCCATATTAAGCAAGTCCAAATAATTGATGTTGATAAACTATTATTCCCGAGTCTCCTAGTATAATCGCATCTACTAAAATGCACCATTTTGCGCTTTCGAGTGGGTTTTAATCCAGGTAAGATCATTGATGTCCTCACCTGCGACTCTTGCCAATATATACCTAATTTACAACCCCCAGATGTAACTAATCTGCAATAGGTGTGTCGATAGAGCAAGAGATTTGTAACATCGAGGTTCCGGGTTCGAATTCCGATAGAGGGGAAACTATTTTTATTTTATAAAATGTTATTTTTTAGACCATACAGACGCTATGACATAATCTTTTTAAAAATAACAAAAGAATCGTGTTCCAATCGAAATAGATGCTGTATGATTACTTAAAGAAACAGTATAAATTTAAAAAAAAAATGTATGAGTATTGCATGGGATTCGAACCACTGACTGTACGGAAAAATAATGTATAGTCGTCTCTCTTACCACTTGCGCTAAATACCTGTCGATATTTGTGGAACCGGGCATTGCTATAATTTCTCGGTGCCGATGTGGTACATGTAACAATGTGCGTTCTCGTAATATAAATGATAACGAAGTGTTCCGAAGCTATATTTAGAAATGCAACAAAGTGTGAAATTATGCTAATAGAGGTCACCAACGTCAGGTCAATATTGTCGAACAATAGCTGATGTGTGATTAGACACAATGTTGGTATCGACTTTCTTCCATGTAATGTCCGATTTTTCTGACTTGGCCGAGTTATTTTTAGAACAGAATAGTTAAAATTGGTGAATAGGTAAGCAAGGTAACATCGGATATATAATCGTATGTATGCGTCCCTACTTGAGATAAGTATGATCATCGTGCAGCACGAGGCCACTGCACCAACTTTACTGATATTTTATTATTTCCCAAATAAAAGCATTTATATACTAAAACTATTATTTCCATTGCAAACAGGTTGGAACCAGATCAGACACCGGGTAACCCGGCGTTTGATCAGGCTCGAACCTGTTTGCTAATCAGATTGAAAATATAGTTAAAATGTCTAAAATCCGGTAATTTTCCACAGTTTAGCGCATTGCGTTTGCGTTTAAACGGGAAAAATAATGTAGCCTCTAATGTACATTACGCACAAAAATACAGCTATCCGTATCTGTAACTGGCTGTAGAGAACACCCATCCCTTTTAAAGTTTTAGAATGGTCCAATCTAAAAAATATCTTGGACAAGTCAGAAGAAAACACTAACATAGGCCTAAATGTCACATGACCCCGGTGATAAACAAATCAAAAGAAAAATAAATGTCTTAAGTTAAAGACATATTCCTAGCGAAAGCAAGACAAACGTATACAAAATAATTTTTCAAAACCAATATTTAACTAATTAGACTAATTAGAAAATTGTTTGGAATAGAGAGTGGACTTTATCCCCAAACGACGTGTTTGTACTCTTTAGAAAGAGTTTTAATCCAGACCGAATACCGAATACCCTGGTTGTCTTTTAAGAGTCCACACTTTTTGGCGCTCCTACCAATGTTTCAGTCAGTCTTAACCTCCCTAACCACACAGATAAGCCTTTTGATTAATACTTTCTCAGTAACAGAAACTACGGTGGTTTAAGTGACAGGTCCTTGTACTTTCGCCAGTGTTTCAGTCAGGTTGAAAATCCCAGTCCAGAAAAATATCTATATCTACACATTGTACATAATAACAGTCCACTGCGCTATGATTTTTGTGCATTTGTTAGAAGTTTACGAGCATTCTGTGAAAATGTATTTTTTTTTAGATGAATTGGTAAAACAATGCCCTGTGTTTATTCCATTTATGCCTATTTTCCACTGAAATAGACATTAGCGAACAGTGAAGACCCTGTTGAGGCGCTGCGTGATGCGGCGTCGCATCATGGTCTACATTGTTTGCTAATTCATATAAAAGATATGTGGTGTGGACAAACACTGTAGTGGCTTACATGTAATATATAAACATAATTTTTATAATGAAATCCTCCAGCAAGCACACAGGGAGAGTTCATTGCAATCCATGGGTAAAGAAGAGATAATAATGTACAGTATTATGTCCATGATTGGTTACCGTCTTAATTCATTATTGATATGGAGATTGGGTAACTTGGTTACTTGACCGCGTAACACCATTACGACCGTGGGAGTTTCAAGTGAAATCGAATTGCCCTTCAGTGGGTCCACAGCGGCCGGCGAATTATTGGTTTAACGGTTTTATTTAATATTGGAAACAGAAAATCGTTTGACAGCTTTCAGTTACAGAAACATCCCTTCAAAAAAGAAGAAACAACGTTCATATCCCAGAAGCTTAAATATATTGCAGACAGGGTAGGGGCCAGATAAGATGCCGTGTAACTTACTTAAAAAGTAATCGCGATCGCTTCCATGCGTAACACAATTATTTCAATAGGTATTTCTACTGAAATCAAATTGTTGTTCAGCTTACAGTTGAGAATCTGTTATTCTTTCCCGTTTAAACGCAAACGTACGCAAACGCATTGCACTAAAACATAGAAAAGGACAACTTTTCGACAAATTTGACTATTCATGTTGATCTGAGTGGCAAACAGTTTGGAGTCTGATCTGGCTTCAAACTGTTTGCAATGGAAAAAATAGTTTTAGCGTAAACGCGTTTATTGGGAAAGAATAACGTTTTCTCCACTGTATCCACAGTGGACTGTACACTATTGCCTTTTAAACGGTGTTGGCTTAACTAATTTAAGACTAATGTCTACTAAATAGGATACGGGTGAACACATCGTCAGGAGGGGTCAAGTACTTCATGTGTAGAGTCATCGTATTTTGACCGGGTGGTAAAATTTCGACATCGAATTATAAGCGGGGAGTCACTTTATAAATACGTAATTGAAAAATGACCGCTGGGTTTGTAGTTGAGACCTTTTTCTGTCGTTGAAGCCACATTTACCTTATTTCATACCTTTAATTTAGTCCTCCGCTGAAAACATCCTCTTCAGACAGTCATGAATATCCACCCTAAGAAATATTTTCTATATCCTAGCAGTTGGTAGCTTAAATCAAGCTAAAGTTGAAGCAGGATGCACCGTAAAGCTCAATATGCTTTACTGTCTAACTGCTTTAAATGGTCACCTGTCTTAGACACTAGAATCAGGTTATGTGTTAAAGAGTTTAGATATATGAAAGCTTAATCAAGGACAACAGTTATTCTTTGTCATTGGAACTAGATATGACTAAATTTGAATGTTTGTTGAGCGAGTATATGCCGGGTTTTGTCAACTGGCAGGGCGGGGCTAACCTTTGGCAAAGATAAAATAATTTACTTTTGATATAAGGGTTGATAGGTATAGTTTCGTATTAAATCGTTATTGTCCGATACTTTCAACTTGAAGAAACACAATTTATGCGAGCGCCAATTTCCACATGCAATTGATAGATACAGTGCTCTCTCTCTACAACAACTCGCAATGGAAGACACATTTTGCTGTCTTGTTCGTAGGGCATTGTTATAGGAAGAGAAATTAAGACTTGGTTAACATTTGCAAACAGCTTGAATCCAGATCAGACGCCGCGTAACGCGGCGTCTGATCCGGATTCAATCTGTTTTTCATTCTTCATTATTTTCCTTCTGTCAAAATGTCCATTGATATGTAATATTGAGAAAAAACCGGCAGACGACAACGATAATTTCCGGTAATAAAAGAGCTTGCTGCCGCACCCAAAGTTGAAATGCAAAAGTCCGTAACGAAACTCCGCCCTGCCAGGACAATAAAAGCGATCTATATAAATAAAGCTTTGAACCACAATATCATTTTTTAATCTGAATGCCGATGCTTACACTATAATGTTTCTGCCTAACTTTCATGCACAGAAAACGTTTGGGATATTAATGATATGATGGGGGATTTCATCTGGAAATTAAAGTCCCCTTGTGTTTTCAGACCTTTTCTTAATGCCTGAAATACAATAACGGTTAATAATAATGTTTGAACATTCTTATGGGCCAAACGGATCTATGAAATGATGAAGACGGACCTAAATCACCAAAAAGGGCGATTTAAAATCATAACAAACCGAAAATAGAACGTCTGACATAAACATTACCACACGGCTTAGTATCACGTGATACAGCCGAAATCAAATTCACAGGATGCAACGGTATCTACCTCCGCCCGTTCATCCATCAGTCAGTTAGACTATCACACTTTTTTGTCCGCTCTCTAACTCAACTATTTTTTATCCGATCTTCCACAAACCTGCTGAAAATTTTCATTGATATAAAACAAGGTTTAGTTTGGTTACTACTAAAATCGCAAACGGTATTTTTGAGTTATTGCCTGTTAATTAATAAAAAAATGACTGTTTCAGTCATTTTTGCACATAAAACAAACAGCTTTTATCGGATATTCACCAAACATGCTACAAATATTTATTCATATAAAATTTAGGTCTAGTTTGATTATTACTAAAATCGCATATGGCATATCTGAGTTTTTGCCCTTTATGTATTAAAAAATGACTGTTTTCAGCAAGTTTTGCTCTCTAACACAAATACGTTTCATTGGATCTTCACTAAACTTGCTGAAAGTTTTCATTAATATAAAATCAAGGTTAAATTTGAATCCTACTTAAATCGCATAAGGCATGTTGGAGTACTAGCCCTTTAATTATTAAAAAAATGTCTGTTTCAGTTTTTCTTGCTCTCTTACACAAAGAATTTTCATCGGATCTTCACCAAACTTGCTGATATTCTTTATTTATATAAAATCTAGGTCTAGTGTGATTATTACTAAAATCCCATAAGGATTATCTGAGTTATTGCCCTTTATGTATTAAAAAGGACTCTTTCACCATTTTTTGCTCTCTAATACAAATACTTGTTTTTATTGATTTTCACCAAACTTGCTGAAAATGTTTATTGATATAAAATCAAGGTTTGGTATCAATACTACTAAAGTCGCAAAAGGAATGTCTGAGTTTTTGCCCTTTACGTATCAAAAATGAATGTTTCAGCATTTTTTGATTTCTAACACATACAATTTTTATCAGATATTCACCAAACTTGTTGAAAATGTTTATTAATATTAAATCTAGGTCAATCATCTTAACTACCAAAATCGCACAAGGCATGTTGGAGTTATGGTTCTTTAATTTTTAAAATTTTGCTATTTTTTGCCCTGTCCACTTTGTAAAAGGACCAGTTTTTATTCTATTTTTAGGCAAATATTTGGTCAATGGTTGCATGTGCTTCATCTTAGCCGTGTTGGTAATAAGTTAAGTAATAAATGACCTTTCTCCTTTACCTCTTGAAGGATTTACATTCAACTGTATTCTATTTTTTTCCTTGACCTAGATTTAATACCAATACACGTTGTCAGCAAGTTTGGTGAAGATCCAATAAAATGTGTTTGTGTTAGAGAGCTGAAAATGCTGAAACAGTCATTTTTTAATTATTCAATGGCAATAACTCAGACATGCCTTATGCGATTTTGCTAGTTATTGAACCTGACCTAGATTCTATACTAATAAACATTTGTAGCAAGTTCGGTGAAGATCCAACAAGAAGTGTTTGAGTTAGAGAGCGGACAAGGCTGAAACAGTCATTTTCAGCAAGCTCAAGGTATAGATTCTCCATAATATTTTTAATCGCTTACCCACCGTGAATAATATTTACACGTTGTGACTGGATCTCATAGTGTTTAACCCTAATCCTACTGGTCGTAACTTTACGGAGTTTACAAACTGTTTGAATCTAGAAAGACGCCACGTAACGCGGCGTCTCATCTGGATCCAAACTGTTTGACACTCGTCTTAAGGTTTGTTTAATTAAAACAATGCATAAATCTAAACTGAACAAATTTTGCAGACGACACTGTCAAAGCAGACGTCTGTGCAGCAGAATAAGGGTTAACCGCTATATTTTCAGTGCTCCAGATACACATGTAAGCGGGAGTAATCTGAACTAATCTAACATTTTCTCACTAATTTCAGCACCGAATGCTATGGTGTTACTACTGATTAAACCGTCTCTTCGAGACAATTTTAATGAGTATGACACCATTGGGTTTAAAAGCAGAAATAAAGATTTTAGTTTTCGAAATACTTCCGTTATCTGGAGCCCTGTATTTACAGAGTTGTCATTCTTTCCATTCATAAGGGAGGCTTTTTAATTTGTGCCGCACAAAAATATTATAAATAAAATTTAAAAAGCGAATTTCTTAGATAAAGCCGGTTTTTGTGAAAGAATCACGTCCAACGTAGTTCAAATGGGACCTCAAACAACCGTTTTATGCAGGTTTCTCAAAAACACAATGCGGCTTTAAGTAAAACCGAGTTTTAATCAACTCATCTAGTAAACCATTGTTTAATGGGCCTATGGCTAGACATTTCCAAATAACATTATTTTTAAATGACATCGTACTAAGATTATTTAAATTATATAACCATAATACATGAATTAATAAAAGTAACATTTCCGCTGCATTATGACTTGTTCTCTTCAAAATTGCCCTGTAACAACGGTACGAATATTGTTTCACAAACAACAAAATATTCTAGGCGAAGCCAATGACATATTTGTTGCACGTTATATAGTGCTCTTACCGTTGTTACAGAACACTTGCAAAGTTGACTAAGGAACTGTATAATATAAAGAGTTATATAGTAAACACCTGACACTGAGTCAGTTATGATGGCGGTCTGCTTTCAAACTGAAGAAAGGTTGAATATGACTGCTAAACTGTTAGGATTTAGATCAGCCACCGCGAAACGAATCATTACACGGCGTCTGGTATGGATACAGTGGAGAATCTGTTATTCTTTCCCGTTTAAAGGCAAACGTACGCAAACGCAAAGCACTAAAACGTAGAAAATAACAACTTTTGGACAATTCTGATAATTCTTGTTTATCTTGGTGGCAAACAGTTTGGAGCCTGATCAGACGCCGGGATACCCGGCGTCTGATCTGGTTCCAAACTGTTTGCACTGCAAATAATAGTTTTAGCGTAAACGCGTTTATTGGGAAAGAATAACAGATTATCCACTGTACGAATAGTTTGCATCTTATAGCTAAGCGGCGCTGCAATAGCATGATGAGGTTTAAATACATTTTCTGACCTAGTTTCGGTGATTACATTGTAGGCAGGAAAAGTTGTACAAAGCCAGCTGATAAGTGTGATAATGTGTATGCACAGAATAAATGAGAATTAAATTAGAATGAGAAGGGTTTGCCATATTTGGCACACATATGTGGCATATAATTTAGGACACGGTGACATTTGACATTTGACCTAAAACACACGCTGTTCGGCAGTTTCCTTATACATTTTCAGCTAGGGACACCAACTTTAGAGTGCAATTACATCTTTCGATGGCGGATGGTCGTGTGTTACTTTCAAATTAATGTTCTCTTGACCTTGGCCGTTGATATTAATACTCAACAAAATAATTGAAGGGGCAAAGGTATAAGTTCATATATCTTTTTAAAAAATGCAAACATTTTCAAGGTAATAGAGTGAATGCGTGTTTAGATGCTTTAGAATAAAAACATAAGAAAAAAAAACGTCATTATGTGCAAAAATGGTCATGGTTGAATGAATTGAAGCGGACAAGTATCAAAAACACGGTTTTTAACGTCCACTGGATGTTTGCACGATGTGTCTGCATATTCTTCAACGATTAGTTTTATAGCTGTTTTCATTATATCGAGTGCATATTTGTATCTTAAGCAAAAATAGATTGCATATGAGTACAAAATTTGAAAACTATGCCCCTAAAGACGTCATTTGTCGTTTTCCAACGTCAAGTTGCGACAGAGTTTAACGTTAGCAAGGGTGTCGTCGACAGGTTGTGGTAGTTGTACATAGACACTGAGATGGTTAATTGGAGATCAGGTCAATGTCGTTTGCAGGCCATATTTGAAGTAAAGGACCGATGTTGTCACTTATGGCATGACGTCAACGGCTCCATTCCCTCATTACGCTTAATAGTGTTTATAAACAGACGTGTGGTTACATGATTTCTATTCAGATCGTCGGGAATAGACTTCATGCTGCAAACGAATGGGCTAGAAGACCTGTCGTGTGACCGGCCTTGACCCCACACCACAGAAAACGTCATCTAGCGTTTTGCCAGAAATCATGCCATTTGAACGTTTACGTTTTCGCAACGTATTGTTGACTAGTAAGTCAAATTTCATTTTGGATTTAAATGACGACTGCAGACAAATGTAAAGACAGCGAAACGAATGTTTCTTCGACTGTCATGTGGCAGAGTATGACGGACTCAGAAAGGGGTCAGGGTTCCTATGGGTGGGCATATCCTACAACGGTTGCACGGACCTTTACGTCATTAGAAACTGGACTCTGACTAGTTTGGAGTACAGGGACGAGACACTAGACGCTATTGCACGCGCTGAAGCTGGAGCTTTGGGTTCAGGCTTCATCCCGACAGACGACAAAGCTCGTCCGTACTGAGCACGTATGGTAGACCAGTACTTGGAACACGAGGGAATAGGGCAGATGGACTGGCCAGCAAGGTCAACACACTTCGGTCACATTGAGGATGCTTAGGACATGCGGCAACGCCGGATATCCGGTCGAGATCGTCACCTTAGAGGCTAACAGACATGCTTATTGAAGAATGGCACAGAATGTCCATTACATACATCCTAAAGCTAATTCTCCGATTTCCATGTAGATGCAAGGAAGTGATTAATGCACGTGGTGAACACATATGATACTAGCTGTAATTTAAGAGAAGAACCTAAAAGGTGGGGCTCTTGGTCAAGTTGTTTGTTACCCCACCCACCTAGTCTGGCACACGGTAATTTTAGGGAGGTTGTGTTTGAAGGGTAACTGCGATATATACTTCTACTTTTCGAAATACAGTTATACTTTACAACGAAGATAACATGTAATTTTACATGAAACTGTTAAAAAAGTATTGTATGAACTTATTTTTATATATTGGGCCTACCCAATATATTTGCCCCTTTAATTGTTTTGTTGAGTATATTATAGGAAACTCTTTTCCCGAGCGTATTCACTGTTACACATTATACACAACAACAACAACTACTACTACTACTACTACTTCTACTACTACTACTACTACTACTACTACTATTACTATTACTACTACTACTACTACGACTACTTCTACTACTACTATTACTACTACTGTGCTGACGGTCGTGAAGTGACAATATCTGTTTTCATCTAATTATTCCACCATTTGGTGTGTCACGTATCATTTCATAGTGGATATTGAATGAGTGTGTTTTCAGTAATGAATTTATTGAACGAGTTGGATAAAATGATATGTTGCGAGCCTTAGCGATAATAAATTCACTACTGAAAACGCACGGATTTAATATCCTATTCATCCCATAAACACCAAAATTGCACGAAAAACCGGACGGTCTTACTTTCGATTTTGCCCTGGGCTCTTAGGTGAACGATTCGTCATAGATGTTATTCGGTTTTATTCACCCGAAGATAAAAACACCTTTTAAACTAAAGTAAAGAAAAAAACATCAATGTGTTGTGAAAAGACTTCTCTGGTGCCATATTATAATTTTAAATTCATATCTAATCTAAAAGTGTTCTAATTTACTAAACATGATCATTTGACATTTAGAATATAGTTTCGTTTTCAAAGTTACATAATTATTGGAACATTGCTTCATTATTATTGTAACGTCTAAATTTGAAAAAAACAGCCTGACTTATTGTTAATACTAGATCTAAGTAGCCTGATTTGCAGCCTAAATTTTCAGGACTGCTTGGAATAATGTTTTAGGACACTTGGAAATGTTTTAAATCCATATTGGTGGCGATCTTATTTTATCTCGAGTCTCTTAACTGATTTAAAGTCGGCGTAGTAGTACAGTATTTTGTTGATACGAAAATTAGTATAAAATATATGCCTAGTTGGCCGTACGATTTTTACGGACCCCTATATTTTGCACGTTTATGTGATAAAAGTCATTATGACCTTGACCTCAGCTAAGACTAGTTGCGATTATTTCCGATCGGCATAACCATGGGATTCCTAATTTAGTATGAATGTGCAGCTCAGGATTGCATAATTGTTTCATTTGACTTCAATTAAAGAGAGAGCTAGCCATGAGCAAATTTCCTATACTACATCAGTTATTGGAAACTAACATTCATATTTGAGTTGCATCTTAGGTTTGGCAGATTGTTGCGTACCATTTTTAGATCACCGTGGCCTTGATTTGACCATTGAATTCAATTAAGGCAATGATTTGCACTATACCATATAATAAGGGGGATACCAAATAAAGTGTGTTAACCCACTTGTGCCCAGTGGATTCTTACATGTTTTACATTGGATTAGTCCAATTTTTATCAAAGGGATGCCTGGTCAAAAAATTCATTTTCATTTTGTTTTATATTGAAATTCCTATCAGCAAACAGTGTAGACTCTGATCAGAGTCAACACTGTTTGCCTATTTCCCATATATGGGATCGTTGGCACAAATGGGTTAATGCATCCTTGGATGGCGAACTGTCATATTTCACTTTTTGGTCAAAGCAGCCTCGACATTTCTTCTCAGATGAGGTTTCGCGTACCATTATCGCATGTTATTTATGAGCATATTTACAGGAAGAACGAAATGCATATCGGTGTCAATAGCCGCTTTGGAGGAATTTGTTACTTACTGTGCCACAGTTCGTGTTGTTTTGTAATTGTAGGAAAATCATAACCAATGTGTTTATACTAAGAACAATACAATAGTGAATATAAACGGACATTGTTGCCAGTAACATTGTCATGTCATATTGAATGCCGGTTACCGTTTAACTTAACCAGTTGTGTCTAGCGTCACATATAATGGAGTTGTCTGATAATGAATATAATGAAGCGTCTGATCCGAGTCTTCACTGTTTTTTTTGTATAAGAATTTCAATATAAAACAAAACAAAAATATCAGACAAGGCCCTGCCCTTACATAAACATGGACGAATCCAATTGACAAGCACGGAAGAATCCACTGGGCACAAATGGGTTAACAAAACATAAAGCCGATATTATTACTACGGAGCGGGGAAGATAAATGTCTCCGATAAAACAAACATTATTATGTTAACCTAACCCCTTAACTGCCTTGACGTAATCTACTTTAAACAGTTGTCTTCTAGTTTTATTACTTTATCTTAAAGTTTAGGTTTCTTGACTCTCGAAAAATGAAATGAATGTCAAACAATTCAAATTCTAATCCTGATTAGATTCCAAACTGTTTGCAAAAGACTATTGAACGTGGGTCGAGGCAGTGGAGTGGTTAGTAGACTATATAGCTGTATACAAGCTGATGTATGTAAACTTTGCAATGCACACAACATGAAAAAACAGTGTTAATTTGTTGTAAAATACAAACTACTAATAATGTTGCTTTTTTTGTTTTATCAACTTATCTAAAAATATTACAGATATTAAGTCATTCAAAACTGTTTGAATGTCAAACAACGGTACTACAGCATTCCCTCTCTATAACGACACCCAATGGGAAACATATATATTGTGTGTTGTTCGGGGGAGTCGTTGTAGGAAGGGAAAATAAAGACTCGGCTTACATTTGCAAACAGCTTGAATCCAGAGCAGACGCCGCGTAACGCGGCGTCTGATCTGGACTCAAGCTGTTTGTCACTCATAATTATATTTATTCTATACAAATGTCCACTTATCTGTAACTTTGAGAAAAACAGCAGACGACAATTTTAAGCAGACGGTATTGCAGCAGTAAAAGCTTCAGACATAATTGTTGTATTAAGGGAATTGTGGCTAGGGTCGTTGTAAGGAGGGAGTCGTTGTTGGGAGGGCCGTTGTAGAGAGGGAACACTGTACAATGTAAAGGTAACATTTCGTATTTGCTGTAGGTATATTGTTGTAAAACCCTAGAGAGTGAAAGGTTGTTAACTGCTTGTAAATAGGGAGTATAGATAACGGAAGTGTTGTCAACAGTTGCTTTTAACCATTGCAATGCTGATTATTACCTGGCTTACTTTTGGAAATAGTTAGGTCCTTGATCAGATATCGCGGCGTCTGGTGTGGATTCAAACTATTTGACACTCGTGTCAATGGTATCTAGACTCGAGCTTAAACGAATAATTCTTAACGTTTAAGCAGACACAAATATCAGCAAGGCAAATGTGTACATAACTGTCGAACAACTAAAGATCAGAGTATAATCTCCTACCATGTTAGAAAACACAAACCACGCCATTCCATTTAAATTCACTCTTCATACGATATCTGCTTAATACATGGTTGTCTGTCTCAAAATCAGTTATAGGTCATTTTGCAACGTAGATAACGAGTTCTTGGTATATGTAGTGCTACAATGAAGTCCAACACAAATTCAAAATGAAAATTTATGTATTTGACTAAAACTTAAAACACAACACCACCAACAGCTCCTGCAAGAGCGTTTACTGAACTCTCATTTTACCAAACCTTTTGAACCCTACTCACGCATATATGTGTACTTGTGCAAACAGAGAAGACCCATCCATTCAGGGTATACACGGTTTGTTATGTTGCAATATTTTAACAAATGCCAACATTAAAGAGTACAACAAGACAACAGCATCTCGACGGAGATATCCCAAAATTATTGACAAGTATGACAAATAATGCTAACCCCGATCAAAGAGGTAGCTCAACGCTTATTGCACAGATCTATGTACTCTTAAGTATCTTATTGTTTGCTTGCAACTAGCCTCTATATAAACTTACGTTTCTGAACTATTAAAACACTGCCTTATTCCGAGTAAACTGGTAAATTGCTAACAGTTTAATCCTGATCAGATCGGTATCGCGTTATGCGGCGACTGATCAGAATTCAACCGATTTGACACTCATTAGGGTATAACATCAGGCAATTTTCCTAAATTTTATCCTTTTGAAATTAAAGCAGACGACAATTGTTCAAAACATTTAACGTAATGTAATGGCAGTGAAGGAGAGGATCTTAAGGCCTTTCGCTACCGGAAGTCGGTCTTGCGGGCGAGCGGATATGCGTCTGGACGACATAGACTTTTTCCGTACGTGCTTATACTAGAAAAGTTATATAAAGGAAATGTTGATACGAATTAGTATAATCCTTCATAGCGCAGTCAGTACAGTGATTGACTAGCAATTGAAAGGTCATAGGTTCGAGACCCATGCGATCCAAATATTGTTTTTAAGTGTCCGATATATTGACTTTTCAATCCATAACGCAGTGATCAAGGGGCATGTTATGTTTTGTCTTCGTTGATTAGAATAAGTGATGTTATATACGGTCCAATTATATTTCCACTTACATGTACGTTTTAGTTTAATGACTTACAAGTCAATAAAATCGGTATACATGTATACGATTTGATCGAACTATAAAGCCACACATTGAAGCTTATCAATACGTCAATCTTTTCAAGATCGATATTGCCCATTATTATTATGTTTAAATAATATAATTAACCTTGTATGCACTGATACGAATAACAAAAGCATACCTCCAGATAAGGGGATTATTTCAAATAAATACGAAAGACTCAAGCAGGAAACGCAACACAAACAATACACCCACCTCTCAAGCAGAACACACACACAGTCATTCCATAACAAACACACCCGCACACACACACACACACCCACACACGCGCAATACCATTCCTTCATCTACACACTAAATAGAAAACAACACGCAAGACAAACATAAAGCAAAGTGAATATAGGAGCCCGCCTTGGTACGGTCAGTAACAATCAATAATTAATTATAAATTAATTATTAACAACCACTGGGGGTTACACCTGGGTTTAGGGGACCCAACCTCACTCTTATCTCCTATATTCACCTATAAAGACAAACAGTGTACATAAAATATGACCCCTGTTCCACAACCTTACAACCAATAAATATTCAAGCCCGTGCTAAAAACCCACTTTGGCAACGGTTAACGAGTAGTGACCTCATACGATTTGGTGCTGAATAAAGTAAAAAAATGTTGAATTGGTTCAATTTACTCCCTCCTATCTGGATTCCTGTTTTTTTTTAACCCGACCGGACGCCGATTAAAACATGACAATGAATTCACCGTTGCAAATTAACTAGTTATTCCTTATCCGATCATTATATCGCCTGCTTGAAATTGATGTCTGGAAATATGTGAAATTATTTGCTTTGGATTTTGAAGTGAAAGAACGGTTGTCAAACAATTTGGACCTAGACTGGAAGCTGCGGTGCCGCGGTGTCTAATCTGGATTCAAATTGTTTGCAAATACCAGTTAAACCGTGTTCGGAGGGTCATGGTTAAAATGTCTGAAATTTCTGACGAGCGTGAGTCTGACACGTTTTCAGATCATGTAGTAAAGTCTATTGCTAAAATATGGCCAGACTAATGAGATTATGCGTGAGGTCATGGACTTTTAAAGCTTGTTTTGCTTTTTCAATGAAATCACTCCTTTCGGCAGAGAAGTCACCAGATTCGAAAATGGCTCCTTCCTCTGCAATGCGAATCTGAATGTCAACTATCACATATTTCACAAAACCACATTGACGCTAAGGACTGAAACTAGAGGTTGAGGGTAGAAATGAGTCGTTTATTGAAACACGCTATGTTCTGAACTGCAAATCGAGCTGTTATGTGGTGAAACCCAGGTGAAAGAACGTTTGTTACCCAAAATCACGACAGCTTGCGAGAAAATTATTGTTGGAGTTGTCATAGTGTATCAATAAAGGAACATGTCCTGGTTTTCAACAGTCGAATGAAATACGGGTATATCATGTGAATTGGCAGAGATAGTCGAGTGTTGAACGCGCTTTGTCTTCAATATAGAGGTCGTGAATTCGAGCCCCCGCCGACCCCGCGGCATGACTAGGTCTTTTCGAATCCCCGGTGATGTACATGAATGTTTTCGAGCAATATGCACCGCGAATCATTCGAGCTGAAAGTAGACTATAACTTGGTACTTTACTTTTACAGACCTTTTTGCTTTGTGGTGTACGAATGTCCGTCCAGACGGCTGGACCCCTTGTTAATGTATAGAATAGAGGGAGCACTAAACTCCCTATGATATCGTTCTAGGAGCAGGGTCAGATGTTGCCAATATTGTTATGTCTCATCCTTTTATTGCTCGCTCGAGAGCAATAATAAAATGATCTCAGATATTCCTAACTGGTTGCCATTAGACTGAAATATATCTATTGTAACAACTGATAAAAGTTTCACACATCAAACGATTTTTATCTTGGGTGATACCGCAAAAGACTCGGTTATTTATGTGATTTAATTCTCGTCAGGAATACAGCCTGTTCTATCGGTATCGTCTAGAACACTTCAAGTGTTTCGTTGTTTAATACTGCAACAGTTAATACATGTAGACCTTACGAAATTCAGGGAAACTTATTTAATTTCTTTACGTTAAACTTTTGCACGATTTACATTTGCCGTTTGTAACAATTCTCAGAGGTGATTTGTTTGTATTTTTACATAGAAAATACCACAAGAGCTAGAAAATGTTTCGAATCAGACACCGAGTTACAGTGGGTCTCATCGGGACCGAAACTGTTTACAATAGGTATTACTAACTCGATTAACTCATTGAGCCCTAGCGACGCATATATGCGTCATTTACCAAATGTCTACATGTGAAGAGTACACTTGTCCTGTGCAGGGACTTCACTGTTTGTCATTTTGCAATTTATTACAAAATCAACCCTAAGTAGTCTAAAATGGACTAGCCTTTATTGCAAACTGGAATTGTCCGTTGGAAGTTTCAGGGGATAATGAGTTAATGGAATGTGTGGATGTATCTACATGTACTTTGTTTCAGTTTGTTGTGAAGCAAGGCTTCTAAATGACCACTCTTGTCAGTGTATGCACTATTTGTCTTATTGCAATACCTGGACACAAGCAATCCAAAATATTCAAACAAAGGACTATACATAATTTGCAACTAAATTGCCCATTGGAAGTATTAGGGAGGAAGGGGTTAAGCAACATGTCATTTACCATTGAGGTTTACTTACGCATATGCGCTTCCTTTTTAAATTGATGGGTGGATGGATGGATGAGTATGGTTTTCGGTACTGGTCTGCGACACGAAGTGTGTCATATAGCGCTGATGAATGAGGATGCTTTAGAAAGATGATTTCGACTAATCCAATTTGTTACGAAGCAGCGCATGGGATTAAAACCACCAACATGCCTTCCGTTTAGTTCTTGACAGAAGGGAACATCTCGGTCTCAGAAACACATTCCTAATGACAATTAAGCCCCAGAACCACGACAAGGTAGGAAGGTCTCTGGGGTATTCAAACGGTGTGTGGGGGCAAAACTCTACTTGCTCTATGCAATCTTTACATAATTGTTACAAGTCTGCAAGTGGAAACCATAATTTAAGAGCATACGCATGCATACGTATTAAAACGCACTTTACTAAGTGTCTGACCTGGATACAAACTATGTTTGAATGTTATCTGAGTGGTGATTAGGATTACAAAGATTTTATCTTTTCAAGAATGGGTTTCTCTACTACCATTCATCGTTCCCCACTTTTCAATTACCACCTAAATTGATTTTTACTGCTAAATAAATTAGAATAGTCGTTAATAATACCAATAGTTACTGGTTTATTTAACGTTTGGGAGCATCCACCTTGGGATCTACAGACATGAGGGAGATAAAACTGACTTTAATTGACATTATTGGTATGAATGAGCTATTTAAACTGTCTGTAATAAATGAAACGTTCAACCCTACAAGTAATTCTTATGCAAACTCGGCTGTGAAGATGAAATCCAACGGATTGTCGTAAAGTTAAATAAACTTGTTTTTCTTAAAATATACAGAAATTCTTTATTAGAATGACAATTTAGCTGTGTCATGGGAAAACCTAACTTATTGCATTGCAAAACATGTAGACCAAGACCAGCCGCTGCGTTTACACTGTTTGGCACACGCAAACATCTTATGCACTTTACATATAGATATATCATATACGATATTTGGAAGTGTAGACCAACTTCAGATACAGAGCGTGGGATGACAACGGTGCTTTGTCTGTACAATGTTGCAATGCAATAAGGCAAAGTTTTGTCATGACACGGTTCATATATTTGTTTATCATTGACTTGAAACACAGTGGGGAGTGCGTCATACATCTCGTTCCACCATTTCACCACCGTATGCGGCAAATATCGAGTTCGTAAACAAATAATTTAAAATTCATACATACAATCTAAAAGATGTCATTAAGTTTTAATCTATGATAGACGCCATGTTAAACAATGTCTGATAAAAAAAAAGTAATATACCAAGTTAAAGTCTACTTTCAGTCCGAATAACCGCTCAGCCGACTGTACATATACTCCCCTGGTCATTGAGCCATCTTGCCTATGAGCACTGCTAACATATGGCGCAGTCAAATGCAGCCGCAGTACCGACTCAGACCCTTCACAGGTACCCATTTTTACCCCTGGGTGGAGAGGAGCAATTCGCGGTACATGTCTTGCTCAAGGACATTCCTGTACATCATCGGGGATTTAGAAAAAATCCCCTAGTCAGACCGCTGGTCCGGCGGGTGATCGAACTCACGACCCCTGGTACCGTAGTCCAATGGTGTAACCATTGGGCCACTACCGCCGGTAGTGGGCTCAAATTATAATGCATACCCCACCAAAGCAATACGATTTATCTTACCATACTAGATTCTAGTCATTCCATTTGGCAATCGAACTCACTAGACGATCCAATAAAAATTATATCGGGTCTTTGAATTAGTTTCTAAGAAGGATTGCATCATCCAATTACTTGCAGCTCAGGGTCAAAGGTTATAAAGCTTTTCAGTAGAGTCTGAAGTCGTTCTCAAGCATTTGATTTGTCAGATTTTAGCCTTGGCTCAAATCTGACAAATCAAATGCTTGCGAATACACTCATACTGAGCTCAAACGCTTTATAACCTTGGACCATGATCAACAACGGCTCATTGTTGCGGGGGCGTTTCTTTGAAATATGTATTTGTTGTTGTTATTTCTACTACGGTCAGGGATATTAGTCTAATAAAATATCCCTGCTACGGTTTAGCGTACCACCAAGCTTTTTCAGATGAGTCATCCCAATCTCATCTGGTTTGGCAGTTGTCAAAATCATGCTTTATTTGAATTTTATAAAATTCGAGGTATAATGTTTCAGTGCTTTACATTGGGTATATCTGAACCCCCGATAATTCTGTCAATGATAAGAGTAGGGCATCGCGTCCGGGTTTTCTGTATACCTATTCAATTCTCTGGGGCGTCTTATTAGCCCGTAGATGGCAGAAACGGACGTTAAATCAAACTAAGTATTGATATTGAATTCTTGTAATTAAATGTATTCGTAAGAAAAGGCGAATATAAATAAAATACATCACTGTATGTGTTATGTAATTAGAATAGCGGCCATTCGTTTGAAACAAAAAACACTTACAGAAACGTTGGATAGCAATACATGTATTTCAAAATGTAACATACATTGTGTATGTCGAGGTTGTGTCAGGCTTATAATCAAATTATGACTATAATCCTATATAATTATGTATATGAAATATTTGTTTATTTCATAAATTGTGACACAAGGAAATGGTTTAATGCCGAATCGATTGTATACCGGTTTATGTTTAAGTTACGAGGTAATAAAACTATTGAACGGTCTTTTAGTTTTGAATATATATCCAATGTCTACTGATTTGTCAGTGTTTATACTTTCATTATGGTGTGTCACGCATCTGTTTATGTTCTGTGTCCATTTTATATGTCTGGAGTTTCTCTTAACACTTGTCCCGCTAAAACGTATAATGACTGTTTTTGAAAACGGTGAATACCAAGATCAGACAGTACAGTAATAGCCGTTTAATCAGGAGCTGTTCTGTTTCCATATGTGTTAGGTATTACATGAGTTTGCACGATTTCTATACCATTTTCCATATTTAATTAGCTACTGTATTCGTTCAGATGATAGCTTTTATACTGATGGAGTTTTCTGTAATGATGAATATTCAGTGGGAGAAGCAGGCCTGCCATAAGTTGATAAAAAAATCCTAAGATTTCAAATTTTTCAATTTTTTGAGCCCGATTTTCCTGATTATACCTTCAACCCATAGTCTGTTTCTAGTTTGTAAGACACGTGGTGCTTAAATCAGGTTAAAAGTAAAGCAGAATGCGCCTTAAGGCGCATTCTGCTTTACTTTCAGCCTGTTTTAAGTTTCCATCTGTTGGAATAAAAATCCGAATATTTCGGAAACATCCGGATTAATGGCAGCCCTGGAGAAGTGTTTTACAGTATCTGATTTCAGTGGTGCACTTAACCCTTATAGCGCCAAATTAACCGTGAGTGTTTAACTCCTTCACCGCTATATTCTAGTCTGTTTTAATAGTGTTGTCTGTATGATTGCTTGTGTTTATTTGAAGACAGTATGCCTGACCAAATTTCAATACGAGTGTCAAACAGTTTAGATCCTGATTGCTTAGTCGATGTTATTCGACTTCGACGTTGAAAGGGTTACGTCTAGCTTGTCGGCATTGTCAGCATTGTATCCTTTTGAATATTAGGAGACATAGGAAACAGTTACCTCTTAAGTCGCTAAAAGCTTAGAACGAAATCAGTTTCCGATTTCACCTAGATGTAAAAGTGTAGAATACACATTGACTGCTTAACCCATTTGTGCCCACGATCCCATATATGGGACATTGGCACACAATGTAGACTCTAATCAGACGCCGCATTATGCGGCGTCTGAGCAGAGTCTACATTGATTGTTGATAGGAATTTCAATATAAAATAAAATGAAAATAATATTTTGACCAGGCATCCCTTTGATAAAAAAAAAGACTAATCCAATATATAAACATGGAAGAATCCACTGGGCAATAAGGGGTTAAAATACAGCCAGTTGCTAAAGGAAGGATAACAAATAAGGTAAACATCTCCAACAGTACTTAACTTGCATACAACAGATACTTGAATGTGATATCCACAAACTTAGTCAGTAGGTGAATAGGAAACTCGTTCAATGAAAAGGAATACAGTTGAAATATGATGTGCAAATTGAATTGCTTAACCTAGACATACAATTTAGGTTAGACTCAGAAATTGAGATAGGTCGAGGGAACCGTGTCAGTAAATACCACTAGGTCATTTTCTACGATTTGTTTTCACAAATATAAACAAAGAAGAGAAGCGAAGTACACATCTTGGTGATATTGTTTCATGAAAACAATTACTGTCAAATATGCTTAGGGCAACAATTAAATTAATTGTCAATCTTTAATGATTTAATAAAGCAACATCAACCTACTCATTCATTTCAGTAAAACAGTTGCGTTGGAATAGCATACGTACAAGTTAAATATGTGTTTGATCAATATCAATTTCTTGTATGTTACCATTTGTTTTACTTATTACGTTTAACGATTTCCATTTATTAAATTAACCTGGCTCGTATATATCTGCAATACGTTACCAATTCAGCGGTGTATCTTGTTTTATTTTGTTTGCAACTTGAACTATCGTAACTTTACACACAAATGAAACAGTTATCCCTATATAAAGAAAGAAAATATGTAACCGCTGTAAAGTTTAAATATACATGTACGTCGTTATAACGCTTGCTTTGACATTGTTGTATGCAAGATATGTAAAATGTATTTACTTGCAATGTAAACTGATGGAACCTGAAGACAATTATTGAACAGTTTGAATCCAATTTAAGTTACTCTGCATCTGAGTCTGTAACATAAATAATTCACTATCGTCCGATAATGCCTTAAGGCAAGACTATGTCCAATTGAACAGAAAAACGATGAGTACAATGCTACCTTTCTACAACCACACCCGATGACAGACAAAGAGTATGTGTGTTGTAAGCCTTGTTATAGGGAGGGAAATTGGCTTACATTTGTAAACAGCTTTTATCCAGATCAGGCGCCGCCTAACGCGGCGTCTGATTTGCATTGAAGCTGTTTTCACTAGTCATTATGTTTTCTTATGACAAAAGGTCCAATATATGTGCCTTTGAGAAAAAACAGTTTATAATTTAAGTAGACGATTTTGCAGCGTTGAAAGCGTAAGACATAATTGTCTTGTCTGGGGAACTGCGGCAAGCGTTGTTGTTCATAGGGCTATTGGGAGCATAGTAGTTAATATTGTATCATGCGTCTTTTTGTCATTTTCAAATGGTTTCGATCAAGCTATGAATCTTATAAGGTTCATAACTGTTTTGAAATGGTATTGATACTTCGATTGTCGGAATTCCTACGATATAAGGTTAGAAATTCAGAACTACTTTGGAGCAGTCAGTTTTCGCCAAAGTAAGTCATCGTTGGTGGCTGCAAATCTTCTTAAAACTGTTTATAAACAATCCACTATATTTCAAAGACATAAGTTATTCATTAGGCTTATTTCTTTAAGAATACACATTGCTTACATATACTGAATAAATACTCTTCAACAGTCGTTTCCATAATTCAGATTTTATAGACATAGGAAATAATAATACATATATATCGAACTCTGTTAAACAATATTTCGGATGAAATACGAGAAATCAATGTAAGGGACTTTACGAGTTTAGAAATGAATATTGACTAATTGCACCAGAAAAAGTTTCAACCCATACAAGCCACCGATCCAAATACACTGTACGAGGTATCGTGACAAAGTGTTCATAACTTGACACTCATCAGCATCTACAGGTACAAAAGTTTGTTTATTCACTTGCTTGCCCGTGAAGACCTTTGTCAGAGACCGGCGCAAGGGTTACGGTGTATCTTACTTTCCACTATTTTACAATGCAACAAGTCTTTTGTCTTATGACACGGCTCAAACAATAACAAAGCGAGCCTTAACCCCTTCGCTGCCATGACGTCATCAAATTTAAACATTTGTCGTCTGCTTCTATTTCTAAATATTGTTTAGGTATTTTGACTTAAGAAATATTGAAACCAGTGTCAAAAAGTTTGGATCCTGATCAGACTACAATTTTACTCGGGGTAAGGCAGTGGAGGGGTTAATCAACCACGACAACTCAAATATGAATACCATTTCTAACGAAACATCAACCCATACAGGGGTAGAACAAAATTGATTCATTGACTATGCATCAAGACATGTGAGGTATGGCTGCTAGTTTTATCAACCCTTCACTCCATATATACGTATTTTAAGTCTTTGATGCATTCCATTTGGGAAAAAATCAGTTCCACTTTGTACAGAAATGAATGTGTACCAAAACTAGATGTTTCTACATCCTGCAGTAAATTGTAGCCCTTTAAAAAGACAGACTGAGAGTAATACAATGGGCGCCTTAAGGTTATCACGTGTCACAAAATTGAGGTAAATTGTTAAAATGAACTGCATGATAGAAGACATTATTGCTTCTCCGGACCTCTATATTTACAGAAAACATACACCGGTAAAGTATTTAAATTATTTCACTTCACCTCAAAGCCCAAAGGACAAGAAGGAGTATGTGTTAGTAGTTAATCTAAACATCAAAATATGGAATTAGCTTTTTGTATTACTAACCTGCTTCTTGGATCTTTCGTTATGTTCAATTTCCCAGGGGTAAGTTTTATGCATTAGCCGGAAATAATTCAATAAATACTAGTAATTCAACTATAAGATATTCTTGCTTGCACATTTGCAATATACAACTTGGCTCTCCATACGTTTTCCTTTAATAGAAGTTTTCGTTCGATCTATTGAATGTACATTTGTGATTGAGAACTTGTCAAAAATTGAATGCATACGTACTATATATTACTATGTCATATTTTAAGAATTATTTGCACTTCTTAAAACTTTTGTACAGACACAATAGGTATTTGGCAAAATACCATTTTCTTAAAGATGTTCGCCTAGTTCATATACTTTTAATTTGATATATACGATAAAGTTAAAAATAAATTATTCTGTAAAATGATAGGGACAACGTTTATTGTTGAAGTGATACCTTATTCGTGTCTTTCAGCGATACAACTCAGTACAATTTGCAATTATTGTCGAGCCTCGATTACTAGAATTTGCTTAAGCCGAACTTAAAATTCCAAATTGCAAATCTGGACTTAATCACGTTTGACAACCCACGTCACCAAATTGAATGTATCAAAATTCAACGGGAAAAATACAGGTAAGTTCAAATTAAACTAGTTAGGGCTATTTTGGTGCGACGTTTTGGTTCAAAGTTCAAAGTTCATGTACATGTTTATATTTAAGGAATGTGTAGAATATGATTTGTTTATATGGAGGTAAGCAAGCGAAGCGGTTTAATCCTTAACTGTGACCAGGTATTTATTTTCGTAAAGCAAGTTCGAGGTATTTCGTTTCGACTGTTATCAACGTTCATGCATATATTTCAGGCACAGTTTTCATGGTGGTATGAAAGTAAAGCGGTGTCATACTAATGTGCGACCGGGTGTTTTAAAACTTCCATGAAAACAAATTCTTTACATTACTTATAATTTAATACCACTATTGAATTTAAGAAATAAAATACAATAGAGAAGCTGATATAAGTGCTCATCATTTAACACTTTTGAGCCGTATAATGTAGTCCCTCCGCCAAATTTACAGAACGTTATTTTGTACCGATAGTAACGTCATTACAAATGACGTCATTTGCTCCATGCAGCGCTTGCGGAGACCAGTTGTTCTAAGAGAAAGTAGTCCCGACAAATTTGTTGTCATGGGGGTATGATCATAATAATACAGCCAATCACAGCTAAACAAGAATTAATGAAACAAGCAATGTTAAATGAATTGTGTTTAAAGTAATAGCAAACTTTACACTTTAAAGAAAAGAACACACATTTACCAAGGCAAACAAGTGATAGTGATCTTTAATAGTTCCTTTTCTATCCCGACTTGGCTGATTTATGTAAACAATATGTTTATGGTATCTGATATAGATATATACGTTTTTGGTTTTATCTTCATTCTACAAATGCATATATCCTTCTATGACAATTTGTTGCAGACGCAACTTTCAAAGTAGATCGGTTCGTGGTTACAGCGTCGTATTTTAAATAACACGTTTACTTTGTTTTTTTGTTTCATTGCATTGTTAAAATTTCAAATACGCGCGATAGAGCGGTTTTGCCTTTCGATAAATCATAATCTCTAACTTAAGTTTTGTTTTATCACAAGTAGAGATATCAATGCAAAGTCACACTTTAAATGTGTGCTATTTTAACGTTATATAACATCCATGATCACCGATAACCATTAACCTACAGTATTATTTTCTGCATTACAATTACCATCAGCAAACTTTCATAAATTTGAGATTAATCCATTGAAGAGTGTTTAACAGTTTGAATCTTGATCAATTGCTAATTTTCATGGGGTTTATATGTCTCAAACATGTTAAAAATGCCAGCCAAATCGCGCTAGTCAAATAGTTTCTGATATGATGTGGTCAAGTGAGTACGATGACTAAATGAGAGAATATGTGTGTTAATAATCTCAGCAACTAGTGTAGATCGTTGAATTATGCTATCAATGGATTAAATACCATCTAGCGTTGGCAGTTTATTCAATATACAACATAACGTAAGTTGGTAGGAATGTCAGGATAATGGAAAACGAGTAGTTTGTGTTTGAATTCGGCTGCATTTTATGGGTTAGTGTTAATCTGGTGTTGTTTTATCACGTGTCTTGGGTAGATAAAGCACCGTTTAAATTGGTGTCAGCACACCAGTGTTCTAAGTGCTCATCAAAGTTAAAATTCAATCGATATTTACATTTAAATGCTACGAGAATATTTATTTCAATACATATACCAAAAGATGTGCAGAAAAGTAATGCATGGTTAATACAATGTTGAATGTACAAACAATTCTGAAATTCAACTATAATCCTATAAACAGTTTAATTAGTGTTAGTCACACTGTGAGCAGTTTTGCTTGGTTTATGCCCATTTTACATTTTGTCCTTTAGTCCGATAAAGTTGACTATACTCTACCATTGTGAACATTTAAGTTTGTTGCAGTCGATCGTCTTTAGGCAAGAAACAAAGAAAAGAGTCTACAATACATTTCCTGAAAACGAATCTTCCCCTGAGGATATTATTTCTTCTTCAGTTGCCACTTGGCTGATAATCCATTGTAATGTTCTTAAGGATAATATAATTTATTATATCCAAACAGGGAGTATATTTGTCCATGAAAGGGCACATTCGCCAATAATTTATATCCATTATATTCAATTTCCAATTTTGCAAGCTGCCATATTGTCCAGACATCAACGTTAAACCCTTCACTGCCTTACCCCGATTACAACGGTTATTTGCAAAACGATTCTGATCCTTATCGGACGCAGTGTAACGCGACGTCTGATCATGCTCAAAACTGTTGGACACTCTTTACGACATTTATTGACTTGTATGGTTCTATGTTCATATCCAGACATTTTGTTTACCGTGACATGTCCAGAAATTTTGTTAACCGTGACAGTTTCGATCTTCCATAACACGTATTAATGGAGTTGCGAGAGTCTCTAAGCATAGCAGGGGAGACACAGACAATGAACAGATACGAGGGGCGTGTGTACCAAATTACCTTTATTTACTGATGGGAACCAATCGAGCAGTTAACACGCACTGTGTTCCCGCCCAAGGTATTATTTTGAGGAAGATCTTCGAAGTGGATGTACATAGAACCTTACAAATATCCATTGAAATTATCCTGATGAACTTTTTCAAGGACAATTCTTTAGCCAATTTGCTTAAGTTTTAAACTTGAAGAATGAAAGCAGGCGGAAATAGTTTACAGCAGATGACGTCACGACAGGGAAGGAGTTAAAACGTCTACACAAACAGTGAAAGGGTTTAAAACAAACGATATGATGGCGGTGAGCAGCATATACAACTTGGCAGTCAAGCTAAATATTATATGACGTGATGTTCGAGCGTGTCGATTATAAAGACTGAGGGCACAGCTAGCATTATATCCACATTTAGACGGTCTATTTTTGAAATGGATAGACATGTGGTAAACGGAGCATCAATGATTTGTGTGAGACATAATCTGCAGTCTGTGATAGATGAAGCGTCCAACTGTGTGAAAACCCTAATGAAACCAATTTGGCATTTTTTGCCAAGAAAACAGTTTTTAAAAACAGACACATTTTGTTTTGACGGCGTAGCCAGACAAAGACATTATATTTGACATTTCCGAAAATTTGAACGCATCTTACAACACTAACATGTTCCCACTTATACTTGAAAGGAACAACGAGGCATAAACAACTTTACGATGGAACTTACTAAATAAGCCTATTAACACAATCATAGTTTAGCTCAATTTCTTCTTTATTTACATCATAACGTGAACTAAATCACATTTTATTAGGTCTACGCGTGGACGCTTACACTCTGTGCAAAGATATTACTTGATTTTAATAGAAGTCATGTATCTTAAAAAGGCAAGTTAAGTAACACACGTGGAACAGGGTTTATATTTTATGTACACTGTTCGTCTTTATAGGTGAATATAGGAGATAAGTGTGAGGTTGGGCGCCCCTAAACCCAGGTTTAACCCCCAGTGGTTGTTAATGGTTAATTTATAATTAATTATTGATTGCTGCTGACCGTACCAAGGCGGGCTCCTATGTTCACTTTGCTTTATGTTTGTCTTGCGTATTGTTTTCTGTTTGATGTGTGGGATTGCGTGTGTGTATGTGCGTGTGTATGTGTGCGTTTGTCTGTGTGTGAGACGGCTTTGGAATAGTTTATCTTTCTTTTTTCTCTCAACATCAATCTCTTTCTATATAATTTTATATAAACATATAAATAAATATATTTACGCATACACATTGTCATTTGTGAGGTGTCTGTAACAAACTTTGGAGCTCTCAGAGAGACAATGGGAGGGAGCAATAGCACTCGGAACGACATATAGGAGGGCACATAAACACTCGGAAGGACGCGGGGAGGGTTGCAGGACACTCGGAAAGACACTGGGAGGGATCAGAAACGCTCGGAAGGACGCTGGGAGGGCTTAGAAACACTCGGAAAAGACGTTGGGAGGGATATGGAGCCCTCGGAGAGACAATGGGGGGAGCAATACCTCTCGGAAAGACACTGGGAGGGCCCAGGAACGCTCTGACGGACGCTGGGAGGGCTCAGAAACACTAGGAAAAGACGTTGGGAGGGATATGGAGCCCTCGGAGAGACAATGGGGGGAGCCATACCTCTCGGAAAGACACTGGGAGGACCCAGGAACGCTCTGACGGACGCTGGGAGGGATCAGAAACACTGGAAAAGACGTTGGGAGGGCTTTGGAGGCATCGGAGAGACAATGGGAGGGAGCCATACCACTGGGAAAGACACTGGGAGGGACCAAGAACACTCGAAAGGACCCTGGGAGGGGTGCAGTACACTCGGAAAGACACTGGGAGGGATCAGGAACGCTCGGAAGGACGCTGGGAGGGCTCAGAAACACTCGGAGAGACAATGGGAGCCATACCTCTCGGAAAGACACTGGGAGGGCCCAGGAACACTCGAAAGGACGCTTGGAGGGGTCATGAACACTCGGACAGACGCTGAGAGGGAACAGGAACGCTCGGAAGGACGCGGGGAGGGCTTTGGAGGCCTCGGAGAGACAATGGGAGGGAGCCATACCACTCGCAAAAACACTTGGAGGGCCCAGGAACGCTCGGACGGACGCTGGGAGGGCTCAGAAACACTCGGAAAGACGTTGGGAGGTATATGGAGCCCTCGGAGAGACAATGGGAGGGAGCCATACCTCTCGGAAAGACACTGGGAGGGCCCAGGAACGCTCAGACGGACACTGGGAGGGCTCGGAACCTCGCTTAGAGGGATCGGAAACACGCTGAGAGGGCTCGGAACCACTCGAAAAGACGTTGGGAGGGCTTTGGAGCCCTCGGAGAGAAAATGGGAGGGAGCCATACCTCTCGAGAAGACACTGGGAGGGCCCAGGAACACTCGAATGGACGCTGGGAGGGGTCATGAACACTCGGACAGACGCTGAGAGGGATCAGGAACGCTCGGAAGGATGTGGCGAGAGCTAAGTTACACTCGAAAAGACGTTGGGAGGGCTTTGGAGGCCTCGGAGAGACAATGGGAGGGAGCAATACCACTCGGAAAAACACTTGGAGGGCCCGGGAACGCTCGGAAGGACGCTGAGAGGGCTCAGAAACACTCGGAAAAGACGTTGGAAGGGATTTGGAGCCCTAGGAGAGACAATGGGAGGGAGCCATATCTCTCGGAAAGACACTGGGAGGGACCATGAACACTCGAAAGGACGCTGGGAGGGGTGCAGTACACTCGAAAAGACACTGGGAGGGATCAGGAACGCTCGGAAGTACGCTGAGAGGGCTCGGAACCTCGCTTAGAGGGATCGGAACCACGCTGAGAGGGCTCGGAACCACTCGAAAAGACGTTGGGAGGGCTTTGGAGCCCTCGGAGAGAAAATGGGAGGGAGCCATACCTCTCGAAAAGACACTGGGAGGGCCCAGGAACACTCGAATGGACGCTGGGAGGGGTCATGAACACTCGGACAGACGCTGAGAGGGATCAGGAACGCTCGGAAGGATGTGGGGAGAGCTCAGTAACACTCGAAAAGACGTTGGGAGGGCTTTGGAGGCCTCGGAGAGACAATGGGAGGGAGCAATACCTCTCGGAAAGACACTGGGAGGACCCGGGAACACTCGGAAAGGTCGCTGGCAGGGGTGCAGTACACTCAGAAAGATACTGGCAGGGATCAGGAACTCTCGGATTGACGCTGGGAGGGCTCAGAAACACTCGGAAAAGACGTTGGGGGGGATATGGAGCCCTCGGAGAGACAATGGGGCGAGCCATACCTCTCGGAAAGACACTGGGAGGGCCCAGGAACGCTCTGACGGACGCTGGGAGGGCTCAGAAACACTCGGAAAAGACGTTGGGAGGGATATGGAGCCCTCGGAGAGACAATGGGGGGGGGAGCCATACCTCTCGGAAAGACACTGGGAGGGCCCAGGAACGCTCTGACGGACGCTAGGAGGGATCAGAAACACTGGAAAAGACGTTGGGAGGGCTTTGGAGCCCTCGGAGAGACAATGGTATGGAGCCATACCTCCCGGAAAGACACTGGGAGGGCACAGGAACACTCGAAAGGACGCTTGGAGGGGTCACGAACACTCGGACAGACGCTGAGAGGGATCAGGAACGCTCGGAAGGATGCGGGGAGAGCTCAGTAACACTCGAAAAGACGTTGGGAGGGCTTTGGAGGCCTCGGAGAGACAATGGGAGCGAGCCATACCACTGGGAAAGACACTGGGAGGGACCAAGAACACTCGAAAGGACGCTGGGAGCGGTGCAGTACACTCGGAAATACACTGGGAGGGACCAGGAACGCTCGGAAGGACGATGGGAGGGCTCAGAAACACTCGGAGAGACAATGGGAGGGAGCCATACCTCTCGGAAAGACACTGGGAGGGCCCAGTAACACTCGAAAGGACGCTTGGAGGGGTCATGAACACTCGGACAGACGCTGAGATAAACCAGGAACGCTCGGAAGGACGCGGGGAGGGCTCAGTAACACTCGAAAAGACGTTGGGAGTGCTTTGGAGGCCTCGGAGAGACAATGGGAGGGAGCCATACCACTCGCAAAATACTTGGAGGGCCCAGGAACGCTCGGACGGACGCTGGGAGGGCTCAGAAACACTCGGAAAGACGTTGGGAGGGATATGGAGCCCTCGGAGAGACAATGGGAGGGAGCCATACCTCTCGGAAAGACACTGGGAGGGCCCAGGAACGCTCAGACGGACACTGGGAGGGATCAGAAACACTGGAAAAGACGTTGGGAGGGCTTTGGAGCCCTCGGAGAGACAATGGGAGGGAGCCATACCTCCCGGAAAGACACTGGGAGGGATCAGGAATGCTCGGAAGTACGCTGAGAGGGCTCGGAACCTCGCTTAGAGGGATCGGAAACACGCTGAGAGGGCTCGGAACCACTCGAAAAGACGTTGGGAGGGCTTTGGAGCCCTCAGAGAGAAAATGGGAGGGAGCCATATCTCTCGAAAAGACACTGGGAGGGCCCAGGAACACTCGAATGGACGCTGGGAGGGGTCATGAACACTCGGACAGACGCTGAGAGGGATCAGGAACGCTCGGAAGGATGTGGGGAGAGCTCAGTTACACTCGAAAAGACGTTGGGAGGGCTTTGGAGGCCTCGGAGAGACAATGTGAGGGAGCAATACCACTCGGAAAAACACTTGGAGGGCCCAGGAACGCTCGGAAGGACGCTGAGAGGGTTCAGAAAAACTCGGAAAAGACGTTGGAAGGGATTTGGAGCCCTCGGAGAGACAATGGGAGGGAGCCATACCTCTCGGAAAGACACTGGGAGGGACCATGAACACTCGAAAGGACGCTTGGAGGGGTGCAGTACACTCGAAAAGACACTGGGAGGGATCAGGAACGCTCGGAAGTACGCTGAGAGGGCTCGGAACCTCGCTTAGAGGGATCGGAACCACGCTGAGAGGGCTCGGAACCACCCGAAAATACGTTTGGAGGGCTTTGGAGCCCTCGGAGAGAAAATGGGAGGGAACCATACCTCTCGAAAAGACACTGGGAGGGCCCAGGAACATTCGAATGGACGCTGGGAGGGGTCATGAACACTCGGACAGACGCTGAGAGGGATCAGGAACGCTCGGAAGGATGTGGGGAGAGCTCAGTAACACTCGAAAAGACGTTGGGAGGGCTTTGGAGGCCTCGGAGAGACAATGGGAGGGAGCAATACCTCTCGGAAAGACACTGGGAGGACCCAGGAACACTCGGAAAGGTCGCTGGCAGGGGTGCAGTACACTCAGAAAGATACTGGCAGGGATCAGGAACTCTCGGATGGACGCTGGGAGGGCTCAGAAACACTCGAAAAGACGTTGGGAGGGCTTTGGAGCCCTTGGAGAGACGATGGGAAGGAGCCATACCTCTCGGAAAGACACTGGGGGGGGGGGGGGGGAGGAACACTCGAAATGACGCTAGGAGGGGTGCAGTACACATGTTTTTGCTTGTTTGTCCTGCATTACGGGTACCGGGTTTGAATCTCACCAGAGCGCAATTTATTTTTATTGAAATGCATGTTTTTAAACAGAATTTCTTATCCTAAACTAATTCTTACCAATTTATATAAGCATTTGACATACATTATATTTACAAATTACTATTTTTAATGCTAAATCTGGTTTCGAGCCTCTTTAAACATAAAGCCATTTATTATAAAGAATAACTTAGTTTTTATGTACAGTGCTCCCTCTCTACAACGACACCCAATGGGAGAAAAACCTTGAGTGCCTTGTTCAGAGGGAGTCGTTATAGGGCGGGAAATGGGTAAACATTTGCAAACAGCTTGAATCCAGATCAGAATCCGCGTAACGCGGCGTCTGATCTGGATTCAAGCTGTTTGTCACTCATCATTGAGCTTTTTCTGTCAGAATTATCATTATGTAACTATTACTCGAGACCAGTTAGTACTTGGATAGGTGACCTCCTAGGAATAACGAGTGCCGTAGAAATTTTACTATATTTCTGTCTTTTTTAATTGTTTTTAGATTGGACATTTTCCAGTTTAACACATTCAACCCTAGCGACGAGTTAACTCGTCATTTACAAACAGTGTAGTGCACACGTTTCAAATGTAAACGGTGCACATGGCTTGATAACGGAAAATGACGAGTGAACACGTTATCAGGGATCAATTGGTCAAACAACCATACCATATCATTGACGTTTATATAGTTTGGATCCATATGAGACGCCAAGTTACTGACTACGGAAACCTGCCAGCAACCATCGCCCGGCTTAGTACAATTGTTATATTCTCAGGTACCCGGTTTGTAAATGACGAGTATTCTCGTCTCTAGGGTTGAATGTATTTAAACTGCAAAAAAAAGTCCAATATAAAGACAAACCTCATTTAAAAAACAACAAAAATCAACAACAAAAAAACAGACAAATAGGAAAAAGCCTGAGGCACCCGGTATTACCAAGCGGTCACCCATCCAAGTACTGACCGGGATCCACGTTGCTTAACTTCGGTGATCGGACGAGAACCGTAGTGTTTAACGTAATATGGCAGTAGACACTGTTGGTCAATTCTTTATAGTGAATCTGTTTGTGAAGCATACCGCGTAGATAACCTGCAACTTACTCGTTGGTTAGGATTCAAATCAGTTTCGTATAAACACTGAACGTTATTATACAAGTGGTACTTTCGATATTTCCAAAATTATGTGTTCTGAAATGTTCCAGTTTAAAAGCATTGTACTTGGTATAAACGAATAGTAACCCATGTACTATTTCAGCCAATCAGCTTTCTCCATTGCCATAGTTCGTTTGTCTTACTGTATTTTCTATGTCAAATATGTTCTATGTTATATATTGGCACACGAGTGTGTGTGTGGGTGCGTTGGTGACACTATCAAAGCGAGGTACGTCATAGGAGTACACAGCAACGAACCGAGGTACCTCCAACAAGCGAGGTAGTTTTTACTAATACATGTACCTCGGTAGGTATACCTCGCATTTAGCATGCTCAGTTCAAGATACAAACGCACACAAAATATCTCGAGTACTTCGGTTTGCTTTTCTACTACCTGTTTGTGTGTCGGTGTGTGTTTGCACACAGTCGATAACGATATTTGTAGGTGATGTGTGAGTGTACCTCGTTTTGTAGGTGATGTGTGTGTGTGTGTGTTTTTTTTTACCTCGGTTTGAAACAGAGTTTTTGCCCATTACCTACCTCGTTTTGTCGGTCTAGTGTTGATCGGTAATTCTTTATAAATTCAATATTTTCATCACATCATTTGAAACTGTGACTGTCCTGAAAACCTTTTGTCATATTTGCCTGAAGCGTTTTGGCTTATAAAGCGTACACCGCGGTATGAGGGTGTGAAACGTGTACCTCTGTCGGATAGTAAAACCAGTATGGGTGTGTGTGTGTGTGTTTGTTATGGTATGGCTGTGTGTGTGTTCTGCTTTAGAGATGGGTGTATTGTTTGTGTTGCGTTTCCTGCTTGAGTCTTCTTTCGTATTTATTTATGTGTTGAGATGGTCTAGTGGTTAATGCGTATAAATGTAAAACAACATGAGGTATGAGGTTTGAATTCCGTCGGATGCAAAACGGGTTTTGTTTGTTCATTTACGATGTACTTGTTGTTTTATTATCATATTGAATCGAACTGTTCGATAAGTCGAGCTATTGTCGCCTCGTTTTGTAAGTTAACCTTTTGTGAGACAACAATTCCCTATAACTATCGTAGGTAACCGTTTGAAGTTTGGATTTCTTGCTCAGTAATTTGAGCAATTTACATCTTACAACTCACTATTTTTCAAAATAGACCATGTACTTAATAATGTGATCCACTTATACCACTGTGCACTACGACATTTATTCCAGAGCATGCCTGATGGCCATTTAAATCACACCAGGTTCCAGATATCTTGGCTCTTCGTAACACGTGGACTGAATAGCCGTCAAAACATCAGAGCCAGCATAGCTTTGCTATAATGATGCAGCGAGTAGATATCTCGAATGAAATTTAAAATAAATATTGTTTTGCTTCATATCAATTTCTCACATGTCTGTAAAGTAAAACAAATCTTGTTAAGGTACTTCACAGGTGCGGTTAGTTTCCATACAAGGTGTTATGAAACTTTTCATGAAGAATTATTATAGCCTAAGAAACAATGTGTGAAAATATAGGCAAAATGTATCGTGTAGTTTGTCTGTAAAGTCTCTTTTTCTGGCAAAAACCTGGAATTTTGATGATTTTATTTTTCTCAAAAATAAATAAAGCTTATGACTATAAATCTCGTCCAATAAGTAGTCCACAACACAAGAAAAGCTAAAAACATTTTGAATAAAGATGTTCAGAAAAATGTTATCAGCTATTTAAATTTTGCAAAATGCTAAAAAATTGAATTAAAAAAAACTGACTCATTCAATGTATATTTGTTTTCATGTTATTCAAGCATATGATTGATGAAATAGTTAGTCTGAAAAAATTAGAAAATATTACAGTCAGGATTTGTTGTCATAACAGATTTTCTTATTAAAATGCGGGATATTTGATGTTGAGATACAGTTCCCTACCTTAAAATTAAAACTCTGTCATTAAAATGCATTATCATTTATTCATGGACTTGCATACAATGTTTATTATATTGTTTAAACATAATAATAATGGGCAATATCGATCTTGAAAAGGTACGCGTATTGATAAGCTTCAATGTGTGGCTTTATAGTTCAATCAAATCGGGTACATGTATACCGATTTTATTGACTTGTAAGAATTATTCTAAAACGTACATGTAAGTGGACATATAATTGGACCGTATATAACATCACTAATTCTAATCAACGAAGACTAAATATAACATGTCCCTTGATCACTGCGTTATGGATTGACAAGTCAATAAATCAGACACTTAAAAATATTTTTTTGATCGGATGGGTCTCGAACCTATGACCTTTGAATTGCTAGTCAATCATTCTACTGACTGCGCTATGAAGGAGTATACTAAATTTTTTCAACATTTCCTTTATATAATTGTTCTAGTATAAGCACGTAAGAAAAAGTCTATGTCGTCAAGACGCATATCCGCTCGCCCGCAAGACCGGCTTCCGTATGCGAAAGGCCTTAATAGATTTTTGTAAGTCAAATCACTTATTAACCCGTTTACGCCCAGTGGATTCTTCTATGTTTATATATTGGATTAGTCTATTTATTATCAAAGAGATACCTGGTCAAAATTTTCATTTTCATTTTGTTATATTGAAATTCCTATCAGCAAACAGAGTCGGCTCTGATCAGACACCGCATTATGCGGCGTCTGATCAGCGTCTACACTGTTTGCCTATGTCCCATATATTGGATCGTGAGTACAAATGGGTTAATACATATATGTAGCCATATCGATTATAGCAACATTTGTTTAGTTAATTTTTAACTACATGTTACCCTGTCAACTCCAACTGATATTTGCCTTAACCCATTTACGTCCAAAATACAGTCTGCTGCCCGAAGATTTATATCAAAATACGATTTAAACTCAATTTGATCGAATACATGTCTATATGAGTGTCAAACAATGGATACTAGTTAGACCCATGCAATGCCATTTCTGATCAAGATCTAAGCTGTTTACAAAGTCATCTGTAGTCGGCCAAGGCACAGTACTTACACTAAAGGCATAATAGCTGATCTTTTGGTCGAAGCTATATTTTGTTTCATCACGGTAAATCTTAACCCTTTTCCTGCTGATCGCGATTTTACCTATTTTTGCAAACAGGTTGAATCCAATCTGTTTGACACTCGTCTTTAGGTTTCTGTACTTAAAAAATGTATAAATTTAAATTCAACAAATTTTGCAGACGACAATTTGAAGCAAACGATATCACCGCAGGATAAGGGTTAATGATACTTTGTTATCCCAAGTCCGTCAGAGTGTTCGTTCAAATAGTGACCATAATATTATAACGTTTTTGTGGCATGCCTTAACAATAGTGTTCGATTTTTCTGACCTGTCGGAGTTATTTTTTAGAACAGAATAGTTCATAATGGTAAATAGATAACAGGGTAACATCGGATCTATATAGTCGTACACTTTCCAACTTGAGATAACATTATCCTCGTGCAGCACGAGACCCTTGCGCTAACTTTACTGACGCATTTACAAACGCATTTATATACTAAAACTATTATTTCCATTGCAAACAGGTTGGGGCCAGATCAGACGCCGGGTACCCGGCGTCTGATCAGGCTCCAACCTGTTTGCTACTCAGATTTAAAATATAATTAAAATTTCTTAAAGTAAATTTCCACAGTTTAGTGCATTGCGTTTGCGTTTAAACGGGAAAGAATAAGGTATCCTCTACTGTACATTGTGCACAAAAATTAAAGCTATCCGTATCATTAACCGTATGTAGAGAAGACTCATCCCTTTGAAAGTTTTATAATGTTCCAATCTAAAAATAACTCCGACAGGTCAGAAGAAAACACTAATACTTGTATCTTAACTTCAACATCGACATGTTCTAATATTACGAATACGATCAATCAGTGGAACAAATAGTATTTCGCTCAACCTACCACACGCTATGGCATTTGATTTGATTAAAATTCAAAAGGTGTTGAGTCAAATGTAGCACAAAGAAAACTCTTTGACTATTTGGTTTTATATGCTATGAAAAACAACAGCCGACAGGACACGTATTTAAAAATTAGCTGCCATTGCGTTCCAATAGCATATATAAAGCTAAGGTATTAGCTTTTATTGTGGGGAAAGTAACAACAATATAATGACAATATTTAAAAAAAATGTTTGAATCCTGATAAGGAAACATATCATCAAATACCATTCTCCCTCTCTACAACGACATCCAATGGAAGACAAAAAATGTGTGCGTTGTTCGGAGGGAGTCGTTATAGGGAGGGACATTGGATTACATTTGCAAATAGCTTGAATCCAGATCAGACACCGCGTAAAGCGGTAGCGTCTGATATGGATTCAAGCTGTTTGTCAATGGGAATTGATTTTTCCTGTCAAAATGTCCATTATGTTATTTTAAGAAAAAAAACCCAACAATTTAAGCAGACGACATTGCAGCCATGAATAGGTAGGACATAATTGTCCTGTTTAAGGAACAGCAACAAGTGTCGTTGTAAGGAGGGAGTCGTTGTTGGGAGGGTCGTTGTAGAGAGGGAACGCTAAATGTATCAATCGTACAGGCATGAATTCAGTCAAACTGCGTTCAATGTAAATGCAGACGGTTATGTCAAGTAGATAATATATACAAGTGAAGGGTTTCATTTAAGTTACCCTTCAGGTACGAAGTGATTCATGCGACTTTGTCAGGAATAAAATTGGAAGTCGGTGACAGTCAAAGCTACTTACATAATTATTCAATTAATAAAATATTGGCTCACTAACACTGGCCATACAGTGGAGAATCTGTTATTCTTTCCCGTTTAAACGCAAACGTACGCAAACGCAAATCACTAAAACGTAGAAAAGAAGAACTTTTGGACAATTCTGATAATTCTTGTTTATCTTGGTGGCAAACAGTTTGAAACCTGGTCAGACGCCGGGTTACCCGGCGT
This sequence comes from Gari tellinella, assembly GCA_922989275.2. Classification (NCBI taxonomy): domain Eukaryota; kingdom Metazoa; phylum Mollusca; class Bivalvia; order Cardiida; family Psammobiidae; genus Gari; species Gari tellinella. The sequence continues at coordinate 70,464,039 of OV277866.1, forward strand.
CTAATCTGGCTCCAAACTGTTTGCACTGCAAATAATAGTTTTAGCGTAAACGCGTTTATTGGGAAAGAATATCAGATTCTCCTCTGTAGTCGAGATCATTGCAACACACGAAAGGTTTGATGAAAACTACTTCATTGGATACTTAAAAGGTACAGCAAGATAGTAGCATATTAAATAACAAAAAACAAACCAAAATTGTATGGCCGTTATAATATGTTATTTCCTTCACACCTTTTCTAAATTGTTATCAAAGGTGCTACCTTATTGTAATTCACCCGAATGCTATCAATTACAACACGTGATATGAACGTATCATGCTTCAAACAGCTCTTATCTTTAGCGTAATTGATAAAGATCCCTGAAAGTATGTCCTTTAACCCATTCATTGGCAAGCCCGAAATTGCTGGTATACAGTGGAGAATCTGTTATTCTTTCCCAATAAACGCGTTTATGCTAAAACTATTATTTACAGTGCAAACAGTTTGGAGCCAGATCAGACGCCGGGTTACACGCCGGGTAACCCGGCGTCTGATCAGGCTCTAAACTATTTGCCACCAAGATAAACAAGAATTATCAGAATTGTCCAAAAGTTGTTCTTTTCTACGTTTTAGTGCTTTGCGTTTGCTTACGTTTGCGTTTAAACGGGGAAGAATAACAGATTCTCCACTGTATATCATACTGGTTAGAGATCTCAGAGTGATACTGCACATATCGTTTCGCCCTCCTCTCTGTCAGAATGCCGATTTCTTGTTCGTCAGAAATAAACCAAACTATCAGTATATCATTGTGAATAAGTTTATTCTCGTAAGAAATATCTTTATAGTAATCGACTTTTAACAATTTGTGTAACTTGCTTTCAAATAATGCATGCTATTATTATAGAAATTGAACACATTGCGTAATGGAATTTTGTACGTAATGTTCAAAACTAAACACGGAACCTAATATTTGTACAAATAACCTACTATATAGATATTGAAAATATACAATAATGAACATATGCATATTGCAATTTCACTACTAGAATTTTATTATTTAAGCCGCAATAAAACATGAATGATTTATTTGGTTCTGTCATTTATACACTTAACTGTTAGACACTGATTTCAATATTTTTATGTCAAAAAACCTAAAATTTAATTTTGAAAAATAAAGATATTTATGTCTAATAAGCTCTTTTTATTTAAAAATTGGAGTGATCCAGAAAAAGAAACACGAGTTTGCATTTTGTATTTAAGTCATTCAACCCTTGAATTTTTTATGTAGTAGTAGTAGTAATTCCATTCGGCCACGGAGACCCCTCTCAAATAGATTGGTTTCTGTTTACACGCCGCGCGACGCGGCGTCTAATCAGGATCCAAACTGTTTGCAAAGTCACCTTTTGGCGCCGTTGGCAGTGAAAGACTAAAAAATAAATATATATGGCGTGTTAAATGCTTAACCATTTCACTCTCAACGACGCTTTTAAGCGCGTTTGCAAACAGTTTGGGTCCTGACAGACGCCGCGTTACTCGGCGTCTGTATAGGACCCAGACATTGTGACACCCTTACCGATATGTATGAAGTCAAACAACCTTAAATCTCACTTTAAAGCGTGTTTTGCTGACAACAATACTGAAGCAAACGACAATAAATGGGTGAAGGGGTAAAATTCTCCCGAACAATATGACCATGAAAGGGTAAAGGAACACATACTTAGATATCAGAATAGTCGGTCGCCCAGTAAATGCCTGCGTGGCCTGTGATAAATTAAACGTCTGGTATAACGGATAACACATTATTACACTCAAACGAAATGCAAACGCATTGCACTAAACTGTAAATAAAAGGCTTTGTTTATTATAGTGGCACCCTCGTTGAAAAGGCCAGCCAGTTTTGAGTTGATGGATACCTATCTTTTATACGCACAGTACCTCCCGAATCCCTTATTGTCGGGCGCCTGGCAAAGATGGACCTGTGGTAACTAATCGTTTAACTAGATATCGGCTCACTAACCGACCATATCAGTCCCAGTCCGGCGCAGATATTCGAACCTTTGTGACAACCCTGGTCATTCATTGTAAAATGAGTGGCAAAATATTTAAAGCCTGATCAGACGCCGTGTTACCAGGCGTCTGATTTCAATCTCAACTGTTTGCAAACGAAAATATTGAATTAGTATAATCGCATTTATTAAAAAAGATTCTAACACACCTCGCCCAAACCCCTATATAAGCGAGGAAGGACCGTCTCGGTGTTCGAATTTTCAGTAGAACACTCAAGCGCTAAACGTTCTAACGTGACGTCATATGGCTTCGAAAAATGCGTACGCCAAGAAATGTAGAGTCGTTGCTTCGGTGCAAATTTAGGTTAAATTATGTGTTAGAATCGAAATAATAAATTAATACCAGTGTTTTATCTAACAATCGAACACGGGTAGTCGTTGAGATGCTTGTAATTAAACCACTCGGCTTAAAGGCCTCGTGATAAAATTACTACGCATCTCAACTCCTACCAGTTTTCGATTGCACGATACAACACTGGTATGACTTTATTATTTCTTAAATAACATATTCTCCCCTGTAATTGTGTATTTATTCAATCATTGCTACGAGAGGATTACATGTAACCTCTTCACTGCCTTACCCCGAGCACAATACGTTTTTGCAAACAGTTTGGATCCTGATCAGACGCCGCGTAACGCGGCGTCTGATCAGGATCCAAACTGTTTGTCATTCATTTCAATATTTCTTCAGTCATAACAGTAAAAATTAAAATTTAAAACATAAAAGCAGAAGACAATTATTTAAACTTTATGACGTCACGGGAGTGAAGAGGTTAAAACCGACAACATAATGGCATTAGCAGGTTTAAAATGTTTCAGCTAAAAGTTTTATCGCGTTTGACAGAATTAAGAATAATTAATTAGTACCTGCATCATCAGTGCATTTAAATCAACCCGCATCTTGGAATGTTTGTTGACATTCTATCCCAGATAAATGTAACAAAAGATACATATCTTCAGTATGGGCATAAAAACTTGAACCCTTTCCAAGTCACATTTAACCGTGTGATTTAACACTTTCGCAAATAAATTATCGACTGCTTAAATGTGTCTGTAATTTCACGCATAATACAATGCCATGAAAAAACCTGCCTTATTACATTGCAGCATTGTACAGACCAAACACTGTTGTCATCCAGGCTCTTTATCTGAGTTTGGTCTACACTGAAACAATCCATATAATTATAATACAGCTACACAATGTAATTTAGGTACATGTTGTACTTGTAGGCATCAACCAGTGTACATCAAGGTCAGTTGTCACGTCTTTGACACGGCGGCTGGCCTTGATCAACACTGTTTGTAATGAAAAAAGTCAGGATTTCTTATGGCACAGCTTAAATTTATTACATTTTGTTTGACGATATGTTGATATGATTTTCATATTCTTCTAATCTTGCGCATACGTCGAATAAATGGAAGGGCACCATTGACGGGTTTTGATTGACAATTCTGAGCTTTACTTTTTTAGCATTCCTTTTACCTAGTTCTAGTTCACAACAATACCGCGACTGGATAACGATCAAAGCACCTTTTCACGATGTCGCGTTCACGTTTGATTACTCTGTAAAAAACTGGAAAAAACATTAAAAGGTGACGCTAAAACATAGGAAAATGCGGCGGGACGTTACAAGCTTAGAAGACTCGGTGAAATGTGATGCGTCGGGTCAAGAACTACGTTCGATTTGTCATGTCTGATGAGCGACTGTCCGACTTTGCCAGTTTGCACATACATACACATTACCAGTTGACAGTGCGATACATAGTGATGTATTTAGCTCGAGACGTTTTTGGCGGAAATAGCCGATCTGACGAGCGCCTTGGCGCGATTCTGATCGGTGGTTTCCGCCAAAAACGTCGAGAGCTAAATGCAACACTCTGTAGCGCACTGCCAACTGGTAATGTATTTATTATATGCCTTGAATACAAACAAGAAACAACTAAATAGTCGTTTAAATCATTTTATATTGAAAATTTATTAGTTATTTGAAGCAGAACAAGACTTTTTGTATGTCACAAAGAATAACGCGGCACTCGTACATGTACGTAAATGACGTCACGTCAAATCGAAAGCGACCTCAGAGTAAAATACAAAGTGGCTGATACAAGGTGGCTGATACAGACTCTTGTATTTTACTCTGCAAATACACGCGGAAACGCTCGATATCACTCGAAGGCATATAATAAATCGCGATACCAACGTTATCGACTAGATTGTAATTTTAAAATATCAAACGCTTGACTTTATGGACTTGTCTTGAGATCATATACAAGAAGTGCAGACCCATCCTTAGGTTACTTAAGGTTGAAAAGGTTTGGCATTGTTTCTGAAGAGGAAAATGCATTTCTTAGATTGTATAAAGATTTCAATGTATTAATATCGGAAATATATTTTTATTTCAGAACGCACGAGAACTGGTTAACATTAATGTTTTGCGCTAGTGTAGCATATTGAACCTTTAAAAGACACCACTAGGTTTTAAAATGTTAAATAACATCTCAAACTCACGTCAAAACGCACAACAGCATGTTTCTACTCAATGTCTACATCTACATTGTACGTCAAACAGTCAACCTTGACTATACTATGACGGTGCGCTAAGAAGAGAAAGAAAAACAAAGCGAAAATAGTAAAGGTAGAAAAAGTGCGGTCAAGAAAACGGCCTGCAAAAGTTAAAAGGTAGAAAAGGAGAGATCATCCAACTAAAACACCCCATCAGAGAGACCAATCCGGCTTGCGTGGCGCTACCAGGACACAAGGTCCCGCCGGCACAGCTCACTCCAAATACATGTATGAGCATGAATCGGACAACGCCTGTACTACCCATCCTAGTTCAAGCCTGCACTAAACGTTTAGGCTAGCATCCTCCCTCATTGCCAATTAGCGATGTTTCTATGCGTTTTGGTGTAAATTCTGGTACCTTTTCACTCAAATCGACGATAAGGAGAAAATGGCAATCTGACCTAATACTCATAAAGCGTTTGAGTTGAGTCTGAGTTCGTTCTCAGGCATTTTATTGGTCAGAATTTAGCCTAGGCTTTAATCTGACCATCTTATGAATATGCTTGAGAATGATTTAAGACTAAACTCAAACGCTTTATAAGCATGGATATCGGTGTCTAATCAGCCTCCAAAATGTTTGTGACTCAAAATAAAATAAATCATCAACATTATCAAAAACCTGTCATTTTCCATATTTAATTGCATTACATATGCGTTTAGTTTTTAGTTGCTATTAATCAGGAACATATATCAATTGTTTCAATTCCAAAAAAAAATTAGCAATGCATGATCGCTCATATCTCGGCGAGCAAGAGCATGCATATTGGATTCACAATCATATTGCAGCATCATATTGCAGGCTTAAACATAATGGAGAAACCTATAATGGAACGATGTGATAGATACGATTAAAATAGCATATGTTATCTGAAATAAAATATGCGTAAAATGTATGCACCAAATAATCAGTTAAACAGCTTTTAAAACATTAGATCTACCCTGTTATGCAATCAGCTACATTGCCCCCTTTGAATGCTGAATAAACGTTATATTTTCAAAACGCCATCGGCTTTGTTTTTTAGATAGATCATTCTTGCTACATAAAAATCTGAGTGACAAACAGTTCGAATCCTGACCAGACTTCGATCTACTCGTAGCTTAATGAAGATTCAATCTGTTTTAGGTCAGTTCCACGCGGTTCCTGTTCGTAAAGGGTTCAAGCGTTTCCACAAGCGTCAATGAACCGCGGATATTTTATTGCATCAATTATAATCATAACGTGAAAATTAATTGCCTGTTGATTGTGTGTATTCATGATAACTCGTCAGCAGGTTTCTAGGAGGCATTGTCGATGATTTTGTAACTGGAACTCATCACTTACCGTCAATTTTCGTCGATGAAGTCGGGATTTTCCGTTGAATGTTTTGATAAAAACCAATGAGTACTTAGCAACATATACCACACACTCATTTGTATAGTAATACGGTCACAATAGCTCAGTTGCATGTGTCGCCGTCTTGAAGGACAGAGGTCATGGGCTCGAATCTAACAAGAATCTAGTTGACATTCGCTATTAAGTTCTTTCTTTGTTGCGGTTTTTTTTTCGAATTTTTTTTTTTCATTGTGATTTTATTCTCTCTTTTTATCAGAACCTACGTTAAAAGGTAACACAGTGCGATTCTAAAGAGCTTTTTGGGAAACGCGTACAGTAGAGTGCTTTCAGCAGAAATGTTGGATTCCATTACTTGCACGTCTTAAATTTTTGTGTAAGACAAGTCTCCCTACAATCCCCGACAAAAGAGTTTAAAAAACATATATATATGATTATTGAAAAAGCTTAATGTATGTAAAAGTACCATCGCGGGTTTCGAACTCACGACCTTGATATTGACATTGTCGGTGACTAAATCACTGACTTGCTATCGACTGTGTAACAAGTTATGATGTACAGTCATTGTTCAGTGACTAAATTTCCATTTTGTCCCGGAAGATAAAAATAGCTTACAGGAAAAGGGCGGAATATGCATAGAGTGCCAGTTCAAACATCATCGACAATATGAACATATTTTAACTCATTCACCTCTACAATTTAATATGGTCAATTCCAGTTTACAGTAATGTATAGTTCATACTTTACTACAAAATAATGCAAACAGTACAGACCCTGATTATTCGGCTCCATTTTGTGTTGTTCGGAGAGAGTCGTTATAGAGAGCGAAAATTAAGACTTTGCTTTCATTTGCAAATCGCTTGAATCCAGATCAGACGCCGCGTAACGCGGCGTCTGATCTGGATTCATGCTTTTTGTCACTCGTCATTATATTTATTCTATCAAACTGTCCACTTATATGTAACCTCGATAATAACAGCAGACGACAATTTTAAGCAGACGATATTGCAGCAGTAAAAGCGTTGTCTTGTTAAGGGAACTGCGACGATGGTTGTTGTAAGAAGGGAATCGTTGTAGGGAGGGAACACTGTACAATTAAAACGCATTCCTATGGTTCAATGGATGTATATGAGAATCTGTTAACTCATAATCAGTATTCTTATATTACTGCACTAGTTTAATGCAAACAACGAGTATATCTGTCAGATAAGGAGGTAGATGACTGATTGCTTTGCAAACAATGTAGATCATGGCCACACAATTCATACTGTTTTCCACCCACATATATCTAATGCAGTTTATGTAACTGTATTAGCTCCGTCTTTTTGGCAATGTTGAACACACTCAGACAAAGAGCCTGAGATGACAACGGTGCTTGGTCTGTACAATATTGCAATGCAATAAGGCTGGTTTTGTCATGTCACGGCTCAGTTCTATGGAGTGGTCGATGCTTTTCTGATCAATAGCTAACTTGCTTTAATGATCGACATTTAAGGGTGTTCATTGATTATTGATTTCGAGTCAACTATTATATGTTACTTAAATGCCCCCTCTCTACAACCACACCCAGTGGGAGACAAATATTATGTATGTTGTTCGATGGAATATGGAAGGGAATTAAGACTTGGCATATATTTGCAACTAGCTTGAATCGAGGTAAGACGGCGTCTGATCTGGAATCAAGATATTTGTCTCGCGTCATTATATTTATCTTAACAAATTGTCCACTTATTTGTAACTTCGATAAAAAACCAGCAGATGACGACTTTAAGCAGACGATATTGCAGCTGTAAAAAGTAATAGTAAGGAGCAGTAAAATCATCAGACATAATTGTCACGGAGATCGTTGTTGGGAGGGTCGTTGTAGAGAGGGAACAATGTATCGGCCATGCAATAACGATTTCATGCGGTAATATAGACTTTGCAATCAGCCTGGATTCCTATTGAATGCATGACACAGAGTCTGATCAGGACAAAAACTGCATGTCCCTCGTATCAATTATTATCTATTCAGTCAAAACTTCATATATTTGATTTGGCATAAAGTACAGACGTCAAACTTTAACAGACAATGTTTTGTCTGCCTAAGTTTTGAAATAGAAAATTACATTTGGTAGTGAAATGGTTTTACAGCAAACACGCTGAAAGAATCTGCTTGTCGTTTAACGTAAAAACTAGTAATAAAACACACAATCAACGACAGGACGTTGAAATCCTCTGACCGTTATCAGGATCTAGACATTTTGAACACGTATATTGTAGTAATGTTTAAGCATATTTTTGTATCGTATGTCCTAGATCCTTTTACCTATACAATTGTTGACCTACTTCTTGCATCCACCCACTAATGCCCTTCAGTAAAACAATTCGATTTTACAGCCCATTACAGGCAGACGAAATGTTCATCGAAACATTACTTCATTGTCTTCGTGCATCCCTTACAATGCTGCATTTGACAATAAACCCCTACATTCCCTAATACATAATTAGTTTACAACGTTTTCTCGAGGGATTTAGTCAAAACCCTATAATAGTTCAATGAATGACACCTTATGAAGACCCTTGTCACAGTGCTTATTGGGGCTACATCTTATCTTGGTCTGCAAATTTCGTAACGGATCCAAAATACTTATTTTAACCCTTAGACTGCTGGTCGCGACTAAATTTTGCAAGCAGTTTCATTCGGATTAGACGTCTCGAAACGCGGCGTATGATCAGGATCAAAACTATCTACTATTCGTTTTGATGTGTTTTTTTTTTATACAAATTCCAAAGTCTATTGTTAAATTACTAAAGCAGACAATAATTTAGAAGCAGACGTATTGCAGTCGCGACATGTTTAACGCATTGTAAGACTTAATTCTGCAACTGACTGCTACACTATTGTCGTAAACATTTGTAACCACCTTATAAACAGTGTAGGTATGTTTCTGCATCTATAGATGCAAACTAATTTTGACCTTGAACCAATATCGAGTTACTCTTACGACTGAAATAATCACCTTCATCCGTCTGCAGATGACGAGTTATCTAGCGGTAATGTGGCGAATAAATTTAATTACAATTGTGCTGCTGACCGAATTTTCACTTCTAACGTATTTACCATTGAAACTTTAAATGGACAGTTCCAGTGTCCAATAAAATACAGTGCGTGTTTAAATCATTACGGTTGTTGTTTACAGTAAATTGCATAATTGAAAACAGTTCAGACCCTGATTTACACTATTTTTATAGGGCAAGTGTACACTTCACTGTTACGCTTTTTGTAAACGACGAGTAAACTCGACGCTAGGATTTAATGAACTCTTTCTATGTTCTAGCTGGAAAATTGCATTATAGATTAACTTCGGTGACCTAAAGAAATTGCAGTGTAGTGCAGACCCTAACGATATCCCGCGCATCGCAAAATCTCATCAAGGTCTACACATTTTTCTAACATCATCTTCTGCAACCACTAGGCTTAACTACAATAACCCTTTCATAATAAAATTATTCGGAATATTTTTACCCCTTTACCGTTTCATAGTCGTCTGCTTCATTTTTGTTGTCTGCAATATCGTTTCAAAAACATAAGACAGTATGACTGAAGAAATTTCAAAACGAGTATCAAACAGTTTGCATCCTGATCAGACGCCGCGTTATGCTTTTTAAGCATCATTGAGAGTGAAAGGGTTAAGGAAATACCAGACCCATTGAGCAGTTAAAGCAATACGTACAGCGCTCCCTCTCTACAACGACACTCAGTGGGAGACAAATATTGTGTGCGTTGTTAGGAGGGAGTCGTTATAGGGAGGGAAATTGGTTAACATTTGCGTAACGCGGCGTCTGATCTGGATTCAAGCTGTTTGTCACTCGTCAATGATGTCAAAATGTTCATATTGTAACTTTTAGAATAACAGCAGACGCAGTCTTAAGCAGATGGTATTGTAGCAGTACAAGCATAATTGTCCTATTTAGGGAACTTTCGTAAGTGTCGTTGTATGGAGGGAGTCGTTGTTGGGAGGGTCGTTGTAGGAAGGGAGCAGTGTAAAACACTGAAAGGAGGTCACGATACTTACCGCGAGACAAAAGTCAAAATTGAAACTCAAAACGATTCAAATCAAAATCAAAACTTTTGACATGCGTTCTAATTATGCTATTAAATACAATATTTACATTCACCCCAATCAATATCTTTGAAAAATGTGTCATTCGATTTGTGTAAACGCTATTTTCGAGAGGGCGGGAGTTGTGGATAAGTACAAGGAGGAGGCGGGGTATATGCATTTTTACTCGCGAATTAATCTATTGAACTTGGACAGCAAATAATTGTCGTTTTTTTTTCAAAACAAATAGTTCTTAACCGATGCCTTCCTATTAATGGAAACCATGATTACTGACTAAAATTCTTCTTCATTATGAATTAGTTGCAAGAAATTTGATATAACTTTTTAACAGCAGCTGTCTGCATTTCTTAATGAAAGAATATCGCATTTTCGCAGCCAAACTGTCACGTTTATGACGTTTGAATGGAAACAATGGGTTTTATTTTGCTTTCGAATGTACACAGCTTCAATAATGCGGCCATTGGTGTTCTTTATAGGGTATACATTATTCGCGTTACCAATCTCTTAAATGAATTAAACAGACATGCGTACTAATAAACTGTTCCTTTAACATTAGAAATTACAGCAAATATATTGTAAATATAAGAAAGGAACTGATATTATTTTAGCGTTCAAGCGAAATAAAAGACAGAAAAGTATCGGCAAAAATATTTCTGTCGTTTATCTCGCTTGAACAATATAATTATTTATATAGAAATGATAAGTGATGTTTGTGTATATATTTGTATTTTTCAATGTATTTTATTCTCATGCAATTCGGTCGAGATCAGACAACACTTAAGGGTGTATCAATGTCATGAATTTAAGAAATTTTCAAAGTATATGAAAACACTTTATGATGGTTTTGTATTGAAGAGCTATTTAAGATGAATGAAAAAATAGAAAAAGTGTACATTTTGGTGAACAACAGTTGGCTCCATGGCCATGTAAAATTTACCCCACCACTTTCTCTTATTTTGTCCTTTTCAAACAGCCCGCTTCAATAAAATCCATTTTAAATGAAAACAAATATGATAATTTGGGTTTGTGTTATTTTTTTCCTATCTATGGTTGTATTTCTTCATACAAAAACTAATTTAAGAAAAATCAGGCACCAAATGTAAAATTTATAAAGCTCTAAATATCATCAATATGGTACTTTTTGTAAATTTTGTAAGGGGAGATAACTCTTTTTACTTCAATAACTCAAAATTTTCAACACTGACCTTTCAATTTCTTTACATATTTTGAACTGCCTTAGCATTGGCTTACGTTTGGTAGAATATAAAAAAAAGTTTAATACTAGAACTATTTCATTTTCAAACTTTTTTACTTTTTTTCATAAAATAAAAAATCTAATACAATCATGCCCTATAAAAAGCATATTTTTGATATTCGAGGATCCATATTGTTCAAATCTAGTGCCTGCTTTGTCTAAATTTGGTTTCTATATCTGAAAATACCACCATAGACATGAAATAAATAATGAAAACCCAAACTACCATGTTTGTTTTGTTTTGAAATATATTTTACTGAAACGTGTACTCTGAATGGGTAAAATTTGAGAGAAAAAGTCCAAATTTGACATACCCTTTTCAAATCGCCGTAGTTAAAAAAAATTTTTTTTCATTCATCATAAATAGCTTTTCCAAAAAAACAATGATGGAAAAAAAGTTTGATACTTTGAAAAAATCGCTTATGGGTTGGATACACCCTTAACAGGGTTGTTTTTATTAAGGGTCTGCATGTTTTCTATCTGCTATTAGTATTCACTCTTCTTGGGGAAATGTTTCCTTATTGATTAAGGCAATGTGAAAAATTCAGATGATAGATATTTATAGTAAGTAGAATTTTAAATAGGTACTTTAACTTAGGAAGTGTTATGTTCTAGAGTGTGTGAGGTATATATTTACGATAAAAAAAGAAACAGGTCATGTCTATTGACAGCACAATTCCAGAGCTTTGGTTACATAAATAAATTCAATCTGATTGTAAAGCTCGATCAAAAGATATTTATACAAAAGGTCAGCACTCATTTTAAAGTAATGATTCATTTAATTTTGTTTAAAGCATAATAATAACAAGTTCTACTTAGATTTACATTTCCGAGTTAGCCGTAGTCACGATTTGCAAAGCTTAATTCGTATATTTATATATGTTTACCTCTTCACTGTCTTACCCCGGGTGTAATTTCAAACAGTTTGTATCCTATTTAGACGTCGCGTAAAACTTTACAAATAACCTAAATGTGCAAACTAAAAGCAGACGACAATAGTTTAAAGCAGATGACGCCATGACAGTGAAGGGGTTAAATACAAATAAGACCTCAAATGTGTCTTGCGTCTGATCTGAAAACCGACTCTTTGCAGTTTGTATTGACGTATTAATATTCCAAATATTGAATAAAACTTTAATTGAAAGTTTTTGCAGATAATTATTTCAATCGTATAATAAGATATATCCTAAAGTTGAATGTGTTTTTATTTAACGGAAAAAACAACATTTACGTGCATAAAAACTCTTGTTGGAGTCAGGTTTTCTTTATAAAACAATAATGCAATGCATAAAAAACGTGTTCCTTCAAACTTTAACGAGACGTTGCACAATCACATTGCAAGTAAAAGTAGAAAAATGACAGTATACTCGTCATGAAAAATTCATACGCCTATCAAGACTACACTTGTCCTATGCAAACAGTGTAGGCCCTGATCAGAGGGCTCTTTAAGGAGCCCTCTGATCAGGGTCTACACTGTTTGTCATTTTTTAATATATATTTAAAATCACCCTAATTATTAAAAAATGGACTAAATTTAATTGTAAACTGGAATTTTCCAGTTTAAGGGGTGAATCAGTTAAAGCATTGGCATTTTAAGTTAATCGAGGCGGAGATCGGTTTGGTTCTTCATCAGTCACCGGGTTGCACGGTCAGTCTGTTTGCAATGGGAATGATGATTTAAGAGCAAACATGTTTATTGAGGGAGAATTACGACTTATACTTATGTCTTACAGTGGAGAATCTGTTATTCTTTCCCGTTTAAACGCAAACGTACGCAAACGCAAAGCACTAAAACGTAGAAAAGTACAACTTTTGGACAATTCTGATATTTCATGTTTATCTTGGTGGCAAACAGTTTGGAGCCTGATCAGACGCCGGGTTACCCGGCGTCTGATCTGGCTCCAAACTGTTTGCACTGCAAATAATAGTTTTAGCGTAAACGCATTTATTGGGAAAGAATAACAGATTCTCCACTGTATCAGTAAATTGTCTTTGTTTCAGCGTAATGATGTTAGAATTTGCTTTGTTTATGTCAAGGTATTTTATTACACTGTCGAGCCAGCAGACGTTTCACGCGAGATAAAATCGTTTGATGTATTAATCCTTTATACCGGCTATTAGATTAGTTGTTGTTATGTTTTAATTACAATAGGTTATCGCCTCTTAAAATGATTACATGATTTGATTTATAGCAGCCCTTATTCATGGATGGCATTATAGTCTGAACTAATTTTATTTGCTGTTTATATAATACAGTAGCACTCCTCTATTACGACCACTAAATAGAAGGCCGTTTACAGGACAGGTGACAGCTTAAAGCAATGTTAAAGTGAAAAAGAACGCTCCTGTATGAGCTTTCTGTTTCACTTTCACATTGCTTTAAGCAGTCACCTGTCTTAAACGATTAATATTTGACACAACTTAGTGGTTGTAATAGAGAGGTTCTACTGTATACTCAATATAACCTCTCTATGCTGAACCCTTTAACCGTTGACGTCGACTACGAATACAGTCTTAGACCCTGTTAAAAGGTCTCGTGACTCGTCATTCCAAATCAAAGATGTTTGGCACTCGTTACTTCGAGCTAGGCTTATTATTGCAGACGACAAATTTAGCAAACAATATATTCTCTTGAAAGGGAAGATCAGACAGTTACATTTAGCGGTGAGCGAGTGAAATAACTTACAAAGATTCGTCTGTTGTGCTTATTGGACAAATGGGTGGATGGATGAGTTGGGTGGTACGACACTGCGGCACAATAAAAATATATAGCAACAGAGAATGATGAGGGATGATGAGATGAGTTAATGATGATTTCAAAAAGATTATTGTGCTTGTTAGAATGACTCACAAGGTATAAAAGAAATACAAAATGTGACCACACATTTGGAAATCATAAATTCGATTATATAACCAGGCATGCATTCACAGGGGTGCACGGATAAGACTAGGTTGCTCGTGAAGGATTCAGATACTACTCACACATGTTCTTCTTTGTTTTTATTCTTCATTAAACAGACAATTAATGGAATAAATCCCTAAAATACATACAAAATTGTCCCTGACTCTATATGTTTTGAAAATAAAACCAAAAATACCAATATTGATACCGAAAAAGTGAAGTCTTATTTTTATTTCACTATTTGCACATGTCACGTTAAGGTCACTCTCATCATTAATAAGCCATATCGTTCAGTAAGTTCTTTATATCCCTGCAGATAAAGATTAACTAGAAAATACGGTATATGATATATCGTTAAAACCGACGAAAAACATTACATACAGACGTAATGTATGAAAACTGAACCTTTCGGACCGAGTAATAGTACGGTTTAGAGAGGTTAAAGAAGCACAAAAAAGAAGTTGAGCGTGCATTTGGTACTCCCTCCGCAGGCTTACTGTGATTACAATATTGATTATTTGCAAACAGTTTGAATCCTGATCAGAAGCCGCACTATGCGGAGTCTAATTAGAATCTGAACTGTTTGCCATTCATTTCAATATTTACTTAGGGTGATTACCTAAAATTAAACAGCAAACAGTAAACGTTTAACCCATTTGTGCCCACGATCCCATATATGGGACACAGGCAAACAGTGTAGACTCTGATCAGACACCGCATGATGCGGCGTCTGATCAGAGTCTACACCGTTTGCTGATAGGAATTTCAATATAAAACAAAATGAAAATGAAATTTTGACCAGGCATCCCTTTGATAAAAAATGGACTAATCCAATATATAAGCATGGAAGAATCCACTGGGCGCAAATGGGCTAAAGAAGATACCTTCATGAGAATGAATGGTTTTATGCCCATTAGTACTAAACTAGGAGACTCTTGTTGGAGAGCTATACCGTTCTGTTCCTTTCATTATGCAGTAACCTAAGCGCACTTTGAAAGAAAATCTGTTTGCGCCAATTAATCTATTTGGTGCTTAGAGAATTTCGCTTAAGAGATTCCAATATTCCAATGCTACCTTGTGTATAAAAACTTGTAAATTAATTATTCCCCGAAGACACAAACTTACAATGTTATTACAGCAGTCGTCTTGTCAAATCTACACATCATTAAGGTTTAATTTTCATTCTTCCCGTAGGGAATTGTACATAATTTAGCATCATGGGTGCGGTAATGTAAAATGGTGTACACTCATCACCATCTAAATGAATTTCTAATGTAATTTGATGTTTATTCCTGACATGATCTCAGATTATAAACTTTAAAGATGTCCTAAGACGCTTGGTTGTTTCCTAATAAACGCTAGCAGAACAGAAGATATAACAAATCATTGATACTAAGAGAAAGGCGTTGTTTAAAATTAAATTATATGTTCTAGTATGCTGAACTTCAAATAAATGTCAACATCTTTAAAAACTTTAGAAGGTTCTATCAACGAAAAAGAATACTTGCTGTTGTACTTTTGCCCTGTATAACACGGTGTACTTTGGGATACAGATGTACAGGGTAATAAAGGAAATTGAAATTGAAATTGATCGATTTGTTTTTACCTTTGTCATCATGGAAGCGTCTGGTGACCCTGACCTTTGACCTTGATCTCTAGGGTTGACGTTAATGTTTTGTGTTAAAGTCTGTTCTGAGCAAACTACTGCACCTAGGGTCACGAACCTTCATATGCCGATGGCCTCTAGCGTCAACAATAAGGGTTGGAGTTAAAGACTGTACTGAGCTCACGACTGCATTAACGGCCACGAAACTAAATATGCTTTTGCGTCACGATATGTAGACCACTATGCATTTCAGTTTGGTGACCTTGACCGTTGACCTTGACCTAGGGTCAACGTTATGGATTTGCGTTAAAGTCTGTACTGAACAAATAACTGCATTAACGGTCACGACACTTCATATGATAATGCGCCTGAATATTAAGACCACGATGCATAGCAGTTTCGTGACATTGATCTTTGACCTTGACCTCTAAGGTCAACTTTAAGGTTTTGCGTTAAAGTCTGTTCTATGAAGTAGGTGAGATTCTAGTGTCATATGCAAACAGTGAAGACCATGATCACATGACTACTAAAGGTACTCTCTGATATGGGTCTGAAGTATTTGTCATTTTGCAATATATTGTTGAAATCAACACTAAATATTTCTAAGTTTTAACAATACTTACCTCAAACGATTTATCTAGTCTTATGCCATTGTCTGCTGCTCAGACTGATTGATGGACCGTCTCTCGTGTCTCACATTGATGTCAGCTATATACGTCTGGTTCGATCAATTCGTCGTCTGACGCTATGAATTTTAATAGGAACAATTTACAAAGCATGTCTGTAGACCATTCCCATATTACTGTGCTTCGAGTTTAGACAAACCCTTACTGTATTGGTATACATGATGTGAAAACTGAAGATTCACCTCATATCAGGTATACAGTAAAACCTCTCTATAACGACCTATCAATTGTGTTAATATAAGGTGTTTTGGACATGTGACTGCTTAAAGCAAGGTGAGAGTAAAACAGAAAGCTTCTGAAGGAGCTTTCTGTTTTTCTGTCACCTTGCTTTAAGCGGCCATCTGTCTTTTATGCAGTCAATTAGCCTTCGTTTTAGTGGTCGTAACGGAAAGGGTTTACTGTATATACATTGTATAATATTGTAGTGTGTGTTATTGTTTGGAATGTTGGACAAACAGAAATATTGATATCAACATTCTCATTTGCATGTCCCTGGCATGTCCCTGTAACAGCCAATAGGTAATGACTTGAGTTCGGTGATGCAGAGAGTCTTTGTACGATATATTCGTAAATAATCGTACACATTCATCGGCGTCTGTTCTGCATTCTAATTCTCTGCAAAATTCAAATAAACTCGGGATGGATCAAGATAAGTGGAAAACTTCTTTCTATATCCTTATGTTATACTCAAGTTGGTTTCAAACGCAATATGCAATTTATTTCGGAAACATAAAACCAGTTATCTTTCAATTGAAGGTAATATGGTACTGTAATTGTTGAATAAGTGTTATTTTTAAGCACGTAGCATTCAGTCCTTTTTGTTCAAAACGACTGTATATTTTAAATACTACGTGCATATCGGACTGATAATATCATTGGAAAAGCCAACAAACCGATAAATAGTTATTAGCTATGTTTTAAAGTGCAGTTAAATTCTGTAAAGAAGCAAGTACCACGAATTCACACCATTTAAGACATACGTTCAGAAGCTATTGGATAAAGGGCTAAAATATACTGCAAACAGTGTAGATCGTGATTAGATGACCCGTAACAGAGATTCTGATAAAATTTGCACTGTTATTTTGGGTGTTTTTTGTTTGTTGTTATTTCCTTTTTTGAAATATTAATCGCCTTAAAATATATCAACATATCGTCGTTTCATTGTTTGTAGTCAACACCAGTGACGAGTAGAATCGTCATTTAAAAAACAGTGTACTTGTAAAGACTACAACTAACATATGCAAATAGTGTAGACCCTGATCAGATGGTTTCTGCGGGAACCTTCTGATCAGGGTATCCATTGTTTGTTGTTTGTCATTTTGCAAAGTTACACAAAATAAATCAGTCAAACATTGACTAGAATTTATGGGAAATTGTAAGTCTCCATTTAAATGTTCAGGGGTGAATGAGATATTTGTTGTTTTGTTGAAGTGGGTTGGTTTTTTTTTTTTTTTTTTTTTTTTAATTCAAATATTGCCTTAAACTCAACAAAAGAATCAACATATCAACGTGTCGTTCTTAATTGCTTATGTTCTTAATACAAGCATTCAGCAATGAAATGAGGCATATTCAGAACAAGAACATTAACTCATTTGTGCCCACGATCCCATATATGGGATATAGGCAAACAGTGTAGACTCTGATTAGACGCCGCATTATGCGGCGTCTGATCAGAGTCTTCACTGTTTGCTGATAGGAATTTCAATATAAAACACAATGAAGATGAAAAATTTGACCTGGCATCCCTTTGATAAAAAATGGACTAATCCAATATCTAAGCATGGAAGAATCCACTGGGCATAAATGGGTTAAAATGAATACGAAACTACGTTGTCTATCCCTTACAATACTGACTAAACACATGCACTTTTATAGTTGAATTGGGTGCCAGTACTAATCTAAAACATAACATCATCAGAGAAGCCTCTTATTAGGAGACTCTACCACCCCTCTTATTTACGTGTACAGTGGAGAAAACGTTATTCTTTCCCTTTTAAACGCAAACGAAACGCAAATCAGTTAAACGTAGAAATGAAAATTGTTTTGGCAATTCTTCATTTTTATCTGAGTGGCAAACAGTTTGGAGCCTGATCAGACGCCGGGTTTCCCGGCGTCTAATCATGCTCCGAACTGTTTGCCACTGGGTAATAATAGTTTTAGTGTTAACGCATTTATTGGGAAAGAATAACGTTTTCTCCATTGTACATTGTATACAATTGGTTTCCTTCACAATTAGTTTTAATCGTTTCGTCGCAATTATCGACAACAGTCGATTTCACAATCAATTCGGATCGTGATCCTTACTGAAAAACGCAGTGTCTGATTAGGATCCAAACTGCTTAACAGCTATTTTAATGTGTCTTCGGATATATTACCTGAATTCTAAGCTGCAATAATACCGACCACATTATTAAAGCTGGTGATTACATAGAAGTGAAGGGGTTAAAGCAGAGGACATTATACTGTGAAAGGGTTGTTAAACTAAACTCGTGCACAAATAAACATTTAATACTAGTTCACAGTTTTCACATACTTGCCGTTTCATTGGGTGGTTTTACCATAGAGTGTACTGTAAAATTCGCCAATCTGACAATTAAAACAACGATTGCTTTCGGAGGAAGTGTTGTTAGGCAGCTTCGAGCAAAGTATATAATTGTTTAGTGAGCTGTACAGAAGGATCATTGTTGTAAGAAAACATGCTTGTAGGAAATTATTCTTAAACGGACATTGTTTGTGTGATACACCACAAACAGTAACAAATAGGCATCAGTTTAAAAAATCGAACCTTGTAAATAGATTTTTAATAAAATTTAACCCAAATAACTTATCCAATTTCGTTACCAGGTCGTTTGGTTAAATATAGCCAGTAAAACCATAGTGCAGTAATACCTAACTAATTGTTGATTTATTATTATGTTATTGTTAGAAAGACCAATATGTTTTATGACGTTATACTTGTAAGATTTATCATTATAACTTTAAGATAACAATAATTCTATTACTATTGTTATTATAGTATCATTAACTGTTAGGGGACGCTTTTGGTGAAATCAAAAAGAGATACAGACATGTCGTGTCTAATACATTTGTTACCCATCCAAGAGCTGTATTTCTGAAAAGCGTCTCAGCTTTGAAACTTTGACAGACAATTTGTAAGTGATACAAGACATAAAATGTGCCGGTATCGTTTTAGCAAATATTGCACTTTCTGCAATATTAAACTTTACGAAATACTGACTTTAAGATTATTGCAACTAATATTTTTCCGAATAATTATACACAATGCATCAATTCATAATCCTAGCGTATGTGAACATGTATCACATCACTGAACTTACTGACTTTGCTGTCTGCATTAGATTTGTTTGTTTCGTATGTTTGTTGCTACAAAATAAGTCTAAATGACATTTTTCACAATAAGCATCACACATAAATCAGCCTACTATACAATTTATTCGATACATCAAACGTTTAATCCTGGCTGAAAAACAAAACGATATAGAATGTAACAACGAAGCATTAAGTGATCCTACCTTAGTGTTAATTTGACCTTTATAAGATGTTTAGTAGTAACATGTTCTTAGTCAGATCATTTTTGATAATGCATTCTTATGTTTAACTTTTGTTTGCGTTGTAAAATGCAAGGAATTATGTATTGAAGAAATATATAAGTGCCAAAATCATATAGTCTGATACGGAGCCAAACTGTTTTGAAAAAAACAAGAGTGTCCGCAGTCACATCTACAGTGGAGAATCTGTTATTCTTTCCCGTTTAAACGCAAACGTACGCAAACGCACGCAAACGCAAAGCACTAAAACGTAGAAAAGTACAACTTTTGGACAATTCTGATAATTCTTGTTTATCTTGGTGGCAAACAGTTTGGAGCTTGATCAGACGCCGGGTTACCCGGCGTCTGATCTGGCTCCAAACTGTTTGCACTGCAAATAATAGTTTTAGCGTAAACGCGTTTATTGGGAAAGAATAACAGATTCTCCACTGTATGCATGAATAATCTAACGGAAAGTGTCTACAGACGTATCGATACTTCGGCTATTGTTTCATTTATGATGTAGGTTATTCTATTTTTGCATGTGTGAAATAAATTTTGAAGATATTGGCAGATTGTTTACGTCGGAAAGAAGGACATTGCTTAGTTATAAGTAAAGTATGTGAAGAACGTGTAGTGATTGAAATAGGAAGTACACATTATTTGTGTAGTAATTAAATACTACGTGTGAAGTAAAACTGCATTGAGAGTCTCTCTTTATAAGCATTCCTGTAATTAGCTGATATTCACCCTTTCACTCCCTTAGCACGAGTACAATATTGTTTCAAACAGTTAGGAACCTGATTAGACGTCGGGCAACATGGCGTCTGATCAATATCCAAACTATTTAAAACGTGTTGAGATAAAAGTTTAGTAAATTTACCAAAATGTTAGAATTGAGAAGTAAAGGCAGAAGACATGTGTCTACATCAGTGACGTCATGCCATTGATAAGGTTCGACTGTTTGTGTAGTCTAATGTAGCAGGGCTTAAGTCATACAGAGAGCTGTACGACTTATTCTGTACTTAATAAGAATGTCGTTGTTAATGAGTTTCAATTCGATAACCTTTGAAGACAGTTTGTAGATATATACCTCGATCTTAATCAAATATTTAATCAACTATAAAAAGATTCACTGTTTAAAATAAAAAGTTATTCCATAGTTTCATTCGGCAGACGCAAAACTTTGAATCAACAGAAGGACGCATAATTATTATGTTAATTGCATCAATTCAAATGAACAATTCATGAGTACCACCTTTCCGCTACTAGTTCATCACTCTTCTTTTTCCGGAACAGTTTTGGTTCAATACGAACATTAACCAGCAGTTGTTGGCCACACTATCACTTAGACGATATTGAGTCACTATGCATTCATGGCACGGCTTTTATAAGCTGGAGACAATATGTGTCTATTAGGTTGATTAATACTGTGTCTATCACTTATTGAGGCTAATTTAGATAAGGTTCCTCAGAACACTGAATAACACTAAGTAGTTAACACATTGCACACTAGCGATGTGTATTCTCGTTATTAACGTGACCAGAAGGTCCGTAAAGGAGTCTTCCGACCAGGGTCTGTACTTGTTGGCATTTTGCAACAAATTGTTTTAATGAACCTTAAATAGCGACGAATGCCCTAAACGTATATGTTTATTAGATATGTCCTTTATAAGGTTCAGGGGTTGAATGAGTTGAAGCTGTCTTACCGTCCAAACGACGTATACGCCGCCGTTTGATCAGATGGTAAAACGATTTGACGATGTGATGATAAGACTATTGTCAGTGGACAATTTGTTCGTTTCTCCTCAACGCAAAGAACAGGGTCTGCCGATTTACTGATTACCCGTGTCCATTTCATAGGGAAACAGCATACGAATATATGACAGTTACTGGTAAATGGTTCAACCTAAGGGGCTGTTCAACCAGTCGCTCATGTAGACTGTCACCTTCCGTTCATGTGTTCCCTGTATACGCTTTATCAAATTATAACTTCCTATATATAAGTGTCAAACAGTTTGGTACATATCAAGAAATCATAATTACTTTGTGATTTTATCTTCATCTATATTATTTGTGATTGCCATGTGTCACGGTGCCGTAAAATCCAACTCAATCAATCAATGCATGTATAGGTACATCAGGCTTTGGCATAATAAATATTAATTTCCTTTGGCTAAAGGAGCAAAATGTGGTGGAAACTTAGTAGCCATGTGGTATTTGTTGCTACTCTTTAAACGTGATAAAGCTAGTTATTGGTCCGACATACACTACTGTTTGACTATTAAAGAAGCACGATTGATTAATCAATTACAAGTATAAGGTATGTACAGTGTACTATGATCAGCAAATGCACAATGTGTTTACATTCTTAAGTCTTAAAAGATGTACAGCGGTTTTAACCGATTTAAGCGTAAGGTCTACTACAAATGAAATTATGAAACAGTATAGATCTTGAAGAGACACAGCGTTACGCGACATCTCTTCAGGGTCTACACTGTTTACTATCTCATTAGAAATGTTCTGCTGTATGGACAAGCACTGCAGGGTCTTTATATCTCAAGTGCTGATCGAAAATGTTATCTTTTCCGCAAGCAGATAGGGAGCAATCTTAATGTACAAATTAATGGGTTAATGTGTTAAGCAGGCATAGTGGCTTTCACAAATGATAAGCTTATATTCATTAGTTGAAGATAAACGTACCAGTCTTAAAAAACTATTGAAGAACATGACACCCTGTAATGTTCAGTCTATGATTTCATTTTCCAATACGACCACGTATGATTTCACAAATTGCAGAAGATACCGAGAAGGTAACACACACTATCTTAAACGAAGGCGCAATATGATTGTATACATTTGATACTGTTGTTTTAAAGAATATTAAGAAACATACGGAATTCATATGAGTGCGAAGCTATATGGCAAATAATTATTGGGACTGTTGGTATCCTGTTATACATTTTGCAATCATTATGATAGGTATAAATACTGATATAAAAGGAAAATTTAATTTTAAACAAAGTATTCGCCTTTATATTAGTTAGCATTGATAAACAGGGAAAACGCGGTTGTACTTTATATAAGCCCTGCATTAATCAATCAGGTATCTTTCAAATGACCTTTCAAAACGTTGATATATTACAGTCCGTAGCACTGTTGACATACAAATACCAGAGTGAAAATCTTAATAGGGAGCGTTATACAATACTTTGATCCTGAATAAATAAATAACCTTTCTTTGAATAATGTCTTGGTTGTCGATATCGGAGGGGGTACGCACCGATCGGGACGTTGTCGCTTCCCCAATGTTTATGTATAAATGTAATGTAATACTTCATGTCAACGTAACAAATAAATCTATTTATGCAAATTAACATCATTAAAAATATAATAAAACTTTTTGAAACGATAAAACACTTTGAGAGGTTTTGGTCATCTTGTTCCAATACTAGCGCATTAAAAACGTTATACGATAACGTACTGGTGCTTGAATATATGTTAAGCGTATATAATTTTGGAACGAACTTTCAGACACTAACTGAGACATACTGTCTCGGATGCCATTGCGTGGCACCCATCTCATGGATATTGTCAAAATGGAATAGTGTTGTGAAACATTCAAGCAGCTAATTTTAAAGCAAATTAAAACCGAGTGATCCTACACACGATTTGTGTTTTACGTTAATCCTGTTAGAAGTTGATATCTGTGTTTAACAACAAAACAAAAGTTGCCTATATTTCGGTTGTTATTATGAGGTTTAACTGTATCTCAAGATATTAGGCATAGGGAAATTGTTTCAGAAAATATGACCCAATATGTATAATGAACACAAATAAGTATAATAGCTATACTTTACTGGACACTCGATGTACAGTGGAGAAAACGTTATTCTTTCCCGTTTCAACGCAATCGAAACGCAAACGCAGTGCACTTAAATGGGTAAAATGACAACTTTTTGACAATTTTGAAGACTCATTTCAAACTCAGTGGCAACCAGTTATAGGGAGCCTGATCAGACGCCGGATTATCTGGCGTCTGATCTGGCTCCAAACTGTTTGCAATGGCAATAGTAGTTTAAGAGTAAACGCGTTTATTGGGAAAGAATAACGTTTTCTCCACTGTATATGAGTGAGCTCAGATAATAGCTAAGTGGCATTTGTTCGCTTAATGAATATTTACGGTAGTAACAAAGCATTTCTCCTGAAACAATATTTTATCTTAATCAGATTGACAAACAAGCACATTATATGTAAGAGTTCTCCTCTAAGCATAGCATATGTAGTTATTAGGTATTATTCTGTCCTAATAAACGCATTTGCTCAATGGGAACAAGGTTGTATCCTGATAAAATACTGAATAACCCTGTGTCGCTGAACATTTAAGATCAAAATTAATTGTCAACATTTTTAAAAACGACCGGTATTGCTACATCTAATTGCATTGTTTTTGCTTTCTCTGTCCTTTCTATGGGAATAATACTTAATACCCTTCGCCTGCCAGATTTTTCTTGCAGGCGAGCTGAAATGCTTCTCGACGACATAGACTTTTCCAGCATCTCCTTATACTAAAACAATTACAGAAAGAAATTTTTTATAAGCTACAGTGTTTGCCACGATAGCTTAGTCGATATAATGTTTGACTAGCAATCCAAAGGTCCTTAGGTTCGGGTCCAATTCGATTCAATCTTTTTTGAAAAAATAAAATAGTATTGTCCAATTTTATTGACTTGTCAGTCCATAACGCAGTGATCAAGGGAAGGAATATGTTTAGGATTCGTTGCTTAGGATCAGTGTCCGCAATTACGTTTTGGTTTACTGAGTGGCAAGTCAATACTTTTGTTTATGATCGAACTATCAAGCAACACATTTAAGCTTATCAATCCTTTTGTATCTGTTTTTCAACATATTCAAGATCGATTTTGCCAATTATAATGTTTAAACAATACTTAATCTTGCGTTTGTCTTTGAATAGCTAATAAAGCATTTTAATGACAGACTTTCATTTTTAAGGGATGTGTAACTGTAAGAAATTAAATCTGTAATTACAACAAATCCAAACGATAACATTGTCTACTGTTTTCACCAACCATAGTTTTGAATATAATAAAAAATATATACATTGAACGAGACATTTTTGTTATTCAGGTTTTAATAAAGAATTAGCATTTTTCAAAATCTAGATTTATTTTTTGATAAATATTTTCTCATAAAAATACCAAGTTTTGGTTTAAAAAAGATATTTTAAAGACATTCCAAACCATACGTTTTGCCTATATTCGCACACATTGTTGCTTAGACTGGTACTATTATTCAAGCAAGGTTTCAGAACACCTTTCACGAAGACTAAAGTAACGTGTTAAACCTTTAAAGGCTATTCAAACTGTTTGCAATACGGATGAAGGACCTATTTACTGTTTTACGATAATAACAGTCTGACTTACTGCTTCATAAACGAGGACACACATTCTGACGCCACGCTGTCCCAATACTCTCTTTTATGTGACAGGTTGATTATAAGATACGTTAATGAAGGGTCGTTATTTACACGAGACGATCATTGCCGTTTTTCATGGTGCTTTACTGACATTTGTCTCGCATTTCTTCCGCTATTCTGACAAACATATTTACTTTATATGATGGAATATCCCCGGGAAGTAATCAAGATATTAAAGGCCGTCAATGAAGCATCGCCACTTTCATTTACCACTGTTGCCGTTTGGTCTGGAATGTATACAAGTCTTTCAAGCTTGGTCTAAGACGTATATGTTTCTACAATTATAATAGGCCGTGAGCCAGGCACCTGAAATTTGAGGTACGGGTACCATTCGGGTGAATAAGGTTCACTATGATTTTCAGGAAGCCCAAACCCTCTGCTTTTAGGAAATGTATGATAGCAGTAAATTCATGGCAGCTTTGTTGGCTTTTGAGGCATTTTTGTTACCCCACCCACCGAGTTAACGTTGTAAAAGGATCATTGTTGTCACAATCGTACTTTTTGAACTGCATGCATTTTTATTGGTGCCTAATATCAAAACGGGTATTGACACATGCCATTAAATGTTATTGACATTATTAAAGGTTTTAACTTTGGTAAAAACCAAATTTCCACCACTTTTTTTAACGAAAAAATCACCTTTTTATGCCTTTAGACAAATGTCTTTTGATGAGGATGGCATATAGTGATCCTACTGGCGGTGCGTACGAGTTAAACATATTTTACAGATTCTTGTAGCAATAACACCGTGTAATAAAATGCTTTGGTACTTAAACAGTTGTTGTTTAGGGTAATTCCCAATCCAACCATATCATCCAACCTCGGTTTGACATTGACCTTGACCGAATTTTGTCTACGAATATGTTATTAGGGTTGTTTATTGGTTAACTAGATTTTACTGTTTCGTCTAGCATCAATACCGCATATAAGAATGATTTGATACTTGCTGCTTTTGATCATTGCCAATTCACCCATATCACCTTACCTCAGTTTTGACCTTGACCTGCACCGAATTTGGAACTAAAATATGTTATAAGGGCTGTTTTATTGGTTCACTAGATTTTACCGCATCGTCTAGCATTATTACCACTTAGTAGAATGCTATGAAACTTTCACAGTTATGGCTTAGAATCACTCTCAGTTCACCCATATCACCCAACTTCCATTTTGACCTTGACCGTGACTGAA
Source organism: Gari tellinella (assembly GCA_922989275.2). Lineage (NCBI taxonomy): Eukaryota > Metazoa > Mollusca > Bivalvia > Cardiida > Psammobiidae > Gari > Gari tellinella. The sequence continues at coordinate 70,490,764 of OV277866.1, forward strand.
TTCGGACTTAGAATATCTTAATAAGGGATGTTTATTGGTTAACTAGATTTTACCGTTTCATCTAGCATTACGTGTAACAACTTTTATTAGAATGCTTTGAGACTTGCACAATTGTTACATTCGATAATTCCCAATCAACGAGTATCAACAAAACTTAATTTGGCATTGACCTTGACCTTATTGTGGACTAAGAATATGTTTTATGTGCTATGTCAAGGTTAAATAGATTTTATCTTTTCGTCTAGCACCGCTTACTCAAATACTTGGATACATAATTATACAGTTGTCGTCTTATACCATTCATAATCTATCCATATCACCCAACCTTGTGTTTACCTTGATAATACCACAGAGATCACTGTCAATGAGGACACACAAACTCGCATTGGGACCATACACTTCCGCTTGAACACTTGTGCCACCAAGCGTTACTATATAACAGTGCATCTATCAGCCAATTTAGAGACATTCTTGAAGATACGAAACACGAGAACTCTCACACACAGCTGAAAAGGTCACAAATGCAGAAATACGAGGAAAAAGTTACTAAAGAAACATGTCTAATAAGAGGCTGGTTCAACCCATTTGAAATAAATCAAGATCTGATTAGCATATCCACCGTTAATGCAGTACCTTGAGACATCGCAAAATACCTTCTGAGTGCGCATGCGATTGGTCAATGATGAGATTGGTCAATGCTCGTATGCAGAATTTAAAGGAGATCAACCATGATGGAATAAAGAGTTTAGACCTCAAGCAGCATGAAAGTGAAATCCAGTGGAAGACTGGCAGTTCTTATAGCTGATAATGCTTTTGTTCGGTCGCATCATAGTTATGGCACACACACGCAATCTCCAGATAAATTTCATTATTTTACTTATTGCTCTTTGGCAATAGTCTTTCTCAACATCAAATGGTTTGCTAAGAAATCAAACAATGCTGCATTAGCATTGAGCTAACAGAAAACGCTTGGCTTAGCTGAAGGTGTCCCGAAAAAGTCTGTCTCTGTGATTGACGGAATGAACCTCGTATAGAAAGTCAAAAGATACCAATGCATTTTTGTGGCTGCGCAAGCACTATTCTATCGATGGTACTCGAGGCGGCAGTGACAGTGATAGAATAGATGTATACAGGGGAGACGCCTCTGTAGCAATAAGGTCAATAATAATATTCTTATAGCATTCCTGGTGCATCAATGGATGAAAACTGAGCACAGTCAAAGGTTACAGAGGATTGAATTGATTATTTTTTTTACGTCGCTTTCAACAGTATTTCAGTCATATCGCGACGTCCAGCTAATTATAGGTGGAGGAGGACCCCAGAAGTCCTTTATGCACTGTTTCAGGCACAAATCGACAACTGGGTAGAACCATCGACCTTCCGTAAGCCAACTGGAAGGCTTCCCCACATGAGAAATCCGAACGACTCTACTGGGATTCGAACTCACAGCGGTGAGGAACTTAGTGATGTAGGTCACAGTGACTATACCACTAGGCCACGGAGGCCCCTAGATTACAGAGGAAAATATCGCACCTTACGTTGAAATCAAATGCTTCAAAATAAAATACAATGGATGCGAGGAGGTACAGGGCCTTTGAAGCAGCCAAGAAGAAGCAAATGAACATATTTAAGAAATGCTGGACAAAGACATGCACAAGTTATATATGATATCCTGAAAATTGAGGACGCGATTGACACTGATGTTTGCAAGTCACTGAATTGAATGTATGTCTTAACATGTTGTGACACGGTCAGCGCATTTGCTGGTAAGAATAAAACACGCGCACTGAAATTGATGAATGGTAATGGTGAAGCTCAATAATGTTCCCAGACGTTGAATAGGAAAGGGGTACCCCTCCTGCTTTGATATACAGACTTGAGATATAAACGTCAGCTCTATGTCCTGTAAGCGTCATCAGCAAAAGTGGATGATCAGCGTTACGGCTTATTATGAATCACATAGGGTAAGATAGAGCGCCACCAGCTACACCTCGTGCCTGGATGGATGGATAAATTATTTTGGTTTACGGCACTGCGCCACAAAAGCGCCAGTGAATGATGGGGAAATGATGAGACGCGATGATGACGATGACTTCGCGCAGATGATTTTGACTAATTTCGTCCTTTGCAAAACAGCAAATAGGATCAAAACCAACTACCTGTCTTCCTTAATTTTAGTTCTTAGAAGAGGGGATAATTTCGTTCTAACAAAGAGAAACAATTCCGTATGACAATTAACCCACAGAAATACAACAAGATAGGAATGTCTGGACTCTTTAGTTAAGCACACTTTAAGAGCTAACCTCAAGGCTGCTATTTGGAGTCGATGATATTCCAAGTCATGTAGGAAGAGGATGGAAAGTTGTGAAAGAGGGTGAGATTGATCAGCTATTAGACGACTTGCTGGATAGAAAACAGATCCGACGTAGATGCTTGACCTACTGGCGGGGAGCTGTGCTAGTAAATGTGCTTTGCCTAAATGTGTATGCATTTCTTATGGTTTGAATAGTACGAACATGTGCAACTTTGATAATCAGGCAACTAGTACAGAATCAGATGATGAAGAACGTCCACTGGAAAAGGCTGAAAACATTGAGAGTGAAGGAAATGTGAGAATTGGTATTCTTACATAAGAATTACAACCTACACTTCAGTGGTTGTAATGCATTGATTATTCGTCAATGCCGACTAGATGTTTAGACATTTTCATAACACTGTTGTCAATGGTTTGTAAGTTAACGCCAATAGATTGCCTTTAAACTTAAATCCTTTGACCCGAAATATTTGTTTTTCATCTGTTATGTGCTAGCAGGTGTATTTGAAAATTGCAGAGTCAAGGATTTGTACAATATTAGCCTTAGCATAAGAAGAGAGTAACAATGTCTTAGAACATTACTGCTTTAAGAGAACCCCGGAGGCACCCTTAGCAGTACTGTTTATTCTGACTTTTTTTAGAGGTCCAAATTAGGTCAAGTCCAAGGCCAAACCAAGCTTTGGTGATATTCCTGGATTTCGAAAGGTTCAATGTATTCAGTATGCAATGATCAAATCATTCCAGAAAGAAGTAATAACTCTGGAGAAACGGTAAAATCTATTTTACCAAGAAATAGCTCAAAAATAGCTGGGAATGGTTCAAGGCAACAACTGTAGAAGTGTAAAATCATTCTAGTGAGCTGTTTTCATGCTATATAAAATGTTAAGATATGGTTGACTTCGTACGAACGAACAGGGCGATTACTTTAATTATGCCACCTGCATCAATAGATTCCAGGAGTCAAAACAGGGATTTTTCGTTATGAAAAGGATGACGTAATTTATTGTTTTCGCTTAAATAAATTGCTTAAACAATTCCAATAATACCTAATGGCATGTTACAATACTTTTTTAATGTGATGCTTCAAAAAAACGTATGCATGACCAAATGTATGATTGTGATAATGATGGTCCTTTTACAATGTTAAACTTGGTGGGTGGGGTAACAAAAATGCCTTTTTTGCTAGAGTAAATTACTTCAACAATTCCAATGATGTCTAATTGCATGTTACAATACATTTTTATAATGATACTTCAATAAAAATGCATGCGCTACCAAGAGTATGATTGTGATAATGATGGTCCTTTCACAATATTAAACTTGTTGGGTGGGGTAACAAATATGCCTTTTTTGCTAGAGTAAATTAATTCAACAATTTCAATAATGTCTAATGACATGTTTCAAAACATTTTCAATATGATACTTCAATAAATTTGCATGCATTACCAAAAGTATGATTGTTATAATGATGGTCCTTTTACAATGGTAAACTTGGTGGGTGGGGTAACAAATATGCCTTTTTTGCCAAAGTAAATTACTTAAACAAATCCAATAATGTCAAGTGGCATTTTACAATACATTTTCAATATGATGTTTCAATAAAAATTCATACATTACCAAAAGTATGATTGTGATAATGATGGTCCTTTTGCAATGTTAAACTTGGTGGGTGGGGTAACAAAAATGCCTAAAAAGTCAACAAAGCTGCCATGATTTTACTGCTATCATACATTTCTTAACTAGTCACACATTGATCTTTCCGAAAATCATAGTGAACCTTATTCACCCGATTGGTACCAACCAACCCCTCCGGCTCACGGCCTATAACTCCAGTTTCGAAATTACAATCCTGCATGTAAGTAAACCGTATTTTAGCTTTTGACATTATTGACTTTTTCATCATAAATTTTGTTTTATATCACTTGTATATGACATAGCAAAAAAACGTTTTCCTGAACTAACAATTCCGTTAAAGGACGGTATCGGCAAATTAATGAAAAACGCTGTTAGCTTCAAAGTATAAGTTTGTTACCGTAGGTATATGACAAAACAATTTTTGGCAAGCAATTCGAACACTTCAATCTGTTATCGATTCAAATTGTATCGAAAGCCTAAAGGATTTGCCATTGAAATGAAATTAGATAACATTAAAGACAGGGAAGTATTCTCAATTATGTATTTTCGTAAAATCATTCAGTTTACTCTTTATATATATATATGTATGCGCAAAACTTTGTAAATACGGTATACATGAAATATAGGGAAATTTATATTCTTAAAGTCGGGAGACCCCCGTTGTTATCTTACTTCGAGTACAATTGTTATTTGCAAAACGTTTGGCAAAAACCAAAAAAAAAAGCAATATTTGAAGAAATGAAAGCACACGGTATTAATGACTACAATGACTGTCAACTGGCAGTGGATATTTTCAGGTAATATTAACAGGTCTGTCTAAAAACCCGAATGCATTCCGGTTATAAATATATTTTAGGCTTGTTACCTTGCGACTTCAGGGACGTATATTGCTATGTATCGCCTTTTTCTCTGCTTATTGTATGTGGGACTGTGTTGTAACACTATCTTCCCTGATAGGAGTACCAAACAATGTTGATCCAGATATGACCCAACCTTAAGCAGCGTGTGACTAGTCCTAATTGTTTGCAATGTAGAATTAAGTCGCCTTTGGTTCTGAACCCTTTCGCTCTCAATGACGCTTAAAATCGCATTTGCAAACAGTTTTATACTTGTTTTGAAATTTCTTCAGTCAAACTGCCTTATTTTTAACTTTGATACGACATTGCGGACAACAAAATTGAAGCAGACAACACTGAAACGATGAAGGGGTAAAATATCACAAACAATTTAGTAATGAAAGGGTTAAATGATTAATGTGTGTTTTTTGTCATTACATTAACGCTAAAACATATGACGTACCACTTGCACAGTTTACAAGAAAAAGTATTGAGATGCATGTTTACCTTCCATAATATCATCTGCTGTGAAATTGTCGTCTGAAATATTTTTTGTAAAATTCAGATTTATACATGTTTTAACCGTTTCATTGGCATTGTTTGAGGGCTACAAGGGAGATTAGTTGCTTGTGTGTTCTAATTGTGTTACCCTCTTGAAATAAAGTCTTAATATTATTATTATTAAGCAAGTAGCAGTCTCAAACAGTCGCTGTGTGCATAGGAAAAGAACTGTATAAGCAACTGCTTTCGTTCATATCCTAATGATATATGCATGACTGAAATATATGTTTGTATTATGAAAGAAAATATGTTTAAACTAAACGGTCGTTGTCATATTATCGATTGCTTAAATATTTCGTCTGCTTTTACATATAAAGTTGGTATTGTATGTTGCTCTGACGTAGGAAGTATTGTATTGATTGTCAAAAAGTTTTGATCCTGATCAGACTGCGCGTAACGCGTAACATGATCCAAACTGTTTGCAAATGTCAGTGTTGTCGACCTCGGCAGTAAAATGGTTAAATAAAAGAAATCTTAAGACGATTGCCAAACAGTTACCCGGCGTCTTATCAACAACGCCACTGTTTGCAAAAATACCCAATGCAGTTTTGATCGACAGGCAAAGGGCTGGTGGTGATGACGTAATTGTGACGTGTGTATTTAATTCATCAACGAGCATCAGTTTGCAATAAAAAGCACAATATTAAAACAAACTTCTATAGTTTACCTATCGAGCAAATGTCATTTTAACTGAACAAGTCTGTGACTATTACCAACATCCTTTCAAATACTAGTCGGTGACGTATGATGTTATGTTTACTTCCTTGTACCTACATGTATATGAATACTTTAATAAATTAATCCCATTCATAACCTTATCCCAAGTATAGTTTTAACACTTGCATGATCAAATCATTCGGGAGAGTATTACGCCTTCACCGATTTATTGTCGTCTGCTTCAGTAGTGCTGTCTTGACGTTTCAAAGATTTAAGGTTGTGTAACTTAATAAATATCGATAAGAGTGTCAAACAGATTTACGCGGCATCTGACCAGGACCCACACTGTTTGCACACGCGCTTTAAGGCGTCATTGAGAGAGAACGGGTTAAACGAAACTAATCAGAATCAAACCAGTTTGACACTCATTGAAATATTTCTTTAATCAGTTTACCTAAAACTTATATTTGAGAAATAAAAGCAGACGGCAGCTGTCTAAATCAGATGACGTCATAATGACGTTGGTTAAGCAAATACTATAGTTGCTTTTCAAAAGGTTTATCAACTGAGTCGGGGATGTGGTCGTTTCAGGATCCAAACTGTTTTAAAAAATCCACTGAATTCGGGGCATATATTGAAGCTTTAAACTCATTCCCTCTTGGAAATTCAAATAGGCAAATCCAGTTTCCACATGAGGTCTTATATATGCTTGACTATGAATTTTAATTATATATTGAAAACTGACTAACAGTACAAACCCTGGTCAAAGAGTCCTCTGATGAGGATCTACCTTGTTCGCCAAGGACAAATTTACTCTTCACTAGTTCACTGTCTGTAATTGACGCATACATGTGGCACTCTGAGTTAAGACCTGTATGAAAGCGAGGTTCGCTTTCAGTTACAGAGTCACTGGTTAGGAACTTGGTTACAGTGGGGCGAGGGTCCTCACGACAGGTGGTATCGGAGTCCTGACTATAAATGTTTCAGAGTCTATTCGTGAAGCAGAAGTAAATTACAAAGATACAAATTACGGCCAAACTGTCAAAAAGAATGTTAAACTGAATTGTCACCATATAGTCTGATATTTTCCAATCGTCGTATATGCTTATTTCGTTCCATGTATTGAATTTATGGCTGAAATAGTTAATTAAACGACTTGGAAATCAAGGATTTTGTACACAACGATAATTTCTTTTAAAATAACTGTATAAATTCGCCTATATTCAATGTTAGGTAAAGTTTCTGGAAAGATTTATACTTAAATAACATATATGCAAGAGACTCGCATTAATAATATCACATATCAATGAAATTTACGGGATTGTTATTATTATTATTATACCAGATTTATATAGCGCTCTTTTCACACAGGGATTGTGTGTTCAAAAGCGCTTTACATGAAATAACACATATGTACCTATAACTCGAGAAAAGACAAAATAACTACCATTAGATCTGAAATAAAACATGAATAAACATATAAAAGACAGTCCCCCAAAACGGCGATCACATTACCCCCATCAATCAGCAATGAACCGACCGGCTAAGTATTGCCGACTGATATAAATAATGGTAGAGCGCCCAATGCAGGCCATCGACAAAACACAAATAACTATAATTAGATCTAAAATAAATAAGAATAAACATACAAAAGACAGCCCCCGAAACGGCGATCACATTACCCCCATCAATCAGCAATGAACCAACCGGCTAAAGATTGCCGACCAATAGAAATAATAGCAGAGCACCCAATGCAGGCCATCTAATGTAACATAACTAGGAAAAATAGCATGCGACCATAACTAAAAACTCTATAGAAGATCAATGACATGATTAAAAATGGTGAAAGCTGTCCAAGAATTATACCACAGACCCCGCCAGCTGGTTTCAAAAGAGATCAGAGCCATATCTCTACCATGAAAGATCCACCAGACAGGCATTGGTCAACGGTACAACCCCAGAACTAAAAATTAGACCCATAACATATACAGAATGAACACAGTCCTAGGGTAGCAGTCATCTACCCTCTCCACCCACACCCGCGGGACCTACATGTTCCATGGCTGAAATTACACCCTTACTTTATAAATTATCAAGATAAGAAGCTGTCCCTGAATTATACCGCAAACCCCAAGCCAGTCGGTTTCAAAGAGATCAGGGGCAATCCCTACCATCAAGATCCACCGAACAGGCATGGGCAAACGGTACAATTCCAGAACTCCCATTTAGACCCACAATATCTACAGCAAGAACATAGCCCGGAGGTAGCAGTCATCCATTTCCTAATGTGTTCTAATAATAAATATTAAAGAAGTGTGTTTTCAGACGTTTTTTGAAGACTGCAACTGAGCTCGCATCTCTGATGTCTGATGGTAGAGAGTTCCAGAGCTTTGGGGCTGCATGCATGAAACTTCTATCTCCAAACTTCACCAAACGACTTCTCGGCACAACCAGCGATACTGATTTACTCGCAGACCGCAACTCTCTTCGAGGTCTATACACGTCCAGCATTGTTATGTGATGCATAAGGTTACAGAGTCTAACAGAGAGTGTTACATGTTCTATAGCGACATGTTATAAAAGGTTACAGGTTCTTATCAACAGTTTTGTTTTGTTTGAGAGAGAATGGATCTAAACTGCATGTATTGCAAATGGATTATTTACCCTTCACAATGCTTTAACCTGTCAACTGTCTTTTATACAACCACTTAGCCTTCGTTTAAGTGGTCGTAAATGAGATTTACTGTAATTATTACATATTATTGCGTTCGGTTGGTGCCGACTTGATATGTTATCATATGTAAAGCATCATCGTCGTATTTAATCCTCTCGAAATAGTTTACATTATTAGACGGTACAAAAATAATAAAAAGTACTCAATTTCAACGATTCTGTTACTGTATTTATTTAACAAAATGATAACCAAACTCTTGGTTATATTCTTGCAAATATCTTTTAAGCGATCAATGAAATAGTGTAACATGTAGAACAGCTCCAAAGGGAAAAAAACCGGTGCAAGTAAAAAAAAATCTGCAGAATCTTAGTCTATAACATGACTTGTCAACCAAAGCATATTATCTTATGCAAACACTGAAAGTCACCTTTAATTTTACAAATTATGGATTTCAACGTTAAAACCTTCCTAATAGGCAATACTGATATCTTGCCACTGACAAACTCTGGTTTAGATTTGCACGATTTGTGCTCTTTCTGTATGCAAATTTTCACAATAAGTTGCTCAACTTTCTTAATTTAACTAATAAACTTTTCATTATTTCTCAAACTAATAAAACATGTGCAAAGCGATCCATCATAAAATATAAACTTAACCCGTTCAATGCTTTACCCTGGCCGTAGAAGCATAGAAAACAGCTTGGATCCGAATGAGAAGCTGAACAAGTCTGAATCGGATCAAAGCTGTTTGACTATCAGCCCATGTTTCACCAAAAGTTGAGCAAATGTCTTAAGTGGAAACAGACACAATGCTGCCCATGAACAAAACTGGGCCTTGCAGTGAAGGGATTAGAGTAATAAAACATCTAAACCCACGTCCCATGATCAAGCTTCTAATAGTAAATATTGCAAATACAAAAACTTGTGTACCGACATTTAAGCGTTCCAACTCCTTTACCGTGATATTTATAAGTAATTATCAAACAACGCAGAGTAAGTCTTAGAGATTCTTTTTCGAGTTTGATCCTGATAAGACACCGAGAAATTCGGCGCCGCACCAGGATCTTGACTGTTTGCAAATATGTTAGTTTATTACAGGTATAAAACATAATGCGTTATAGATCTTTCGCAGTTATTATGACCAAGAAGCAGATCGAACCGCACTGAAACCCGCGCATATTATCAACTTTAAAAAGTTTTATAAGTAATTTAGGACTAGAGCAATTTTAGTTCTCAAGAGTGGGTAAACTTGCATTTTTCTGGTGTCGTCCAAACGACGGCCTCCATGAAATTGATTTTCAAGACCAGAGTCTTTGGTCCATGTTTGACTTTGACATGTTCAATGAGCGAGGCTTTCGAATGGAGCTCTGTTCGGCAAATGTCACATTCAAGGATGAATATGACGATGCCTTTCCAGAGTTGTCCGTTTGTTGAATCGTCCGCTGCATAAATCACAAAGCAGTTTGATTTTTGTTATGATGCGCCACGTGTTGAATAAAGTCATAGACTAAACTGAAAGATTAATTGCACAAAGTGCATTTGACCTTTTCTTTTCGGTAAATACTACCCCTGTGAAAAATGTTCAGGAATTCTAGAATAGTCATGAACCTCAAATTGTCACTTCTAGAATTGTTCTAGAGTTTCATGATTGCCTTACACATTCTACAAAAGGAGTTCAAGAACTTTTGTATTTCTAGAACAATGGTCATAAATCATCAAATTTCTAGATTTTTTTTAAAAAATTCATAAACGTTAAATGGTTGCTTATAGAATTGTTCATGACTATTCAATAACTTATTCTGGAATAGTTCTATTAAAATCCAACACCTTCCCACATGGTTATGTTTGTGCCGCGAAAAATTGCCTGACTTGTGGTCATGTGCTGAAAATCTTTACACATAAACTGCCTTTTCTTCGGCGTTTACGACATTGGCATGGTATGTAATTGTTATTGTCATCTACTTCAATATCGAGGCTTATATCGAGTAACCTCGAGTCTTAAAACGAGATCTCATCCATGTCGAGATTCGTGAAGACTCTGTAACACTGTAAAGAAGAACCTGTATCACTTATTATACAGTCGTCAGGGACCTGTAACCTCTACATCACATTGGTAAGTGACACGAAATTTCTGATTACTTAAAAGATCGGACATATATCTTTTAAAAAAGCTTCAATTTTAGAAAAAAACACGAACAAATAGATTATCTAAGTGTGTTAAATGCTGCATTTCTTACGTGAATGCAACTTATTACAAAAACATGTGCATATACATGTAGGCAGTGGGAAATACTTGCTTTCATATCCTCTTTTCATCTGAATTCTTACGCGGGCGATGCTAGATAACTTCTTAAAACGAAACCAAAAGCTCTTACCATGTTTTGAAGAAGAATCCTTGTCGTGAGGCTGTGTAAACTAGCCGAACAATGCCGTGTTTACATGTACACGCGAAAAAGAGTCATGACTCTGAAACATTTTTCGAAAGGAACCCTATACCACCTGTCGCGAGGACCCTCGCCCCACTGTAACCAAGTTCCTAATGAGTGAGAGTGGACTGAGAAATATTATTGTAAATAGATGCATTCAACACAGAATCTGATCTGGTTTAAATTATTTGGCAAATGTCGACGTCGTTTGTTTGGAAGTGTATGGTAAATATTTGCACGTTTTATGGCAACCTAAGTAAGAAATAGTGTGTGCGTGTCATCCCCGTACTACTCCTGTCTGGTGTAATTGGAAACTGTTTTGCCTTAAGCTTTATCTTTATAAATTGTGTCATTCCTACCACTGAATTAGATTATGCCTCGCTAAATTCTGCAGATGTTATGGTTTGCAGTATTAACCCATTTGTTCCTAGCGTCCCATAAAAGGGGCATATGCAAACAGTGTAGACTCTGATCAGACGCCGAATAATGCGGCGTCTGATCAGTCTTTACTGTTTGCTGATAGGAATTTCAATATAAAACAAAACGAAAATGAAAATTTAGACCAAATAATTGACTAATCCAATATATATATATAGACAGGGAAGTATCCACTGGGCACATAAGGGTTAATGTCAATAAGAGGTGATTAACGTTTTCGTGTCGGAGACAGGAGTGTTAAATAGTTTCGATCCTGGTCAGATGCCGCTTTCCGTCCGGATCCAAACTGTATGTTAAAGTTTTTTGTCGGACTTAGTAGAAAGTTATGTTGAAACATGTAAATACCATGTAGTTTGGGTCCAGATGAGGCGCCGAGTTCTTAGCGTCGTCTCTTGATCCACACAGTTTGCACTATTGATCACAAAACGCACAGAAACGTCCACCATTCGATTCTTTAGACAGAGTACAGACATGCAGGGAGATTGAGAGAAAAGTGTAAATGCTGAACACACGTAGACAAGGCATGTCACACTTAACGCTAAAAGTTCGCAAATTGTAAGATCACCAATAGACTAGAGGCAATATAGACTGCAACTTTTAAGAGAGTGAAACAATTAAAACGTAAATAGAATATACCGTAATAACATGGGAATAAGCTACCGACCTATACATGTCTTGTGTGAGGTATTCAATGTACCCGCATTGAGAAGGTGCCTTATTAGCTTCCACCAATCATCAACATACAGTAACATCTCTCTATTACGACCAATAGATTGTGTTAGTTATAGGGTGTTTAAGACGACAGGTGATTGCTTAAAGCAATGTGATAGTAAAACAGAAAGCTCCTTTAGGTGCTTTCTGTTTTACTGTCATCTTGTTTTAAGGTGTCACCTGTATTTTATATAATTCATTAATCTTCGTTATAATGGCCGTAATAGAGAGGTGTTACTCTCCTTGCGTTGAACAATAAGTTTGTCCATAGACTACTTTACTGTCTAGCCTGGCTACACTGATATGTGCAAACTGTTTTTATCCAAATCGTTCTGCAAGCAACATAGTATTAAATAAGGATCAAACGTTTTTGGAATTCATATCGAGTTTCATGACTGACTTTCAGTCAAATATCATGATTCTACATTTGACTGAATATGATTTTGTTGCAGAAATCATGACAGTTAAGTTATGAAGCAGTTTACGAATTTGCTACCAAGCTCTTTAACACTAACATACGCAATTGTTTGGATCCAGATCAGACTCCGCGTCACGTAGTGTGTACTCTGCATCCAGACTATTTGTCATTCGTATAAGCCAAACTGTCTGAAATTCTAAACTTTAGAAACAAAAACAGACGATTTGTTTGCGAACAGACACTTATGTGTCAGTGAATGTGTTTGACGAGTTATGACGTCATAATGACAAGGAAAGAGTCAATTTTATTATAAGTGTATCCACACTTACATCTACTTAAAATTAAACATTTTACGGGCGAAATTTTGATAAATGTTGCAACGAGTTTCGAACCTGATGATACGCGGAGTAACTCGGTGTCTCATCTGAATCCAAACTGTATGACACTTTGAAGATCTGAGAGAAAGTGCTCTGATACCACGTTTGAGAATTGTTACACGACATACACAAACAGTGTGTATACCCTGCCATGACAGGTATCTGGTGAGAATTACCTAAATGATCATACAACTCAATATTAGTCTAAACATATTGAATCTTAGCGACGAGTATACTCTTCCTTAACAAACACTATGCCTGTACAAGTTATAATTGTATTTTGCAAACAGTGGAGAACTACACTGTGACTTACAACACTAAGCTCCTCACCGCTGTGAGTTCGAATCCTAGTAGGGTCGTTCGGATTTTTCATGTGGGGAAGCCTTCCAGCTACGGTGCTTCTACCCAGTTGCCGGTTTGTGCCTGAAACAGTGCATAAAGGACTTCTGGGGTCTTCCTCCACCTGTAATTAGCTGGACGTCGCTTTATGACTGAAATACCGTTGAAAGCGACGTAAAATCAAAACAAATCACATGAAATCAACCAGCCTGTTTGACACTCGTATCAACATTTCTTCAGTCAAAACGGTCCTTAAACTGACTTTAAAAATCTGGCAGACGAAACTACGAATACAGATGACATTCTGGTAAAACAGACGAAAATACTTGGCAGAGAAAGAGTTAAACATTTTAGAAATCTGAAACTACTCCTGCAGTATGGTTTCCTTATATTTCTTTGAGAAAGACAAATACTTAAAAAACAATTAAGACAACCAGGTTACTCAGCGTGGAATATGAATCCAAACTGTTTATTCCACGAGTTTGCACACAACGTGTTAAAATGTTATCTGTACAAAATTATATTTACATTTAAAAATTGTTTGACGACGACAATTTGAAGCAGACACTATTATGATAAAACAGATGTTAACAGTTTGTTGTCACGGTAAAATCTTCCAGATGAGAAGCAATTACTACAATTTACATGATTGTTCCATTATGAAAAGTTATATCAAGATCATATTCCATACAAGTTTTGCCAGAGCTATTAACTTAGAATAGTTGCGTCATTTGTTTGTATGACGACTGAGGTCCATTCAAAATATTTCAAAAGTGCTCTTTGGAGAGGGAGAGAGAGGGAGAGATAGAGGGGAGAGAGAGAGAGTGAGTGAGAGAAAGAAATGTAGAGGAGACAAAAAAGAGAGAACTATAGTTAAATAGACAAAAGGCAAAAGACACACGCAGATACACAGATACAGAGTGAGAGACAACAGAGACAGACTGACAGATAAAAAGAGACATAGACAGAGACCGATGAACGCATAAATATACAGTGTCACGGACATTAACTGATAGAGAGAGACAGAGAAAGATAGAGAGAAAGGGAGAAAGAGATAGAGCCATACATAGACATAGAGAGAAAGAGAGAGAGACAGACAGACAGAAATACATGCAGAGACAGAGATACAGACACAGGGTGAAAAACATACATGAAGACAGAGAGAGATAAAAGAGCAAACGAGAGCTACAGACAAATACACACAGACAAACAGAAAGAGAAAGAGAGAGAGAGAAAGAGAGAAGTGATGTATAGATAGAAAGAGAGAGAGACAGATATAAGAGTGATAGAGTGATACGTGAGAGAGATAGATAGAGAGAGAGAAAGAGATAGAGAAATGGGCTTGTAGAGAACTATTATAGGTGGTTTAAAACAGATAGACAGAATGAGAAATTAAAGCGTTTACAAGTATGTAACAATAAATCAAAAATGGACCGAAACTTTATACATATGTACTTTAATTGTATTTAACCTAATGAATACGGAATGGGGCGTCGACATTTGAGAAGCAAAAATATCGAGTTTATGACTTGATTGGTACCACATTGATTTTAGTTGGCTAATAAATTTCAAAACAGTTTATCATGTCGAGAAATATTCACAGTATATTGAAATGCCGTGTACACATTCAATAGCTAGCGAATGCGACTGTTTTACTATGCATGTACTATTGCAGTCCATTACAAGAAGAGTCAACTATCTTTGAACTGATCTAATTGCAGTAATGGAATTCCGTCCGTCACATTCTGTGTAATTTTTAAAACGTGCAAGTCATTTCAACCGGAATTCCACGACACCCTGACGGCGAAACTTGCACAAACATTCATCATTTCAAGATTGAAATGGACGATTCGTACTTTTTTTTTACAGTGGAGAATATGTTATTCTTTCCCAATAAACGCGTTTACGCTAAAACTATTATTTGCAGTGCAAACAGTTTGGAGCCAAATCAGACGCCGGGTAACCCGGCGTCTGATCAGGCTCCAAACTGTTTGCCACCAAGAAAAACAAGACTTATCATAATTGTCCAAAAGTTGTTCTTTTCTACGTTTTAGTGCTTTGCGTTTGCGTACGTTTGCGTTTAAACGGGAAAGAATAACAGATTCTCCACTGTATCTGACGTGTATGATCAGAAATATGAGTGACGTGTTCAAGAACGGGTTGCCTTTAGCCTATGTAAGTCTAACAACTACTTTAAAGCATCTCAACAGCAGTTATAACTGCTTTTGTATTTTATTTTTTGTCGTACTGATTCAATACAACGTAATATTATAAATAATAACCAGACTAGAAATCAAATTTACAAGTCATCAATTTGCTTCTAAAGCATCACTGATAAAAACATCGAATTGATGTTTTCGAATATCAGTCTGAATTTTAATTCTTTCAGTGCCGATCCTTACAGTGGAGAATCTGTTATTCTTTCCCAATAAACGCGTTTACGCTAAAACTATTATTTGCAGTGCAAACAGTTCGGAGCCTGATCAGACGCCGGGTAACCCGGCTTCTGATCAGGCTCCAAACTGTTTGCCACCAAGATAAACATGAAATATCAAAATTGTCCAAAAATTGTTCTTTTCTACGTTTTAGCGCTTTGCGTTTGCGTACGTTTGCGTTTGAACGGGAAATACTAACAGATTCTCCACTGTATAAAACTAACATTCGCAATCATTATGTATCCTGATCAAACACCGCATTTAGAGATGTCTGATCAGGATTCAGATTTTTTTTACACACACGTCCATGTTTCTGAAGTAAAAAAACGCATTCTTCTAAATCAAAAGTAAAATCAGACGATGATATGGCATCGTGTGTGTTAGACTGGCTTTGAAGTCAGTATGTCAATCAAAGGGTTACATGTATGTCAATCAAAGGGTTAACTCTTTGAACCCTAGTCACGAATATTATATGTGCGTCATTTGAAGAGTACACTTGTCCTATACAAACAGTATATACCCTGATCAGAGGGCTCCTTTGATCAGGGTCTACATTGTTTTACATTTTGACATATATTGCAAAACATCAACCCTAAAAGACGAAAATGGACACGACTTAATTGAAAGTAAGTATTGTCCAGTTTAGATATCAGGGAGGAAAGGGTCAGGATGTTGGCTCAATTGATCCGGGGCACTGATCAGATAGTTTAGAATACACAGGTTAAATTAAGAAAAACAAACTGAAGCGGGATACAATCTTGTCCATGCGACAGCAACTACAGTTTTCAAACGAACGTTGCAAACACATTTACAAATGATAAAACTTTAAAATCAGTTTTGCAACACACATGCAAATGTACAGTGGAGAAGACGTTATTCTTTCCCAATAAACGCGTTTACGCTAAAACTATTATCTGCAGTGCAAACAGTTTGGAGCCAGATCAGACGCCGGGTAACCCGGCGTCTGATCAGGCTCCATACTGTTTGCCACCAAGATAAACATGAAATATCAGAATTGTCCAAAAATTGTTCTTTTCTACGTTTTAGCGCTTTTCGTTTGCGTACGTTTGCGTTTAAACGGGAAAGAATAACAGATTCTCCACTGTACTATGAAATACCAGATATTCTGCAGAAACAACATACATATATGTCTCTTTCCATTTCGACCTTTCCCCTAAGGAAGTGCATACTGATAGATTAATAAGTTTTCAACGTTAACACTAATTTGCGCTTAGCTCGTTGATGTACCATTTTGCTTAAGTTTTATCTTGACTTTTTAGGCAGTCACCTAAATTAACCATTATCATGCTTGAAATCAATATGTGTATACTTATTCATCAGAGTAGTTCGTAAGAAGTCAAAAGATGAAGGTCTGTGCTGTTTGTTTACTGATTTATAATTTTGAAACATGGAATATTGGCCATTTGCTTTAACCCTTTCCTCCCTGAAACTTTAAATGGAAAATTCCAGATTCTATTTGAGTCTAGTCCATTTCTGACTTTTAAGGGTTGTTTTTGTCAATGTTTGGCAATGTGACAAACAGTGAAGACCCTGATCAGAGGGCTCCTTTCGGAGCCCTCTGATCAGGGTCTTCACTGTTTGCATAGGACAAGTGTACTATTCACATGTACACTGTTTGAAAAGCACGCCTATATGCGGGACTAGGGCACAAAGAGTTAAGAGGAACAATCCATTTGATAAAGTAAGCATAGACAGGTTTAAGTAAGCATAGACAGATTTAAACACTGTCGCTAGTGGCAATGATGGAACCGGTCAATAAGTTAGCTAATATCCATCTATATATTCTATGCCACAATAATGCCTATAATAAAATGCATTATCAAGCCGACTCCTGCCATTCATGAAATCATTGACAATCGTAAACGATAATAAAATCCCAGACAACTAGTCTCACCATCTCGTAACGTGCTATGTTGTAGTTATGTTGGCACCGATTTCTCATCTGATGACATTTGTTAGTTCTATGATTTATGTACACTTTATGAAGAAAATAACTAAACAATTAACTATGTCAATGCTGTAAGATGTATGTCTAAGATGCTACCTACTATTTACATTTATATGTAAAATTACAAATTACACATTCGACATTTTGACACCTAACCTATTACTCCATCAATACACATTTTTACGCAATCAATTTATTCATTTTTCAACCGAAGAAATAAGTTCCATTTTAAACAGTCATGAGTATAAAATCATGTGTAGGACGTTAAATGTTCAGTGCGCAATTTTACTGCTATTTGTAAACATTTGCATAAGGCGACATCCTGCTGGGTTCGAAGCTGTGCAATATTTGTTTTGCTATTATTTCTTCATCCCGTTTTCTGTTTCTAGTATTAAAAATAGGTGACCACTTAATTCAGGTTAAAAGTAAAACAGAATGCGCCCTTAGGCGCATTCTGTCTTACGTTTGACCTGCTTTAAGTTTCTATAAGCAAGTATATCTATATAGACAATGTTTCGTTTAGTACAATAACTATATTAGGTCTGAATCCAAATAAGCATCTATCTCAAGAAATCGCACTTAACGAATGGTTACTACTTGGAAAAAGGAGGACATTATTGTTATAATTGTTATACATGAAAGAGAATATAGAATAGTGGTCAAATTAAAAGTGTGTATACCCTGTACAGTGGAGAAAATGTTATTCTTTCCCGTTTAAACGCAAACGAAACGCAAACGCAAAGCATTTAAACGAAGGAAAATACAACTTTTAGACAATACTGATTTTTTATTTTTAACAGAGTGGCAAACAGTTTGGAGCCTGGTCAGACGCCGGGTTACCCAGCGTCTGATCTGACCCCAAACTGTTTGCAATGGAAATAATAGTTTTAGCGTAAACGCGTTTATTGGGAAAGAATAACGTTTTCTCCACTGTACGAGATCAAGTCGTTCGTGGACATACGTCTTATCAGCAATAACCACTATCGTTTTAGTTGGTTGTTGTTTTTCTCAAAGCGCCATACACACACATCAATTTACATTTGAATCAGACAAAATGAGTGTGCTTTTTGGCATATTGTCAACAGAATAACATGCTTAGAATAAATAGATGGAGATTTATTTAACTCTATAAAAGTACAACATTATTGAAGAAAGAACATTCTCTTCTAAAACAGACTTTATTGGTTTGGCTTTGGTGAGTTTCTTTGATAAAGGCTCATATGGGTAGAACTATTCAAATCAAAGTTCTTGAGAGCACTGATGATGATTTCAAACTGAATTGCAGAGAAATGGGTGGAGATAAAAATCGGAGAAAACAATATTTCTTTAAACATTGAACAATACTGTAAAGAGTCGAAAAACCGGATATAGCCTAAACTCTATATTGTTAATGATTTCGGGTTGAAATTTGAATGTCACGCAAACTGCAATCTAATATTTATATAATGTCGTATTTCTTCACATTTGATCTGGATTCAAACTCAGGCTAGTACCACTTAAATGAATATTTATTACATTAATGATATCATTTATTGATAAATTGATTTTTAAAATATCAGACCAGGGTTTACACTGTTAGTACATCATGTTAACGCAAGACCGCGTTCAGGCGTTAGAAATTAATATAGGCTATGGAAATGTTAGACTAAAAACGGCCCACTAAATGGACCAAAACGACCTACATCTAAAAATAGGCCGAAACGTCCAAAGTTGAAACAACATAGGTCGAAACGAACAAGGGCCGAAACAGCCCGTTACCTAATCTCCTTCACAGATAGTGCCTGGTACCATTCTTACACATGGATACTGAATATAGGTTGCTCTAGTTTTGTTATCATCATATTTACTTTAGAGTACTATGTGTGTTTACCTGAAGTTTATTGTATAAATCGTTTCACTGTTTCTTCTAATCCACAAAATTAATCGATTTTACGTTTTAAGCGATATTACTGAGTGTTGCTTTCTTGAGCGGATGATTAATGGGTTAAAGTCTTGGAAACAATTCTGACTATGAGGGTTCAAATAAAAGTTTTGGAACCATCAAAAAAGCAATATTAAAATTTTATACCGTTCGCTTTTCCGTATTTTTGAATCAAAGGAACGAATAGTTTGTAATATTTAAAATATGTCGTTTGCTTAACGCACAATACAGTGGAATGTATTTAAGAAATGAAGCGCGATTCATGGAATTTGCCGATAATTTTCTGTCGTTCATTTCGCTTGAACGCCGAAAAAAATCTTTTCATTTCTTATATTTACAATATATTTGCTGTAATTTCTAACATTAAATAAACATTTTGTCAGCACGCATGTATGTTTAATCCATATTAGAGGTCGATAACACGAATAATGTGTACCCTATAAGGAACAGCCATGACCGATTTACTGAATCTGTGTACATTCGAAAGCAGAAAAAATAAGTTCCATTGTCAACAACTTGACAGTTTGGCGCTAAAATTCTGATTTATGACGTCATTAGAAGTGACGTAATTTTAAAGTAGCATAAATATATCGGGGTTTTATTGTCATAAAGAAACGCAGATATAGGCCGCTGTTTATAAGGTAGATTCTTATGTCAATTTTCTTGCAATTTATCTCATTTATAAAGAAGAATATTAGTCGGGAATCATGGTTTCCACTAGTAGGAAGGCATAGATCGGTTAAGAACAAATTTTGAAAAAAATCCGCCAAATGTGTGCTGCCCCAAGCTCCAAAGATTAATTCGCGAATGAAAACTGCATATGCCCCGCCTCCCCTTCGAAACTTTTCCACAAGTCCCGCCCTCTCGAAAATTGGTGTTTATTTGAAATGAACACACTTTTTGTCAATGGAATTGAATGGGGCGATTGTAAATATTTTAGTATGAACTCATTCACTGTCTTACACCGATTATAAAATATTATTTGCAAACAGTTTAAGTCCTGTTCAGGACCCAGAGTTTAGTTTCTTTATGTACAACTACTTCAAAAGAAAGGCATGAACTAAATAATGAAAAACAAAATTAACATGTTTGGTTTCATGTGCGATATATTTTACTTAATCTTATACTTTGAATTTGACAAGAAACTGTTATAATTTGACACACTTTCCCCAAATTGTCGTAGTGCAATAAATGCACACTAGCATATGATTTTTTCTTTTCGATATTTTTTATTTAATCATAAACAGCTTTATAAGAATAAACATCGAAAAATGCAAGATGCATGTATTTTGAAAAGTTCGCTTATGGATTTATATAACCTTAAATATGTGCTTGTTAGAAGAGTTCATATAAATAAACAAAGTTTGTTCTCAACTTCTCACAGTTGAACAGTTTATATGAACTATCATACAGTGTACAGTGGAGAATCTGTTATTCTTTCCCGTTTAAACGCAAACGTACGCAAACGCAAAGCACTAAAACGTAGAAAAGAACAACTTTGGACACTTCTGATAATTCTTCGTTATCTTGGTGCAAACAGTTTGGAGCCTGATCAGACGCCGGGTTACCCGGCGTCTGATCTGGCTCCAAACTGTTTGCACTGCAAATAATAGTTTTAGCGTAAACGCGTTTATTGGGAACGAATAAAAGGTTCTCCACTGTAGCTCGTAATGAGACACTGCGTAACGCGACGTCCCATCATGGTCTACATTGTTTTTCAATATTCTCTTTAGCAGACACTAGGCTTAAACTGGTATAAGATACCTTTTTAAGTTTGCATAACCAGTCGAATCGCGATATGTGACAGGTAAAGGATTAACCCATTCAGTGCCAGGCTAAATAATAATCACACGCCATGTAACGCGACGTTTGACCAGGACCAAAACTTATAAAGCATTTGAGCTGAGTCTGAGATCGTGATAAGAGCACAAAACCCGAACTGTTTGACTCCTATACAAATACTGTTTGTGTCAAATTACCTAAACTTCTATCATTTTGAATAAAACTAGATAATACTTTTGTGAGCAGACGATAATATGACAGTGCATGTGTTAGACGGGGTTGCATTCTTAATTCATTCACCCCTGAAACTTTAATGGCCAATTCCAATTTCAGTATACGTCTAGTCCACTTTTGGCTATTTAGAGTAATTTTAACAATGATTTACCTAATGACAAAAAGTGTAGAACCTGATCAAAGGGCTTCTTCAGGAGCCCTCTGATCATGGTATATACTGTTTGCATAGGACAAATGTACTCTTGCCAGGAATATGATTTGTTAATGACGACTATACTCGTCGCAAGGGTTCAATGTGTCAATGCCATTGACAGAGTAAACTATGCTGATATATTTTGTTGGTTATTTACAATTAAATATATCTTATATTTAAACATTCATCCTTGAAAGGTTAATAAATGAGATCTATATAGTTTATCTAAATTAGTATTTCTCAATGAACTAGAAGTTCGGTATTAAGTGCTTTCGAGTAAAAAAAAAGATACTAGTTAATACACATTTACACTTTGTCTTCCGCTCGCAACCTTACTGGTTTCTGTAAACATTTAAGATCCATATTATTTTCCGCATAACGCAGCCTGTGATCTTGATCAAAACTGTTTGAAATTCGTTTAAATATTTCGGTGTAAATCTGAATTTTCCACAGTTTGCAGACAACAAGTTGAACACAACCCGGCGTCCTATCTAGTTCTAAACGGTTTGCAATGGAAATAGTAGTTTTAGTGTTACAGTGGAGAATCTGTTATTATTTCCCAATAAAAGCGTTTACGCTTAAACTATTATTTGCAGTGCAAACAGTTTGGAGCCAGATCAGACGCCGGGTAACCCGGCGTCTGATCAGGCTTCAAACTGTTTGCCACCAAGATAAACAAGAATTATCAGAATTGTCCAAAAGTTGTTCTTTTCTACGTTTTAGTGCTTTGCGTTTGCGTACGTTTGCGTTTAAACGGGAAAGAATAACAGATTCCCCACTGTATCGCGTTAATTGGGTAAGAATACTGTCTTCTCCACTCTAGCAGCAGACATTAACCCTTTCACTCTCAATTACGTCTTAAAGCGTGTTTGCAAACAGTTTGTGTCCTGATCAGACGCCGCGTAACGGCGTCTGATCAGGACCCAAACTGTTTAACATTCTTATTCATACGACCGAAAATCTAACTTTGAAACGTGTCTTGCAGACAAAGATTTTGAAGCGGACGACAATAAAGCATAAATGGATACAACTCTACCAAATAATTTGATCATGAAAGGCTTAAGGAACTTACTGGAACCGTTTTTCTCGACGTCTGATCGGTATCTAACGTTTAGCATATGTCTAACATTTCGCGTTTCAGAATTTGCTTGCCGATCGAGACTAAACGAGGATTTTCAATAAGTTTGGATCCACGTCAGACGCAAACTAACTTTTATCGGATCTGGTTGACAACAGTATGACACTGCGTTTTGAGCATCTTGGCATACTTTTTAACTTTACAAATTACCAGGCATAAGTTGCAAAGCAGACGAATTTACGACGGGACAATGTCTAACAGAATAATGGTTAATGGCACTGGCAGACGCTATTTGTGTTACCAATTTCAATTTGTCTGGATCTACCTAAACCATTGTCATGCTGTAATGCCCTCTGCTCAAAATATATAATCTTCGAAAAATAAAGATTATTTTGGATCATTTCTAAACTTGAAAAATGTTAATGTGAGTGGCAAACAGCTTGAATATAGATCAGACAACGCGTTATATGACGTCTGATGTTTGCAAATATTAGCGAAGTCTTCTGCTTCGAAATTGTCGTCTGCAAAATTATTCAATTAAGATTTGTATATTCATTTATAAAAGAATAAAGACGTGCGTGTAACGATTTGCATCCTGCTAAGACGCTGTTTTACGAGGTGTCTGATCTGGATCGAAACTGTTTGCAAACACCAGTCAATTCGCGAGCTGTAGAATAAGGGTTAATTAATCTTTCCTCTGCCCACGACCAACTGAAATGTGTTAACAGTTTGTTGTTGGTCTTACTACAAATACAAAATAAATACTATTTGAAGATACTCTTAGAATTTACTTTTTGAAAAACAATTTACAGTGGAGAATCTGTTATTCTTTCCCGTTTAAACGCAAACGTACGCAAACGCAAAGCACTAAAACGTAGAAAAGAACAACTTTTGGACAATTCTGTTAATTCATGTTTATCTTGGTGGCAAACAGTTTGGAGCCTGATCAGACGCCGGGTTACCCGGCGTCTGATCTGGCTCCAAACTGTTTGCACTGCAAATAATAGTTTAAGCGTAAACGCGTTTATTGGGAAAGAATAACACATTCTCCACTGTATAAAGAACATGTAGTATTTGCCCGTACAGCAGATCATTTCATATGAAATTGCAAACAATGCAGACCCTAATGAGACGCATGTTGCCGAGTCATCCGGGTTAACTCAATTTGCTAACATGTAAGTGCAATGGGACTGAATGGCTATGTTAAATTTGCTGATTTTAAACGACTGTGTTATGAAGCAAACATTGTTATATAACTCCGTACGAGAGAGACACAGTGGTATTGTAATTATAATGAGACAATGTAGTAGACGTTTCGACCGACATTTTGTCAGTCGGTAATGGACGGCGAAATGTAATTATTATACAGACATTTGTGGGTGGGTACATGTAAGAGACAATGGCAGTAGGTGAACACATTAGGTCAGTAAATACCTCAAGTTCAAATTACTTTCTCTTCGATTGCTAGCAACAGTTTCAGTGTTTAACGCAATTGTTGGTGAAATGCATTGATGTTTTCGGCGTTTAAGCTAGCGATTCATGGTAAATTTGACGATAATTTTCTTTCGATTATTTCGCTTAAACGCCAACACAAATCAGTTCGTTTCTTATATTTATATTTCATTTGCCGTAATTTCTAGTATTAATGAACACTGAACTAGTTTGCTTGTATGTTTATTTCATAATAGAGCATGTTAACACGAATAATGAGTACCCTGAAGGGAACATCCATGACCGCATCAGTGAACCTGTTTACTATTTGAACGCACCAAAATAACTTTCATTGTAAACAATAAACGTCACCAATTTGACTGTTAAGCGAAAAATAAAATGCCGATTAAACCTCATTTTGAAATGACGTCATTTTTAACTAGAATTAATTTACAGGTTTTGATATATTTTTACATACAGTGGAGAAAACGTTATTCTTACAAAATAAACGCGTTTACGTTAAAACTATTATTTCCATTGCAAAACAGTTATTTGCCAAATCAGACGCCGGGTAACCCGGCGTCTGATCAGGCTCCAAACTGTTTGCCACTCAGGTTAAAATAAAATAGTCAGATTTGACGAAAAGTTATATTTTTCTACGTTTTATTGCTATGCGTTTGCGTTTCGTTTGCGTTTAAACGGGAAAGAATAAGATTTTCTCCACTGTTAATGCAGACATATGATGTTTATAAAGTTTTTAATTTTCCTGACATTTGTTTTATTTATAAAGAAGAATTGTAGACGACAATCATGTTGTCAGTTAAAGGAAGGGATACATCGGTTAAGAAACGCATTTGAAAATTACGCCAAATGTCTGCTGTCTAATTTCGAATATCAATTCGCGGAGAAAATATCCATACGCCCCACCTCTCCTGCGATAGATGTTCAAAACTCTGCATCCTTGAGCAATTGCATTAATAAGAATTAAACGTCTTTTTTCATTGGAATTGAGCTGGGCGAATGTAAATATAGAGGCTTTAACCGCTCACACTTCCCCCCCTTATATCACGTTAAGTCAAATTATGCTACCTTATATATTTGGAAAACCAACATTGATGATGGAGTAAATATTTATCGTTTTGAAACAGCATTTGGCTACATCTTAACCCATTTGTGCCCCCGATCCCATATATTTGACATAGGCAAACAGTGTAGACTCTGTCCAGACGCCGCATTACGCATGATGGTAGGAATTTCAATATAAAACAAAATGAAAATGAAAATTTTGACCAGGCATCCATTTGATAAAAAATTGACTAACCAATATATAAACATGGAATAATCCACTGGATATAAATGGGTTAATGTTCCTGGTTTCAGGGTCAAGTAGTCGTTGACATGTCATTCAGCCCGTCTCAATGTGTGGGTTCGAACGAGGACATCTTCACTGCCACGACGTCATCATTTTCAACAAAGGTCCGATTTTATTTCTAAAATTTAATTCTAAAAGTGTTCCACTTGGTGCATTTGCCTTTATTGAACTGAGCGTCTTATGTACGACAGGGGTTGGGTCAAAATAATACAATGACTTACTTTGCCATTCGTTCATGAACGACCTGTCATTCTAGTGGAAAGGGTTTCCTCTGACTTTTATAACATGATAGAAGTATAAAGGCACTTCAATGTAGTTAAAAGTGAAACATTTCGGCGTACAAGTATGTTGAGGATACCTCACATTCGAATAAAACGGTTACGGTGTTCAGTTAAATTGTAGTTTGTATTCTGTACATGATCTCGCACAAAACTAATGCTATTCGAATTAGCAACTCTAATCCGCGTACCGCAAACGCAAATTTTTCACACACATAGAATTTTAACTTTATAATATTTGGAAACCTCAAATGACGCAGTTTATCACATTCAAACAGATAACCTGTCAGTATATTTTCACCTTACAATCATGATCATAGATATTTCCACGTTACGCTATGCCACAGTGCAACATGAACAATTTATCTTACCTGGACATTATCGCAGATGCATACGCGATGATTGTATTTGACACGATACACTTTTAATGGGTCAATTGTATTCATGAAAATAGTCTAACCTCCTCTCTGCCACTTGACGAATCTGGCATTTGCAAATAGTTTGGACGCAGTCCAGTCGAGGAGTATCACGGAGTCAGATCAGGCACGAAATGTTTAACACTCAAACTGTTGGTTCATTATTTAACCCGTTCCTATATCTTATTTTCAGTATTGAAGACAGACGGTTGCTTAAAGCAGACTAAAGGTAGGGCAGAATGCTCCTTTAAGATATTCTGCTTTTATTTTATCCTGATTTAAGCAACCCTCTGCTAGGATATAGAAACTATTTCTTATGGTACATATTCACGACTGTAAAAGTGGTACTGTTTTTCTTCATTGGAAGAATACATTAAAGGATTAAAAAGGCGTGTATATTAGGTAATGGGTTAAAATGGAAACAAACACTAGATTGTGAGTAAATGATATAAGTACAGTGACAGGATGAAGGGTTTTGATAACACAATGCGTATTGTATAATTAATATTGTCTGGACCTTTTTGTTTCCTTGTACACTGTTAGTTTCGGATGCCTCTGAACAGTCAAACATGTAATTAACCCCTTCAATGACGAACTGCCATCAATTTAAAACAGTTGTCTGCTTTTGTTTCTCATTTTTAAAGTTTAGCTAGCTTGGCTTAAGAATTATTCAAAAGAGTGTCTTACAGTAAGGATTCTGATCATACGCCGCATTACACAAACTATTTGCAAATAACCACTGTACTCGGGGAAAGGCAGTGGATGAGTAAAACAAAATTCATGTAAGAGTCTACGGGTGTATACTTGGGAAAACCTTTTTTCTGTAAATTCTGACTTAATTTACCCGAGTGACAAACAATGCTGAAACTGATCAAACGACGGATTGTCCTATTTCTGAGCAAACTCCAAACTGTTTACTACAGAAATAATTATGTTACATGTAACACAACTTCGTGTATTAGGAAACGATAACGTCTTCTCCGCTGTGTTTTATACAAGTTGTTGCGTCGTACATAGTCAACTATTATTCTGGAATAAAAGGGATACATCTTGCGATGAGTATACTGTAAACAAAGAGTGTGACTTTGAACAGTATATTTTTGGTACGCAAACGGTGATATGATGAGTTTCTACACTGTCATTCAATTTGTGTCATTTCGCATTATATATCGTCCAAATCACTCCTAAAGACAACCAAGTACGCTAGATTTAATTGAAAACGGTAATTGTCCATTTTAAAGTGTATATGGTGAATGGTCGTCATATAAATAAAGGAAACAAAACAAGATATGGATACGTATTCTTTAGATAAAACTCATTTATATGAAACGCATTTTATATATCCCTGCATATATTAATGCACTACCATAAACGTTTACATTTTCAAACATAAAGCTACGTAGAAAGTAACACGGCATCTGATGAGGATCCAAACTATTTAACAATCATATAATATTATGCCCTTTCTTAAGTCAACATACGGTATGTAAAACGTTTGTTTTCAGAATGATATTTGAAGTAGGCGATATTGTGCCAGTGCATAAGTAAATGTAAGATGGATAATGACGTCATTATGTCTATGCTTAGTAACGTACGTTTTCTGAAGACTAGTTAATGTTTCGGATAATTTTGACATGGACGGACAAAAACGGATTGCCAATACAGTGTTCATTACCGTTCAACGTCGATTAAATAATTTGCTTCTGCTACATGTAATAAAAAGAAGCGAAATATATGCATTATCTCTCAAAGCACATTTGTAAAGCGAAACGACAATTGCCCTTCTATGACTGTTAGATTAGTGTCTATTGTTTTTGTCGTCTGTATGTTCTTCACAGTGAAGGGTTTAGCAAGTTTTACTAAATGAGTACATATCAAGGAAAGGATCCGTCGCTGAGTAACTGATCTGGATAAAAAATGTTTTCATTTTTATTGTTACATGTATTGTTTTTGGCAACGAAATGTTAAATAATACATATTCTGAACATTTCTTAACTCTCTTTTTCCGAAATAAAACAATATCTATCAGAGCTGGATCTGCCTAGATAGATTGAACATTAACTATTTCACTGTCAATCGGCTTTTACAAACAGTATGCATTCTGATTTAGACGCAGCGTTACGCATCGTCTGATCCGGATACATACTGTTTAATGCTTAACGTCAATGTCACTTAAGTAAAAATGCTTAAAAACTCAAAATTTTATAAATATGCAGACAATGGTATTGCAGTATTGAATTTACGTCATTTCGGCAGTAAAATAGTTGAAACTTACGACAGCTGACGCAAATGCTTAATTAGTATTGTTCGACAATATTGACCTGGCGTTGGTGACCTCTATTAGCATAATTTCACACTTTGTGTATTTCTAAATATAGCTTCGGAACACTTCGTTATCATGTGTACGAGAACGGACATTGTAATCACAACGGTACCGAGAAAATATAGCATTGCCCTGTTCCACAAACATAGATAGGTATTTAGCGCAAGTGGTAATGAAGACGACTATACATTATTTTTCCTACAGTCAGTGGTTCGAATCCCATGCAATACTCATACATTTTATTACTAATTTTTTTTTTTTTACAATTTATACTGTTTTAAGTATTCATACAACGTCTATTTCGTCTGTTTGGTCTATAAAATAACATTTTATGAAATAAAAATAGTTTCCCCTCTATCGGGATTCGAACGCGGAACCCTGATGTTACAAATCCCTTGCTCTAACGACACACCCGTTGTAGATGAGTTACATCAGAGGGTTGTAAATTAGATATAGATAGATACTTTATTCAGTACAAAAGCCAGCGGCTTATCAGGTATCTATTGGCAAGAGTCGCAACAACTGTTTGAACTTGCTCAATGTGGAGTGTTAATCCACTGAGGATCATAACTGTAACAAGATTCACGTAATCAGCCGAAACAACCCGACACTGTACGACTCGCTATCGATTATTGATTTATACAGCGTCATTTCGCTATAATTTATTCATGCATAAAGTTCAACGTCAGGTCAATATTGTCGAACAATATAGTATGCCGCCCTTATATACATTGATATACTGTACATAAAAACTTAAAATTAATCACTTAACAGATTGACATTCAAACATTTAAAGGTTGTGTTTGTGGGTCTACCCAAGGACTTTCCTACATTGTCGTGGTTCAGGACTGAATTGTCATTGGGAACGTTTTCTGTTTATTAGACTGAGCTTATCCTCTCTGCCAAGAACTAAAAGGAAGGCAGGTCGGTGCTTTTGATACCATGCGCTAGTTTGCAACAAACGAGATTGGCCGAAATCATCGTCCTGAAATTATCATCATCTCATCTCATTATCCCTTACCATTCATCGGCGCTATATGAACTAGTTTGTTTCGCACTGCCGTAAATCCAACTTATACATCCATCGTGTTGGTCTGTAATACACTGTCAATATGTACTACCCATTTTGTGATACTCGATAGCTGCGAGTCTGATATCTCATCTATAACGACAGACAAAACTTACTTTAAAAGCAAAAATGGAACCCTATTGTAATACAGCTTATATAATAGGGTATTTAATGTTGTAAAACATCACTATTTCGACCACTTAAACGAAGGGTAATTGAATGTATAAAATCAGTTGACAGCATAAAGCAAGGTAACAGTAAAACAGAAAGCTCGATAACGGTAGAACAGAAAGCTCCTAAATGAATTGTCTGTTTTACTGTCACCTTGCTTTAAGCAGTCACCTGTCGTAAACACCGAATACTTTTTACAATTAAGTTGCCCTTATAGTGAGGGTTTACTGTATTAAGAAGGTGGTTTGCAATCGTGCTATTCACGGGGACACTGTAAAAGGCGACTAAACTTATCGTTAGACTTCAACGAGTGAATGCAGCCCGTTTATTAACGAAAGCGCCTCGTGACGCCTTGCCACAGGTTCCCGTGCATTCAACATTGCATGCTGTTGTCGTTCTCCACACTCACTCCGTGTTACTTTGAATCCATATTACACGTCATTTGACTCCTAATTAATTGTTATTTCCTCATTGATATATCAGCTTATTCTACCTTGAGAATGACTATAGGCAATCTGTTTTGAAACTAAAACATTTCCTAGCCAGCTAAATGTAAGTCCTTATCATAGGTGTGAACATCTTGCAATTAAACATGAACTACAGTAAAACCTCGCTATTACGACCACTAAATTATGTTAATTAATAGGGTGTTTACGATAGGTGACCGCTTAAAGCAAGGTGACAGTGAAACAGAAAGCTCCTATAGGAGCTTTCTGTTTCACTGTAACCTTGCTTTAAGCTGCCACCTGTCTATTATACACTCAATTAGCCTTCGTTTAAGTGGTCGTAATAGCGAGGTTTTACTGTATATCGAATTCTACAAGTGAAACGTATCGAACATCAAACATGATCATCTCCAGCGATAACTTTGTAGATTGGAATAGTTTTGGAATAGTTGTGTAATTGTATTCCTGCCAGACACAATACGCTGATATTGTTTCGTTATCGTTATGAAATACTTGACTCACGAAGGTTTGACAAATAATGTAAATATGCATGTTATAGTAGGTACACGTAGCACTATGTACAGTACCGGCGGTAGTGGCCCAATAGTTAACACATTGGACTACGGTACCAGGGGTCGTGAGTTCGATCCCCCGCCGGACCAGCGGCCTGACTAGGGGATTTTTTCTGAATCCCTGATGATGTACAGGAATGTTCTTGAGAAAGACATGTACCGCGATTTGCTCCTCTCCACCCAGGGGTTAAAATGGGTACCTGTGAAGGGTCTGAGTCGGTACTGCGGCTGCATTTGACTGCGCCATATGTTAGCATTGCTCAATATTGTAGGCAAGATGGCTCAACGATCAGGGGAGTACATGTACAGTCGGCTGAGCGGTCATTCGGACTGAAAGTAGACTTTAACTTGGTATATATTTTTTTATTATATTACAGTGTTGCGCGTAACGAAAAAAACGGCCTACAACGTTCATCAAAATGTGATCGCGTATACCCTTTTTTGACCATAGACTACAATATTCGTCCAATAGCATTAGCCCCTTCAATCAAATTTAAAGAAAGTTCGTCTGTGTTTATTCCTCAAAACTTAACATAGATATTTTGACGTAAGAAATATTGAAATGAGTGTCAAACAGTATGAATCCTGACCAGTCTCCGCGTCTGATCAGTAACGAATCTGTTTGGAAGTAACCGTTGTGATCGGGGTAAGGCAGTGAAGGGGTTAATAGCGTCTATACTATCTTTGATTAATACATATGTTATACTAGAGAAATACTCTGAAAAAAATATCATGTCCTATCCTATGACGCTTTGGTAATTAAGAAAGAAGTAAAGGAAATGTCAATATATACCATTACTGTGTTCTCTCTCTACAACGCTTCTCCCAACGACCCCATCCTTACAACGACTTTTTGATGCTATTCCCTGAATGGGACAATAATAACTTACGCTATTACTGCTTCAATATCGTCTGCTAAAAAAGTCGTTGGCTGTTATTGTTCTCAAATTAACATATAACTGGATATTTTCATAGAATAGTTTTCAATGACGAGTACAATGTAACAAACACCTTAAATCCAGATCAGACGCCACCTAACGCGCCGTCTGATCTGGATTCAAGCTGTTTGCAAATGTAAGCCAATTCTTGATTTGCCCTTTCTATAACAACGCCCTCCGAACAACACACACAACCTGTGTCTCATATTGGATATCGTAGTAGAAAGAGAGCATTTTATTATAAACATATCGATGATTTATAGAGAATTCTCAGTTAGATAAATTTCATATCGTCACAGTTGATATCATCACTAGTGATGATATCACTTTTTGTAACATCATGTCACAAAATCGTTCGTGACGTCGCGCATACACACTTAATTTAGTGTTTTTTCTGTAAAAATGTCAAATATATATATATAATACAGAACAGAACAGAACATATTTTATTTTTGACTTATACATACAGTATCTCGTCAATACAAAATAAATGATATTCACAATTGTCACGTAATCCATTAATGGATCAAATATACATTTAGATCTTCGTTTCAGTATACATACAGTTTGTAATTATTTTAATTGGAGATAAACTAAATAAATCGCTTTTGTAACACTACACACCGCACAATGAAGGTCAGAAACAAAACAGAAAGCTCCTTACGAAGCCTTCTGCGTAATTTCTATCCCGCATTGGGCGTTTCTTTGTCTTTAGATAAAGGTTATATAACACACACAGTAAACTTTCCTATAGTAAGTTGTACAATGCAGGTGAAAACTAGCACAGGGGGCCTCTGCATGAGCTCCCTGCATTACTTTTATCCTGAATTGCGCAAGTATATTAATTTGAGATGAACTATAACAATTACTATTGTATCAATATTCACAGCATAACATTTAGATCTTTCGTATCAGTACACTTTACGAATCTTCTAACTGTGCACTTATATATGGTGTCATAACTCCGACGCTAATAATAAGATCGTGTTGAAACTGTGCAGAAATCAAGAAGACATATTTCTGATGATAATATGTTTACTTTGTTTAATACAAAGCAAAAAATGTATTAATTTGAACAAAAAATATGAGTGAGTAAAAAAGGTTGGTTTCACAAAGAGAGATAGGGAACGTATACAGAACACTTAGTAGCGATTCCCTACTCTTATTCGATGGTTATTTCAGATACCCAATGTAAATAACTTATGAATACATTGGGCTTCGGTTTTATCAAGTCTTATCCGAAAGAATTGGTTGGGCGGAGGATCGATCTCACGACCCCTGGTATCGTAGTCTAGCGCGTTACTCCTCGACCTCGTTCGACGGTGAGTGTAACAACAAATTATTTAAACAGTATTTATTGTCCATTTAGACAAACAAACGGTATTAATTCAGTAACGCCTTTGTCCAGCATCGTTTATAACAGCCTGACGTCGACGCCATATCGACGTTACGCATTGTTGAACGGCTATTCAACGTCGCTCGATTAAGATATTCGTCCAACAACATGTTTTCCGAATGTGTGGCTTGGTAGCGAATGCACGAGAAAAGTATCGAAACAATATCCTTTCAGTTCACGATTTTTTCGTGCAAATTGAGTATTTTGTCGTTTCATGGTTCACTGAGTCTTCAAACATAATTTTTTTAATTTGATAACGATATGACAATTCAATGTCCGTCAATAGCCAACACGCAAAACATTGTGTAGAAATTTTTAAAAATAAAAGATATATAGCGAAAAGAAAAGTGCACAGTTAGAAGATTCGTGTATACATAACTTATGAAAGAATATTATTCTGACCATGTAGGTCAGAAACAACACCGAAAGCTCCTAACGGTGCTTTCTGTGCAATTTCTATCCTAAATTAGGCAGTTTCTGTCTATAGATTTAAGTGTATATAACACACTTAGTTGATCCTTCTTACAGTACGTTGAACAATGCAGGTGAAAACTAATACAGAGAGCCCCTGCATGAGCTCTCTGCACCACTGTAGCGGCATGATTTGAAAAAAATTCTAATTTGAATTTTTTTTTCAAATCATGTCAATTTTTTCAAATCATGTTTTCACAGTCGACATGATTTGAAAAAAAAAACATAATTTGAAAAAGTTTTTCAAATCATGTCGAAAACCGGCATCTGGAAATTTGATTCAACATGATTTGAAAAAAAAAAATTTTATTTAAAAAAAAAGTTTTTACATAGGCTGGTATTTAATAGCATGCATATATTAAGTATTTATATAAGTGTTTCCGGCACCGCAACACAGTGAATATAGTTGAGTTATTTGATCATGGTGCTATTTAAAGCTGCCTTTCAGACTAAGTAGTACCTTTTAACACCTAGGGTCGCCATGTATGTCATTTTCTTGCACCAACGAGTCTGTAGAAATTAGACTTGTTAATATTAGATAAGTCAACGGATCCTACTACTGAAACACTGAAACGATTATGCCATAGTTTACGCCTACACATGACACGCGCTACACTTAGTCTTGAAATACATCGTCCTAAAACTTTACCCCCTAGAGTATTCCGGCCTAGTGTCTTGTAGTAACTGTTACAATGACCTACTTTTGTGTTCTTACAAAGTAGAGAAGATATTATCATTTCCTGTTTAAAATCCACTAGATACAATACAATGCATGGTTTTGAAAATATTAACGATTGCATTTTCTAAATGACCAACGATTAGACACCGGTAACTCGGTACCTAGTCTCGTCTGATATTGTTTGTAATGGAACTATTTGTTTAAGCATAAACGCCTCTACATAGAAAGACTAACACACTATTCTCTATTGTATTAAAATTGTATATAAATAGAAGGCGGCCCCTGTCCATGTAAAATAATGTGGACACCATTAACCTTTAACGGTCTTTAAAAACGTTGCAAACAAATTTGATTCATATGAGACTGAGGTAAATGTTGTCTCTTACACTGTTTGACACGCTTATGTTTTTTGATGAAAAACATTGCAGATATATCAACGAAAATGTCACGAAAGAAACTTAACGAGCTTTAGCAATCATTTATATCGAACTATATTGGTACATGTATCTTGTCTCAGTATCAAAGATAAATCAGTGTGTAATGTACAACGATGTGGGAGATGGAGCTAAAGTGGCTGGTGAGAGGGATACATTATATAACAGTCTGAGATTAATGAGGCGGTGAACGTGTGGAACGTCTTCTCTAGAAGATGTCTTCGACTCTACATGATATCGTAAGATCAATGGTTATACCAGTGAAAAAGTGTCAAGCAGTTTGGCTGTTAGCCATAGTATATTAGGAAACATTACAAACTACCAAAAATATCTACTTATTCATTATTGTAACTTTTAATATTAAATTCCAGTTTTAATTTTGGACTATTAAGGGATCGTCGCCAGGGTTGAATGTGTTCAAATAGTGTATTGGATCTATTTATCGTAGCTTTGAAAGGCACTAGGTCAATTTATGTTGATAATTTGAGGCAGCCCCCCCCCAAACGAATATAAACAGGATGTCCCATTTTCTAGAATCAGATACTTTGATTTACTTATACACTGAAAATTGAGATTCTCTCGCACTGTATAAAGAGAATTCGACGTCAATACGTTCTGGTGGAACGTTACGTCTCCCGAAAATTGATTAACCATACCATTCCGTAGCTAGTGAAACATCAGATGGATCCTCGTGAAATTTACTGTGACGCACAACACTATAGGCCGTTATTACAGTAAGCAATTCACTGCCAATGCAGGTACACTGACATTTGCAAATTGTTTAGTTGTTATGCGGTGTCTGACCAAGATCGAAACTGACACTCATAGCAAGTTTCCTAAGTAATACAGCGCATACAACTTAAAAGTATACATTCAAGTAGACGGAAACATAAGCAGACGATAATATGGCAGTAAAAGGTTTGTGATAGGTCTTAACTGAACAATTTCACGGCCGTTATAGCGTAAGTAATATTTAAAGTTTCAACTTAATTTTGTTAACATCGATCATACCGTCAGGTGGATTATACGTATAGTTGTCAATACATCAATGTAGTAATTTCAATAATTAAAAAATATACGGATAAGATGTTTCAATATTTTCACTCACGATTTCATGTCCCACATTTTATGCTTTAGTATAGTGTATTTATGATTCCAAATATGGAAAGTGCCAATTGGGTATCTTAATATGCACACAACGGGAAAAAGTTAAAAACGTTACCTACTCGATTTTACAAGGCGTCTAACCTTTCAGTTTATTTTTCCCTTCAATGCACTCACATTATTGTTCCATAGCGTGCTAAATGTTCTTCAGCGTGACGTGTTAGTGTTTCATTTATAATACTGTACCAAATGGTTCGTAAAGTATATATAGGATATTACATGAGTGTTCATAATTTATTGGATTTATTAAACGAGTCTTTTAAAAAACGATAAAAACGAGGCTATGCCGAGTTTTTATCGTTTTCTAAAACGACGAGTTTGATAAATCCAATAAATTATTAACACGAATGTTATATTATTTTTAAAACATAACCTAGAACTGTTATTTATCGCAGCCTTTGAGGTCAAGTGAATGCTAAGCGCGATATAAGTAGATCTATACAGGAAACAAAGTTGTTCCAAATTAACCCTGTTCACTAGCATAATGTGTATGTTGTTATATGTATTAATAAACACTTTCATGTAGATCTAATATTGATCAATTACACCATAAATCTATAAATTGAATCTACATGATGGAATGAAGACGTTGGAAATCGAACGCATTTTAAAACGTATTTTAATGACGTCACAAGTAAACGACGTCATGGCGTACCTCATTTGCATAGTTATATAACTAGTTATATATGATATTTAAACAATGGGTGTTATTCAACGCTCACGCCGTCTGTTATGTTATAAATATCCTTATTACCAAATTTCCATGTGGCTTGTCAATCTTAAACATGCTATACATTTTTTGTCTGCAATATTCCTCGTCTGCAAAAGTTCTTATATCATATTTTTATAAGTACATGTATGCTATTTATCCTCCGGAATGTCATAATGTTGTTAAATAGTTCAGTTACAGATGAGACGCTTAGTTACATTTCTGGTCCAAAAAATGATGCATTAGTTATACCCAATTCGTTAAGTAACGTGTTATACCCTTTGTGCTTAGCGTCTTATAAATGAGACGTAGGCAAACATTGTAGACTCGGATCAGGATTATGCTGCGTCTGGTCAGAGCCGACGCTGTTTGCTGATATGAATTTTCAATAAAACAAATTAACAACAGACATCCCTTATAAAAACATTTGACCAATAAGATATATATAGCATGGAAGAGTACACTGTGCGTAAATGGGTTAAAAGTTTAGAGATACAATAGGTCAATGTCTCAAATTTGCCTAGCAGACACGAGCTCATTCGCAGCATTAGTATCATTAACACCGATAGCCTAGCAGCCACAGACAAAGGATAAAGTAATTATTACAGTCGAAGGATTGGCATGTCTTTTCGCTGTCTGATTTAAAGAGAATACACAATTTCAGTAGAGTAGTCGTGAAGGCACAATGAAGACGTTACTTTACCCCTTGAACCAATTACAGTGGAGAATCTGTTATTCTTTCCCAATAAACGCGTTTACTCTAAAACTATTATTTGCAGTGCAAACAGTTTGGAGCCAGATCAGACGCCGGGTAACCCGGCGTCTGATCAGGCTCCAAACTGTTTGCCACCAAGATAAACATGAAATATCGGAATTGTCCAAAAATTGTTCTTTTCTACGTTTTAGCGCTTTGCGTTTGCGTTTAAACGGGAAAGAATAACAGATTCTCTACTGTACCATATGTCTAGTTGTTACTAGTTATGAAGACAGGTTATCACTTAATTTAGGTTGAAAGCATTCTGCTTTACTTTCAGCCTGGTGCAATCGTCCATCACAGACAAACTTTAGTATGGTAGTTAGGCAAGACTGTATAAACTAAACATATTTTCTTATATGGACGAATACATTGAAGGCATAGAAAGGAGCATTTATGTAGTTATATATTTAATGAAACTAACCGCGAACGCAAAACAATGAGATTCCTAAAAGGACCTTTGGAATCAACATCGTCGTTCCAACTGAATCGCGTTACCATTGCTAAGAGGTTTAACCAATTTGTGCCCTGCGGCTCATAACAGGGACTAAGGCAAACTGTGGAGACTCTAAGCAAAATGAATTTCTAAATAAATTAAAGCGGAAATGAAAACTTAGAATAAGCACCCCTAACATAGAAAATAGAGTATTCCAATACAGAAGGATGGAAGAATCCACTTGGCATGAAGTGGTTAACTGGAATATTGTTATTTATAACGGATATAAATGTTAACGAATGACTTTAAACCCTTTCACTCTCAATGACGCCTTAAAGCGCGTTTGCAAATAGTTTGGGTCCTGACCAGACGCCGTATCACGCGGCGTCTGATCAGGACCTAAAACTGTTTGAAACTGTTATCGATATTTAGTAAGTCATAAAAACCTTAAATCTAACTTTGAAACGTGTCTTGCAGACAACAATGCTGAAGCAGACGACAATAAAGCGGTGAGAGGTAAACATCTCCCGAATAATTTAGTCATGACAGGATTAGTAGAAACCCTAATTTTTACGCTTTTATTATTTATTCTTCAAGACAATATTTCCACTTTACACATTCATGAGTTTGTACCATGATGGGCTGATATACAAAATACACAGCATAAAATGACATATAGGGATGAAAATTAGGCAAGTGAGCAAGTTGGTCTTGTTTCAGTGGATAACCGATATAGGCTGGCAGAGAATCGGGTTTGGATGTTAACCTAGAAATTGCGTCCGAATTATTTTTCTTAATTGACATTGAAAGTACAAAGCAGTGCCATTCAGAAGTCATTTAAAAGTATTGTCATTTAGGTGAACTTTAAATACATTTGTATCGTTTAATTTAGAAAAACGAATGAGTGAACAAAATACTGGTTCTGTGCATTCATATATAATAAAATGATTGGGTCTCCAGGAAAACCTGCTATATTGACAAAATTTTCGATTTTCCGATTTTTGCTGTTTGTTCAAGAATAGGGTGTTAGAAATACAGAACAAAAATAATTTTGGTGATATCTCAATTTTTAATGAAATTACAGCTAATTTAGTAACTGCCCTAGCATTGAAACATTGACACGAGAGTGCTTAAAAGTGGTCCAGAAACAGTATTTTAAGAACCAACAAGGCCTACAGAATGCACTTTTCCTTCCAATTAAGACATAAGCTTCTGTTGAATAAACATATAAAACTTATTTGGAATAAATTATGGAGAAAAGAAAAGTCTGTTACAGTTCAGTTGCCATAGTAACGCAATCCTAAAAAGGACATAAATCTCAGTTTCTTTATGGATTTTGAGGACACTTAACGTCCTGATAGACATGGCGAACACATGGCCTCACAATATTAAACAGGTACTTCTGGCGAGCGGTAGATATTCCTGCAGGCTGTAGCACGTGCGGCAGACGCTCGTGGGGGAAATCGATGTCACATTAAGCACACAGCGACAGTTTACTGGGTACAATCTTGACTTTGTAATCAACTCCGAAACATGTACTTTGGACTACTTGTCAAACCGTATATTAAAGAGATCGAATGGCTGTTACATCCAGGATTACATCTATCAAACCTATTTGGCCGGTATATGATGTATCCATATACATGAAAACAAATCTGGTCAAAATACACATTAAATGTACAAGACAGAAAATTAAAATATAAATATAAGGAATAAACATCATATTTTTGCCATTCACGCGGTATGAACACATTAGCTTCGCAGGGTAAGTTTATCGTAAATGCCCTTCGGGCGTTTACGAAACTTACTCCCTGCGAAGCTTATGTGTTCATACCGTCGTGAACGGCAAAAATATGTTAATTAGTCCTATAATATAACTTTTAAAGAGTCTTGTATAAGTTTTGTTAACCCATTTATGCCTTGCGAATTAAAGGGATGTCTGGTCTAATGTTATAAATTCATTTTATTTATGATAGAAATTCCTGATAGCAAAATGTGTATACTTAAATCAGACGCCACATTCTACGGCATCTGATCTGAGACTACACTGTTTGCCAATGTGTAATCTATGGAACGCTAGGCACACATGAGTTAATACCTGCCAAGAATAAAGATGACATAATTATGTGAATACATTTCTGGGATTTGACATTTTGTATCTGCCGCAGAAATCCTTATCTTGCCGAGTGAAACTTCACCTGTATTTGCAAACAGTTTAGATCCAGATAGACCACGTCTGATATGGTATCTAAATTGTTTTAGGTTTCCATCGTTTTAAAATGAGTAAATCTGATTGATTTTGAAAACGGCAATTTCACAGCAGACGACATTACGGCAGGACAAGGGTTAAAACACGGATGTTTTACGTTTGATGTACTAAATCAATATGTACAGTAGAGAATCTGTTATTCTTTCCCGTTTAAACGCAAACGTACGCAAACGCAAAGCACTAAAACGTAGAAAAGAACAACTTTTGGACAATTCTGATAGTTCTTGTTTATCGTGGTGGCAAACAGTTTGGAGCCTGATCAGACTCCGGGTTACCCGGCGTCTGATCTGGCTCCAAATTGTTTGCACTGCAAATAATAGTTTTAGCGTGACCGCGTTTATTGGGAAAGAATAACAGATTCTCCACTGTAAGAAAGACTATAATCAAGGTAAAAGTTAAGTTTTTTTTTACTTTTAACTTTATTTAAACAGCCACCTGCCTTAAGCACCATAAACGCGTTTATTGGGAAAGAATAACAGATTCTCCACTGTACGTTACCTACGCACGTTGGTGTTTTCACTTTTCTCATCCGCGGTACTGCATGAGTGCAACAGAACTGTGCACACACAATTGACATGCACACGTTGTTTAAAACTAGTTATTCTCTAAATACATCAATAAAAAATCATATAAAAACATTACTAGTAAAATAATGATAAACTGTAGTGACATTTAAACACAACTGGTAAGAGCACGTGTGCTATAAAATAAATATAAATACGATATTTTGCAAAGGTTTCATGCAAAGTGGGTGTGTGATATAATACTGCGTTATGACGAATGACTTTAAAAAGAAAAATATGCTGGTACAGTGGAGAAAATGTTATTCTTTCCCGTTGTAACGCAAACGAAACGCAAACGGATTGCAATAAAATGGAGGAAATGACACTTTTTTTGGACAATTCTGACTATATATTTTAATCTGAATGGCAAACAGTTTGGAGACTGATCAGACGCCGGGTAACCCGGCTTCTGATCAGGCCCCATACTGTTTGCATCGAAAATAATAATTTTAGGGTAAACGCGTTTATTGGGAGAGAATAACCTTTTCACCACTGTAATATCATCTTGGAGTATTATTTGAATTGGCATTTTTATTACCATATTGAAGAACATTTGAACTGTTTACGTCGTTTAACCTTCTGCTCGCCGTGGGCGTATTGCAATAAATGTTAAAGTGGAGAATACGTTATTCCTTCAAAAAAATGCGTCAACGCTAAAATTATTATTTCCATTGCATCAG
Organism: Gari tellinella; assembly: GCA_922989275.2. Classification (NCBI taxonomy): domain Eukaryota; kingdom Metazoa; phylum Mollusca; class Bivalvia; order Cardiida; family Psammobiidae; genus Gari; species Gari tellinella. Next base: position 70,532,332 of record OV277866.1, read on the forward strand.
TATTGATCCAGATCAGACGCCGGGTAACCCGGTGTCTGAATAAACTTCAAACTGTTTGCCACTGATATAAAACTAAACAGTAAGCGATTTGAAAACGTTGTGGTTTTCTACATTTGATTTACATACGATTTACATGCATATTACAGTGGAACCCCTCTAAACCGGACATCTGTGGGGACAACAAAAATGTCCGGTTTAGAGGGGATTCCGGTATAGAGGGGTTTTAACCCATTACCAAATAGCTTGTTTCTATTGAAGATAGCTGACCGCTTAAAGCAGGTTTAAAGTAAAGCAGAATGCGCCATAAGGCGCATTCTGCTTTACTTTCTACCTGCTTTAAGCTATCATCTGCTAGAATGTATAAACGATTTTCTTCAGTGTAGGAAAACATCAAAGACATAAAAAGGCGTATTTATGGTGTAATGGGTGAAAATAAAGAAGGTTTTAAAACGGGACCAAAGCTTTTGTTCGGTTTAGAGAGAATTCCGGTATTAAGGGGTTCCGGTTTGGAGGGGTTTCACTGTATATACTTTTCTACTTTACAAACAGTTTGGATCCAGATGGGACACCAAATAGTTTGACGTCTCATCAGGATCAAAAACGTTGATGATATTTTATAACACTTTACATTTGTGTAGTAAGCATGATTTAGACGGTTCTCATGGTTACAATGCAAACAAAAAACGTTCCTTATATTGCAAAGCTTAACTCAAAGCAGTACCGCAACACCATCGGTATTGTAACGTGGAGAATCTGTTATTCTTTCCCAATAAACGCGTTTACGCTAAAACTATTATTTGCAGTGCAAACAGTTAAAAGCCAGATCAGACGCCGGGTAACCCGGCGTCTGATCAGGCTCCAAGCTGTTTGCCACCAAGATAAACAAGAATTATCAGAATTGTCCAAAAGTTGTTCCTTTCTACGTTTAAGTGTTTTGCGTTTGCGTACGTTTGCGTTTAAACGGGAAAGAATAACAGATTTTCCACTGTACCAAATAAACGCGTTTATGCTAAAACTATTATTTCAATTGCAAACGATTTGGAGCTAGATCAGACTCCGGGTTTCAGATTAAAATGAGTAGTCAGTTTTCTATTTAAAAACACTGTATTTGTGACACAGTATTGGCATGTATTTGCGTTTAAACGCATGTGCCGTGGTAAAGACATTATTCTTACCTAATAAACACGTTGTGAGCCGAGTATGTATATTGCAACACATGGAAACCAGATCAATCGCCGAGTAAATGTTGGCCACTAAACAAATTGTCAGAAATGTTAATGATCAGAAAGTATTGTAGATTCATAGCAATGCGTTTGGCCATAGTTTTGCATTACCTACTGTTAAATTAATACGCATTTAAATGCATTAAATCTCAAATTTCCACTGAAAATAGTAAGGCGACTTTATACAGTCATGACTATGCACCATACCCGGTAAAAAATCTTATATATCTCACAGACTAGCATACGATAGCTTTAGGTAGGATAAAAGTAAAGCTAAATGCAACTAAAAGGGCTTTAAGAGGTCACCTGTCTTTAAATCTAGAAACAGGCTGATGGGGATGAAGGGTTTACCTATGTGTACCCACGGTCGTATGATTATATAGAATTTAATTATGCAAACGCTGTTTGCTGATCGGAATTGCAATATAATATAAAATAAAACGAAAATGAAAATGTAGATCATGCACCCCTTCAGGGCTCCATATTAAGTTGATCATTTCAAACGCAATTACTTTTTTAACATAAAGCAAAATGCACCTTAACCCTATACCCCAAAGCCTGATTCTAGTGTTGAAAACAGGTGACTACTTAAAGCAGGTTGAAAGGGAAACAGAACGCGCTTTAATGCTACCACCTGCTAGAATAAAGAAAATATTCTTTATGGTACATATTCATGACTGCATAAATTTGAACTATTTTCTTCAGCGGAGGAATAAACTGATTCCGCTAAAAGGTGCTTCTATTGGGGAAAGGGTTAAGGCGCACTCTGTCTTATTTTCAGCCTGCTTTAAAATGCCATCTGATAGGATAAAAATACGAAATATTCGGGAAAAACCCCGAAGAAATTGCAACCCTGCCCCTTAGGTAAAACATTGACTAATCCAAAATATAAGCATGGAATAATCCACTGGGCGCAAAAGAGTTAATTAAATTGGAAAATAATCACATATTCCCTGCCGGAGCACAGGTACGTGAAGTGCCAAAAAACAATCATCTTCCCCCTACACCACATGATGTAACGAATATAGTGATTAATCTTTTGACGGCCATCTGTCGTGGACAGTGTAAATGAAATGTACAAGCCAAACACTCCCTGAGAGAATTCTCATTTACAAGGAATCAAGTGTAAATGACATTTAACCCATGCACTGTCATGGCGTCACTAGCTTTAAACCATTGTCGTCTGCTCTTATTCTCAAATGTAATTTTTATGTGTTTGGACCCAAGAAATATCGAAATGAGTTTGAAGCAGTTTGGATCCTGGAGTAACGCGGTATCTTATAAGGGTTCAAACTGTATACAGATAACCACTGTACTCCGGATAAAGCAGTTAAGGGGTTAATTATTTTAAGATTCCTCTTACCTAAGGCCTACTGACATGACACAGAATGATACAAACTAAGCTAGAGTACGACCTATATCAAGGTTTGTATCTAAAGTGACGTGTTAACCCCTTCTGTGCATAACTCATGGTGCAATGTTTATTTGTCAATAGTTTAGATCGTGATCAAACGCCACGTGACCTTTGATAATCGTTTTCAATAATTCATAAGTCAGACTATCTAGAATTCAAACTTCAGAATAAAAAAAACTTTACCAGTGTCCGTTGTCGCCCTCTACCTTTTTAAACTGTTCTGTGCCGAAATAGAAAGTAAAGTATTTTAGGATTCTATTGGTGCTAAAAACCTCGAAATTTACTTTAGCCTAACTCAATTTTATTGAAAACAATGACGTTGAATTCGTACAGACGCGATTGCTCGAGAGGGCGGGATTTGAGGATATCGTCAGCAGAGGACGTGGGTCTTATGGATTTGCTCCCCGCGAATCATTGTGTTTCGTTGCTTCAGTAACACAAATAATTATGGACGTTCCTTTAAGGGTAAACATTATACGTGTTAACAATCTCTAATATGGATTAAACATACATGCATACTAATAAAATGTTCATTTAATATTAGAAACTACTGCAAATATAATGTAAATGTAAGAAACGAACTGGAATGTTTCGGCGTTTAAGCGACATAAACGACAGAAAATGATCTGTAAATTTGATAATCCTTTTCTGTCGTTTATGTCGCTTCAACGCCGAAAAAGTCCAGTTCATTTCTCAATGAAAGATGTACGTGGATTGTTCAAGTCTGATTGTAAGTACATGTACAAATAAAGTCACGTTCAGCGTATCAACGTTTGCTATCGAGTTTGATGTCTAACAGGAAGAAGTTTAATGCGGCGTCTGATCAGGACCCACACTGTTCAGAATGTAACTAACTGGCATATATTAGCATAATTTGTTCGCGAATTTTTGTGCGAATGTTAACCCTCCACACAGAAGAGCCTTTTAACCCTTTCCCCTATAGAAGCGCCTTTTAGCGAATATGATTTATTCATCCGCTGAAGAAAATAGTTCCAATTTTATCAGTCATGAATATATATTACAGGGAATAGTTTCTATATTCTAGAACATGATAGCTTAAAGCAGGCTGAAAGTAAAGCAGAATGCGCCATAGGGCGCATTCTGCTTTACTTTCAACCTGCTTTAAGTAGTCACCTATCTTCAATATTATAACTAGGCTATCAGGTAAAGGGTTAAGGCATTTTATTTATTCCTCCACTCAAAAAAAAGTTCAAAAGTTATGAAAATTAACCATAAAAGATAGTTTCTACATCCTAGTAGATACTAGCTTTAAGAAGGCTGAAAGAAAAGCAGAATCTTCCTTAAGCCGCATTCTGGTTTACGTTAAACCTGCTTTAGGTATTCACCTTTCTTCCAAACTTTAAAGCGACTCGCAACCAGATGGTGCATTAAAAATAGTAATTTGTAAATATGTGTCAAACGCTTATATAAAAGGTAAAGAATTAGTTTAGGATAAGAAATTCTGTTTAAAAAAATGTATTTCAATAAAAAAAAATATTGGTCTCTGGTGGGATTCGAACCCGGGGCCCGGCATTGGCGGACAGAAGGCAAAATAGGGGAAACCGCTTAGACCAATGGACCACGGAAACTATCCGTTTATCTCGGATCGATTTAACGTATTTCAATGTGTAGCCATCGAAAGTGCATACAACTTCGTAATTCGGCTCGTGTTTATGTCTGAGCCCGTGTAGAGAAGCAACAACAACAACTATACCGTCTACTAGTCGGTATAGAAAAACGATGGAAAATATCTAAAAATCTAAGATTCGGTGACGATTCTTGAGACTGTTTTTGGACTGATCATATTTTTTTAATGTCAGAAGCCAAATAATGCCACAAATTTGCTTTTATTTGAGTATTTTATTTTATTTTGACAAGTACACCATCCGGTTGCGAGTCCCTTTAAAGAGGATATGGGGTAAATAGTTACACGATAGCCGCGCAACTGACACATGTCAACTTCCAAAACAGTACACAACATTGCGAGTTAATGTTCGATCGCAATATGCAAAATTTCATATAAAATCTATATATTACTTCCACCGAAGCGTTCTCATTATATGGTGCTGAAGGCAGGTGGCTGTTTAAATAAAGTTTAAAGTAAAAAAACCCATAACTTTTACCTTGATTATAGTCTTTCTTACAGTGGAGAATCCGTTATTCTTTCCCAATAAACGCGTTTACGCTAAAACAATTATTTGCAGTGCAAAATGTTTGGAGCCAGATCAGACGCCGGGTAACCCGGCGTCTGATCAGGCTTCAAACTGTTTGCCACCAAGATAAACAAGAATTATCAGAATTGTCCAAAAGTTGGTTCTTTTCTACGTTTTAGTGTTTTGCGTTTGCGTACGTTTGCGTTTAAACGGGAAAGAATAACATATTCTCCACTGTAGATGAGGGAGAAAGTAAGGCAATGCGTATCTTAATGACATCAATGTTATATATGATGGTGAAACATTACACTCGTAAAATTGCAGTTAGTAAGACAAATAACAATAAATAATTTTTAAGTTTTGACACGAATGTCCCTATCGCTGACTTAAATTTGAATATGCTATACAAATCTCGGCCAAAAGTTTTTATCGTTCTCAATTCAGGAATAAACAACATCTTTTGCTGTTTACGACAGTATGAACCCCTTTGCTTCGCGGGTTTAAGCTAAGTTAAGTTTAAAGTTTAAGATTAATCTTTTTTGTTAAATATCAACTTTGTGACAAATAAACTAGTACACATATAACACCTATATATTACATTCATCGAATTGTCCTCATTATATGGTACTTAATGCAGGTGGCTGTTTATATCAAGCAAAATCCAATCGCCATTGTTTGAAGAGTCACAATACTGGTATATAGTATAACTTTGACCCTCGAAGTAAAACTTGTCGTTAGTTCTTATAAGTTTCTTGCAAGGTTGAATTTCATAATTATACATATACAGTGCTCCCTCTCTACAACAACACCCAACGGGAGACACAGATTGTGTGCGTTGTTCGGAGGGAGTGGTAATTGAGAGGGAACATTAAGACTTGACTTACATTTGCAAACAGCTGGAATCCAGATCAGACGCCGCGTGACGCGGCGTCTGATTTGGACTCAAGCTGTTTGTCACTCGTCATTATGATTCTGTCATCAAAATATCCACTTATATGTAACTTTGAGAAAAAACCAGAGGACAATCTTAAGCAAACGATATTGCAGCAGTAAAATCTTTCAACATAAGTGTCCTGCTTAGGGAACTGAGACAAGTGTCGTTGTAAGGAGGGAGTCGTTGTTGGGAGGGCCGTTGTAGAGAGGGAACGCTGTAGTTTCAAACCTTAAATAATACATATCTATATTTAAAGTGTTAGTGTATGCCATTGAATTAGGGACACACCAATTAAGGTTTAATTACATTGAAACTATTTGGGCTGTCATGAGCCTGTAAATCTTATCACTGTGCCTTTTACATGAAGCAACGCCTACACGCAAAGAGAAAAAGTCATTCCATACAAACAGCACTGTGAAAGCAATGGTAGCCCCTGAAAACAGCTTTGACACTTATCTAACCAGACACAAAACTTTTTGCAATACAAATTTGATTATAACCACAACATAGGACCTGTCCTTATCTTCATGTCAATGTTTTGTATCTGCACTTTGCGTTCAGTTTCGTTCAGACATGAAATAATAACGACCCCTACCCATACATGTACTCGATCAAAGGCATTCGATAGAGTGCACTAAACAATAAAACATTATTATTATTGTTTGTCATGCCTCGTTAATCACTTAATAAAGCGTATCTCATCCCACATACATAGTTGAATGCTAATACAAACAACTCGCGTGTGAGTTCATATTTCCTGGACATGGATAATATAACATTCACTCCATTGTCATAGTTATAGAAGAATATTGGTGTGCAAGGGTTTAAGGTGTGTTACAATTTGTGACATATAGACTTATACACGTATACAACCCATATATCACATCCACCGAAGTATTCTCATTATATGGTGCTTAAGGCAGGTGACTGTTAAAATCAAGGTTAAAGTAAACAAACCTTAACTGTCACTTTGATTTAAGCTGTCACCAGTCTTTCATACAATCAATTAGCCCTCATTTTAGTGGTCGCAAAACGGGATTTAGCATGTAGTTGAGGGAGAAAGTAATGTAATGCGCATCTAATTGATGTCAATGTAATATATGATGGCGAAACATTACACTCGTAAAATTTGCAGTTAGTAAGACTAATAAAAACAAATATTTTTTTAAGTTTTTGACATGAATGTCCCATTATGCAATACAAATCTCGGCTAAAAGTTTCTATCGTTCTCAATTCAGGAATAAGCAAAATATTGTTGCCGTTTACGACAGTATGAACTCCTTAGCTTTGCGGTTTTAAGTTAAGTATTCGCACGAAGTGCGTTTACGATAAACTTACCCAGCGAAGCTAAGGGGTTCATACAGGTGTAAATGGCAAACACAGATGTCGTTTATTCCTTATATTTGTATCTTTTGAAATGTCCATTTAATGCTTATTTTGACCAGAATTGTTTTAATGCATATGAATAGATCACATACCGGTCAAATATGTTTGATAGATATAATCGCGATGTAGCAGCCACTCGATCTCCAAATATGGCTTGGAAAGTAGTCCAAAATACATGTATTGTACATTTACCTACAAACTCAGGCTTTTACACAGTAAACTTACTTTCTATGCTTTAAGAACGCTCATCAGAAACTACAGTGGAGAATCTGTTACCCGGCGTCTGATCTGGCTCCAAACTGTTTGCAGTGAAAATAATAGTTTTAGCGTAAACGCGTTTGTTGGGAAAGAATATCGTTTTCTCCACTGTAACGTAAAATGTTCAACCTGAATATCAATGATCAAAGCATATTTTAAACAATTAGGTTGCGCTTGATTTTTATACAATTTTGATGTTATACTATTTTCACAATGTCATAGCAACGAGAATAGCAATGCTGAACAGGTCACTGCCTTAGAGTGCTTTCGCTTTCGAGAAATTGATTCTTGGATTGTTTCTATTTTTACGCTGAGAACATTGAACTGTTTATGCTTCAATCGTTACTTGATACAGATCTAGATCTATTTACATAAATATCTATCTAGTTTCACCATTATGTCTAGGTAACTAACTGTCTTGACACAGCCATCAGTCGCTCTCTGTAACACTTAGCTGCCTACGGAGTTTTGAATTTCCTGGCCGTTTAGTGAACAGTCACAAAACAAGTTTTAACAGAACTATTCAAAGTTTACACGATTTAAGCAACACGCTAGATCTGATTCAGTATTTCCCCGTTCAGACACCCGGACACTACATAACGCAAAATGCAGTAGAATTAAATAGTACGTGTGCACCGCTCTCCGAGACATATGCTATCTGTATCTGTATCTTGTACGTTGTAGAGCCCGAATTCGGTTTTTATACAACGAAGAGAGAGTGCCGATGGCTGTTTTATCGGCAATTGTTCCCTAGGGCTGTTTTGAAGGCCCAATCGGAAGGTTGTGCATGCAACCTCTTCTAGCAAGTTTAAGGGTTTCGAGATACTCTACGGATACTCATTATCCCCTGAAACTTCAAATGGACAAATCCAGTTTGGAATAAAGATTGGTCCATTTTAGACTATTTAGGGTTGTTTTTTTTGTAATAAATTGCAAAATGCCAAACAGTGTAGTCCCTGATCAGAGGGCTCCTGCAGGAGCCCTCTGATCAGGGACATCACTATTGGCATAGGACAAGTATACGCTTCGCAGGTACACATTTGGTAAAGGACGCATATATGCGTCACTAGGGCTCAATGAGTTACAGTACATTCAAACTGGGTCTATATCTCACCATCTTTAGTATGGAAGATTTTTAAAACTAGTTAGGATCAGATATGAAATGAGGGTTTGCTGAAGTTAGACCACTTTTTTCTCAAAGCTATATAGAGCGCATATGAACATATCCAAATAAACATCTCAGAATTCAACCATTTAATCAATAAATATGATTTTTAACGTTTAATGTATTCCATTTCATACGAAACTAGTTCAAAATTATACAGTCATAAATATGCACCATAAGACATATTTCCCATATTCTAGTAGATTGTAGCTGGAAGAAAACAGAAAGAAAAACACTAAATTTTACTCATGTTATTGCACACAAGTGTTTCTCTGTGTTGTAAGATATTTGTTATTTTATAGATCTTTGAAGAAAATCACGCTGGTTTAGAAAACTATGTACAGCTTTTAAGAACAACATATCCTCCAACCTTATTCGGCTGACAAGTGGTGGTATGAAATTTGATCTAGATATTTCGTTCCAATGGTTTATTCCTAGAAGAGGTGCACTTCCTTTTCGAAACGATCTCTACCTATATGTAAACGAATTAAAGTACAATTACAGACATGTAACAATATTTTATATCAGGCGTTTAGTAAATTGTATAATGGAATCTCAGGTTTCTTTTTTTGTTCTTTTAATTAGTGTTTAAAACAACCGTGTTTCTTGTCGTCCAGTCTAGACCATGCTTATAAAAGATTGGGGTCATTCTCAAGTTTTGAATTAATCAAATTTGAACCCTCTGCTTACAGTGGAAAATCTGTTATTCTTTCCCGTTTAAACGCAAACGTACGCAAACGCAAAGCGCTAAAACGTAGAAAAGAACAATTTTTGGACAATTCTGATCTTTCATGTTTATCTTGGTGGCAAACAGTTTGGAGCCTGATCAGACGCCGGGTTACCCGGCGTCTGATTTGTCTCCAAACTGTTTGCACTGCAAATAATAGTTTTAGCATAAACGCGTTTATTGGGAAAGAATAACACTTTCTCCACTGTAAATCTGACGAATCAAAAGCTCTAGAACGATCCCAGACTCATCGCACATACTTTTATAAGCACGGATCCTGTATCTATAGTACTTAGTCAAAATAAATGATTGGTCGCGAAAGGAAATCTGTCAGCTTTATTTCATACTAGTATGCTGCGTTTTATATAAAGTTCAAATGAAGAAACCTCTAAACAACACTGAGTTATATGTCATAAAATCAATGTACCTTATCAAAAGTTCAACCTCAGTTTACTTTAGATAAAATCAATGATACTTGTGCTTTGTTGGAAGCTTTCACTCGTTTAAGCGCTTTATTATTGTCATATTGTCATAGTTATGGCACTATCATATTCATTATAAACACATTAACCCGTCGAGGATCAAAAGGTTTTGAATAATCGATACATCGGACACAAACGTATCCCGATCCTCGTGCTTCAACGCATTAGCACACCATTCAATGCACTACATTGAAGAAGATTTAGTGATCTTCTGTTTTTATGAAACGAGACGCAAACATTGTATATCAGTTGGCAAATACAAGAATCCACCATGAGTGTTGGTGTATGGTAGGAGTTTCTCCCCCCTAAGGGTCAGAAAATTCAGGCAGGGACGAGGCTTGCCGAGTCCCTGCGTGAAATGTCTGACCCTCGGGGGAGAAATTCTTATCCTACATCAACAAACGAATGGTGGATTTATTTTCTCCCATTTAAATCATTAAAACATGGTACAAATAACGAAATAATTGCAGTTTGTGTGCAAATTTTTCCGTCAAAATATGACGTTGTTTATAGTAACGACGTCAGAAAGTACGTCCTTAGTTATCCGCGTCATGCAGTGCTTGTGGTTAAGTTGAGCCAACTATAACGTCAGATGGTATTGAGAAAAACAGCTTTAAAAGCTTATCTTTACCATGATGAATTGTTGTCTACTTCCTATATATCGTTTTATGCTTTTAAATTTAGGAAACGTTGAATAAGCGTGCCACACAGTTTGGGTCTAGACCAGACACCAGGTAAAATTAAATCTGATATTGATTCAAACTGTTTGCAATCGCTAGCCAGCTCGTTCTTAGCATGAAAATGGGTTAACCCGTATCTTGAAAGGTATATTCAAGCAGTTCGGATTCAGTTCAGAGACCGCATTACACTCGTCTTCAAGTGTTTTAACTTTAGAAACCTATGTATAAATAGAATACTGTTTTGCAGACGACAATTTCTGCACACAAATGGCATTATCATATAGTTAGATACCCAATAAATATTGATTTGAATTGTTTGGTTGAATGGGTCATCAAATATGATCATGGGTACACATAAACCTTTTTTATAACCTAATTTTACCCTTTCACTCTCAATGACGCTTTAAAGCGCGTTTGCAAACAGTTTAGGTCCTGATCAGACGCCGTGTAAATCAGGACCGAAACTCTTTTATACTCTTATCGATATCTATAAAGTCATACAACCTTAAACCTAACTTTGAACGTGTCTTGCAGACAACAATGCTAAAGCAGACGACAAAATTCTCCCGAATAATTTGATCATGAAAGGGTTAAGAACTAGTGTGAATGTACAGTAGCGATTCGAAAAAAGACTTTTATAAACGGTAAAACATAATAGATAACTTATGATCTGGTTCAAAACTATTTGTGATGGACATAAAAGTTGAAGAACAAGCGTGTTTTTTGGAAAATATTAGTGTTATCTTCCGACTTGTCTGAGTTAATTTTAGATTGGAAAATTCTAAAACATTAAAAGGGATGAGTATCGCACTCGATTATGTCTCGACAGCCAGTTAAAGATACGGATAGTTGTATTTTTTGTGCGTAATGTACAGTTGAGAAGACTCAGCCTCTGACCAGGCGCAAGCCTGTTTGCAATGGAAACAATAGTTTTAACGTTAATGCGTTTATTGGAAAAGAATAAGAGATCAGTCAAGTTAGAGCACCGGTCACATGCTGCACGGGGATCAGTTATCTCAAGTACGAAAGTGTACGAATATATATCCTATGTCACCTTACTTATCTACTTACCATAATTAACTATTCTGTTCTAAAAATAACTCGGACAAATCAGAAAATCTGAAGATAACAACTACTCTACTGTCAATTGAAAGTATTTACCCCTTCCCTGCCTTTCCTCGAGTACAATAATCATTTTCAAACAGTTTATGATCAGAAGCCATGTTACGCTGCGTCTGGTAAGGTTTCTAACTGTTTGACAAACAGTTAATTACTTCTTATGCCAAAATACATTAAACTCACATTTGAGAAATAAAAGCAGATATTTATTGTCAAAAATTGATATCGTCATGTCAGAGATGGAGTTAATTAATGCCATCATCACTGCTGCCAAAGTTTTGGCCTAGGTAATCCCGGTTACAAATACCCTTCCAGCAGATCGAAGCTTAAAGCAGATTTATAGTAAAGCAGAATTCTCCTTTAGAGCATTCTACTTTATTTTAAGCATGTTGTCAACAACCATATGACGTCTATTCTGGAAACAACCTATGGGATGAAAAGTAACATAACACTTTTTGTAACACTGTGCGGTTTTTATACTAGGTCCAGTTTAGAAACGTAGTTGTTTTGGAAACATCTGACAACTGCACGTTTTAATTGTCAATTTCAACTTGAGGGTATAAACAAATCATTTGGACCCTGATCGCTGATTGGCTCGAAGTCTGATATAGATGCAAGGTGCTTGTATTCATATAACTATTTTTACAGTATGCCAACAGAGCTGAAAAGTTAAAAAGCATCAACTATATAAGACACTGACTATTTCTTTGATAAGGATCTAAACATTTGTTTCAGTATGTACAAAGGCCTACTATACTATATAACACATTTGGTAGTCATTGTCAAACAATAAAAATACTAGTTTACAATAAGTCTAGCAAGCTTGCTATTATACTCGTTAACCAGAACATTATATCACCCATTTCGTATAAAGGATTTAGCGTTATAAATACAAATTTATCATTATTATCATAGTAAACTTATCCAGTAAACCCCTCTATAGTGACCACTTAATTTGGAAAATGATAAGGTATTTAATGTCAATGATTGCAAAAAAACAAGGTAGAAATGAAAGAAAAAAAACCAGAAAAAAAACATCATTTACGAGCTTTCTATTCTATTTGTCGGTTGTTTAACATTCTCATATGTCTATCTTGAAACCAATTAGCCATCGCTGTAGTGGTAATAATTTGGCGGTTTGTTGTGCGTGTTGTTTTCTATTTAGTGTGTATATGAAGGTATGGTATTGCGCGTGTGTGTATGTGCGCGTGTGTGTGAATATATATATATATATATATATATATATATATATATATATATGTGTGTGTGTTTGTTATGGAAAGACTGTGTGTGTGTTCTGCTTGAGAGGTTGGTGTATTGTCCTGCTTGAGTCTTTCGTATTTATTTAATATGTTAGTTTAAGCTCTTTATAATAAGTGTAAAATAACTAGTATTTTATTGTAAGCATGTCCAGATTTCCAATATAAATTGCAATGACAAATATTGCAAGGGGCAAATAGATTTCAATACAGTAAAATCCAAGAACAATGTAGACGTTATTGTTTCTCTATTAAAGGAAAAGAAATGCAAACCGTAATAAAATATGGAAAATAAAAACTTAATAAATTTCGAGTGACAAAAAAGGTACAAATCTGACTGGACGCCGTATCTGATCGTCTGCTTTATCTCTCTTACCGCCAAAAATCGTCTACATTAGATGTGTCGTCTGCAATAGTTTTAAAGTCAGCTTGAGGGTTGTTTTTGACCTAAGAAAAGTCGATACGATGGTTAAACAGTTTAGGCGACTTTTGCTCCATTGTAATGAACCACAAACGTTTTGAAAAAATCCCTTTTCCCCAGCCGTTTAGGTTTTGACTGGTTAAACGCATGTATTAAACTCTTTACCCGATAGTCTGTTTCTAGTTTTAAAGACATGTGACCACTTGGAGCATATTGAAAATAAAGTAGTATGTGCATTTAGGCGCACGGTACGTAACTTTCGATATGCTTTAATCTATATTCTGTTAGGATGTAGAAAGTATTGTTTATGGTGAATAATTGTAGCTGTATCAATTAGAACCGTTTTTCGTCAGTGGTGGAATAAGTTATATGCGTAAAAGCACGCATCTAAGGAATGCATGTAATACATCATGTAGCCTTAATGTAAAGCAGAACGCTGCTGTAGTATGCACATCTCATAGATTGGTTTCTATGAAAAAGTTTTAACATGTCAAATATTTCACTCAGATCTGCCAGACAGTCTGACTGCGATTAATGCATATCCACTTTATCACATCAAAGCTAGCTAATTATTAATTTGTTCTGATGGCCTAAGCTGAATCTGTATTGGGCATGTTTTTATTTGAAAACATATGATTGTTTAATTCGTGGCAAACGTTATACAGAAAATTTCTATGGAATCCTCTGTTATTATGTATGCCCTGCATTAAGCATGTCGGTTTACGAATTATTGTTTAGTGGTTGTTCAATACATGTTTTAGCCCATGCACTTTTTTCCACCCCTCATAGCGAGGAACGCTAAACACGGGTATATTTGCAATATGATACTGCTCTTTAGTATAATAATTAAATCATTAACCTCTAAAACTACCAATATATAATCCCAATTTCTATTAAGGTCAAGGCCATTAAGGGTTGATGTTTAAACTATATTGGAAACAGAATAACAACAGTGCAGACCATGATCAGAGGGCTTAGTACAAGTGTACACTGTACATGTTTGTTGTTTGTAAGAGACACAAACACATGCCACTAGGTACCAATGAGTTCGGGTAAAATGTGACTCTTCAACAAAGGCTAGTTAAATTAGTTTGCTTCTTAATCCTTTATCCACTAGAAGCGACCTTTAGCGTACTTAATTTATTGCTCCGCTGAAGAAAATAGTTCAAGAGTATACCCTCATGATTACCAATTAACAATTATTTTTAAATAGCCTAGCAGAGCTGATTGTAGTTTAAAGCAGGATGAAAGTAGAGCAGAATGTGCCTTAAGGCACATTCTGCTTTACTTTCAACCTGCATTCTGCTTTACTTTCAACCTGCTTTAAGTGACCCACCTGCATTTAATATTTATATACTGGTTATTGGGTAAAGGGTTAAGGTATTACGCTCGTAATGCGATAAAGCGATCGGTCATTCTCGTCCACTGATACCGAACAGTGTTCTATTCAGAGGACCGGTATTGATAGACTTAGATCATTTCTAAAAAACACACACACATTAGATCTATTAACTGAAACTCAATCCATTTCTGTATGCGAACTTAATAGTGGTCAACTATATCATTAATTAAAAATTTGGTCTTCTTCTATAAATAATCGAGTGATTTTCGAATAAAATAATGTATAAATTTCTTTGTGGAAAAGGTTAAAAACCTAATTTGACACTGTACGAGTATGTTAGCTTATATATATACTCGAGGTAATTCAGTAAATATGCTCAGCTATATAATATATAGATACTTTAAAGCGAATATATAACGCAGTACCAATAGGTGTTCGTCCAAAACTTCCAATGGAAAAATGTTGTAGAATTAGCTACATCACATCTTTGCTGCGGAAACATTGATGGAACACCCATCACACAATTCATGGTTGGAAACCTGAATACTCACTCCAGACAAAATGGCAACAGTGTTGAATGGAGGTGGTGATGCTTCAGTGAAAGGCTTTTGTCAGTTTTATTAGTTTCTTAAATGTGTTATCATATATAGCATTACTATTTTGTCATACTTTAAGAAAAACTACAAAACAAATATCAGTCAACAAGGACGACAAACGAAACCAATTATTTGATTTGTCATGAACGACATTTTATCAAATGGTAATGCAGATTTACGGCACCTGTCACGTGAAGCTTTAGCTTTTTCTGAAGTCTTTATTCTATGAAGACACGTTTAGCCCTTATGCTGCTGATTGCAAGATTTTTTTTTTAAATATTTTATTTCTCGATATACATACACAAACAAATACAAATAACAAAATGACACATTTCTATAAGGTACCTATTAGTTCTAGATCAATATTTTCTGTCTGTTTGTGTACAACAAGGAATAATTAAAATATAGACAGAAAAGAGTAGTAGCGAAAGAGAAAAGGTAAGAAAGTTTGAGATAGAAGAAAGTTTCACTCTTTAGTTTGCCATCGATTTGTTAATATGAAAGGTTCAACTGTATTTTGTCCCATTTTCCGTTATGTTGTTCTACTTTAATATTTGCTGTTGCTATCATTCGCTCTATGCTCTGATTGCAACTTGGCTGACATTTGCAAACAGGTTAAATATAGACAAAAACCGCGTAACGCGGCGTCTGATCTGGTTTAAAGCTATTTGTAATCTATATTCAATCTTTCGTCAGTTTAAAAATGTCAAATTTAATTTTGATTTATTTTTACATGCTATTTACTTTAGCCAGAAGCCAATTCTAGAGTTCACCATGTCCGGAGTGAAAGAAACACCCATTATTCGAACACATTGCCTGTCAGGATATCAGGATAAACATATAAATCTCTCAATAACGACCACAAAAGAAAGTTAACCTGTTTATTTAAACATTACACTAAAACTCTCTATTACAACCACAGAAATAAAGGGTAATTGGTTATTTGAAAGACAAATGACAGCTTAGTGCAAGGTGGCATTAAAACAAAAACCACCGTAGGCTCTTTCAATTTAACTGTTACCTTGCTTTAAAGCCAGTATGTAGCTGTCAAGTAGCCAAAATCGTGCATTTCTTAAACCTGAACATTCAGGCACATACGTAATCTAAACATATAAAAAGAAGTAATCCGCTATGTATATGGAGGCAACATTGCTTACAAACCCATGAATTTGGTGGAAAGAAGTCGATTTTTAAATCGATTTGTTGACATCCGATCAACGGCGGAGATTTTCCGAGTTCGTTCGGCTTGCGCCCGGTAAAGATGTCTTCTAACTTGATAGCTGTATTTATTGTGCGCAATATACAGTAGAGAATTCATTTTTCTTTCCGGTTTAAACGCAAACGCAATTCACTACACTGTGGAAATTTACTTTTAAAAATTTTAACTATATTTTTAATCTGAGTAGCAAACAGGTTGGAGCCTGATCAGACGCCGGGTTACGCGGTGTCTGATCTGGCTCCAACCTGTTTGCAATGGTAATAATAGTTTTGTTTATAAATGCGTTTAATTTGAAAGAATAAAATATCAGTAAAGTTATCGCAGCGTTCTCGTGCTGCACGATGATCATACTTATCTCAAGTAGGAATGTTTACGACTATGTATTCGATGTTACCTTCCTTACAGTGGAAAAATGTTATTCTTTCCCAATAAACGCGCTTACGCTAAAACCATGATTTCAATTGCAAACAGTTTGGAACAGATCAGACGACGGGTAACCCGGCGTCTGATCAGGCACCAAACTGTTTGCAACTCAGACTAACATGAATGGTCATAATTGTCTAAAGGTTGTGTTTTTATGCGTTTTATTGTGATGCGTTCGCTTTTCGTTTGCGTTTAAACGGGAAAGAATAACGTTTTCTCCATTGTTACCTATTTACCATTATTAACTATTCTGTTCTAAAGTAACACAGACAAGTCAGAAAAATCGGATCGATCACGTGACTCTTATTCGACCATGCGGAAATTATCGGAAGCCAACACGAAGATTTGTTATGTAAACAAAGAGCTTATTTTTCCAACCATCTCGATAAGAAATCGGCACAATTATGTATGATTTTTAAAGAAAGGGGGGCATATGTCAGGCATCTGACAACCGTTTTCGCTTAGTTTTAATACATAGAAAATGTACATATATAAGAAATTGCGCGTTTTAAACATCCATTTGGGCGACATTCTGCCTTTAACCCTTTCCCCAATAGAAGCGACTTTTAGCGTATTTAATTTATTCCTCCGCTGAAGAAAATAGTTCCAATTTATATCCTCATGAACATTAACCATAACAAATATTTTTATATAGCCTAGCAGATGTTAGTTTAAATCAGGCTGAAAGTAAAGCAGAATGTGCCTTAAGGCACATTCTGCTTTACATTCAACCTGATTTAAGTGATCACCTGCCCTTATTGTTATAAACAGGTTATTGGGTAAAGGGTTAAGCAGTCACCTAATGATTAATGCAATTAAGTGGTCGTAGTTGACGGGTTTTTACTGTAATTGTGGAGACGAACTTTGTATTACCCAATACAGATTTTAACAACTTTAACCTATACTTACGTTTCATGTATTACATCCTGAGTACACATGTCATTTTCAAATGACAGTTTAGATTCAAATTTACGCATTTACGCGGCGTCTGACCCATAGGTGGTTCTCTCGAGAATATTTTTTGTACCCTTACTCTATTTATATACAAGGTATACAACTCTAAAATGGCATTGCCAGAAAATTGGAAAAAACATATTTAAACCTAACTAAAACGGGTTTTACATTTGGTGATCGATCAATCTACAATTGATAACTATGCTTTCCTCTTTGATTGTGCGACGACAGACAGGGCTTAGCACTACATGATGATGTATCTCTAAAGCCGTCCTAGAGTTATGTCGGATTTTCGTGCTTTGTTTTTTCTCTCCCTCTCTGTCGTACACTAAACCCATCCATGTCTTAAAGTTACGCGTGACTACAGACTCGTCGCTTGAGTACAATTTGACCGTTAGCAAGGGCTTGACTGTTTAATTCTTTCCCGTGTTACTAATAATCTTGTCATAGAATGTTTGTTAGATGTTTTACATGTATTTACTTACTGTGCTGGCGGTCTTTTTGATTGTAAGGTTGTGGAACAGGGTTTATATTTTATGTACACTGTTCGTCTTTATAGGTGAATATAGGAGATAAGAGTGAGGCTGGGCGCCCCTAAACCCAGGTTTAGCCCCCAGTGGTTGTTAATGATTAATTTATAATTAATTATTGATTGCTGCTGCCAGTACCAAGGCGGGCTCCTATATTCACTTTGCTTTATGTTTGTCTTGCGTGTTGTTTTCTATTTGGTGTGTAGATGAAGGAATAAGATTGCGTGTGTGTGTGTGTGTGTGTGTGTGTGCGTGTGTGTGTTTGTTATGGTATGACTGTGTGTGTGTTCTGCTAGAGAGGTGGGTGTATTATTTGTGTTGCGTTTCCTGCTTGAGTCTTTCGTATTTATTTATTGTTCGTATAATACACCAACTTCATAAAAAAGGTATTAAGGTATAGGTCGTTCAACTTAGAAAGACGAAATTTCAAAAATATTTGTCACGAAGCTCAATTACATGAGCTCGTCCCAAGAGTTCACGGGTGTCAACCGCGTAATGTTGCGTAAACACACGTTATATGGGAATATCACACATACTTTACATTACATTTATAGAATAAAAGTCAAAAATCCAATCAGCAACCATCAAACTTTATTCCAACTCATATAAAATGGACATAAGAGAACAACAGTTGACGGCCGAATTTGCATTTTGCTATTGACTGCCATTTTGGATAAAAATGAGAGCTTTGTAAAGAGCGATTTCATTGGCTGGCCGATTGGTTCCCTAATACAACGCGCCGAACACTAATGACTATCGAAAACGGTAAATAGTCATTTGTGTAAAATAAAAGTCACCATACCGCCGTTAACGGTTATTATTTATTCTGAATTTGAGTTTATTACGCCGTAGAATCCTATTAGAAACGAGTTAATTTTTATTTACCTTTAAGGTCTGCATTATTTACAAAATTTGCTGTAACCCGGCATGTAATTTAAACCCACGCCACGCTCGGAACAAAGGAATCAGTTTTCCGGAAGGTTGCTACGTAGCAACAGCCAATGAAATTATTTGCTTCATATCGGTCATTTGCATGTACATTTCGCAATCGACAAAATATATACATGTATTGAATTTTGCACCACAATGCTCTTATTTCACATCGACTTGTAACAAACGCTAATGTTTCGAAGTCATTTTTTGTTTATTGAACAAACTATTGCGTTTAATTAGTCAAGTTGCGAGTATAGGGCGAGTATAAGCTGGTTCACTGAAATTTCAGGGACGAGCTCGTGTAATCGCTTGACAGGTCGAGTTGTATACCTTGTTCTATAAATAGATAGACTCTAGTATGTTTATTACCAACTCGAGAGAACCACCTATGGTCTGACCAGGATCCAAATCTTTCACACCAGTTTCAATATTTCTAAAGAGTTAAAACATGTACGGAGAAATTAATTGTTTTTTTCAAAGAAAAGGAAGAAGATAATTTTCCAGCAGATTTTACTGGTAATTTGGTAGGGGAAGAGTTATATCGAGCTTTACAGAATATCATTCTATAATTGAACTAGAAGAAGTATAAATGTACACTTTATATGTTATTACATTGTTTTAAGCTGTAATATGTCAATATCGCATTTTGTCCAGGCTTTACAATTTTATTTTGTCTGATTGGCAATGTAAAAAGACAACTTAAGTAATAATGTTGATTATTAATTTAGATATATATCACAAACCACATGTCCTGCTTTGATGTGTTTAACCTATATTCTTTTAAATTGTTGTCGGTATAATTTAATAAATCATTAGTTATAAATTTTGTGAATTGGGGAACTTTAATTTGAGCATAAAACACCACGGCATGTGGTAATGATCGAAGCTAAATACAGTCAAGTCAAGATAGGCACAGAGAGCTAATACTAGGATGTTAACTTAAGTTAATTATTGGACTGTACAAAAAATGAAGTTCCAACGTGACATTGGTTTCGTAAGAGGTCCATTTGATAATAAGTAATTTATCCCAAAGAAGGCATTTAAGCTAACACAAATATTCCGATGGCACAAAGTTTGAAACCACATTAGTCGATGGTTAAACCATTGTCTTGTCAGGCTCCAAACATATTGAAACTGTATAAAAGATGACTGGTCAATAATTATAAAAAACCTCACAGCACATTCAGAAAATATGTAACGCGTTACTGAACACGGCTAGAGTGGAAAATCTGTTATTCTTTCCCAATAAACGCGTTTACGCTAAAACTATTAATTGCAGTGCAAACAGTTTGGAGCCAGATCAGACGCCGGGTAACCCGGCGTCTGATCAGGCTTCAAACTGTTTGCCACCAAGATAAACAATAATTATCAGAATTGTCCAAAGGTTGTTCTTTTCTACGTTTTAATGCTTTGCGTTTGCGTACGTTTGCGTTTAAACGGGAAAGAATAACAGATTCTCCACTGTACTCACCTTGTATTGTAAAGCTGAATTAATCTTGATAAGTTTTACAATGTACATAACGACAATCTAAGGGAAAATGAAAGGATTATAATTATGTCCTTTCAAAATGTCAACTGAATCGTATCTTGAATAGCAACCATAATTTTTACCAACATCACATCACATCGTTTCTATATATTGAATGTACTACTGGTCTTGACCAGGATTTCATTTATTTATATTACGATTTTGTAACAAAATTTCAAACATTCTGACGACTTAATACAGTGGAGAAGACGTTATTCATTCTCAATTAACGCGTTTATGCCACTCAAATTAACATGAAAAGTCGACATTTTCAAAAGGCTGTCATTTTTTTTAAATTTTATCGCAATGCATTTGTGTTTAAACGGTGAAGAATAATGTATTTTCTATTGTACACTTGTAAGATAGTGAGTTCAATTCATACGACTATTAGAGTAGAATGGTTACACAATATAAAAACATATATCTTATCATGAACTACATGTATTCATAGATACAAATTATCTGTTTATTGGTTATAACTGGAAATAAGTAATCCCAAATAGTCAACTCGGCGATATCAGCAACGTTGATATAGACATGCAATGTTGTTAGAAATGGCGTATGATTTGGAATAGTATTGTGCAATTATTGAATATTAATAAACTCATAGTAAGTATCGGAGAATTGGTACTGACAGCTGACATAAATGCTAATTAGGATTCTAGAATTGATTTATGGACGTTTTGGACGAAAAAGAATGTTTTTATATTTTCTCACGGTTTGCATAATATCAAAGGTCACTGCATTGAATGTTTGCAAAGGAAAGGCACAGCTAAGGTAAAAAAGTGTATGTACTAGCGGCGGAAGTGTGATTATTTGTGCAAACAGTTTAGATACACACTGTTTGACACTCTGATCCTGTATTAAAACGAAAGCTTGAAACGTGTAATTTAAGAACAGTAGCAGACCACAATTGTTGCAGACGAAAATCAATGCCCAACATGCAAAGAGCTAACAGCTCTTGTTGGGACCGTATTTCTTTAAATCCTAGGCCAGTTTTTCTTCCTGCTTATCAGCATTTGATCGACGACGTATGGGATGATCAATAAATAACTGATGCTAAACGGACTGAGGCAGTAATGGCCAGCTTTTTCATATTGCAACCTCACTCCTCCGCCGGACCAAGTCCTTCGGAGGAGACTTTATAAACCGAGGTCCGATGTATCAGTGCTTTACACTGGGCATCTAAAAGAACCAGAGATCTCTGTCGATAATCAGAGTAGGGCATCGCGTCCGGGTTCTCTGTATCCGTTCCACTCTCTCTCCAATTAGCTGATATAATTTGATTTCGATACCCACGGTGAGTTTGGATGTCAATGGTTTTACTATAACTATTTGTTTAAACGAATGTTTGTTAAGTAGTTTACTCTTTCACTTTCAAGATTTATCTTCTGCTTTAACCCTCTTACCGTTCTCTTACTGTTTTATTAGTAGTGTCGTCTGCATTATTTCAAAAGTCAGATTTAGGGCTGTTTTGACTTAAGAAATTTCTATACGAGTGTCAAATAGTTTGAATTCTGATCAAACGCCGCATTACTGCAAAGTCGAATTTTGGCGACAATGGCAGCTAAAGCGTTTTCGTTAGTAACATTCTAAAATAATGTGTGTGTTGATGGAGGCTACGTTTTACAATAGAGTGCGGTATTTCAATTTTAATGTTTATGTTATCGCTACATTCGACCATACCAGTGACTGCTGGCTTGAAATTGAGATGTAGTAGAGGGCATTTACAGATTTTCGGGAACTAATTTGTACAGAAATGATTTTTGTGTTTTCATATGCTATGACATGAACCGAATAACAGAAAAAAAGTCCCAAGAAATCACACGATGCGAAATATGATTTTTGGGGTAAAATGACTAAAACAATAAACGAAAATGCGAATTTTTGAAATTTCGCCACTATGACCATGGTTTTGAACAAAAAAGCTCCAACTTTTCAGATTAGGCACATATTCCATTACACTCCAGGCTAGTACCACATCATTTTAAGAAAAATTAAAATAACTGGATTTTTTGGGGTAAAATTGTAAAAAATAAGTTAAAAAACACACATTTTTGGAATTTCGATACTGTGTCCTTAACTATGAAAAAAAATGTTCAAGTTTGAAATAATAGTTGCACACACCTTCTAAATCGAGTAAGTTATTAGGTAAAGATAAATATTTGTTTTAAAAGAATGTGTTTTTATGGTAAAAATGTATTTAAAAAAAACAACAAAAAACCCATGAATTTTTTAAATTTATATATTATGGCTTTAATATGAATATAAATGCTCCAACTCAATACGTTACACAAAATGTTCTATTAAATAAAGATAAAAAAGATCATTACCAGATAAAAAATGAAATATTATTTAAAAACAAATATATTTTTGGGTAAAACCTTAGAAAATTCCTAAAAATCAGGATTTTAGGAGTTTTTTTTTCCAGTGGCTTTGAATATGAATCATTTAGCTCTAAATCTTCATGCAAGATAAATATTCCATTTAAATGTTATAAATTACTTGTAAGAATACCTGCATGCTTGAATAAAAGTTTATTTTGTCAGTGAAAATGAATTTAGTTAAATGAACACACGTTAAGATCTTGTAGTAGAGTGCATTTAAAAATTTGGGGGAAAAACAATGCACAGAAATGATTTTGTGTTTTCATATGCTCCAATATGTACCGAATAACAGAAAAAAAATCATGGAAAATCAAACAATGCGCAATCCGATTTTGTGGGGTAAAATGATTGAATTGATAAACAAAAATGATAATATTTGGAAATTCCAGACTGTGATCCTGGGTGTTAACATAAAGGCTCCAAATCTACAAATTAGACTGAAAGTTACATGCACTGTCAAATAGTACTAATTGAGATACATAAAACTTTCAAAAAATGGTTCTTTTTGGGTGAAAATCATGAAAATATTAAACAAAAACCAAATTTTTGGATATTTTAGTAGAGATTACCTGATGTCAAACACGAAAATATGCACAGAAATTGTTTATATGGTAGAGCAAGTACCAAATAATAGAAGCAAAATCTAGGAAAACCAATCTATACGAAATATGTTTGTTTGAGGCAAAATTGTTGAAATAGTAAATGAAAACGCTAATTTTAGGGATTTCAGTACTGTGTCGTTGGTTATCAATATAAAAGCTCCAAATTTACAGGCTAGATACTTATACATCTCTATTGTGAAAAGTATTATTAAGGATAAATAAAATTTTAAATTATGAATTTTGGGATAAAAATGTTGATATAATAAATGAAAACGCAATTTTTTGGAATTTCCCTACTGTGAACGTAGATATCAATATAAATGCACCAAATAAGCAGGTTAGACAAAAAATTATTTTAACTGTGTAATGGTACTAGTAAGGATAAATAAAACTTTCAAAAAACTGATTTTTGGGTTTAAATTGTCAAAATATTAAACCAAAATCACCAATTTTGGGGATTTTTGTAGACAATCCCTGCCATCAAAATCAAAATTGATTTATGCGTTATCATATGCTTTAATATGTACAAATTAATAGAAAAATAATCTAGGAAAATCAAACAATACCAAATATGTTTTTTGGGTAAAATCGTTGAAAAATAAAATGTAAATGGGCTTTATTTAGGATTTTACTACTACATGTGGTGGTGGCTATTAAAACAAAAGCTCCAAATCTACAGGTTAAACGAATACTCAATTGCACTGTGGAATGGTAATTATAAAGATGAATAAAACTGTCAGAAAACTGATTTATGCAGTTAAGTTGTTATAATAATTAAACAAAAAACACCAATTTTCGAGATTTTAGCAGAATTGTCCTGGTCTGAAAACTCCAAATAAAGCCTTAAGCAAATAAAGGGAAAAGCGTTGAGAGTTGATTTATGTGTTTGAGTATGTTTCAACATGAATTAAATAACAGCAAAATAAAGGGAAATCCAACAAAGCCAAATACATATATGACATTTCGGAGTAAACTGGTTAAAAAATTAGTTTCAATGCGATTTTTTGAAATTTCCACAACATGGCTTTAGATATAAATGTAAAAGCTTCAAATTTACAGGTAAGACACAATATACTTTGTACTGTAGGCTATAATCACTCTGATTTGGGACCTCACTATTTGCCAATGATATATATTCTCGTTCCGCATACAATTAGGGTTAAGTAACAACCTATATTCGTTTCACACACAATAAGGGTTAAAAGACAGCATTTTGATAATTAAACCAATGTACTAGCTTAGAAGCAGCATTTAAAATGCCACTTGTCAAATCAGAGTGTGCACTGATAGTAGGCAATAAGCACCACAAAAAGAATATTGACTGTTATTGACCTGGTGATATATATACTATAAGTTATTTCATATACATGTATATATAGTAAGCACTGTTAGATCAATTAATTACATTAATTACGAAGTATGCCCAATGTGCGTATACTATGATTTGCTGATATTTCACACAGTTGTCAGATTCCATTATGACAGCTCAAAGTACAGGATAGCTCATGTCTATTTGTTTCCAACCAACACCAGAACCAACCAGTATCGTGCAGAAAATCCAACAATGCAGAAAATTGTTCGTTTATGTTTTGATTTCTTTTATTGGTGGAGGGGATGTATTTTTCCAAATCACTATAATATATTTTTGAGCTTGTTATGTGTAATTTTGGATAAACTAGTAGCAGATCTCATTTGAAAGGACTGTGTCAAGCCTACGTTATGTTTCCAATAACTAATTCGCATATTGTTTGTACCTATAACCGAACCTTTTCCTTTAAAACTTGACACGAGGACATCTGAAATGCTGATCTCCCTTATAAATGGAATCGGCCACCCTGTTATATATCAGACCTAGTTGTTTGACCTTAGTAATGAATTTCAAAACAAATTCAAAATAGTAGTTATCCTTACTTATAAAAGTCTCCATTCATATATTTGTCTTAACTATATTTTTAAGTTTTATATTCATGTTATATTGCTGTAACAATGTACTCAATGTACTTTCAAATGGATTTGGAGCTTTCTAATCATATTAATTGTCATTATATATACATTAAAAATGTGCCCTATTTAAGTTTACCATTTTTACTCAAAACTTTTAATCAATTAAACTCTTTGATTTATCTTCACTTGAACTAAGCTACATTAAAATGGTGTATGTGTGTAAGTTATAGACCTTGAACGTATAGTTTGATGTCTAAGGCCACAGTATAGTGAAGTGAAAAGATATGGGTTTTCATTTAACTATTTACATTTTTTACCCCCCCACCCCAATCAGATTTTTTAAACCTTAGTTCATCCTTATAAGTACAAGGCTACAGTACACAGTAATATGTACCTTACCTGTAAATTTGTAGCTTCTATATTCTCGTCTAAGTCCATAGTGTGGAATTTCCAAAAACTCGCATTTACATTAATTGTTTTAATCAGTTTACCCCAAAATTTATATTGGGCTTTGTTGGATTTTCCTAGATTATTTTACAAACAAGAATAATTGATGATTTTTGTTTAATATTTTGACAATTTTACCCCGAAAAACAGTTTTTTGACACCTTCATTTATCCTAACAAGGACCATTCTGAAGTAGACATGAATTTTTTGTCTAGCCTGGATATTTGGAGTTTTTATATTGATATCCATTGTTACAGATGGGAAATTCCAAAAAATAGCTTTTTCAGTTATTATTTCAACCATTTTATCCAAAATCATATTTCGGATTCTTTGATTTCCCTACATTATTTGTCTGTTATTTGGTACACATTGAAACATAATTACTGATAAATCAATTCTGTGCATATTTTCCTTTATTTTGATTTCAATGTCAAAATCTGTCAACAATCCCAAAAATATGAAATTTTGGTTTAATAATTTTACCATTTTACCCCAATAATCTTTTGTTTTAAGTTGAGTTCATCCTACCTAGAGCCATTCCATGGTAGACATGAATATGTGAGCATACTGTAGATTTGGACCTTTTATATTGATATCCTCGATCACAGAAGGGAAATCCCAAAAATTAGCGATTTAAGTTATTATTTCAACCATTTTACCCAAAATCATATTTTGCATAGTTTGATTTTCCTAGACTTTTTGTCTGTTATTTGGTACATATTTAAGCAAATAATAACATATAAATCAACTCTGTGCACCATTTCCTTTATTTCCTTTTTGGTGTCAGGGTCTGTTTGAAATCCTCAACATTTGTGATTTTGGTTTAATATTTTGACAATTTCACCCCAAAAATCAGTTTTTTGAAAATTTTATTTATCTTAACAAAAACCATTCCAAAGCTGACATGAACTTTTGTCTAACCTGTAGATTTCGAGCTTTTATATCGATATTCTCGATCACAGCAGGGAAATCCCCAAAATTAGCGATTTAAGTTATTATTTCAACCATTTTACCCAAAAAACATAGTTTGCATTGTTTGATTTTCCTAGACTTTTTGTCTATCATTTGGAACATATTTAAGCAAATAATAACATATAAATCAACTCTGTGCACCATTTCCTTTATTTCCTTTTTGAAGTCAGGGTCTGTTTGAAATTCTCAAAATTTGGGATTTTGGTTTAATATTTTGACAATTTCACCCCAAAAATCAGTTTTTTGAAATTTTTATTTATCTTAACAAGTACTATTCCACAGCTGACATGAAAATGTGTCTAACCTGTAGATTTGGAGCTTTTATATCGATATCCTTGATCACAGCAGGGAAATCCCCAAAATTAGCGATTTCAGTTATTATTTCAACCATTTTACCAAAAAATCATAGTTTTCATTATTAGATTTTCCTAGACTTTTTGTCTGTTATTTGGAACATATTTAAGCAAATTATAACATATAAATTAACTCTGTGCACCATTTCCTTTATTTTATTTTAGATGTCACGATCTGTTTGAATTCTTCAAAATTTGTGATTTTGGTTTAATATTTTGACAATTTCACCCCAAAAATTAGTTTTTTGAAACTTTTACATATTTTAACAAGTACCATTCCATAGGTTACATGAATATTTGTCTAGCCTGTAAATTTCGAGCTTTTATATTGATTTCTACGATCGCAGTTTGGAAATCCCAAAAAATCGTGCTTTTACATATTATTTCAGCCATTTTACCCCAAAAATCATATTTCGCATCGTGTGATTTCTTGGGACTTTTTTCTGTTATTCGGTTCATGTCGTAGCATATGAGGGCACAAAAATCATTTCTGTACAAATTAGTTCCTTTATTTGTGTTTTTGACGCTAAATGCCCTCTACTAATGTTTCACCCACCTGTGTGATTGCTGCACGTTTCCGTTAGACATAACCAATGGTGATTTAAACACTATGCAAAATTTGGCCATATAGCGGGCCATTTCATACGAAATAGCAAATAGTGTAGACCCTGAACAGACACCCCGTAACGTAACGCGACAACTCACCAGAATCTTCACTATCTATCAAAAATCCCTTTAATAAACACTATTCTTAAACGGGCTGATGAAAATAGACTACCTGTATTACAAAACGGACACGTGTAATACTGGTTATACTGGTGGTGCAGGCGAATCAACACATTGCACTCAAAACTCAAAATTGTGCTGCTCGTTTGTTAACTAGTTAGATTCAGGTTGTTTGTTAGTGTAATAGAAGTAGAGCAACGTGTTTGACTTATTAAACTTAACTCAAACACTTCTATGCACAGAAATTACATAATACGCCATCATTCGGACCATCGAGAGTGATTTGTATAGGTTAATGTGTAACTTGTTTCATAATCGATGTAAAAGAAATAATGTTTAAACTAAACTTAAACAAACTAGGTAAAACTGCCCCTATCTTGCTTTGCTGTGCGTGAATGACTTTTTTTGAAATGCATTGTGTGTACATCACACTAAGTCATAGTAATATTTTCTCTATGCTGTATCCGTCGCGCTTTGTCTTAGTAATTGCTTCACTTTGACATACAATCCCACTGGATATAGTGTCAACCATTACGAAGATAATTAGCAATACCAAAACAATGCATATAAAGTTTTGTCTTGCTGATCAGTGTTAGTAAATGAAACGTTATGAGATAAAAACGAATTGTTTTAATACCAAAGTCATTTTATTGTAATATATATACATTAATATACCGCGTGCTATTTCTATTCTTATATCTCGTTCAATGCTATTAATACCTGGTTATCATATTCATATACGTACATTTATTGTTATCCTAATTGATAAACCGATTTGTGTTTTATTGTACAAAAACTTATTACCAGTAGATACCAAATTGTCGTGCCAGTAAAACAGAGTTTTACATAGACATACATATGATATGTCTTCCGACTATAATAGTAATTTAATATGCAGTCCGTGAGAGCAATTAATTATGTTTCTTTACTAATGACAATGTTTTCGATCATATTTCAGGTTTGGCGTGATGTTTGAAGTACAGGGAGAAAATATGCCATTTTTCCGCAACTTAATACAATCCTAGGAAATTAACAATAAATTAACATGTCGTCTTTCCTTTCCCCAGAGTGTGAAACAGTTCAAAGTCTGATCAGATGCTAATGACTCGGCGTCTGATCTGGCTCAGCAATGCATTTGATGATTATTATTCATTAAGTTATTTTCGTTGAGTAATTTACCCTCTAAAGTCAACTCTGCACAAGCGTATGACTTACAACGATATTGAGTCTTAGCACAGCCTCCTTTGCAAGAAAATATTAACTAGGTGAACCGTTTGCTTTTAACAATTAATGTTTGCACTGCCTAAAATATGTGAGCATTATTTTCGAGAGATAGAGAGGTGTCGGTATTTCTTGTGTCATATAACCTTTAATCTAACAATTGAACTATCTGGTAGTCAATACTATTGAAGCAGATTGCAATATGGAAGTAAAGGGGTAACAAACTAACAATGGATTGCAAGGCGAAAGTGTTATTAAAAGAGTAGAACCCCTAATCTAATTAAATCAAATACATATATAATCGGCATTTATCACTTTGCGAACATGCAGACGATACATAAAACCTGGCCAAAACTATTTGATACACATAAACATTTAAATCCATAAGAATTATACATCATTGGTAGTACGACTACCTTGTTAGTGATTGCGTTGTGTTTGGTGAATTGCAATGTCGTGCTAGCACTGTAGCTTTTAACATTTATCTTGGTGATTTTACCGTGCCATCCATAAAAGAAACACAAGAAGAGCTCCTGTCTCTGAGGAAATCTGATAGAATCTGTTTTTCTACAGAAAATTACAGTGACAAGTTACAACAATAGCGCAAGGTTTGTTTTTCCGTCGAACATCAGCATTTGTCATTTACTTAAATGTTCGTAATAACAATATAACTACATTAATCCTACTCATTAACCTAGAAACGTTCGTGGTTTTTTAATATGAAAGATACATTTTATTTGAACCATGGGATTCAAAGTTTCAAACATTTACAATGGCATTTCATTTTGAACAACCAGTGAGTGTTTGTTAAGTTTTGGAAAATACGTGAAACATACGCAAGCACGACACATACTGATAACACTGTCATATGAGCCATCCGTTCTACTGGCAGTCTGTGTCGGCATATTATATATGTTTTCGAAGAGCCAAGTAAAGCGATATATATCTTAGTTCCATGTAACGTTTAGGACAAATTATTTTACAAATGGATGTCACAGGGCTAAAATGTATCATTAATTAATAACATGTCAACACAAAATCATCGGCGTCATTAATAACAATGTACTCCAATAGTGTGTCACGATCGTATTACTGCCGCATAATTGCACTTCAGACATGTCAAGTAACTGTTTAAGTTACATTTAATGCTCATGGGTGATATCATAATTTTGTACGATTTTAATGTAGTTTCATTTCATTGTTGACAAACATGACAGATAAAGACATGAGCACATAAAACAGCTACAAAAATAGGTGAAGCCTTACGTCTACAAAACACGTACATGGTAGGGTGATATCATGAGGGATCATATACAATCATATCGTAAAGCTTATTGTCTCGTCTGCATGGAGTTTACCTTAATATTTCAAAGATATAGCAGCTCTTTATATAGATTTATCAAAGCTTAACAATCAGTGTATTGCTTCAGCGATAACAGAGCCTAGCTGGCAATTGTGAGTCATTTAAAGTTTTAAACCTCACTAACTGATGGACGAACGGTCACTACTGCCCTTTTACTCATCTCTGTCACCCGATCTGTATCTACTTTTCTTTTGATTTCAAATAACATCAGCTATGTAGATCTACCTACATGAGACGATCCGATCGTTGTTTACGAACTCACATGCAAAGTTTGAGAAATATCGAGACTGTGATTAGGGAGATATCCTGAAAATTAGTGTGTCCCTAAAGCAAATTTGCGGTCAGCTGTGCTTGAAAATGGCCGCCTTGTGTCGTAATGTAGTGTACCGGTAATGCGCATGTGCGCAACTTGTCAAGGTCTATTCCATTTTACTGCAAGTGTGACAGCTATGAATAAATAAGTAAGTGAAAAGGACAGTAGTCATTAGACGGATGGCAACAGAGCGGGAATACCATATTTTCCGATTAGTTAAAAGGGCAATCTCCAACGTCTTCCTTTAAGATACATTTTGTTCCTCGGATCATGACCATACGTTTATGCTGATATAAGCTCAGAGAATCATTAGGCATGTAGGAAAGATATGCTTAAAATATTGCCCCGTCCCGCCAATGCCCATGATCTGTCCTTATGACGGAAAATAAGAGGATGTAGGACCGCAAGGGGACACCCGTGTTTGTTTTGATGATGACAAATATCAAAGTTCTGCATACTTTTTTATACATTTTTTAATCACTTGAAATTTGTAATGGACGACATGTCAATGATAATCTGTACCAAATATAGAAGCTCAGGGTGGTTGTTTGGTTTAAGACAAGAAGAGTTTTGAAGTTTTTAAGACAAGAAAAGTTTTGAAATTTTCCTTTTTTAGGACCTTCAGCTGAATAAAGCCACTGTAACTGAGATATGCAGCGGACCTAAACCATTTTCATGACATTAGTGGTGAATATACCGATGCTAAAATTTCCAAAATATCAAAGTTCTCGACACTGCGATTTCTGAAATTCTATTTTTTATTTTTCAAATATTGAAACTGGCGGACATGATTTTGAAGGTATCAACCCTTTTAACAACTATAGAAAACAGTAGACTTAGAAAAATGTCTGTACTAATCCGATCACCAGATTGGGAAGAGGAAGCTATTTTAGGATTTGACATAAAATAAATACGAAAGAAGACTCAAGCAGGAAACGCAACACAAACAATACAACCACCTCTAAAGCAGAACACACACACAGCCATACCATAACAAACACACACACACACAACAAACACACACACACACGAAATCCCACACACCAAACATAAAACAATACGCAAGACAAACATAAAGCAAAGTGAACATAGGAGCCCGCCTTGGTACGGTCAGCAGCAATCAATAATTAATTATAAATTAACCATTAACAACCACTGGGGGGGGGGTTAAACCTGGGTTTAGGGGCGCCCAACCTCACACTTATCTCCTATATTCACCTATAAAGACGAACAGTGTACATAAAATATAAACCCTGTTTCACAACCTTACACTCAAAAAGACCGCCAGCACAGTAAATAAATACATGTTAAACATCTAACAAAATTCTATGACAAGATTATTAGTAACACGGGAAAGAATTAAACATTCAAGCCCGTGTTAAAAATAACCCACTATGGCAACGGTCAAATTGTACTCAAGCGACTAGTCTGTAGTCACGAGTAACTGTAAGACATGGAAGGGTTCAGGGTACGACAGAGAGGGAGAGAAAAAACAAAGCACGAAAATCCGACGTAACTCTCCCGGTTAAGGACGGCTTTAGAGATACATCATCATGTAGTGCTAAGCCCTGTCTGTCGTCGTACAACCAAAGAGGAAAGCATAGTTATCAATTGTAGATTGATCGATAACCAAACGTGAAGTGCGCAGCAATATAGTTGGATCATAATCTTTTTCGAGGAAAAATCTAATACGTTTCACAAATAGGTTTTGAAAATACATATGTCCAAGAATCTTACGAAGTCTGTAAATCACATCACCATAAAACTCCGGATGTGAAATACCTTGCCGCAGAAAAGACTTTAAGTTACATTTATACTTGTTAATGAGAGGAAGATTTCTATAAAATAATTTAGAAAATGTTTTACGAAGTTTATGAAATCTGTACCCCTGTTTAAGAAGCTTTTCAGTAATAGTTTTATTACGAATGTTGAAGTAAAGCTAGCATGACAATATGGATGTTAATATGATAAATACTTTTTTTGTAATTGGCGCCGTCCATTTTGTGGTCTGTACATACATATTAGACACGCATGTTATAACTTGGCATATATCAATAAAAACAGATCCTTT
This sequence comes from Gari tellinella, assembly GCA_922989275.2. Classification (NCBI taxonomy): domain Eukaryota; kingdom Metazoa; phylum Mollusca; class Bivalvia; order Cardiida; family Psammobiidae; genus Gari; species Gari tellinella. The sequence goes on from OV277866.1 coordinate 70,565,477, forward strand.
CTCCTGTTGTCGGGTGTATAAATCACATACAATCAAACGTTCGTTAAAGCGTCCAAAAATCATAGATATGGAAGTTTTGTATTGAGGTTTTATTCTACGTATATCATCGCCTATATGGTGATTACAGTGCGTCCTATCTACAGTGACACCAAATCGGAGACACAGATTATGTGCGATTTGCGGAGGGAGTTTATAAGGGAGGGTTATTGACTCGAAACAGCTTGAATCTAGATTAGAAACCACATTTCGCGGCGTCTGATCTGGATTCAAGTTGTTTGTCACTCGTCATTATGTTTTTCTGTAAAAAGGTCAAATATGTAAATTTGTGAAAAAAACAGACAACAGTTTTAAACAGACGATATTGCAGCCTTGAAGAGGTTAAATGTAATTGTTTTGTTTTGGGAACAAAGACAAGCGTTGAAGCACTGTATTAAATACATGAATTAATATATTTCTAATGTCAGACCTTTTCAAAAATTCAACCGAATCGTATATGCAGATGTTGTTACTTGTGACTTTTTGTAACCGCATCAAAATGATGCAGAAAACGCCTTTTACCTTTTCCTCCAAGTGAATCATAAGATATGTTTATTTATGTGCCGTAGGTAAATATCCTATATCGTTACAATATATTTATTATACATAAGGTTTGACTTGGCAGTCATCACTTTCCGTCAATTTTCTTCGGTAGTTGTCGTATACTATATTTATAGATCACTAAAATCACCACGAACTATAATTCAGCCGATTGTAAATAACCATTTCGTCCCAGTTGCTCAATGGATAGTGGCATTGACTCTTACTACATGCAAGGGTCGTGGGTTTGATTCTCGGTACTGATTTATAAATCATCGATTGTTATGTCGATGCTTTCGTTCTTTTTCTTTTTATTGTATTAGTTCATAATTTGTTTCAACAAATACAAATAGCATTCATGCTTTTTGAGAGTTTATTTTAATAACGTGATGTTGCTATAAACATTTCTTATGGACTTTTCTAGCAAACGTTTCCTTAGGCAAGTTCCACTGTACTTTATTAAGTATAATTGCATGACTGTCATGTTTTGTATGCGTCTACCCGCAGAGAAGATTATAAAACTACCTTAAAAAATAATACACGTTAATCTCTATCGGGAATCGAACCAACGACCTTAACGTTGGTAGCGCAGCTGCATAATCACTGAGCCATTACCGACTGTAGTTAAATTTAACAGATAATATCATCCAAAACGAATATTTGTTAAATTGCTCATTCACTATACACTGTAATTGTTGTCTGAAGCTCTAAAAATAGCTAATTGAAAAAAGATGGACTATTCATAAAATGCCAGGTCAAACCTTATTGACAATACTGCCGTCGTTCTTCACACATCCGTCACCCTTAAACGTTGTACATACATTCTATATGGGACACGGTAACTAAGTGCTCTTACTTAAATCATTTACTGCCAATGGCGCAATAAGTCGACTTTGCAAATAGTTTGGATTCCAAGCAGATACCGAATAGTGCGGCGTCTGATTAGAACCCAAACTGTATGACAATGGTTTCGATATTTCTTCAGTCAAATATGATCAAAAGCTGACTTGACAAAATATCGCAGACGACACTTTGAATGCAAATGATAATTTAGCAGTGAGAAGGTTTAAGTTGAAGATACAATTTGGCAGTGAACGAGTTATTCCTACATTAAGCAGCATGGTCAAAGGTTATAAAGCTTTTCAGTTGAGTCTAAAGTCGTTCTCAAGCATTTGATTTGTTCGAATTCAGCCTAGGCTCAATTCTGACCCATCAAATGCTTGAGAATACACTCAGACACAGCTAAAACGCTTTCTAACCTTGGACCCAGCAATTTGACTAAAACAGATGTCACAGCAATAAGACGTTCTATAGTTCTTACAAAGGTAAAACCTATGCTACTATAATCTCTTCTGCAGAGAAAGAACCAATCATACATTATATAGTTTTATGTCCTTGGAAGACATTACGTTTTGCAAACCGATTTCAAGCAGAATTATTGTATTGTTTTAGTTTCTCGGTAATATTATATGATATTTGATTATGGGTTTATTTCATTCAACCATAACCTGCTGATCGAAACTTGACTGATATTCGCAAACACTTTGAATCTAGATCACACACCACCTAACTCAAAGTCTGATCTTGATCAAAACTATTTAATTATCTCTTTTAGGTTTCCTTTATTTTAAAATGTTAACATATTGATTAAGCACATTTTGTGCAAAACAATTTGAAAGCAGACGCCACTGATGCTGGATACCGTTGAGCAACGTGATACATTATGTTTGCACTTGCAAATAATATTAATTGGATTTGCATTAGTGGTTTATATCATGTTTCCAACATCAAATCCACATCGAAGTACAGAGCTGACATTTAAACCAAAGAAAGAAATGTTTCCAAACATGAATATTGATATGAGTTTTTATATCATACTGACAGTTCATATATATCGTTTTGTTTTTTGTAATGTTGCCGTCTTGTTTCACAATATTCAGAATGGCCTTATATGTTTAAACTTAATTCACAAACACACACTCAAGTTTCCAAACAAAAACCAACTAAGACTGTTCTTAGAAAATAAATATTATTAAACAGAAATTTGCAGAAATCATGAGCTGAATCATCACTTCTATGCAGATGATTCACAGTTATACTTGTCATTTAAGCCTAAAGACACATCTTGTCAACAAGAAGCCCTTTCAAAAGTCGAAGGGTGTCTAAAAGACATAGTATCATGGATGCACCAGAACATGTTGAATCTGAACACTGACAAAACTGAGGTCATACTGTTTCATTCAAACAAGTTTAACGTTCCTGGAGATTTTCACGTACAAGTGGGAAACTCTAAAATCAAACCATCAGTATGTGTGAAGAATCTTGGTGCTAGATTAGATTCCCAAATGGATATGCAGAGCACATTAACGCTGTGTGCAGTTCTGGCTACTCACAGCTGCGACAGATAGGTCATATTAGACACTACCTTTCTCCAGAAGCTACAAAGACCTTGATTAATTCTCTGGTCACTTCAAAAATTGACTACTGCAACTCGCTGCTGTATGGGATTCCCCAAAACTCACTATGCAATCTACAGCGTGTGCAAAATACAGCAGCCCGCATCATTACCAGGACCCCTCGGTACAATCACATCACTCCAGTCTTGAAGGATCTTCACTGGCTTCCAGTTCAACACAGAATTGAATTCAAAATTCTGACACTCACATACAAAGCCATGTGCAATGATTACCCAAAATACATTATCAATACGCTTGACGTGTATAAACCTCGAAGAGAGCTGCGGTCTGCGACTAAATCAGTATCGCTGGTTGTACCGAGGAGTCGTTTGGTGAGGTTTGGAGATAGAAGTTTCATGCATGCAGCCCCAAAGCTCTGGAACAGTCTACCATCAGACATTAGAGATGCAAGCTCAGTTGCAGTTTTTAAGAAGCGTCTGAAAACACATTACTTTAATATTTGTTATTAGAACACTGCTACCTATGCGATATGTTCTTGCTGTAGATGTTGTGTGTCCAAATGGGAGTTCTGGAGAATTATCTGGTTTTCGGTCCCTTATAGAATTTTTTTTAGTTATTGTCACATGCTATTTTTCCTAGTTTGTTACATTGGGCGGCCTGCATTGGGCGTTCTGCTATTATTGCTATCAGTCGGCATTAAGAAGCCATTTGCTTCGTTGCTCTTGATTAATGAGGTAATACAATCGCCGTTTTGGGGCAGTCTTCTGTATGTTTAGTGGTCTTCATTGGGCGCTCTACTGTTATTTCTATCAGTCGGCATAAAGAAGCCATTTTCTTCGTTGCTCTTGATTGATGGGGTAATGTGATCGCCATTTTGGGGGCTGTCTTTTGTATGTTTATTATGTTTATTTTATATCTAATTGTAGTTATTTGTCTTCTCCTGGTGGCCTGCATTTGGGCGCTCTACTATTGTTTCTATCGGTCGACAATCAGAAGCCGGTTGATTCATTGCTGATTGATGGGAGTAATGTGATCGCCATTTGGGGGGCTGTCTTTTATATGTTTATTCATGTTAATTTTAGATCTTATTGTAGTTTTTTTTTCTTGCTTTGTAGGTATATTTGTGTAACGTCATGTGAAGCGCTTTTGAACGCACTACCCCTGTGTGAAAAGAGCGCTATATAAATCTGGTATAATAATACTACTACTACTACTATGCTGACGGTCGCGAAGCGACAATGTCTGTTTTCATATTTTAGTTCACCGCTGTTCTCCATTCATTTCTCTGGCGTGACAGTTTAGCCCAGGAATGCAGTTTGATGTTTCTCTGAGTCAAGTTTCTCTTGATGGTATCCTTATATCGTAGACGAGGTCTACCCCTCTTCCTTTGACCAACTGGCAGCACTGAGAACAGGATCTGTTTTGGAAGTCTGTCTTGTGACATCCTCATAAGGTGTCCAGTCCAAAGAAGATTCTTTCTGATCAGGAGGTCTTCCATGGGTGGCAGTCCTGTTCTAGCCAGTATTTCCACGTTTGTCACTTTGTCCTTCCATGATACTCCAAGAATGGATCGAAGATGCCGCATCATAAAGGCATGCAACTTCTTCACATGGCGTCTGTACATTGTCCAGGATTCTGCTCCATACAAGAGAGTACTTATAACAACTGCTCTGTAGATCTTGCCTTTCACCTTCATTGACACATGGTGATTGTTCCAGAGTCTCTGACGCAGCCTGCCAAATGATGCACTGGCCTTTGCCATTCTTTTCTGGATCTCGACATCAATACGTCCATCTTTTGCAACTGTGCTTCCAAGGTAGGTGAATTCTGGGACATAATTAAGTTTAGTTCCATCTACCATAATGTCTACTTCTTGGGCACTTGAGGAGTCTGGTTGGTACATCACTTCAGTTTTCTTAATGTTAATCTTCAGACCAAACTTCTTTGATGCATCGGAGAAAGCATTCATGATTCGCTGAATCTCTTCTGGCGAGTGGGCAAGTAGTGCACTGTCATCTGCGAACAGCAGTTCCCTAATCAGCACCTGGGAACACTTGGATTTTGCTTTGAAGTGTGCCACGTTGAAGAGGTCAGCATCTTGTCTAGACTGAATATAGACACCATCCTCCAAGCGTTGGAAAGCCTCTTCCAGCATTGCTGATAGGAATATGGAAAAGAGTGTTGGGGCCAGAACACAACCTTGCTTGACACCATTAGTAACATCAAATGCCTTTGAGGTTTCTCCTCCATCGCTTACGTTTGCCTTCATCCCTGTGTGAAGAGATTCAACCATACATGTGAACTTCTCGGGGCATCCATATTTCCTCAGTAGCTTCCACAGTCCTATCCTTCCTACTGTATCAAAAGCCTTTGTAAAATCAACAAATACCATGTACAGTGGTTGGTCCTGTTCTATGCACTTTTCCTGTAGCTGTCTGAGACTAAATATCATGTCTACAGTACTCCTGTTGGATCGGAATCCACACTGAGAATCAGGAACTACATTTGGGGTGATGTTTTTGGAGAGTCTGTCAAGTAGGATCCTTGCAAAAATCTTGCCTGCAATGGACAAAAGGGAGATTCCTCTGTAGTTCCCACAATCTGTTCTGTCACCCTTCTTGAAGATAGTCACAATGGTGGCATCTTTCCATGCTTGTGGAATTGAGTCTTCATCCCATGCCTTGCATATCAGTTGGTGTAGCTCGACAAGCAAGTTGTTACCTCCATGCTTCCATACTTCTGCAGGAATTCCATCTCCACCTGGAGCCTTGCCATCCTTCAGTCCCGCTATCGCTTTCGTCATTTCTTCCATAGATGGGGTCTCATCGAGGCAAGTGTTGATAGTGCGCTGTTTTATGTTGGCAAGCGCTTCCGGTTCAATCTCCCCTTGAACATTTAATAATAATAATAATAATAATAAATAATAATAATATGTGTTTTAAATAAACGTTTCAAATTGGAGATTGCCGCAACCAGTATTAAAAGCAAACTAGCATACCGTCATTGATTTTATGGGCATACAGTATTCAATTTTTCGAGCGTCGCATTGAGTAAAAGAATCTGCGAATTCTGTGTAAGTTCGAAGATTCTTTTATTTCGATAGACATATATAAATACTAAAATGTCTCATAGTCTTAAATTTTTATTTGATTTATTATACTTCTTTAATGATAAAGGGAATACGGTTTAATCAGAAATGTTTCTAAATTTGCTTCAGTTTCAGTCTATCTAAATAGTGCTGCAACATCAGCGACAAAACACATGATATAAACTTAAGCTGTACAAATGTGAGTGTCGGTATTTTCGCATGCGTCGTCATAATGACCTAATTGTGCGAGTGGTGTAGTGTACAGTAAGACTTTGCTTCTACGATACACTCAGATCTACTTCAAATTACATTGCTGAACATTTGGTTTGCATGTGAATTTAAATTATAAACTGTAATATTTACTGACTAAACTAAAGGAGACTGTTTACAAGTGCGTTAGTTGCGTGTCACTGGCTTGTTGATAAGCCCTTCGTTAGACTGTGGCCCCAGGGGATTATCTAATTGATAACACAACAGGTGTCACATAGGGCAGGTCGCAGTAAGGATTTGTGCAGTAGTGCATTTTCTAAAAGTAAGCGGACCACCGATAGTTTAAAAACAAAATGCATTTTGTTTTTTTGCAAAAGTTTTACACATAATTCAAACGAATATTCGAATGGTAAAGTAAGGTTAGAATATTCGATTTAAAAGCGAATATTCGAATATTTGTTGACATCCTAAGAACTTTATTCAAAAGTATTCGTTATTTTAAGGTAGATGGCACGTGCTAAAACAACGTAAATGCTGTAACACATAGTACATCGCGATTTATAGCATCAGTAATGATAAACATAATAAAACAGAAGTGCTCATACATTTATGGGTGTTAAGTTTTGAAGAGCTGCGACCGCGTAATGCGGAGAAAAGATCATGCAGAAAACTCCAATATCGTATTTATGCTTGAAACAGGTTTGACTGTTAAACAGAAACGGGTGTCAATTGCAAACAGTTTGAAGCCAGACAAAACTGCAATATATTCTGCGTCTTATCAGTTTCCATTCGGGTTGACACATACATTACAAAACTGCACTAAAATGTAATTGTACTATGTGTTTAGTCTAAAAATAACATTTAATACATGTGGTTATTTTAGTATCGCACGAAGTACATAAAGATTTTTTATAGCAATATTCATCAAATACTTTATATGAACCAAATTACATTTTAGGATTTTCCTTCATTAGAAGAATATATTACACGACAGTTTTTCATTACAGTTACTCTGATTTAAATAAGGATAACCTTTCACGGCATTACCATGAGTGCTATATATCTAAGCAAACAGTTTGAAAACTGATCAGGCGTGTAAGATGGTGGATGATTAGGATACAAAATGTTTTCATTCATCTTAATATATCTTCAGGCAAAATACCTAAAAATTTACCTTTCAAAATAAAAACAGACGAGAATTTATTTTTAATTGAATACGTCGTGGCAGTGTAAGGTATACTAAGTGTATGTACAGTGCTCCCTCTCTACTACGACCCTAAAATTTACAACCCCTCCTTATAACGAACCTTGCCGCAGTTCCCTAAACAGGACACTTATGTCCGACGCCTTTACTGCTGCAATATCGGCTTCTTAAAATTGTCGTCTGATGTTTGCTCTCAAAATTACTGTTGAGTGGACATTCTGATACAATAAAAAAAATTATGAATAACAAACAGCTCCGAACAACACACACAATCTGTGTCTACCATTGGGTGTCGTTGTAGAGTGGGAACACTGTAGTAGCCGTACTCGTTTGAACCGTTCTGCCAGATTACAAACTCATGTATCGACAATGATTGATATGCTCGCTTAACATAATTTTGCATTGTTTCAAATGGCTAAAATGATAATAAAAATAATGCCGTGGCACTGTTTTTGCGTAGCTGAAACATCTTTTTCTAAATAGGTCATTTAAAGTAACGCCATTTCATTCATGTTTGGTATGTGATAAGGTTAAATCGACAAATAAGCAAGCCTTTCCTCCGTGTAATGTGTTCATTGTTTAAAATAAGTGAATGATAAATATACATATAAGTAAATAAAAATTAACTGCAGGAGCTGCGAGCATACACCATATGCTTAATAAGCTATTGCCTGTACAATCAATTCAACTAGACATATTTCGTCAATTAATGAATTTATTTACAGTTCTCCGTCTCTACAACGGCCCTCCGAACAACAATTCCGTCCTTACAACAATGCTTGCCGCTACCCTAAATACGACATCTATAAATGTCTAACGTTTTAATCAGCTTAAAATGTCATCTACTAAAATGGTGTTTTCTCTTTTTTCTCAAAGTTATTAAATGGACATTTTGACAAACGAAACCTGATGACTAGTGAAACATGAGTGACACACAAACGCCGCGTTACGGGGAGGCGTTTCACTATACACACTTAAGAGGTCAGACTTAAAAACTTAAACACTTTCTGAATAAATGCTAGTTATCTCTTAGATTGCATCAATGTCTTCCAACTTTAATCATCAAACTTCACACTTTATACTTTAGACTTGAAAGTGAAGTGTGAAACGTGAACTCTGAAGTCACTAAGATATTTACGTAAAATATCGATGGTGCTCTCACAATTTGAGACTTCACACTTTAGACTGGTATGAAGTTTGAAGTCTAAACTATGAATTCTACATGTACATCAGAGATAAATGCACGAACGTAAAAACAGATCATAGGTAGATTTCAATACTGCTCAATTATCAGTTCAGCAAACCTCCGACTAAAACTCGTTTTAAAAAGTCACTACAGTGCTCCCTCTCTACAACGGCCCTCCCAACAACGACTTCCTCCCTTCAACCACCCTTGTCGCAGATCCCTAAACAGGGCACTTATGGCTAACGTTTTAATTTCTGTAATGGTCGTCTGCTTAAAATTGTCGTCTGCTGTTTTTCTCAAAGTTACATAATGGTCTTTTTGACAGAAAAAACTTAATGACGAGTCACAAACAGCTTGAATCCAGATCAGAAGCCGCGTTACGCGGCGTCTGATCTGGATTCAAGCTGTTTGCAAATGTAAGCCAATTCCCTCCCTATAACGACTCCCTCCGAACAACGAACACAATTGTTGTCTCCCAGTGGGTGTCGTTGTAGAGAGGGAGCGCTGTAATTGAAAATATGAACATAATTTTAGGCGGGCGTTGCACAGTAATATATGAGCAGTGCCATGAAAAAACATGACATATTGCTTTGCAAACAGTGTCGATCAAGGCAAGCCGCCTTATTTTATGTTGCTGTGTTATTGAAGTTTTAGGCAGTTTAGACAAAACTCAGATACAGAAACATAGATGACAACTGTGCGTGACCTCTTCAATGTTGCAATGTAATAAGACAGGTTTCGTCATGGTATACGGCTAAAATATAACGTACATTCGGACTTTGATATCTCGAACTCGGTTACGTCGAACATACCCGCGTTTAAACTTTGAAACAAGGGTATGTTCGACTTAACCAAGCTTGAAATAAGGCAACATCATATTTCGAAATATCGGACAATTCGAGTTTAGCGATTTCGAGATATAGAAGTTCAAATGTATATCATTTATATCTACGATGCCCTTGTATCTCTATAGTATACTAATGAACGTCATGTAACAACATTCAAAGCATGGTAAAACAGTATTTATCGCCTGACTATAACACACACATTCTATCTTCGAAAAGATAACTATAAAAAAAGAAAACCAGACATGTTTAAAAAAAAACAACAATAAAATATACACATTTGCCTACTTACATGCTTTTCAATCATACATAATTCATGTAAACCTTGTTTAGGTCAGAAGCCTCCTATATAACTCTCCTGGTAATTGTAGCATATGTCTATTCTCTAACATTAAAAAAAACTGATTATAAACGACCCTCAACGATCACTACGCTGTTACTTTATATCACCGGTTTTTCCGAAAAGAATATTTTAAAACATAAGTACGTCCCGATCTCGTCAAGCGGCGCCTCAGCTGGATCTATACAGTTGGCAACTGTTTTTCATTTATACCTGATGAACACTTTTCTATCTTATCCAGGGACACAAAATGGTTGCTCATACTAAGCAAACATCAGCATGTTGGTCTGCTTGTTAACGTTTGCCAAGTCCAAGAGGTCTAAACAGAAAATCAAGCCTGCTTCTGAAATGAAGGAACAAATCTAAGAAGAGTTGATCCAGAAATCTACTTATGTACAGAAAAACAAAATGATTTGAAAAACAACTCCAGTCAAGGTCTATTTCTAAGTATGGATAAGATATGACAAGCTTAGGACTGCAAAACAACAGCCATAACAACAGATGACATAATGATGATTTCATGACATCAACGCGACGTCATGATGTTGTAACCATGTCATTCGATGACATCACAATGACTGTCATCAGCAAAAACTGTGTAAACAACATACGCTTAGACATGATGCCAAACAAAGGTTACTTGGAAGCAACCCTCAGGTATAAAAGTGAGATGCCACAATGGTTCGTCATATTCATTCTGATGAGTCCAAACAAGGACGAAACTAGTCAATGATAATTATGTAACACCAAATATTCCAGCCGGGTTTCTCTTGGCAGTATGCTATATTTTTGTATTTTTTGCAAATATTTGGGTTAGGTATTGGTACGAGTTGTTTATGATAAATGTACGTACGGGCTGTTAGGAGTTATTTACAAACTATCAATCAATCCATCGATAATTGTAAAAAACTGAACTTGGACATGTTAATAACAGCTCTGCTCTTTCAAATCCTGATGAGTGTCTTCAAATATTAACGAGCTGTTACGAGTAAATAACGGATTTCAGTTCAGCGAGTTATTTGAGTGTGCGATTGGATACGAGTTTGGGGTCCGTGTATGTGAATCCACCTTTATAAATAGTTACCAGTTACTTACGATATTTACGCGTCCTTACATATTTTGGCAATACCGTATGCAATTATCAATGTATGACCATTTAACCCTTTCCCTCATAGAAGCGCCTTTTAGCGCATTCAGTTTATTCCTCCGCTGTAGAAAATAGTTCCAATCTATACAGCCATGCATATGTATCAAAAGAAATTCTTTATTCTAACAGGTGGTAGCTTAAAGCAGGCTGAAAGTAAAGCAGAATGCGCATTAGGGCGCATTCTGCTTTACTTTCAACCTGCTTTAAGTAGTCACCTATTTTCAAAATTAAAAAACAGGCTATGGGGTAAAGGGTTAAGTCATGCAGAGAACATGGTATAGTTGTGAAATATTCTGATTTCAGTGATATTTTACGGACTTTTGGGCAAAATTATTCAATCATCAAATTAAAAACTTCATTAGTTCGGATCAAGACATTTCGGAGAGTACATCGGCGCATAAGTCTGGATCCCGATTGGAAAGGTTTCGCGTACATTTTTCAGGTATTATTCAATGACACCATTCAATTCTGGTATTAGGTAATTTATGATTTATAGATAGACAGTTGAATGTCTCTGCTACGAGCATTAAAATGATAATATATTTTATACAATGTAATAAAATAGATTTTATACAACCCATCTATGATGTAACTCATCTGATGATGAATGTGTTTATGTGTTTTCGAACAGAACAGAGCACGCATTTAAATGCAGATCTCCATTTTAATAACAAGTGTACGAAATGCAAATTGTTTATTAAAATGCAATGAATGCTTTATAAGAAATAATAAAACTCAGCGGGCTACTTATCTGCAGTCTATCTGGCAGACCTTCAAACAGAGAACAAATTGCTCTATGACATAAAATAAATAAATGTTGTCTTGTTATATATTCATCTGTTTTGTGACCGATTATGAGGTATCTGTTTGGTTATATCTAAAACAAACCATACGCGTGGTGATACGGGGTTAATTATTTCCTGCTGTAACTTTGTTAGTTCATATTGTATGGGCTGCTTTAATATATCACTGTCATTATAACGTCTGCTTTAAGAAAAAAGTAATATTTCAAGGCATCTGTTTGAAGAAATGTCGATGCGAGTTAAAATTTGCGATAGTTAAAAGTTTCGATCCTGATCGTACGTCTTGTAACTTGATCAGAATAAAAACTGATGGAAGGATAAAACAGTATGTTTTAAAATGTGGCAGATACACTTTGCATGCCAAGACGACTGTTTAAGTTTAGATATATATTCTGTGTTCAGCTTTCGTCTTCAAAATGTACGAGCTACACAACATATACCCGTCTGTACCTCAACAGTAGTCCCAAAGTATGTAGAGCACCCTCCTTATATACCCAAGCAACACCAGCGATAATAAAACGCAATTCGCTGGTGTATCTAAGCATCACCAGAAAAGAAACTAATGAAAATCATCAACTCTTGAAATGACGTCATTCAACTTAATATTGACGAGAGTTGTTTACAAAAATAGAACGTGGCATATTCCCACACATTTTTCCAACCAACATTTGATTGTAGAGATCAGATTGAGTAATGATATCATTTGAGATAATTGCCGTCTGCACTATTTACGGTGCAGTGACTATTATGAAACACAGGAATTGATAAAAAAGAAAAGTTGCGCTTTATTAAAAATTAAAACGTGATTGAGCTCAAAATCAATGACTCCAAGCCAGTTAAAACTTCTGATATCAGGTTTTTGGTGAGTACTTAATTTGACATTGATGCTATTTAACACTTTCCCACATAGAAGCAACATTTAGCGTATTTAATTTATTTCTCCGCTGAAGAAAATAGTTCCAGTTTATACCCTCATGAACCGTTACCATAACAAATATTTTATATAGCCTAGTATATGTTAGTTTACAACAGGCTTAAAATAAAACAGAATGTGTGTTAAGGCACATTCTGTTTTACTTTCAACCTGCTTTAAAGTGATCACCTGTATTTAATAAATAACCGGGTAATTGTGTAAAGGGTTAAATGTGACATAATGTTTTATAGATAATATATGTTAGCTGTGCTGAATATTGTAGACAAGATTTCTCACTGATCAGGAGAGAGAATGTACATTCGCCTGAACGGTCATTCGGACTTAAAATAAACTTTAAATTAGTACTTTACGTAATGTGACCACCAACAATTATGTCAGGCAATACGCAATTATTGATTTAGATGACGTTTTGCTTGATTTCTGATTTGATCGAAAAGAGGAAGTGTTGTGCAATTAACGGCCTTTCAAAAGTTTTAGAGTATGAATCTAATTGTTTCAAGCTTTATCCGTTGAAAAGAGAACATTAGTAAAAGTGAGTGCCGTGGATTCTTCACGCTGAAAATGAAAATTATTTTTGTGTACAATAGCATCAAAACGGGAAGTCCAAAGCATCACTCGCTTCTTTAAAACTAAATATATCGTGTATACCTTGTGTAACATAAAATAATTTCCGTCAACATCATGTAGCATGTAATCCATCGGACAGATACCATCTGATACGGTAAAAAGTGTGTTGGGCCTATATTTGCTTGTATTTATAAATAGGTATATAATAAAAATGATATTTTATCCACCTAATATTACGGCATTGGCGTCTGCTTAAATATACTGGCGGCTATTGTTTTTTCAAATCAGTATAAAAAATGTAAAATAGTTGAGTTACCATGCGTTTTATGTGTTCGCAAATGCTAGTCAAATCTCGCTTATCATTATAAGTAAAATAAACATTCATTCAGAAAGTTACAGTTGCCTATTGTTACTGTCATTTCGATGAAAACCAGACAGTTTACACATGAAGCATTCCGATAAGCTGTTGAGCGTATTTGCAACTTAGAAAACAAACTTTTTTACTGCCATTGAGTGCAAATACGACATCTAATGTGGTGTTCCAAAGTACGAACTAGATTTTGACATTTATCTAGTACGTCAACGAAATGAAATATGCATATAGAATTACTAATGATATGCATGGAAATTTAAAGACAATGACACGCAAGAGATTCCATCTGTCTATGAAACATGTTATTCATATCGTCGCCTTAGTCTTATAGTGCTCTATCTACATTTTTGCCAAAAATGAGATATTTATATCACTGGATTCGTCTCACAGAGATCTATCTCCTGGTGCTTGTATTTTATTGATTGGGGGTCTAATTATAGAGTTACCGCCTCACACTTTGCGCTATCTCCATGTTTCGTAGACACTTTTGTGTGTTATACTAAGCTATGTCCTGGAGTTGCAGCACTATAATACTTAATTTATAATCCTTAGAAGTATTACCAATCACGTTTCAGGCATTAAACACGTGACAGTTATGTTTACAATAACATTTTGCGGTATCTCCATATGGGATACATATTTGTAATATTACACTGAGCTATCTCCAAACTAAAAAGTTGATCCACAGCTTCAGTGTCACAACATGTCAGGTATAATAAATGAAGAATACAGGCATAACCGTAAATGTGATCAGAGCATACAGAATTTTACTTGATAAGACTCTATTTCCAGATATTTTCAGATAGCTCAGTATAATACTGACAAAAATAAAATATTTTTTTGAATTTAAATTATGAAAAAACTATTAGATGAATGAGGCTGTTATTGTGTTTGGTTATAGAAATGTGCAAGGTCTTACATATGTTTTTTAATTTAAAAAAAAAGACGAAGAATTAATGATATAACACACTTTGAATGTTGGAAGGCGTTTTTCTCTAAACTGTAAAAATGTAGATAGCTCATTATAAGAATAAGGCGACGATATGATTGGTTTGCACCTAACGCCGGTTTTCGTTTTAGTCGAAGTATAAACAAAAGCTTGGGATTCGTTTCCACTTTTTGAAAATACGTATCTGGATAAACATATGGTTAAGTTTACACAATAGTTACTTGATCAATAGTTAAGACGATATGACTGATTTATGTTCACAAGCGGCGAACACACATACAAGCTATCATCAACACTAAACAATGGCGAATGTTTTATTTACAACAAAGTTAACACACTATACAGAGGGAGCCTCTTAATTATATCCTGTGGATAATCCGAGGGTAGCGGTTATCCGAGCATTGCATGAATATCCCGATAACCTTTGGATTATTGCAATTTTAATGTATATAGGATAATGCAAATGTCAAAAAGGTATATAATACTAGTTGTAAGATTAAAACAGATTAGAAGATAAAATTTGGCTTTTAAATGCATGCAGCCCCAAAGCTCTGGAACAGTCTACCATCAGAGATTAGAGATGCAAGCTCAGTTGCAGTTTTCAAAAAGCATCTGAAACATTACTTTAATATTTGTTATTAGAACACTGCTACCTATGCGATATGTTCTTGCTGTAGATGTTGTGGGTCCAAATGGGAGTTTCTGGAGTATTATCTGGTTTTCGGTCTCTTATAGAAATTTTAGTTATTGTCGCATGCTATTTTTCCTAGTTATGTTACATTGGGCGGCCTGCATTGGGCGTTCTGCTATTATTTCTATCAGTCGGCATAAAGAAGCCATTTGCTTTGTTGCTCTCGATGGTTGAGGTAGTGCAATCGCCGTTTTGGGGGCTGTCTTCTGTATGTTTAGTGGCCTTCATTGGGCGCTCAACTGTTATTTCTATCAGTCCGCATAAAGAAGCCATTTGCTTCGTTGCTCTTGATTGATGGGGTAATGTGATCGCCATTTTGGGGGCTGTCTTTTGTACGTTTATTATGTTTATTTTATATCTAATTGTAGTTATTTGTCTTTTCGTGGCGGCCTGTATTTGGGCGCTCTACTATTGTTTCTATCGGTCGACAACCAGAAGCCGGTTGCTTCATTGCTGATTGATAGGAGTAATGTGATCGTCATTTTGGGGGCTGTCTTTTATATGTTTATTCATGTTCATTTTAGATCATATTGTAGTTATTTTGTCTTTTCTTGTTTGTAGGTACATTTGTGTAACTTCATGTGAAGCGCTTTTGAACGCACTATCCCTGTGTGAAAAGAGCGCTATATAAATCTGGTATAATAATAATAATAATAATAATAATAATAATTCACATAAAACAATGCGAGACGCGTTTCAACAGATTATCAGGCGATAAACATTTGTATACAGGGAAGCTCGCATATAAGATAATTGGATACAACTAAATGTTGGATATAACAAAACAAAACTTATTCCCCATATCTAATAAACGTAAAGTAAAAAGGGCCTTATAAAACGAAAGTTTGATATAAACAGTATAGGACGATCCCGCCGACTTCGTTAAAACTGAGCTTAATTGTATACATTTTTCGTTGGAGACGACCATAGCGTTAACCTATGCAGTGTCGGTGCCGTTGGCACAATAAATTTTATGTTCTAGGGCGAACATAGAATGGTACTTGATATTCGCAATAGAACAAACAAAACCTCAAGTAAAAGTAATTTGTCGGGATTTGTGGGCATCTTCATATCAACTAATATATTGTGACACACATGAATTGTAAAAATCAAACAATATTGGCGATGACACAGTCATTAACAGTGACTGGAATTAACTAACATTTCCTTAAAAGTATAATCTATGTTAAACGCGTGTGACTCGGGGGCGGATGTATATTCGACACCCACACTGACTTCATTCTATACTCAGCCAAAAAAAACAAGTACCCACATTTTAATTCTACATTTTCAGCGTCTCGTACATAAACTGTATTCAAATTTTGTTTTATAGAAAGAGGCAGATAACAAGAAATTATTGTTGCTAAATAACTGGCATATTGTATTGAAAATAAAGGGTCTATAACTCTTTTTCCTGAAAACAGCACTTTTGCCTAGAAATGTTTTTCATAGAAGAGAAACAATAATGCTCATTTTCAGCAGCTAGAACTTTATGTTCAAGAAAATCAAATCACATTAGACTTTCATTCATTGCAATATTCACGGCGTAATTTAGACTAGAAAGTTTTATATTATCAAATTACCTCCCTTTGAATTAAAATAAGAATGAATTTTAAGTGTTTTATTTTCGTTGCATATGTCGTTAAATCTGAATGTTTTTACTGGAATGCATTGGGGAACGCATGAGCCTTTAAAATCCCAAATAAAACTCGAGTTGATGTGGTACTTTAAAAGATATGGAGCTTAAAAAGTTGCTTAATGTAAAGCCAATGTAAAAACAGGGGTACTTTGTTTTTTGGCTGAGTATATATAAAACGGCATCGTTACAAAGAATTCACAGGAAGTTCACTGTCAAATAACAAAAACAATTTCTTCATTTCTACTCGAAGAAAAGGTTGAATCTGTAGAACTCCTTTGTGGAAATATAGAAAACAACTATAAGTGTTTTTTGTCCTAAACAAATGCATAAAACCCATATGAAACCCCCATTGAGAACATTCTTGTTCTTTTTGAATTACAATTCTTGATAGCGATTAAAAAAATTACGCAAGTGAAGAAAGAGAAATGTTACACAGGCACAGGACTGTTAAGCGATGTCGCTACTGCGCGTTGACCAATATGCGCCATTTATAAAGAGTACGGATGTAAAGAGGCAATCCGGTGGTCATTGAATAATTATTTAGCTTCGAGTTAACTGCATATTTACGTTTTAACTTTGAAAAACGGTATTTTCGACACAACAGAGTTCGAGATATCAAAGTTCGACTGTTTGCTCACCATCGCGAGTTACACACGGTTTACTGAGAATGCAAAGCTCCCGTGATTCACATTTGCAACCATTTTTTATCCAGATAAGACGCCGCATAACGCGGCGTCTGATGAGGGTCAAAACTGTTTGCCGCTTGTTTTGAAATTTCGTCAGTTATACAGCCATAGATCTAACTGTGAAACGATATTGAAGACAGCACTATTGAAGCAGACCCAACATATGACGGTGAAGGGATCAACATCTCTCGATTAATTTGGTCATGAAAGGTTAAAGAAATATGCAAATTTAGATAGCTTATAGTGTAGAAATATGATTTTTATAAGGTCTATACAGTTGCCTTATATCAATTGACGTATAGTGGGCATATTCGGGGTTACAGGTTGTTTTGTAATGGCAAAAGGGTTTTCTTGAGTCGCATTGTTATATGTTCTGATTTGTTTACACTCATCTGTTTATTTGTAAATATTTGTGTCTGTATCATTTTTATATATATACATAAACACTTTGGAAACTGATGTGCTGTCACAACCAAGCGCCAAATTGTCAATGTGGTTCAACTCATAACGTCACACAAATGCAATAGTTTTCTACACTATCCTTATCAAAAGTGATAATAAACCTTTCATTTATTCTTACAAATAACTTCAGACAACTAAAATGGGACCAGAACACTCACGGTTCTAATCAGTTGTAACATGCTACTAAAGAAAGTATTTATTTCGGAAATGAATTTTCAAAGCCTTCACCAATAAACAATCTATGTTTCATCTCAGGCGTTCCTTGCAGCATTTCAATTCTATATCGAAGTAATCAAATCGCTCAGTGTCGTTCTTTAATCCATTTATGCCCACGATCTCATTATGGGACATAGGAAATCAGTGTTGACTCTGACAAGACACCGCATTATGCGGTGTCTGATTAGAGTCTACACTGTTTGCTGAAAGGAATTCCAGTATAAAAAGAATGAATATTTTGATCAGGCATCCCTTTGATAATAAATGGACTAATCCAATATATAACATGAAGAATCCACTGGGTACAAATGGGTTAAGTAAACAATCTGTCGGCAAGTTTCTTTTTTGAAATTTTATTATGGTCCTTTCCGGTGTTCGATCTTAATGTAGAACAAGTTTTGTCGATCATTTTAACCTTTTTACCACCGTAGTTGAATACAGTCGACTTTGAAACAGTTTGGGTCCAGACAAGACATCACGTAACGCAGCGTGTGATCAAACTCCAAACTGTTTGACACTCGTTCCGATATTTTCATACTTCCTTTAATCTTACTTGAAACTGTTCTTGCAGATATGAATATTGAAGCAGGTGACACTATAGCGACGAAGGCGTAAAGACCTCGTGATCCATTTGGCAACAAAAGTTTTAAATCAAATGATTATAATGATAGACGTTGGTGCAAGCATTAATTGTTATTTACATATGAAGCATCTGAAACATAGACAGGGAATCAAACGACAAACACTAAAGGTTTATGGCATACAATAGGGGAATCATTAAATATTTATCTCTTTTGTGTATGCAGAAATTCCATTTCAAACATTATCTAAAATTTAAGGAATTAGTAAATGTTCTTTGCTTGTAAAATGTCTTAAACATGTAGAATAATTTTGACAGTGTATCTTAAACAACTTAACATACTTTAGTCACCCATGTTCAACAACGTGAATTACACAACTGTGCCACCTATCGGTCAGCTATTAAAGCAGAATGATTCTTAAGGTGCGTTTTACTTATCCCTTAGCCTGTTTAAGCAACAATCAATTTTCAATACTGAAAACGAGTTATGGGGGGAAACTATAAGATGCTTATTTTGGAGTCATCTCATAGTGAATTACAATATTTGTTAATGGTTCAAATATTTCGATGTAGTAAACAAATCAACTGACGGTCTCAAAAAATGTAAATAGAATTTTATGTTTTTATCATTGTGGCGTGTTGGACCCCGACAATTGGCATGGGATAGGTAAGATATTAACACTTACAGCTCTGAGGTGTCGTCTGCTTCAAATATATCGTCTGTGAAAATCGTAAAAATCCTATCTAATATATATTAAATTAAAAAAAACACTATGAATCTGAGTAGCAAACCGTTTGGAACGTAACGGGGCGTCTGATCTTGATCCAGATTGTTTGCGAATATTACCAAGTCGTGCTTCGCATGATAAGGGTTAAGGGAAATGTTTGTAAATCAAATGTATTAGAATGGAATATCATTTTTTTAATTTATGCAAGGCCGTCGATATGGAAACAAAATATAATTGTGCATTTTATCAAGAAAACAAGAGACATTGCTCAGATGTTTTATTTATTAATCAATGATATAAATTTAAATAGGCTTAAGAAAACATGTTGTTAATTATTCCAGTTCTTAAATTATCAGCTCTTATTTCTGTCTGAAACAGTTACAGTGGAGAATCTGTTATTCTTTCCCGTTTAAACGCAAACGTACGCAAACGCAAAGCGCTAAAACGTAGAAAAGAACAACTTTTGGGCAATTCTGATATTTCATGTTTATCTTGGTGGCAAACTGTTTGGAGCCTGATCAGACGCCGGGTTACCCGGCGTCTGATCTGGCTCCAGACTGTTTGCACTGCAAATAATAGTTTTAGCGTAAACGCGTTTATTGGGAAAGAATAACACATTCTCCACTGTATCAATATTGTCGTCATAAAATGTTAATATGCATTAGAATACACTGTATATGTACATTCGTGTGATTACTTACGCTATCGTTAATGCAAGAAAAAGTGTTGCAGAAAAAAAGCTTGTCCATGAGAAATATAATTATGTTTATAGTTATTATAATATTGACCCTATATATGTTTAAAGACATATGACTGTAAAAGTCGGGTAAGCTCATTCAGTGTTATGTCTGACCTGTACTATACCATCACTTTGTTGCTTAATGGTTTTTTTCGAACTTACATACATAAAAGGAAAGATGCTTGTATGTTGTCTGATTCAAGGAAAAATGATACTAAAAGCTCAATCTGAAACTGTCGGTATTATTGTTGACATATGTTGTGTCACTTCGTATTTGAAAGTCCGCTGACATATATTGATAAAGCATCACTCACTCGTCCCCTTTATTGACTCTTCAGTGGTATGACTTGAATTATAGATACACTACTTAAAGTAGATATCAAGACGCTTAACAATTTGGGATATATTTCTAAAAGTAATACAGAAACTCCTTGAGGACTGTTTCTTGCTCAGAGATACAGTAAAACCTGTTTAAATACCTTATTAAGTTATTGAAGTAAGTGATTGCTTAAATCAAGGTGACAGTAAAACAGAAAGTTCTTTCTTTTATAATGCATCTGTGTTTTATATAATCAATTAGCCTTCGTTTAAGTGTTCGTAAGTGAGAGGTTTTTACTGTATTTGGATTAAAGTCCTCATATTATTTAAAACAAATGCAGAATCGATATCATAAACCTTATCGTGACTTGAATAGTACTTGCAAACAGTTTGAATCCAAATCAGGCATCGCGTAACACAACCATCAAGTTTCGTCCGTCTAAAAATGCGAACAAGTACAACACATTTAACATACGTCGATTTAAAAGCAGACGATGTTACGACACTATAAGTGTTCAAATTTGACTACAGTAAAACGCATTTAACACAATCCATTAACCGACATTTCAAACATTTTTAAAGTCAAACATACATTATGATTAGTTCATCCAATACCAATTAAAACATGGGTAAAATGATCCAGTCATACGTAGTCATATGCTATCTGCTGTTACAGTCTTTGAAAAAGACTGGCGACAAGTTTTGGCATACAAATATAAGTTCTTAATTATGCCAAACGCTTATTTATACATACGTAAATATTTCTTTATCATAAGAAAACAATCTAAAAACAAAGATTCAGTAATTTTTCTTGAGGAAAGTTTACACCGATCATATGTTTTTAATACGGATTTGCTTTAATATCGTTATTTTCGCTGTTCGTTTCTCACTGCATCATTTAGGTTTCAGTCTCTTTAAGTGATGATAAAAATTGACCGAGAAACACTTAGTTTTGTTCTAAATGAACGTTGCGATGGTGTCGTATTACGAATCAAATTAAATATTGTCTACCACGAGTAATTAACCAGTTTTTACCGGCATATATGCATTAATAATACGCTATTGAATGTTGAAATATATTATCTCAAAATTCAACTGATAATGTCAGTTGTCGGGCTTCACTCAATACCCATTAGTAGTACCGAAGTTGCTACATACACCATGTCGAAAATAGGAAAAATATTGCTCATTCGTAATTTAAAGCCCTTTGCTAAACCAAATATATCCATTGCAGACTGTCTGGAATCTGATCAGTGTGTTAGCATTTCCGATATATCAAATCATAACGTGGTGTCCAGGGCTCCAGATAAGAGGGTGTAAACTGAACACATCCAACATTTTCTCACTCATTTTAGCACCAAATCCTATGGTGTAACTACTCATTAGAATCGTCTCTTCGAGACGATTCTAATGAGTAGTCACACCATAGGGTTTAATTCAGAAATAAAGATTTTAGTTTTTGAAAAACACCCCTTATCTTGAGCTCTGGGTGTCTGATGACGATTCAAACTGTCGACTTTCATATCAATATTTCCTCAGATAATGTTTCAAAACTTTGCATTTGGCAAACAACTGCAGACGACTAAGAGAAACATTCGATAATCATTTTGTATGTGAAAGGGTGAAAGTTGGCGGCGTTGAAAATGTTAACCTTTTGCCTGTTGGTCGCAACTTTATTGATTTTTGCAAACAGTTTAGATCAATATTGTTCAAATGGTTCAGGTCTGTTGCATATCTAGGTCACAGAAGCTAAAAATAGATTTTTTCAATAAAAACTTAAAAAATCTTCTTCTCTGAAACCACAGTACCCTGAGCTTAGATACTTTGCACAAAGCATCATCTTCAGGTCCTCTATCAAGATCGTTCAAATTATGTCCCTCAGGTAAAAAATGACCCCGCTCCGGGGTCTCAAATTTACATAGAGTTATGTTGTGAAATCTTCAAACCTCTTCTTCTCTGAAACTAATATAGCTAGAGCTTTGATATCTGGCATGATGACACTTCTAGAGGACCTTTACCAACATTGTTCAAATGGTTCCGGTCCGTTGTATATCTAGGTCACAGGAGCTAAAAATAGATTTTTAAAAAGAAAAACTTAAAACATCTTCTCTATAACTAAAGTACCATCAGCTTAGCTATTTTGCACTCAGCATCCAATCAGCAATAGGCACAATCAAATTGTCATAACTTCTCAGTTTTCCAAGACATGTAACATTTACATCAACAGTCCCAGGTGAGCGATTAAGGGCCGTATACGGCTCTTGTTTGCTTTACTGTTATTTTAGTTTCAGCAGTTCAGTATTACTGAGAGTGAATATCTTGCTGTTAATTTGAACAAGTGACAAGTAGATATGTTTCAGCAGACACAGTGCATACCGGGCAGATGGTTTGTGTATGGTTTATTATGGTTATTTACACACGTTATTCATGCATAGCTACGTGTACCTCTCGACACACGGATCATGTCTTATCAGTGGATTTATGTTATATATAATAAAGCGTAACATTAACAATTTACCTCCTTATTAAGACTTCACGTAAGTTAAAGCCTGATCAGGAATTTTATATTTAACACGTGAATTTATTGACTAAAACAACGAAAAGGGCACTTAAACTAAATATAAAAATTTATAGGCGACAGCTTTTAGCAGTCAATATTATAGTAGATGAATCATTATGTCCCTTAAACAAGTGCACGGAGATCAGTATTTGTTTGGTTTATTGATGAAATTGCATAAATGTGTACGTCACTATTATAAAACTGACTACAGTTATCCCTCGCTACAACAATATCCAATTGGAGACAATTACTGTGTATGTTGTTAGGAGGAAGGTGTTAATGGGAGTGACAATTTTTTGCAGCGTCTGATCAGGGTCCGAACTATTTGTCACATGTTTTTTTTTCTTTTGTCAAAATATTCAAATACTGACCTTCGAGACAAAACAGCAGACGACAATTTTAAGCAGCCGCTATTTCAGCAGTAAAAGGTTTGGACATAATTATTTTGTTTTTGGAACAGCAGCAAGTCTTGATTGAAAGGAGGGAATCGTTGTTCAGAGGGCCGATTTTAAGGGAATGGGGACTGTACTAAATGATAATATATCTTGATATTTCGTGTTTTACTTCAGTAGTACGGATAATGCTAATTGATATTTGAAATTCTGTGTATTTTCAATTACGGCTTATAATGCTTAAATAGAGTCTACCATGAAAAGTCGGATGCGAAATAATTAGAAAATAATTCTTGCCGTGTTTAATGAAAACTGTGTTCGATAAGAATGTCAGACAGTTTGGAAACAAACTGGGCGTCTAATATGATCAAACATGTTTACAAATTGTTGCAAGTTGAAAGCGATCTGATACAATTTGTTTTTATAAACGAACTGAATAGATCGTGCTTTTACATTAATTTTCTTATATCAAATTACGCAGGTCTATTAATATATGGCGAAATGAGGCTGATGACATTTGAAATAGTTCACGCTTCAATTTTAGAATGGATATTAACGTCATAATTTAGCACAATAACTAGGAAACGTCATTTGTCCTGTTTACACGAAATACGACCCAAACGTACTACCAGTAACTCTTATAACTTCGTTACCCCGAGTACAAAGGTATTTGCAAATAGTTTTCATCTTGATCAGACGCCGTGTTGTGCGGCTTCTAACCAGGATCTTAACTGTTTTTCAAATATCATTGTTCTTTGGATAGTACAGTGACAGGGGTAATCCGATTTTAATTCTAAGAGCAAAGTTTACAGATTCACATTCATCAGTTTGGTTTCAGTGACAATGTCGTATATTCGAAGTTTGAAAGATTAAGGCAAATGGCATTTTAAGCAGAAAATGACATGGCAAAGTGAGTCTAATAGGCAAAGCATCATATACTGCTAAAATGACATAATGCTTCTATGAAACAATTCCAAACTTATTTGAATTTATTTCTACACGTAGATACTTTCAAAGTATACAATGAGAATATTGACAGTTTATTCATATTTGGATAAGACTTCATCAAATACCAAGCAACGATGCGAAAGTATTTTCCAGCCTCATTTAAAAAAATGACAAAGTGGAGGGAGAATACGTTAGTTTTTCTCAATAAATTGCTCATATTAATTTCCTATAGAACAGCTCTGATTACCGAGTAACTTAGCGTCTGAACAAATTTCAAACTACTGTCCACTCATATTTTATATCGTTGTCAGTGTTTCAAAAGTTTGTATATTGCTACATTTAATTGAATTGAGTTTCTACGTCGTTCCTTTTAAACGGGAAGATAAAACATCCTCATTTTAAAGAACCTATGCAGTCTAGCATGAATGAGCAATTTCATTCACTGGTTGTGGACGAACGTTTTACGACTTCGGCCCAACCCACCTGTAGAAAAGTAGCTTGATCTACATATGCACATGCTGAGATATATGTATTGAGACCGGGGCTAAATGATACAGTTAACCCATTTACGCTCAATGGATTCTTCCATGTTTATAAATTGGATTAGTCCATTTTATATCAAGAAGGTATGCCTGGTCAAAATTTTCATTTTGTTTTATATTGAAATTCCTATCAGCAAACAGTATAGACTCTGATCTGACGCCGCATAATGCGGCGTCTGATCAGAGTCTAACTGTTTGCCTATGTCCGATATATGAGATCATGAGCACAAATGGGTTAATAAGTAAGTAAGGACAAATCATATGTACAGAGGAACATGTTAACGTCTGTTATAAAGTATCCTTATAGATAAAAGTGACAGACACCCTATAGATATTTAACTGTAAAGCATTTATTGATACACCGCAAATAACACATGGGTAGACAATATTCTATTTTAACGAATACACAAATACAAATGTCCAGTTTGTGAACAAAAGGTACACAAGAAAAGTCATTTTTATATCCCGCCTAAAGGAATCTAAACACAAAAACAATGTAAGGAAATGTAACAAATGTTCTCTGGTTGAAAAGTTTTAATAAGCAAAGAGTTTAGAGCCCGGCCTTGCTTAAACGTCATGCAATAGGCTTAAAGACCATTTTTATCTGATGCAGACCATTTCAGAATAATAGTATACCGATATCACTGTCTCTTGTTAAGCAGCAAAATTTATTAGTTGATGTCCATTACAAAACAGTATGATCCATCCTATAAACATTATGTAACTCTGCGTTTGATAATCTTTAAATTATTTGTCTTAGAGCATTGAACTAATTGACAATATTTACAAGAGCCTAATGTTTCTACATGTCACTAAATGGTAAAGGTAAAGGTAAGCTTTATTAACGTCGCATATGGTTAACAATCAACATAAGCTCATGAGCTTTTTTGCGACAAACAAGGTATCCGTTAACATGCATACGTACCTGGGCATTACAGTCACCTTCCTGGCACTACCCTTATAATGCCGAGCGTCAGGTAATGGAGCTATTAGTACCGTTTTCAAATGTTCAAATTTTCTTCATTTTAAAAACAAACACAAACACTAATTTTGATTTGTTTTTGCGCAGACGATATTTGTTGAAACAGACGGCAAGTCAACATAATAAGGGTTAAGAAGACTGCATCAGGCCATTGAAACGGTTGTTCAACCATTACAAATGTTTTGCTTAATATTTTCAATATTACACACGTACTTTAACAAAGATATTTCTCCGTAGATTGGTTTTTATTTACCATCGAGTGAAACATCTGTTAGTAATATAAGACGTCCATTAACCCTTATCCCGCGGTTATGTTGTCTGCTTCGAAATTGTTGTCTTCAAAGTTTGTTAAATTTCGACATATACATTCTTTAAGTAAAGATACCTAAAGAAGAGTGTCAAACAGTTTGGATCCAGATCAGACACCGCGTTACGCGGTGTCTGATCTGGATCTAAACTGTTTGCAAAAATCAATAAAGTCGCGACCAGCACGCAAAGGGTTAATTGATAAAAGTACCCGTGGTATACACAGTATAAGTGCATGTCTGTTTACTGCATGCCTTGTTATGACCCTTGGTGTTTTCCTGGGCGATAAAAGAGATCCGATGACAAACATAAATATTTAAACTCAAAGAACCGCAGTTGTTTTTTGTAAATATATTTGTACTCAGTACAGTAAAATAAGATTGCTGACCACTATATGGTAAACATTTAGTTCGAATTTGTATAATTACATAACTAAATGCCTAAATATCTTAGTACGGTTATATTTATTTTTTATAAAGGTGCTTATGCATAATATGAGTATGATAAAGGAATATGAATTTTTAATTCTGTTTTGTAGAGTGTTATTATTGGTAGATTGTAATTAATCTATAGTACATGTCCTATTTGTTAATTCTTATTCTATCGAACACGACCTGACTGGTATTTGAAAACACATAGAACTAGATAGTACGTCGCGGTACGCTGCGTCAAATATGTTTGCAAATTGTCTTATAAAAAACTTTAAGTTTCTTTAAAACGTATATATCAATTTTTGATTTAATATTCTTGCAGACGCAATTTTAAAGGAGATGCCAGTTCGGCTGTTTACGGGGTAAGAATACAAACATGCAGTTTTATTTGTTTCAACAGCAGGAATAAATGCAGATTAAACGTTTTAATAAATATTATTAGTTATGCCGTGCTTATTTGACCTAATATGGAATATACAGTGCCATTAAAACTTAATATGGGACGAGGCGAATCCGATGTTAATCCCACTGTATATTCCGTATTAGGTACAATAAGCATAGCATAACGAATTGATTTTATATACTACCTTTGATCTTTAATATTATAATTTTAATCTTTACTTTATATAAACTACAGTCGAACTTCGATATATCGAATAAATACGAAAGAAGACTCAAGCAGGAAACGCAACACAAACAATACACCCATCTCTAAAGCAGAACACACACACAGCCATACCATAACAAGCACACACACACACACACGCAATACCATTCCTTCATCTACACACTAAATAGAAAACAACACGCAAGACAAACATAAAGCTAAGTGAACATAGGAGCCCGCCTTGGTACGGTCAGTAGCAATCAATAATCAATTATAAATTAATTAATTATTAACAACCACTGGGGGGTTAAACCTGGGTTTAGGGGCGCCCAACCTCACACTTATCTCCTATATTCACCTATAAAGACGAACAGTGTACATAAAATATAAACCCTGTTCCACAACCTTACAATCAAAAAGACCGCCAGCACAGTAAGTAAATACATGTAAAACATCTAACAAAATTCTCTGACAGGATTATTAGTAACACGGGAAAGAATTAAACATTCAAGCCCGTGTTAAAAATAACCCACTATGGCAACGGTCAAATTGTACTCAAGCGAATAGTCTGTAGTCACGAGTAACTGTAAGACATGGGAGGGTTTAGGGTACGACAGAGAGGGAGAGAAAAACCAAAGCACGAAAATCCGACATAACTCTCCCGGTTAAGGACGGCTTTAGAGATACATCATCATGTAGTGCTAAGCCCTGTCTGTCGTCGCACAACCAAAGAGGAAAGCATAGTTATCAATTGTAGATTGATCGATAACCAAACGTGAAGTGCGCAGCAATATAGTTGGATCATAATCTTTTTTGAGGAAAAATCTAATACGTTTCACAAATAGGTTTTGAAAATGCATATGTCCAAGAATCTTACGAAGTCTGTAAATCACATCACCATAAAACTCCGGATGTGAAATACCTTGCCGCAGAAAAGACTTTAAGTTACATTTATACTTGTTAATGAGAGGAAGATTTCTATAAAAGAATTTAGAAAATGTTTTACGAAGTTTATGAAATCTGTACCCCTGTTTAAGAAGCTTTTCAGTAATAGTTTTATTACGAATGTGGAAGTCCTCAACAGAGGTACAAGCCCTAGCAAAACGAATAAGTTGTGAAATATAAACCCCGTAAGATGTAGAACGGGGAACATCGCCATCTAGATGAGGATAGTTTACAATACTAAAATCAAAATCATCTCGTTTATCGTAAATCTTAGAAGAAACAATACCGTTATTTATTAAAAGATCCAAATCTAAAAATGGTGCCGATAAATTTGACTCGTTTGTTTTATTAAGGCGTAATTCTTTTGGGTAAATAAAAGGAAACAACGTATCAAAAAATGGGTTGTCTATATTAAAAATATCATCTAGATAGCGCGATGTGTTGTTAAAGGCTTCGATCATATCTGCCTGTGTATCAGGTTTTAGACTTAGCATAAAGTCCCTCTCATAACAGTACAAAAATAGGTCTGCGACAAGGGGCGCACAGTTTGTACCCATAGGGATACCAATCACTTGGCGGTATATGGTACTCCCAAAACGTACATAAATATTATCCAGAAGAAATGATAGTGATTTACAGACATCGGTGCAAGTCCACATAGTGTAATGCTTAACCGTGTCATTTGTAAAAAATGCACGATCAGTATTACACGCCAGAAATAGTTTCCTTTCTCTGGCAAAAGTCTTTTCAATAAGTTGTATAAGTTTAGCTTTTATTAAATTATGAGGTAAGGTAGTATATAGTGTTGAAAAGTCATACGTACTAATATTGCAAGCTTGGTATTTTCTATGTTCAAGCTTCGTCAAAATTTCATTCGAGTTTTTGATAGACCAAAACAGATTAAGTCCAGAATTTTCGTAAGTCTTGTCACAATACCTTTGAACATGTTCTTTGATTTTAATTAAAGACGATGTCAAAAGTTTGGAAAGCTTAGTAGTAGTACATGCACTTGAATTAGCAATAAAACGAGACTTATATGGTGTTTTGTGGAGTTTTGGTATCCAGTACATAGTAGGAAGTTTATGACATGTAATGTTGACGTCAGCTTTTAATTGTTTACAAGTATCAAGATGATCAGATACTACATTATGCTCCGTTAAATTAGTCGTTGTATAGGAATTAGTATTCACAAGTTCCTAGTCGAAGTCGGTTTTGTCGAACATATCCGTATTTCAAAGTTAAAACGTGGCTAAGCCACGTTTTAACTTTGAAATATGTGTATATCGACTTAACCGAGCATGAAATAATGCAGTTCATATGTCGAACTATCGGATAGTTCGAGTTAAACGAGTTCGAGATATCGAAGTTCGACTGTATATTGATTACTCCCACTTTACGTTAAAAAAACATTCACAGAGATAAAACTTACCAATGGTCGGAATACATCCCTTGTGAGTTCTAACAATGTCATATAATGTTTTCGTTCCTATTACTTTATGTTATTCTTGTATTTCAAATTGTTTACGAAATGTTATAACAAATGGGCCACGTCGATTTTGATACGTGCAGTTCGAAATTGATTTAGGAAACGTGTTTTAATCGTCTGTCTAAACAATAATAACATATTTCATAAATAAATGTCCCCTTTAAAATAAAGGCTTGTTTGATTTATATCAACAGGCCTGATCTGGGTACAAACTTTGTGCACGATAAGAGGAAAATATTCAAGTGGCGTCTGATCTTATTTAATAACTACATGTCACTCATATTCAACATTTCTTCAAGTTGCAAAACAACACAACATATAAAATGTATTCAATATTTTTCGCAGACAATATACTGAGGCAGACGAAAATTCAGCATGATTAGGATTAAACAAACAACTGTCTTAAAAATTACTCAAGGCTCCATAACGTCCGTTTTAGCGAGGTGCAACTGCTAATGTACATTTAACCATGTGTACTGCGGTTATTCGATACCACATCAAAATTGTATAGGCAAAACGCTCCTTACTGTAGAATCAGAAGACACTCAATGCAGAACATACCAAAAGGGAGCACTTTGCATTACTTTTGGCATGCATGAAAGAATCACATGCTTAATAAACTGTACGTTTTTGTATAAACGCTTTACACAAGTATAATTGTCACGTTTAACTGTGTCGATGAGAGTGTATCCATCAAGCTAGAACATATACCACTGGTTCGCTAATCTCATTTGTCTTTGTAAAGTATCGTATGACGCTTATTCGTGCAAAATAAATCATGTTCAAGACAATGCAAGATATTGACTGAAAACCCTTAACGATATTAAGATAGGTTTGCCAACGTGGCGGAAAGCAAAAACAAGTATCGTTTTTTAAGAAACAAATTAAAATGAATTTCGACAAACATTCCTACGATTAACTTCAGCATAAATAGAGTATATGCATAACCGAACATTGACAATAACCTACAAGTAAACTAACATAAATAATTGTATACTTCTGAGTTTTATATAAATTTCGAAATTGTTAATTAATGTTGCCATTCCCTTCGATATATGTAAAGTGAAATACAAAGTCATAGTATTTTCAAATTCCTTAAACATTTCAACCGACTGTGCATTTACTCCCTTGACCAATGAGCCATCTTGCCTACAATACTGAGCACAACATAGCAACCGTACCCTATGCAGCCGCAGTACCGGCTCAGACCATTAACAGGTACCAAATTTTAAGTCCGGATTGAGAGGTGTGTATCATGCTCAAGGACATTTCTATTAATCTGGGAATACTATGAGCAAACATATCGAAATGAACCGTGCCGATTATTGAATAAAATGCTGTCACTGCCGAGCTCTGACCCTAGTAGTTTTTGCCAAGAATTTTTTTAAAAAAAGATTTCCTTAATTTATCCATCCAGTTGCCATGGCAACCAGAGTTCTTCATTGTTTTAAAGTTTTGAAAAGATTAAAAAAAGCTGGACCTAAGAAACATTTCTGTAAAATTTGGTTGAAATACATCAAGCAGTATAGAAGGAGATGTCATTTGACGACGCTCGACACACACCACACGACTGACGACTGACGACTTTTGGCTAAAATCAGGGTTGACTGTATATTCGTTTAACTGTTATATTTTAGAATAACAAATACTCCGGGACCATTGTATATGGTCGAATTTACAGAGACTTCAAATCTTTAGGAGAATATTACACTGTTAATCACTTGTTCTAAGAAGTATAAAAGAAACTATTGTTGGTAATGTGGAGAAAGTCCTAATTTTTTCAGTTTAAACGACATTATTTACATTCTCCACATTCAATTTCATTGAACGAAATGACGTTTAATTCGTATTGACGCAATTTTTCTAGGGCGTGGGACGTGTGGATATGTTGCTCAGAGGAAGTGGCACTTACGGATCTGATCTCAACGAATTACGTTGTTGCGTTGCCTGAGTAATGTCGTTATGACTGTTCCTTTCTGGGTACACATTTATCGTTTTAATTCCTTCTTATATGGATTTAACAAACATGCATATACTAATAAAATGTTCATTTAATGTTAGAAATTACAGCAAATATAAAGTAAATATATGATATGAATTGAATTTTCGACGTTTAAGCGAAATAAATGAGAGAAAATGATCGGTAAATTCCGTTTATTTCGAACTATTTCAGTCAATATCTTAACTAATTGCAAATCCAATTCAATGAAACGAAGGTAATGACAACTCTATACAGAGTTAACGTTCACAATTCATTTTCTATATGATGAGCAAACAATAAAAAGCCTGAAAACACTTGCTTTAGCACATATATGTTTATTTTGAAATACCTCAAATGCATGGTCTAGTCACAATATAACACTATACTAATACACGTCCATGCTATTGCAGTGCCTAGGTTCACATGGATATATGCCTCAACATATAAATAGCAGAAATATAAAATACAGGCTACAAGGAAAAACGATAATTTACAATGGAAACTATTGCCTCATAAATGACAGTTTGAGAAACTACACTTAATAAGGTAGTTATGAAAATTACTGCCTTTGTTCTCAAAGTAATTATCTAGTGGCAATCATCTACGGCAAGCAATTGACTAATACCAAATAAGTTAGATGATTACTGATAGTAAGCATTTTTGGAAACACAAATATACACTATCGCTCAATAGTAAAGCAGGCTATAAGGCTCTTAGCATGCCAAGTCGATTGTAAGTAAGCTATTTTAGGTTAAATGCAGATGAATTGTATGTGAATCCACAATAAACAATACAACCGCTCTTAAGGGATACTCAGAGTAGGTCTCAATTTCGGGTTTAAGATAAGGAAACGCTTATGGAGGCCAACATTGATACAGAAATATTCTATTGATTTTGACAAACATCTTGCTCGCGAATCTGATTTGTTAGTAAATGGTTAGTGCAAGACAGGTTGGACTTTACCAGATAAAGTTATGAGTATATATACGAAAAAATACAAAAAGCACGACCAACTCAGTAATTGGTTCACCAGCAGATATGAAATCACATCGAAATACAGGACTCCTGCCCTACCACGGCCCTAACAAAGTTTCTCTTCTTACAACAATGCTCCCAACTGTTACCCAAACAAAACAATTGTATTTTACCATTTTCTGCTGCAATAGTGTCTGCATAGAATAGTCGTTTGCTGTTTTTCTCAAAGTTACTAATCGGACGTGTTACCTGAAATATTATAAAGACGAGAGACAATCAGTTTGAGCCCGGATCAAACACCGCGCCTGGGTTCAGACTCTTCGCGGATGTAAGCCAAGATCATGCTCAGCACTAAAGGGTATCCCTATAACCCCTTACGAACAACATACACATATCTCCCATTTGTTGTTGTTATAGAAAGGGAGCACTTTTATTTAGACCCTGTAATATCCTGCAGATCCCTAATAATGTTGTCCACTGTACAAGAACCAATCACATGTCGATGCATGTACTGTTTCGTATGTGATATACATTAACAGTAATGTAATTCAGAATATTTGCCACTCGGCATTTCGATCACGGTAACGGATTAAAGTACCAAATGATTATTTGACTAGCTGTGGTCGTAAGTGCACACTTGATGTCTACAAATACTTCATTGGCTTTCCTAAATGGTTTTGACCATGACCAGGTAGTTCAAACAGGTGCACACTGACCAATGTCCGCACGGTTTGGCAGTTTGCAAAGTATAGCTAAAATCACGGAGTAAATACACATTTGTTGTGTATTTACTCCGTGCTAAAATCAACCATAAACTTCAAAACTGTGCTCAATTTGCAAACTGGTATTGTTCATTTGATATCATCGTGTATTACACCCACACTATCACCTCTATGTGCTCTATAAATAGCATTTCGATGATTAATAAAGTCAAAACATATCACCTCTTTAAATCAGTGGTTAAGGTATTGGACTGTCACGCTGGGGTCCTATGTTCGATTTACGCCCCGTGTTCTTTCATAAATGCCAGGATTGATTTTTACGCTTTGCTTTTTTACGTGAGTTCCTCGTCAGACTATGTTAACATGGTTGTCTGCAGAACGAATATTATTATTATTATTATTATTATACCAGATTTAAATAGCGCTCTTTTCACACAGGGATTGTGCGTTCAAAAGCGCTTCACATGAAGTTACACAAATGTACCTACAAACAAGAAAAGACAAAATAACTACAATATGATCTAAAATAAACATGAATAAACATATAAAAAGACAGCCCCCAAAATGGCGATCACATTACTCCCATCAATCAGCAATGAAGCAACCGGCTTCTGATTGTCGACCGATAGAAACAATAGTAGAGCGCCCAAATGCAGGCCGCCAGGAAAAGACAAATAACTACAATTAGATATAAAATAAACATAATAAACGTACAAAAGACAGCCCCCAAAAATGGCGATCACGTTACCCCATTAATCAAGAGCAACGAAGCAAATGGCTTCTTTATGCGGACTGATAGAAATAACAGTAGAGCGCCCAATGAAGGCCACTAAACATACAGAAGACAGCCCCCAAAACGGCGATTGCACTACCTCAACAATCGAGAGCAACGAAGCAAATGGCTTCTTTATGCCGACTGATAGAAATAAAAGCAGAACGCCCAATGCAGGCCGCCCAATGTAACATAACTAGGAAAAATAGCATGCGACAATAACTAAAATTTCTATAAGAGACCGAAAACCAGATAATACTCCGGAAACTCCCATTTGGACCCACAACATCTACAGCAAGAACATATCGCATAGGTAACAGTGTTCTAATAACAAATATTAAAGTAATGTGTTTTCAGATGCTTTTTGAAAACTGCAACTGAGCTTGCATCTCTAATGTCTGATGGTAGACTGTTCAAGAGCTTTGGGGCTGCATGCATGAAACTTCTATCTCCAAACCTCACCAAACGACTCCTCGGTACAACC
This sequence comes from Gari tellinella, assembly GCA_922989275.2. Lineage (NCBI taxonomy): Eukaryota > Metazoa > Mollusca > Bivalvia > Cardiida > Psammobiidae > Gari > Gari tellinella. The sequence goes on from OV277866.1 coordinate 70,600,308, forward strand.
AGCGATACTGATTTAGTTGCAGACCGCAGCTCTCTTCGAGGTTTATACACGTCAAGCATATTGACAATGTACCTTGGAGAATCATTGCACATGGCTTTGTATGTGAGTGTCAGAATTTTGAATTCAATTCTGTGTTGAACTGGAAGCCAGTGAAGATCCTTCAAGACTGGAGTGAATATTGACATTTGTACGAACGCTTACAGTTTTATTCCGAGTCAGTCGCCTACTCGTTTGTATCTGATCTGGTCGAACCCGAGGGAATACAGTAAAACCCCTCTAAACCGGAACCTCTAAATACCGGAATTCTCTCTAAACAGGACAGAAACGTTGGTCCCTTTATTATGACCCATTACACCATAAACATGCCTTTTTATTCATTTTACTCCTATTTTCAATTTTGTAGCAGATGGCAGCTTAAAGCAGATTTGAAGTAAAGCAGAATGCGCCTTAAGGCGCATTCTGCTTTACTTTCAACCTGCTATAAGTGATCAGCTATCTTCCATACTAGAAACAATATATGGGTTAAAACCCCTCTAAACCGGAACCTCTAAATACCGGAATTCTCTCTAAACCGGACAGAAACGTTGGTCCCGTTTCCAACCCTCCTTTATTATGACCCATTACACCATAAACATGCCTTTTTATTCCTTTTACTCCTATTTTCTATTTTGTAGCAGATGGCAGCTTAAAGCAGATTTGAAGTAAAGCAGAATGCGCCTTAAGGCGCATTCTGCTTTACTTTCAACCTGCTATAAGTGATCAGCTATCTTCCATACTAGAAACAATATATGGGTTAAAACCCCTCTAAACCGGACACCCCTCTAAACCGGACATTTATGTTGTCCCCACACATGTCCAGTTTAGAGGGGTTTCACTGTATAAATATGTATATGTTTGCAGTCGTGACTGGTTGTGAAACGGTAAGCGATTAAGCGAGGCTTTTAGTGTATATATGTTAACACTCAGTGATGATATTCTAAGTAGAGCTGGAAAGCTTCACTCTTACTCTGTGGTGATGGCAGTAATTGCTGATTATATTAGCTTATACACGTATATACGTTATATGAAGGGATTAAACCCTTACCGTGCTAGTTGTCTGTTTCACAACTGTTGTCTGCGATCAACTTAACCTAAGATGTTTACACTTGCGAAATGTCATACAAATGTTGACTTCTTGGTTAATTAATTAACCTCTGAATTCAAAAAGAAGAATTCCAAATACCATTATTTTTATTCCATTTTGAATGAAAAGGTTTGATTCTGGCAATAAATTACAAAATATAAAACGGTTACGAAAAAACAATATGTATCTAAGAACTTATGTAAAAGAGGAAAGAACAAATATGTTTAATACTTTAAAATCTTCGATTAGCATATAAATAATGATAATATATTGTTATTGCTATAAAAATTGTAATCGTCAAAATGGTTTTGCTACGCCACATTAATATAACGTTGGTGTTCCCTGGCTAGAGATAAGTTTTGATATCTAACGATCCATGAATATCCATTTAAGATTAGTACAAGTACATATCAGACACACCGTTGGCATATCTCTTTGATAATAAACGGATGCTGCAGATGAAAGGTTAACTGCCAGACAACTAAAGCTTACAAAAATAGCACGACCAAACATCTTGTTATGTCAATTAAATCTCGATAAACACCACTCCAATGCGTTATGCACTTGCTGGCTATCAGCCGTACAGGTGGAAGGTCCTCTATGTAATGGTGGGCTTTCGTCAGGTTTGTAATAAGATAAAGAACTACGTTTAGAAAATGTACATTCGCTGTTCGCTAGCCTTGTTTGTTTGCATTTACATGTACATCTAAAGCCATCTGTAAAGATGCCATGACCTCATAAAACAGGTTGAACGTAAAGCAGAATGCGCCCTTTTTAGCTTTCTGGTTTACTTGCAGTGTGCTTTAAGCTACCATCTGCAAGGATAAAATAATAATGGCTGATATTGAACTGTTTTTTAATTATACTGAAAAACAATGGACTATTATCGTTAGTGGAGTGATAAATTAAATACCGAACTCTATCGGAAATGATAGTGTCTGATTCAATTACAGTAAAACCCCTCTAAACCGGACATGTGTGGGGACAACATAAATGTCCGGTTTAGAGGGGTTTTAATCCATATATTGTTTCTAGTATGGAAGATAGCTGATCACTTATAGCAGGTTGAAAGTAAAGCAGAATGCGCCTTAAGGCGCATTCTGCTTTACTTCCAACCTGCTTTAAGCTGTCATCTGCTACAAAATATAGAAAATAGGAGTAACAAGGAATAAAAAGGCATGTTTATGGTGTAATGGGTCATACTAAAGGAGGGTTGGAAACGGGACCAACGTTTCTGTCCGGTTTAGAGAGAATTCCGGTATTTAGAGGTTCCAGTTTAGAGGGGTTTTACTGTATTAATAAATGCCTAATGACAAAGGCGAAATGATACCATAGGAAGTGTTTCATTTAGCGATGTAGATATAGTATTATTGTTTTAATTGGCTAGAAGTTCTTTACAATGTATGACAAGGTATTCACATAGTCATGTGCTTTTTTAATAATGGCAAAAAACCAAATTACTATTAAGAAATAATAAACTCATACTAATGTATTATCATGCAATTAAACACGGGTAGTCGGTGAGATACGTAGTAATTAAATCACGAGGCCGTTCTAACATTTCAATTTAACATCAATTTGAACCGCCGCAATGGCGCCTCATTTCTTGGTGCATGTATTTTCGAAGTCATACTACGTCACATCAAACCGGACGACGTAGTCGAGGGGTAAAGCACCCGCTTACGACGCCAGGGGTTGTGAGTTCGATCCCCCGCCGGACCAAGTCCTTCAGATGATACTTTATAAACGGAGGTCCGATGTATTAGTGATTTACACTTGGCATCTAAAAGAACCAGATAACACTTTCAATAATAAGAGAAGGGCATCTCGTCCGGGTTCTCTGTATCCGCGTCCTTCTCTCTGGGGCGTCCACTTAGCCCATAGATTGCAGAAACGGACGTTAACAAACAAAACTAAAAAAACGTCACATTAAGCCGTTACATAGTGTTTTATAGTGATTTAAACACTTATACGTTCCTTTTTTGTTTATATTGGGATGTTCGTGAGGTGTGTTAGAATCAGTAAGCATTTACACCACATTTTATATACCTACAGATAGTAATGAAAATCTTCTTTGTACATAATTTGGTGCTCTTTTTTCTTATCTAACAACGTGTTCTTTCTAGATTGGAAACTATCACCTCTATTTTCAAACAGTTTGTTTATGGTAAGCAGTATTCTACTCGATGAAACATTAATTAATCCTTGTCGTGAGTTTTTTTCCCCCACACCACCATATTGTCGTCTCCTTTAATATTATTGTCTGCAATATCACTTTAAAGTTAGATTTCAGGCAGTATGACTGACGACATTTCGAAACGAGTGTTAAACAGTTAGGATCCAGATCGGACACCACAATACGCGGCGTCTGATCAAGATACAAGCCTTTTGCAAACGCAGATTTGGGGGCAATTAAGATTGAAAGGGTTAAGAAGAAACATAATTTCGCCTGTGTTACTTATTCCGTTTGATCTGCCATGTGTGCTTTCTTTTCAACGTGTATAACACGTCGTCGATGAAGTAAACAATCGGAGGAGTCACAATGGGGTAACCACACGTAGTTATACTAAATAAGATCCTATAGAACTTGCCTTTCATTAGGAATAGCAACGTTTAGATCACTGTGAAACTATTCGCACTCATTCAAGAGATTTCTGTTTAACTGTCATCATGCTAGATTCCTTTCAATTTCCATTCAGGGTATTTTAGTTATATCTGTTCAATATCGAAATATAAATATTACTATATACTGCATGGGAATACCCATGTAGATTTTTCACCGTTTTCCACCATTAGCGTGTTTATATTGTTAAAGTTGGATTGCGGATTAAAGCAAGATAATGCATGCTTTTAAAGTATTTTTCAGTTTCTCATTAGCCTTTCTGTAGCTGGCATGCCAAGATTCCGAACATGTTTCTTTTTGACTTGACTCGAGTACGGTAAAAGAGATAAATATTTGATACATACATTTTAAAGAAAATCTGGTGATGATAGTGTATTCCTTTTGGATACTTTGGTAACTTATTGGGGCAAAGTGTAAAACCGAACAATGGCAATGCCTTGATGTCATTAACCCTTAGCCCGCCAAATAAATTGTCATCTGCTATATTTCTCGTCTGCTTCAAGTTTCAATGTGCTTCAAAGGTGCTCAAAATTGCTGAAAATGTTGTCCGAGTGTCAAACAGCTTGGATGCGGATGAGACGCCGAGTTACTCGGCGTCTCATCCGGATCCAAGCTGTTTGCATATGGAGCTATAGTCGTGAGTGGCAGGCTAAGGGTTAATACGTAATGGAATCAATTATATAACATATGGTACAGAAATTACTACAGAAATTCACCTAGATGTTTACATTGAAAATTCTTTCAAGTAACAATGTTTTATTTTCGGTGAACATATAACCTTTGATAGTGTATATATAAAAAATCACTTTAAACAATTATTAACTTATGTAATGACGCATTTTGTTCTCATTTTGAAGAGTTGCCAGCTTTAGAGTCGCAAACCAAGTAAGTGATAATTATTAATAATAATTATGTTTATTGCATTTAAATTTAATCTTGGCGTTGCAAATATTGGATAGTTAGTTTTATGAGTGATCTGGTTTAAGCAGAGCACATAACTATGCCTATTTTTTAACAATCTCTCAGTGCATACATAAACGTGTTGTGCAAATTATGTGCAATAAACGAGCATTTATGTAAATCAAGCATTTGAATATGATTTTGATCTTTTATGAACTCTTCAAACCACACATCATTGGATTATCAAGACAAATTTAAGTTTAAGCCTACTTGAATTAGATGTGTTTACCGCCGGTATAGCTCAGTGGTAGAGCGTCCGCTGGCAGTGCTGGAGGTTGTGGGTTCAATCCCCGGCCGGGTCAAACCAAAGACTTGAAAATTGGTAGTAATGGCTTCCCTCCTTGGCGCTCAGGATTTCGGGTTAGCATTACGACTGGTTCGTCGGTGTCAGGATAAAGTGACCGGCCGGGTACAGTCCCAATGGTGCACCTAAAAGGTGCCCCTTCTCATAATCATCAGATGGCGGAGAAGTAATAAATAGAAATAGAAAAATAGTGTAACATACATTCATATTTGTATCAGGAATTGAATGATAGTGATGTCTTCAAATGCATATACGTGTAAAGACCTTGAAGGTGTTGTCATCGGAATTATAAGGGCCTATGATTAATCTCATTTAAATTACGTTTACTTCATCCATTTGCAGTATTATCGCTTGATGATATCTATTCCTTAAAGGCAAAGAAGGCATTTCTGGTTTACCTTGGTTAAACTAGTAAATTATATTACCGGTACCAAGTGCACTTTAGGATTAATAACAACCAGAGAGGGGTTTCTACGTAAAGGAAATAGACACGTTCACAGGGACAAAGATCTGGTGAATGAGGTTCGTGAAGGAACTTATCTACATTTTTCCGGAAGTCTTGGACAAGAACGGCATTGTGTGCATTTCATGGATACGACACATACCGCTCAAACTGGTTGCAAGTCAAATTTGATAAAGTGTGCCTTTACACCTTTTTTATATATAAAATTGACCCTTGATTGTCTTGTGATTTGATAGGGGAATTTAAAATATATATCTATCACAATTGAAAATACCACAGTCAAAACTTTAGTCACGCTTTTAATTCCTTTGGCATTAAGTGTTGGTATAGCGGGACGGGGCTCTTCTTTCAGGTAAAATTACCAATTGGAAATGTTTATACCATCTGAAAACTGATCTTTTAAAGACCGCATATATTCCATGTATCTGACTCAGTTCACTAAATACAGTGGAGAATCTGTTATTCTTTCCCGTATAACGCAAACGTACGCAAACGCAAAGCACTAAAACATAGAAAAGAACAACTTTTGGACAATTCTGATAATTATTGTTTATCTTGGTGGCAAACAGGTTGGAGCCTGATCAGACACCGGGTTACCCGGCGTCTGATCTGGCTCCAAACTGTTTGCACTGCAAATAATAGTTTTAGCGTAAACACGTTTATTGGGAAAGAATAACATATTCTCCACTGTATCTGTGAAACTGGAATACTCAGACCTACTCGATCTTAAATGTAGGTCCTAATTTCAAAGCTTATTTCCTGTTTCATATTGCATACAGTAATATAGCCAGTGTATATGACTTAACGTACATGAACGTTTTATAACCTTTAAAAGTATGAACTAATTGGAAAGAAATTTTATATATCTATGATTGGCCATTAGTAACCCAATTAATTCTTTCAACAGCATTAAATTATAATCATTACATTTGCAAACAGTGTTTACCCAGAACAGATCGATCCTATATGAGCCATCTGATCTGGGTATTCAATGTTTGATATCTAAGATGAGTATTTATTAAACTACCCAGAAGTACATGTAGGGCGGTTTATGTTTCTGTAAGTTAAAAGACCCACAAAAGAATCGTATTACCCTCATGAGTTACTTAGTGGTGAAAAAGGTCAATAATCGACCCATGTAGCATTGGTGACTACGTGTAAGTATTATTTTGTAACTGCAATATCAATCGGGTATTGAGCACCTTTAAAATTTATCGGCAGTTACCTAGTACAGATGCTTACATACTCTTGTTTTCATACCATCCTGTTGCTGAATTACATTATATTACCGTTACGTGATACTTGAAATAATGTAAGAGTCATCCTAGTCATAACCTTCTCGTCGCCTGGGTTTGTGCTATGAATATAGGATATATCATGAGTGTTCATTATTTATTGGATTTATTAAACGAGTCTTTTAGAAAACGATAAAAACGAGGCTTTGCCGAGTTTTTATCGTTTTCTAAAACGATGAGTTTGATAAATCCAATAAATTATTATAACGAATGTTATATTCTTTTTATAACACAACCTAGAAAGTTATTTATCGCAGCCTTTGAGGTCAAGTGAATGCTAAGCGCGATATAAGTAGATCTATATAGGAAAAAAAGTTGTTCCAAATTAACCCCGTTCACTAGCATAACGTTTATGTTATTATATGTATTATTTTATAAACACTTTCATGTAGATCTAATATTGATTAATTACTCAAAAAATATTTAAATTGAATCTACATGAAGGAATAATGACGTTGGATATTGAACTAACAGAACGCATTATAATGACGTCACAAGTAAACGACGCCGTGTCGTACCTCATTTGCATAGTTATTCAACTAGTTATATATGACATTTAAACAACGAGTGTTTTTCAACGCTCACGACGTCTGTTATGTTATAAAATGCTTTTATTTCACAAATATAAATTTAAAGTATGTTCACTACAATTTTACTGACAATGTTGTATTAATTCTAAACAGACACTACGTTGCGCTACATCTGATCAGAATTGAAACTGTTTGGCAATAAGCATTGTTCTCGGTATAAGGCAGTGTATAATCGAATAGATAAATGCCTACAGAAATATCATCGTCATATGTTCAAAAACCTTTCAAACACGTGTTTAGGCTCTAAAATTAATATACATGTAGTATTATACTTTTGTCGTAATAGTGTGTTGTCGACGGTTATGAGTGATGTCATTTGTTGTCAGGAACGCCAAATAATTGAACTGTTGATAATTTGACAAAGTGTGCTTTGGTTTTAAAGGTTGCTATTAACCTGTCGACATTTCCTGTGAAAGCAATTGGTTTCCATAAATATTTCGTAGTTCAGTGGACGCATTTAGCTGTTAGTTGTTTTAGCCTTAAATCCATTCAAAGCATTGTCGCAAGTACAGTCGTTATTGCGAAAAACATTGGATCCTGATTAGACGGCACATACTGTAGTGACTGATCAGGATCGCGAATGTTTGGCAGTTAAATTATTTCAGTATTGCTTAGGTCAGTAACTGTTATCTTAATTTGAGGATAACTCGCAGACGACATTAAATTTTGCTTAAAGCAGGTGATGTTGTGAAAGTGAAGGAGTTACAACTAAATGCGTGCTACAACATTAATCACGTCAAGTAAATACCCGGTGCCTGAATGACCTTGACTTTTACTCCATAATCGCTTTAAACAGGTTGAGATTAAAATATAATGTACCTCAAGGCGTATTCTGCTTGACTCTCGGCCTGGTTAAGCTGCCATCTGCTCGGATATAAGAAATAGTTAGTATTATTACCTGACTCTCTATTTAAGTGTTTATTAAGCATTTTTGACTGTGTTTTTGGTAAAGAATTCCCAGACTTATGCTAGGTGACTGTTGACCGGTCAACAGTTGACTGTTGCACGGCACTGTTGCCTGCGCGAAAATGGTGCGCAAACATTTTCTGCATCGGAACCGTCTTACATTGATCTAGCATTTTACGGGTTTTTTTCGGGCCATATTTCTCTCTCGAAAAAGGCAACATATAGATAATCTAGTATGAAGAATGACTCCGAATAAAGAATGTTAAACCACTTGCAGATCTAGCATCTTCCTTTTTTTAAACAAATTATGACGTTACATTCTAAATGACGTCATGTCATCATGAATTTATGACGTAAATGAAACTAACTGTCAATCAATTTTAGTCAATAAGAAAATGTTTACATTTCAAATCGTATTTGAAAAAAATGAATATTGTAGAGAAACCTTTTCTAAATACAGTGGTTTTGCGTTCAGTTGTTGTAGTGAATTAAATAAAGATATGATAAATAAATAATCTCTAGAATTTATACAGTTGTTCAAATCATGTAGATCTAGATCTAGCTTTTCATTCAGCCATGTACAATTCAGGAACTAGATCTGTCTTAAATAGAGAGTCCGATAATAAAACACTTGTTTCATATTTACTTCGGGAACATTCAAATCATTGTCCCTCGGTATCAGGGAAGACCTTGAGAACTGTTGCCCTCGGCCGCTGGCCTCGGGCAACAGTTCTCAAGGTCTTCCCTGCTACCTCGGGTCAATGATTTGACTGTTCCCTCAGTACCTATGAAACAAATGTATACTGTGCATATTCCTTTCTGTATTTATTGTATCTACATTTTCACTGCGGGACTACATAAAGGTATAAACATGCTCCTCAATGGAGTAATGGGTTAGTCAAGTTATTTGTATATTTCGAATTTGTTACGTTTTGTCTGATGGTTTATCAGCAGTTCAAAGTGTTCCATTTTGAAGAGGTAATCCAATCGTATTTGTCATAAAAGGCAATACAGTGGAGAAAACGTTGTTCTGTCCCGTTTAAAGGCAAACGAAACGCAAACGCAGTGCATTGAAATCGGTAAAATGACAACTTTTTGATTTTTTTGTCGACTCATTTTTAACTGAGTGGCAAACAGTTTGGAGCCTGATCAGACGCCGGGTTACCCAGCGTATGATCTGGCTCTAAAACTTTTGCAAAGGAAATAATAGTTTTAGCGTAAACGCGTTGTTTGGGAAAGAATAACGTTTTCTCCACTGTAGCTTGTTTGGATTGGTGGACGTTTTCGAAGTGTCAAGAACAGGAGATTCGTGTATTGTTTTCTTAAACATATTTTGAGTCAGCTTGAACGTGTTTTTTCCAGATCGAATTCCAAATCGTTTAAATTCTATTCGTAGTAGAAACTACTTGACACTCGACCTTATGTCACTAATAAGCATGGACCAAAAAACTATTTACTGCAATTACAGTACTCCATCTCTATCCAATGGGAGACACATACTGTGTGTGTGAGAGAATTGTTATAGGAAGGGAAATTGGTTTACATTTGCATACAGCTTGAATTCAAATCGACGCCGCGTATCGCGATGTCTGATCTGGATCAATACTCGTCATTAGTTTTTACTGTCAAAATGTCCATAAAACAGCAAAAGACAATTTTAAGCAGACGGTATCGCAACCATGTAAAACGTTAGACATAATTGCCGTGTTTTGAGGGTGCCGCCATCGGTGTTGTAAAGTGGGAATCGTTGTTGTTAGGGCCTTTTAGAGAGGTAACACTGTAAGATTTACGAAGTCGTCTAACACATTGACAGTATTCTAGACAAAAAGGCGTCTATTTCTCATCATTTTATATAAAAACAAGACAACAAAAAAAAACCACAACCTTTAGATCTATATCAGTGTCAAATATTTTGGATTCTAATCAGACGCCGCGAAATTGTCTGTTTGGTCATGTTTTGCACTAATTATGTGTACCCCTTCATTGGCTTAGAACAATTGTTATATGTATACTGTTTGGATCCTGATCAAACGCCGCGTAACGGGCGACTGATCAAGCGTCATACTACCTGTTTTGTCTCATTTTAAAGTTGATTTTACAAACTAATTATAACAAGATAGAATGTCCATGTTTCCATATAACTCCATAATGCATCATGTTTATTGTGAATGTAGTTATTTGTCTTTTACGCTTTGTATGTATAATTATATAATTTCATGTGAAGCGCTTTTAAACGCACAGCTCCCGTGTGAAAAGCGCGCTATATTTATCGGATAAAATAATGATTCTGTTAGACACTTGTGACGAGTTGTCTACAGTCTAACTACATGTATCTGTAATCTCAATCTGATTAATAAACAGTAGACGTATATAACTGTTGAAAGCAGATGACGTAATTACAAGGAATGGGTTCACCCTTCACTGCCTTACCCCGAGTCCAGTAGTTACGTGCAAACAGTTTGGATCCTGATCAGACGCCGCGTAACGCGGCGTCTGATCAGGATCCAACTTGTTTGACACTCGTTTCAATATTTCTTAAGTCAAATTACCTAAATATTGGTTTTTAGAAATAGAAGCAGACGACAATTGTTTAAATTTGATGACGTCATTGCAGTGACGGGGTTAAATATGGTAAACAGTAATTTTGAGAGGGTCATACGTCATTGAAATAGTGTGTTCGTTACGTGACTTGAAACATTTAAACCTTTCGGATGAGATGTATGCATGCAAAATTGGATAAGGTAATCTGGTTCTGGCATCTGACGTTTTTTACATAATTACCATTCATGACCGACAAGATTATTCTAAATGCATTTAAATAACGCAATCTGTAAAGCTAATGAGCACTCCAAAACAGCGTCAAGAGCAATCCAAACTACCTTTATGACCATAGTGATAGGGGCGGACTTACCAAAGCAAACACCGTGAACACTGACCAGACTGATCCGGGTCTACACTGTTTGTCATTCAGTCTGCAGCCTGTTGGCAAACATTACTGTATGATAAAAGCAAAGTTGTTCAAATTTTATGATAATTACATCAGCAACACAGTGTGTCCAATTTATGTTTGGTTTTACGGTACGCAACGTGACCCAATCAAGAAAAACAAATACAGTTAAACCTCTTAATACAATAACTACAGCCACAGACGAAGGCTAATTATGCCCCCACACCACCGGTGGTGGGGGGCTATATAGGAATCACGTTGTTCGTCCGTCCTTCCATATGTCGGTCGGTCGGTCCGTCTGTCGGTCCGTCCGTCGGTCCGTCGCGTTTTTCCAGGACATCTGCCTTTTTATTGAAAACTGTTTATGATACCATCTTCAAACTTGGTATACATTATCAAGTTATTTGGGGACACTCATTGACAGGTTTCATAACACTTGCACCAAATTTGACAGCATTATGCCCCTTTTTAACTTGATTTTTTTTGTCTCTTAATTGAGATTTTGTTTCTTTGAACATGCCATTTTCTTGATGATGTTGTCTTCAAACTTCGTACACATTATAAGAGTTGTATTGTGAGACTTTTCATTTAGTTTGACCACTCTTGCTCAAAATTTGACAGAATTATGCCCCTTTATAGCTTGAAATTTGGTTCCTTAATATGCATTTATTCTTTGGACATGTCAGTTTTCTTGAAAACTATTTATGACATTGTCGTCAAACTTGGTACACATTATAAGTGTGATGTTTGCAGACTCTACTTGAAGTTACATAACTCTTTCTTGGAACATGCCATTTTCTTGAAAACTATTCATGATATTGTCTTCATAGTGGTACACATTATATGTGTTATAGTGTGAGACTTTTCTTCAAGTATGACAACTCTTGCATAAAATTTGACAGAATTATGCCCCTTTTCAACTTGAAATTTAGTTCCTTAATATGCATGTATTATTCTTTCTACATGTCATTGTGGTGTTTGTGACAGGTCAGTTTGGAGTGGGGGTATTTATCACCTTTAGTGATAGCTCTAGTTATTTGAATAAAAATTAAGTGACAGCGTAAAGCAATATGACAGATAAATAAAAGGTTCCTAAAGGTATTTTTAATGTTACTGTCACCATGATTTAAGCAGGCACCTGTCATTAACACCAAATAAAAAAACAAAATTGGAGGTCGTAATTGTAAATTGTCACTGTAATAGTTTGATGGTATGGTGCATGGTTATAGAGGCCGATTTTATTGACCTGTCAGGGCAGAGTTTCGATGCGGACCATTGCATTTCAACTTTAGGGGCGACAGCACGCTCTTTTATTATCGGAATCTACCGTTCACGTCTCGCGTTTTTTCTTAACATAACATATCAGTGGACATTTTGGCAAAAGGAATATAGTGAAGAATATCAAACAGTTTGAATCCAAATCAGGATTGAAGCGTTTTGCAAATGTAAGCTAAGTCTTAATTTTCCCTCCCTCTAGCAACTCCCTCCGAACAATTAACACAATCTTTGTCTTCCATAAGGTGTTGTGGTAGAGAGGGAGCATTGTATATAACATTTTCACGTGCATATGGATCTATATTAAATTGTGTTTCTCCAATTTGAAAGTATCGGACAATAACGATATAATACAGAATTATACATATCACCGCTAAAATCAAAAGTAAAATAGTTAATCTTTGCCAAAGGCTAGCATCGCCTTGCCAGTTGAAAAAAACGGCATCTACGTATAATGAATCGCACACATGCCCGGTATAAATGAGACTTGTTCAAAATGTGCTCAATATGTTTTACGAAGCTTTGGTCAACAGTTTGGTTACATATGGAATCTGATCAGGGTCCAAACTGTTTGCAAAGTCGCCTTTTGGCGCCAATGGCAGTAATAAAATTAAACGGCTCAAACATAAACAAGTTCTTAAGCTTAATCAATCTTCTGTTTCCTCAGTGGCAGCAATCGAGCGTTCCTGTTTTTAACGTTGCATTGAAATTTAACTGTAGGTTCAAAGCGGACATTGGTTTGTAATTGAAGACTAATTGAGACTCCAAAGTTCTAGATTTGATGGTAGATTTGATGTTGTATCTTAATAATTAATCAAGCACACAACCACCAACAGACTAAAATGTTAAATGAGCTTTGCATGCATCCCTTTATGACGGACGATGCTAATAACTGTCTAGTCTGGTTTCTTTAATCCTTTCGGCGCAACAATAATCGTGAGGGTTTTACTCGTACACCGCTATATTGTCGTCTGCTTCAATATTATTGTCTAAAAGTAGGTTTCAAAGGTACCTTCAATGCAGTATGACTTCAGAAATATCGACGTGATTGTCAAACAATTTGGATCCTGATCAGACGCCGCGTTACGCGGTGTCTGATCTGGATCATAAATGTTTGCTAAGTCGACTTTATGATACTTCGTTGGTGAAAGGGTTAACCAATTGCCTGCAAATCTTACCTCACTGGTTTGTTAAAACTGTATACAATACAGACGCCGGTAGTCTCGGTCTCTGATCAGGATTTAACAAAGTTGACATTCATATCAGCATGCCTATGGCTTAGTTAAATGATAGTATCTACATTATTGAGAAATGAATACAAGCGATAACCAAAGGATATAAGACAATAGTTCAGGGGGTTAATCATGTTTTAAAATTCAAGTACTCAATCAGCTGTAATTATTCTGTTGCGTGACATACATTTCAACATCTTACGAACGTGCTTCCAATGGTCCCGTGCCTCAATACATACATCTCTTGCTAGTAATCGTTTCAAGGTCACATACCATTGTTCTGATACCACCCATAAGAATCATACAGTGTAACATCCGAAAATTTGACAAAACAGTATACCAACTGAATAGATGCCAACTACATACATGTATGAAACTACTTCACCAATATTTGACCCTTTCGGCGCCAAATTTATCGTAAGGTTTCAATGTCGTCACCGCTATATTGTTGTTTGTTTCAATATTGGTGTCTGCAAGATCGTTTCAAAGAAAGATTCAATGCAGTGTGACTTAAGAAAGGTCGATACGTGTGTTAAACAGTTTGGATGCTGAGTAGACACCACGTAATGCGGCGTCTGACCCGCTTTCAAATTGTTTGCAAAGTCGAATTTATGCGACTTCGGCACCGAGAGGGTTAAACGAAACGAAACGCAAACAATGAAATTATATGAAAATGTTGAAAACTCATTATAATCTGAGTGACAAACAAGTTGGAGCATCATCAGCCGATTGGTAATCTGACATTTGATCTAGATCCAATCTGTTTAGAGAATAGTAACACTTGTTTTAAAACACACATTTTTTATGAGGGATTAATAATGTATTATACACTTTACCCCTATTTATGAGTAAGCTTTGTTGGTTCTGTATCTTAATGTTGATAGATGGTATCAGGCAATTTAGTTGATTGTTTATCTGTATTTCAGTTAGTGTTGTCTTTGATCGAGGAAGTAGGCGTATCTGTTCTATTTTACTGGCTCCGGCCAATCTCGCTTTAAGTCATTATCCCCTTAAACTTCAAAAGGAAAATTCCAGTTTGCAATTAAGACTGATCTATTTTAGACTGTTAAGGGTTGTTCTTTTGAAATAAATCGCAGAATGACAAACAGTGAAGTCCCCGATCAGAGGGCAGAAACCCTCTGATCAGGGACTTCACTGTTTGCATAGGACGAGTGTACTCTTCACAGGTACACATTTGGTAAAGCACGCATATATGCGTCACTAGGACTCAGTGAGTTAAAATGTTTCTACCGCACAGCTACGTTCAGCTATATATATGTTGACTCTTTTTTACCCGGACATTGCAATGAACTCTTCTTATGTTCTCGTTGAAAAATATTTTCCTAATGAACGCGTTTACACTATTACTTCCATTGCCAACGGTTTTGAACCGGACCAGACGACGGTAGACCGGCATCTCACCAGGCTAAAAACTGTTTGCCATTCAGATAAAATCTTAATTTTAAGATAATTTTGTAGTTTTCTACATTTCAGTATAATGCGTTTGCGTTTCGCTTGTGTTAAAACTGAAAAGAAAAGCCTTTTCTCCAATGTAGATAAACAATGATGACCCATGCATACTGCAGTGTGTGATCAGATACCAGAACATTACATAAACTCAACAGAATTTCTAATCGGTCACCTTATATTTCATTCAGAAAAAGAAACATGCAAGATATTATAAACCATGTGTTACAATGCCAATGTAATCAATTTTGAAACAGACTATCACACTTTGCCGCTATCACCTTTCCTTCTAAGCTTTAACAACAACTTCTATGGAGGCACCCAATATTTTGAAAGTGTTACACAGATCATAGGCCGAATGTTAGTTATGCGTATTGCTCCCGTCAGATGCAATAAAAGTTAAAAGTTCTAGCTTCATGCAAATGGACAGAAATACTTCCTTACGTGAAATACACGGAAATTAGTCTTGTTTCGTTTCCACTTCCGGAATTCCGCGATGGTTGAATCTTATTTACCGCAAGGATACACCAGCAATCCAACGACTCTGTCGCTCTCTTCGTGTGTTATTCTCGCCATTTTAGGTTTTTTCTGGCTAGGCAGTCATTTAAGATTAGTTTAGGGTTATCTTACGGGCAGAGACTTTCTTCCATACCTTACACGCGCAAATAAAGCAACACAAGTCACGTGGTTGTTCTGACGTTCACGAAATAGGGAATCGTGTATAAATCCAAAAATAAGGAGTGCTAAGAACCCATCATATTGTGTGTAAAATATCATAAATGCGACTTTAGTATTGAAAGACATATGTAGCTTTAAAGAGTGGCCGATTAGAAATTGTGTTAAGTATATAAGTTATCAAACAGTGCCGACCCTTGATTGGACGCCGCGTGACCCGGTGTTGCACCAAGGGTTACAATTTGTCGCACCCTCTCTTAAGAAGACATTGCGATTAATGGGTAGTCGATTTTACAGACACCCGATCAGAGTGTTTATGTACTAGATTTCATCTGCATTTAAGTTTAGAGAGAAAAACAAGATTTGATCAAATATGCATTTGGTGTCCGATTAGAATATAAACTGTATGACAGATATCGATATGTCTACGATTAAAATTCCCAAGTACCTTTCTGTTTTAAAAACGATTCGATACTTTTTCTCTAAAACAACACCCAATGGGAGACAAAACAAGTCTTGTTCGGATGGAGCTGTTTTAGGGAGGAAACACCAAACGGCCCACATTTGCGTTTAGCGGCGTCTGATCTGGATTCAAACTGTGTCACTCGTCATTTTTTGTTCTGTCATAATGTTAAGTAGTGGCCTTGAGAAAACAGCAGGCGACAATTTTAAGCAGGCAATATTATCAGAATCAAGGCTAGTACCAATATTCTTCACACATACTGATGGTTTGATTTTCAGAGTCTTCCACTTGAACTTGAAAATCTCTAGGAACGTTGATTTTCTTTAGTGATACAGTATGACCTCATTATGTCAGTGTTCAGATTTAAGGTATCATTTCCAGCTTGAATGGATATGAACTACGTATTTATTTGTGGAGGGTATGAAATATGATCTTTCTGTTTTATGTTCAGTTTGTTTTAAGCTGTCATGTTGTTTCAACACCAACAAGTTTCGTTTATATGACCGTATTTGAAGGGTTGCATATAGGTTACAAAGCAATGTTATCGAATATTTGTCTTATTTTATTCATAGAAATGTCAAATTGCATTTGTCGTTACTCATCATTCAAAATATACATATGTAGGTACCCTGTAACTTCTAGTAAGATAAATGCTTCAATTTGAATAAATATCGCATCCTTATGATTTTGTATATGTATTACATCAATGTATAAGACAAATCGCATTTATCTAACAAAGTCGTCTCTGTCTATGTTTGTTTATGCTATCAGTTTAAACATTTTTATATACATGTAGGACATAATTCATCCATATAAAGTATCGTAATTTTCAAAAAGCCGTATGTAAAGCCAATTAGAATCATATGCATACATAAATAATATTTTTGCTTTCCATTGCAACGATACGCAACGCAAACTCAGTGCAAACAATAAAGTAAAAAATACAGCTTTTCGATAATTCTGACGATTTTGACCTGATCAGACCCCGAATATCCCCGTGTCTGATATGGCTTTACTGCAACTTATGTTGACCACAACAAAGACCTCTTTATTTATATAAGAAAAGTATATAGTATTGTTATGTACATTTCACCTAATTAAAGACCATTGTCTTGACTTAACTCTTTCCCTGTCGAGTTTTATCATCTGCTTTAAGCATCTTACTGCCAAACTATCGTCTACATTGGTAGTGTCGTCTTCAATATTTTTAAAGTCAGCTTTAGGCTGTTTTGACTGAAGACATATCGATACGAATGTCAAACAGTTTGGATCCTTATCAGACGCCGTGTTACTTTTCAGGATCTAGACTGTCTGCAAATTTGGCTTTTGGTGACGTTTGCAGTGAAGTGCAACTTTCAACATTAGAATGACTTATTGTGTACTCTTAAATTAATCTTGTTCAGTGTCCCCGTCCTACAACGGCCCTCACAACAACGACTCCCTCCTCACAACGACCCTTGTCGCAGTTCCTTAAACAGGACTACTATGTCCAACCTATTCACGGCTACAATGTCGTCTGCTTAAAATTGACGTCTGCTGTTTTCCTCACAATTATATAATGGACATTTTGACAGAAAGAAATATTTAATGACGAGTGACAAACAGCTTGAATCCAGATCAGACGTCATGTGACGCGGCGTTTGATCTGGATTCAAGCTGTTTGCGAATGTAAGCCAATTTCCCTCCCTATAACGACTCTTTCCCAATAGCACACATACTTTTTGTCTCCCATTGGCTGTCGTTGTAGAAAAGGAACGCTGTATTCTTGCTTAGAGTAAACATGAAAATAAATGGTAGTGACAATTTCTTTTATCAGTATGCATTCAATGTGATCGGGTCACTTCATGTTTTCTATGTCAATATATTCATTGGAATTGGCATTCGGTCTCGATTTCTATTGACAAGTTGGCACTCAACGCTTAGTTACCCGTGGATAGAGTAAAGTGATGCTGCATGCTCGTGACATGAAACCATTATCCCAAGAAAAGGAGATGTATGCATACAAAACACAAGACCTGCAGTCTGTCTTTGTCAGTTGCAGGTTCCTTAACTGTTTTAAATTTGTGGGTGGCAGCAACTATGCGATTGTAAAATGAGCAATTCCCTCTTTAACCCTTTGAACCTCATAAACTTTTGATTGTACTGAATAAAGGTACCCACTTAAAGCAGGTTGAAAGTAAAGCAGAATGCGCATTAAGGCGCATTCTGCTTTCCTTTCAGCCCGCTTTAAGCTGCCATCTTTTAGAATAAAAACAAATAATTTTATAACACATATTCCTGAATATATAAATTGGAACTATTTGTTTCAGTGGAGGAATAAATTAAATGCGCTAAAAGACGCTTCTGTTTGGGAAAGGGTTAAGATCATCACGCACACGTTTCCTTTCAATGGCTTCTTTTTGTTGGTAAACGAGAAAGGTACAGTGGAGAATCTGTTATTCTTTCCCGTTTAAACGCAAACGTACGCAAACGCAAAGCACTAAAACGTAGCAAAGAACAACTTTTGGACAATTCTGATAATTCTTGTTTATCTTGGTGGCAAACAGTTTGGAGCCTGATCAGACGCCGGGTTACCCGGCGTCTGATCTGGCCTCAAACTGTTTGCACTGCAAATAATAGTTTTAGCGTAAACGCGTTTATTGGGAAAGAATAACAGATTCTCCACTGTAAAGAGTGTACATTGTACATTTAACCTGTAACAGCATATTAGTCAATTTAATATTGGCATTCAATGTTAAACTTTCAGCTGTGTTTGAAACATATTTTAATTGGAGAAATATTTAAATATGCGTAAAACAAGTAACTTTTTACCAAACGCATAGTAATTGAGATATGGTACATGTATAATCCATTTGTGCAAAAACAGAATACGGTAAACACTCTACACTATTAAACAGACTAACTACATTATTTGATGAGGTAGTTTTGATTGTCTAAAATACGGTGCACAGCATAAACCAAGACGAAAGTCAAACGAAATTTCTCCGTAGATACGTCTTAAAAAGTTTACGAATGAATTAGTTTATTGCTCCTAGAAGAAAACAATTCCATGTCATACATTTATGACTGAGCAATACGATTTCCCCCGTATCCTAACATAAAGTTTTGGTATTTTAAAGCAGACTGAAAGTAGAGCAGAATGCGCATACAAGTACACTGTACAGTCTGCTTTACTCTTTGTCTGCTTAAAATGTTCACCGGCCTTCAAAATGAAGAAAATGTCTTACAGTTGCTCGTAACTACAGACTAGTCGCTTGAGTACAATTTGACCGTTGCCATAGTGGGTTATTTTTAACACGGGCTTGAATGTTTAATTCTTTCCCATGTTACTAATGATCTTGTCATAGAAATTTTGTTAAATGTTTTACATGTATTTACTTACTGTGCTGGCGGTCTTTTTGATTGTGAGGTTGTGGAACAGGGTTTATATTTTATGTACACGGTTCGTCTTTATAGGTGCATATAGGAAATAAGTGTGAGGTTGGGCGCCCCTAAACCCAGGTTTAACCCCCCAGTGGTTGTTAATAATTAATTAATTTATAGTTAATTATTGATTGCTACTGACCGTACCAAGGCGGGCTCCTATATTCACTTTGCTTTATGTTTGTCTTGCGTGTTGTGTTCTATTTAGTGTGTAGATGTAGGAATTGTATTGTGTGTGTGTGTGTGTGTGTGTGTTTGTTGTGGTATGGCTGTGTGTGTGTGTTCTGCTTGAGAGGTGGGTGTATTGTTTGTGTTACGTTTCCTGCTTGAGTCTTTCGTATTTATTTATTGGCCATTGGGTAAAGATACACGTAAAGCTGCCACTAGCGTTTATCACCAATATATAATCATTTATCGACGGCATAGAGAGATTCCTTCTTGAACATCGCTTTTGGTTTGCATGGTAAGCAGACATAATTTGAGCACCAAGCTCTGCACACGAATACACCTTAATAATTAATTAAGTTGATTACCGATCGATGGAACTGTTAAATACTACATACAAACATCACCTCAAGACAGGCGACACGACCATTAGACTGGCCCGGCTCTACTTTCTTGTGTATAACCTTACGGTACTAAGGCACACTATTAAACTACTTGCGTGATAATGCGCTCATTAAGTACGTTCTTTGAACACTGAAAACAATCTACAGCGCTCCCTCTCTACAACGGCACTCCCAACAATGACTCCCTCCTTACAACGACATTCGCCGTAATTCCCTTAAAGTGATATTTAAGTCTTACTATTTTACTGCTGCAATATTGTCTGCTTAAGATTGTCATCTGCTGTTTTCTCTCACAGTAACATATAAGTAGTCTAGAGATTTTGATAGAATACATAAAAAAATATATATTTACCAGTTACAAACAGCTTGAATCCTGATCAGACGCCGCGTTACGCGGCGTCTGATCTGGATTCACGCTGTTTGCAAATGTAAGCCAATTCTTGATTTTCCCTCTTTATAACGACTCCCTCCAAACAACACACACAATCTGTGTCTCCCATTGGGTGTCGTTGTAGAGAGGGAGCACTGTACTTCAGACGGGTTCAGCTGAATTTCTTAACATTAACTGTTTAAACACTGTGTTTTTTTAAAAAGATCCTGATTTATCGGCGCTTGATCTGAATTCAAACAACGCTTAAGTTTAATGTTAAGATTTAATACTTACATACATGGAATCTAAACTAGCTCATGTCCTTTTTTTAAAACGTGTTTTCTGTACTGCAATTCTACTTTCATCCTAATCCTAAACAGTACTTACTTATATTCTTTTGTTGTACCTCACATATTCTATGGTATGTAGAATTCGAGAAAATAAAGTTCTGTTCTGTTCTGTTCTTCCTAACGTATTCTAAAAGCTACCGGTGTTTATCTGATTTGGAACGAAACTTCTTGATACTCTTTAATTATTTAAATTGAAAATTGTGTAAAGAATAACACTAAAATATAACCTAGAGGACCATAGAAACCGGCGACGAAATGTTAGCAAGTGAGTGATTAATATTTAACGCCAATCGTTATATATATATAACGTTACACTGTTGCTATGTAAACTCATGTAAAGCTATCATTAGACGTCCACACTTCTATCAAAATAACTCAAGGCCAGACGAATGGTAATCGTTCTTTCCAAAACGGAAAGAAAGGTATGTAGGTCGACGAATATGTAATGATACAGAATACATCTGATGTCTCATTTGTATAAATTGTAGCTTAGATCCTAATAAGGTTGAATTATTGTATGTTTAAACAATGACGTCTTCGAAATAACTGATCTCGTTAATGCATATATATTGTACCTCTGCAGTGTTCTATGTTCCTGATCAGACGGCTCGTCACTGTTTGCAAATGCCAGTGATGTTGACCAGGGACGTGAAAAGATTCAATAAATAAATTATGTTTATTTAAACAGGGTTGAGCCAGATCACAAATACATGCCTCTTTGAACCAGGATTGAACAGTGAATGTCGTGTACTAAGTATATAGCACGTTCAAAATAGTACCCCCTTCACTGCCAATATTTTAGATATATTGATTTAAGAACTACTGAAAAAGTTCCAATCTATATACAGTTTTAGATAAGCATCATAAAAATTCTTCAGTTTCAATATATAAGATAAGATAATTATGTTTGTTTATGTTTTTTAAAAAAGGTTATAAACTGGAGAAGACGTTATTCTTTCCCGTTTTAATGCAAACGATTCGCAAACACATTGCAGTAAAACACAGAAAATGACAGCTTTTCGGCGCTTCTCACAGTTCAGTTTAAAGAGTAATAAAGAGTATTTGAATTGAATTGAAACAGTATGTGTTATACAGTGGAGAATCTGTTATTCTTTCCTGTTTAAACGCAAACGTACGCAAACGCAAAGCACTAAAACATAGAAAAGAACAACTTTTGGACAATTCTGATAATTCTTGTTTATCTTGGTGGCAAACAGTTTGGAGCCTGATCAGACGCCGGGTTACCCGGCGTCTGATCTGACTCCAAACTGTTTGCACTGCAAATAATAGTTTTAGCGTAAACGCGTTTATTGGGAAAGAATAACAGATTCTCCACTGTAAACAGTTTGGAGCCTTCTCAGTCGACGGATTACCCGGCGTCTGATCTGTGTCCAAAAGATTTGCAATGGACATAATAAATGTAGCGTTAACGAGTTAATTAGGAAAGTTAAATTTGTTCTCCTCTATACGCTTTGACATTAAAGCGACTCGCAACCATCGTGTATTTGCAAAAATAAAAGAAAATACTCAAATACAACCAAAAGGGTAGCATTATCGTAGATCTGGCATTGGAAAATATGACCAGTCTAAAAGCATCCTCTAGAAAAGACTTCAAATCTTAGTGTTTTAGATATATGCCATCGTTTTATCTATAGCGTCGAAAGACGCTATAGAAATTGATCACGGGCTTAGACATAAACCCGAGCCGAATTATGTAGTTGTATGTACTCTCCATCGCTTCACACTTTAATATGTTAAATCGATCCGGGGTATATGAATAGTTCGGTAGCTCACTGGGCTAAGTGTTTTCCTCATTTTGCCTTCTGTCCGCGCATGCCGGGTCCCGGGTTCGAATCCCACCAGAGCTCAATTGTTTTATTGAAAATGCATTTTTAAACAGAATTCCGTAAAACTAAACTAAGTCTTACCCGTTTATATAAGCGTTTGACACATATTTACAAACAACTAGTTTTAATGCTAAATCTGGTTGCGAGTCTCTTAAAGCACAATCATGGTAATAAGGATTTTGGTGCAATAGATAGGTAAGGCCATGCCTAAATGAGAATGTACATGTACTAACACTCGAATATGGTAGCTTGGAGACGACGCAAACAACAGCAGAATACGTCCGAATGCACATTCCGTTTTACTTTTAACCTACTTTATGTGTCCATTTAATTTCAATATTAAGAACAGGTTATGTGGCATTATTTATGATGTCCTCGAAACAATGATCCATGCTGACAAGAGCTGAAAGGAAATTACATTGCGTCACGCGGCGTCTGATCTGGATAAAAGCTGTTTGCCATTCGTCATTAAGCTTTTTTTTTATGTCAAAATGTCCTTTATGTAGCTTTGAGAAAAGCAGCAGATGAAAATTTAAGCAGACGACATTGCAATCGTGAATATTCTTGTTTAGGGAACTGCGGCAAGTGTCGTTGTAAGGAGGGAGTCGTTATTGGGATGGTCGTTGGAGGGAGGGAAGGATGTACATGGCTTTGAGAGGACGTAAATCCTTCTCAAAAACAACAACAACAATTGCAAACTGAAATACTTGAACAGTATGCATGTAGTAACCTGACGATACATTTCGGATGTTTCTTTAGCTTAAGCAATCTTAGTGCGCGTAAAGTAACATATGGAGACTGATTAAATATTTTAAACGTATGATATTCTAGTAGTGGAGCTAAGTGTTACGGCTAGTAGGATGATGACTTAATTAGTTACAGAGCGACCAATCACGTGACTTTTGAATTGATAGTATTTACTAACAATGGCCGACAGCTTTCAAGAAATAAGGTGAGTTTTGCATTTTTCTTCGTCTATAGGTATTCTTGCAATCCGACTGATCGACCATGTTCTGGTCCACACATTTCCGGTCATTTTGGTACCAAAGGATCAACGCCACATGCCATAGTTTCTTTGAAATGCTTGTCACAAGTTTCGAATTGAGGGGAAAGATTCTTAAATTTTCGGGATACGGTTTACTAACGAAGCTTATTTTGGAATCTAACTCGAAGACGGTTTTATGTCCTGTGACTTCAGATGTAGAAACACATTCTACAAAATTCAGTTTGCCCAAAAATGTGTGTTTTTCATAAAAAATTCAAATAGTTGCGTGATAGAAAGGATGATGTACAAGAAGAGTAGTGTATTTTAACGAAATAATGGAGATAGAGTATACTAATCAAAATGAATACAGTATTTTAATGATGGCATTATGTCCAAAACGAGCAAGTTTGCATGGTATATATATACTTCGGAGTGGAGTAAACGGTTAAAGCAGTTAAACTTGACTTCTATCTAAAGTGTAACTTAGCTTGGCTTCTATCTACAGTGTGACTTTTATTTCAGATAATGGGGAAAAAGAACAACTTTAAGAAAGTACCTACGGCGATGAAGTGCGGGGACCACAAATATATGCGTTCTTCACACAGGGAAGAGGAAAAGAGTGGACACGCCGACTAAAAGACAGGCGCCATTAAAATCGCCATTCAAGTCGCCTCTATATAAATGTGCGCCTGCAACGAAAAAGTTTAAATCAGTCAAGTCTCTATACAAAGACCAAGTTTGTAAATTAAACTCGCCTTCGCCCAGAAAACTAAATGGCAAACAATTAACGTCCAGGAAAACACCAGCGCAATCTTTATTTTACACACCTTCGACATCATTAGCAGCACCACCAACGCATACTGTCCAGTTTGATGATGTTTCGGAAGACTGCGTTGACAGTTCTGAAATAGTATCCACAGATAACATTTACTTGGGCGATCAACTTGAAACAGGTGTGTCTGACACAGAAGAGGAGCACATATCATGGCGAAAAATGCACGAGCTTATTCCGAGTGTTATGAAATCCCTTGCAGAACATGATGGCATGGACCATAGTATGTTGCGGTTCTTTGAAATTGTATCCAACAAGACGTTTCCCTTGGACAACATTGCTTTCTTGCTGTGGTCGGAAGTGATAAAGTGGTATGATTGCTCCTCTACTACTCGCATGAGGTATTCCAATGAAACAAAACAAATTCTGGAAGTTAGTATGGAGAATGTTTGGCAAGAGATTTGTACATTTCATGGCAGGATTTAAAAGTCAGGACGACACAGTGCTGGAAATGGCTGATCGTGGACATTACGATCCGCAGTCTTCTGAAATTAACTTTGCGGTCCCAGACCCTTCTGTTCTAAGTGCATTCGATCCCTACAAAGTAGAAGGAGAAAGAAAACCCGGTGTGCTGACATATGTCATCTCATCAATGAGCGACAATTTGAGTCAGAAATCAGCTTGTTTGACATATGATGGTAAAAAGTTGAAGCAAGCCTTGATGGCTGAGTATGGAGATGTTGACCTCCTTGGATTTGAGCATGGATTGTCACTTAAAGAAAAGCAACAAGAGTTGGAAAGTTGTTTACAAGAAGTAAATGAAAGTTGTCGAAGTTATTGAAAATAGATCAGAATTTACTGTATATGACAATAACGACGTATCAGAAACGTCAGACGTGCCTGTGTTCTTGTTGAAAACACTGCAGGAACTATCTGTTGCAGTGTATGACATTGAGAAGTTACGAGAAAGAAAAGAATACTGTAAACAAAAACTGATAGAGAGAAGTGGCGGTGAAAGTGAATGGAGAAAGGCAAAGTTTGTTTATGCGATAAGCGCTGTTACCGCATTCTTGTACGACATTGACAACTTCATCAGAAAAGCAGATGCGTTGACAGATAAGGTGTGCAGATATCTTGCTTTCTTCAACAATTCAAAGTACATAGATGGTAAAAAATTAATAATTTATAATTATGAAGGTGACTTGAATGGCGATTTTAATGGCGCCTGTCTTTTAGTCGGCGTGTCCACTCTTTTCCTCTTCACTGTGTGAAGAAGGCATACATTTGTGGTCGCCGCACTTCTTCGCCGTAGGTACTATTTAAAGTTGTTCTTTTTTTCCCCATTATCTGAAATAAAAGTCACACTGTAGATAGAAGCCAAGCTAAGTTACACTTTAGATAGAAGTCAAGTTTAACTGCTTTAACCGTTTGCTCCACTCAAAAGTATATATATATCATGCAAACTTGCTCGTTTTGGACATACTGCCATCATTAAAATACTCTATCCATTTTGATTAGTATACTCTATCTCCATTATTTCCTTTAAAATACACTACTCTTCTTGTACATCATCCTTTCTATCACGCAACTATTTGAATTTTTTATGAAAAACACACATTTTTGGGCAAACTGAATCTTGTAGAATGTGTTTCTACATCTGAAGTCACAGGACATAAAACCGTCTTCGAGTTAGATGCCAAAATAAGCTTCGTTAGTAAACCGTATCCTTAAAATTTAAGAATCTTTCCCCTCAATTCGAAACTTGTGACAAGCATTCCAAAGAAACTATGGCATGTGGCGCTGAGCCTTTGGTACCAAAATGACCGGAAATGTGTGGACCAGAACATGGTCGATAAGTCGGATTGCAAGAATACCTATAGACGAAGAAAAATGCAAAACTCACCTTTTTTCTTGAAAGCTGTCGGCCATTGTTAGTAAATACTATCAATACAAAAGTCACGTGATTGGTCGCCCTGAGTTAAATACGATATATATTATATAAGCCATATTAATGTTACAATTACACTTTGAACTTTGCAATTATGAAAATTTAACACTTATCGCCTTGTCTGTATTTATTATTGGAATTGTATAAAAGTGTTCGTAGGAAACAATCGAGTTTGAAACGTTTTATTGATACATTACAAGTACATACATTTTCAGATTCTACAAATGGTGCTCAGGCTATGAAACTGGAAGAAGTTACGTTCCTTTTACATGTGTTTTGTCGTCTTCTTTTCTGATAAAAACGATATTTTGGGCAACAACAACAAAGAATTTTACTAAAAGCACGTCTAAAGTCTCGCATTGATAGTGCATAAATTATAGGATTTACACCTGAATTAATATAACCTAGCCATGTAAAAATAGGCATCACAATTTCAGGACTTTTTACACAGTTCGCCGCACAAATTCCGATTAGAATATTTCCGACGAAAAATGGCATCCAACATATAATGAACACACCAACTACAATGCCAAGCGTTTTAGCAGCTTTTTGCTCCTTTGCGAGCTTAGAAAGCTTTTTACTAAGTGCCATTTGTCTGAGTCTTTTCGTAATGAATTTCATTGGTCTTTGATTTCGATGATGATGATGATGATGAAGATGACTGTTTGATGAGTTAGAGTCTGTACTGTTATGAACGGGTGAAGTAGAATCTCTTGAACCATGGTCGGGCGGAATATTGTTTGGTTGAACAAGAGTTATTTCTTCATCACTGTCAGTCTGCCGCTGGAACGGCGTGGTCTCTTGAATATGTTTCTGAGTTCGTAACTTGGCCATCCCACCACGGTGTATCCGTAAAGTCATGACACCCGCTGAACCAAACAGACGATTGGAAGATAGCACTTTGGTTCCAGTTTCTATACTGCGGCGCTGGTTACGTGCAGCTCGGTAGATTCGGATATATACGAATATCATCACCATAGTTGGAAAATAAAAAGAAATCATGGAAGAAAATATCAAATAAGCACTGTCCTCTGTAAAGACACATTGCGAACTAGGTAGATTTGAAGGCGTCACTGCCTTCCACCAGGCAATTGCCGGGAAGGAAATTGCCGCTGAACAAATCCAAACAAATGTTATCAACACGGACACCCGGCATGGTGACATGCGTGTCGGATATGCTATTGGATCTGTAATCGCCCAGTACCTATCTAACGATATAATACATAAGTTTAGAATAGACGCCGTACTTCCGAGGACGTCAAATGAATGCCACAGGTCGCACCAGGCCACACCGTATATCCATACTTGATTTGACATTTCATAGCTAATACTGAATGGCATTACAATGCCACCAACCATCACGTCCGCGATGGCGAGCGACACTATGAGATAATTCGTCACTGAGCGAAGATACAATTCTTTTACCACCGCGGTTATCACCAACACATTTCCAGCGATTGTTGTAAAGGAAAAAAGCGCCAACACCACGCCGATGGCGGGGTGCTTCGCATAAGGAATCTCCTCAACGTAATCCGTCGTGTTTGGAACCATTGACACATTAATAACTTCACCCACTACAACCGATAAAATGTAAAAGGATGCTTGACTCAGTCGCGGTTAGGTGCTTTTAAGTATATTAAATATCACATGGTTGCTTATCCTAGCCACAAGCTACTGTGATAATCTTGTATCCAATGGTTTTAGGTTACTAAAGAGTCCAAGCGTCGGCTCGATAGAGTTTTATCATGTTGACAAAATCAAAGCTGCAGATCTTTTTCTTTTATTAGAAATGAGACGCCATAGCCGATTCACGTGTTAGAAAATCGCAATAAATATTAGCATATTCCGCCCTTTGTCTCAATATCTATATGCACTGTAAATATTTGTGTTGCATGTTTTTGATTAATTGTCGTTATCCTAGGTGTTATATCTTCTCTTTACAAATTGTGCCAGATGGGATCTCGACAATTTGCCTGCGTTTGTTTCTCTAGTGGAATCAGCCACTGGCATCTGAAGTCTGAAAAAGAAAGAGAATTCATTCAGTAACAAAGTTCAGCAATAGTGGTACCGGCATAAAGCAGAAAAACTTATGTACAGTAAACGTCTCTATTACGACCACTTAATAGTTTTTCTTATTAGGTGTTTACGACAGCTGACTACTTAAAGCAAGGTGACAATAAAAAAGAAATCTCCTGTAGCAGTTTTCTGTTTTATGGAAAATTTGCTTCAAAACTGTCAAATGCTTTTAATACAATAAATCAGTCTTCTCTTAGTGATCGAAATACAGATGTTTGACCGTTGTAGAATTTGCAAATAGTACAGCGTGTATTATCTGGTTACACAGCGTCTCATTGAAAAGTAAATAAAAAAGTAAAAGTAATGAAACAAACTTGAATTGTCTATCGATATAATTAACCTGAGTGGCAAACATTTTGAATCTGGATTAAAAAACTGAATTCAAACTGTTTGCACTGGAAATGATAGTGTTAACGTAATATGTGAAGGAATAATGTATTAACCTCTGTAGCAAGCTATATAGACCCGAATCAATCACAACTTTAGGAATGAGACATACATCTAGGTGATTCTTTGTTTGAAAGTTAACCATGTTGTAATCTGCAAATACTGAACACCATACTTACAGTGGAGAAGACGTTATTATTACCCATTTATAAGTAAATAAAACGTAAACGCATTACACTAAAATGTAGGAATGGACAAATGTTTAACCAATTTAGTCTGTTATCTTAATTTGAGTTGCAAACAGTTTGGAGCCTGACCAGACGCCGGGTTACCCGGCGTCTGATCTGGCTCCAAACTGTTTGCAATGGGAATACGTTTTAGCATAACCACGTTTAGTGGGAAATAATAATGTCTTCTCCCCTGTAGAACAGTCACTCCAGAACGCATTGTTACCAATACTACATGTAACCGCTGAGTGTAGACTTATGCCATTTCAATTACAACATTGTTACATTGCAAACAATGGAGGAACCACCAGAGTTTTCCTTTCAATGAAGCTAAACACCAGTGTGTCCCCTTTTAACGAAGCTAATGCAGCTAAACACCAATGTTTCCCCTTGCAATGAAGCTAATGAAGCAAAACACCAGTGTATCCTCTTTTAATAATGCTAAGAAGCTAAACACCAGCGTTCACCCTTTCAATAAAGCTAATGAATGGGAACGCCAATGTGTCCCCTTCAAATAAAACTAATGAATCTAAACACCAGTGTGTCCTCTTTCAACGAAGCTAATGAAGCTTAACAACAGTGTTTCCCCTTCAAATGAAACTAATGAATCTAAACACCAGTGTGTCCCCTATCAATAAAGCTAATAAAGCTAAACACCAGTGTTCCCCCTGTCAAAGAAGCTAAACGCAAATGCAATGCAATTAAAAGATGAAATTTATAGATGTTTGAAAATATTGACAATTCTCAAATGCCAGAATACAAAACAGTTTGAAGCCTGATCAGAAACCTCTTGAATCGGTGTATGCCAAATTGTTTACAACGAACATAATTGTGTCAGTACAGAAGAGCTTACTAGGAACTAATAGCGTCTTTCTTACTGCATTTATGTTTGACATGTTGTTGTTTATGTATTCAAATACATTTTCCTGCTTCACTTTTAAGCATCAGGGTTTAAGTATTTGTGTTATTTCATATAGGTGAAAAACGTTTATAAGACATACATGCATTTCAAAGTATAAAAAGCTTACACTTTAAACCTAGCAGATCTTTGCATATCGCGTAAACGCAAAATATGTCAACTCAAAATAGGTTTCATAATCGTTATTGTCAACATGTGGCACATTTATGCAAAACAAGTACCTTGGGATTTTCTGTTCTGCATTAAGCAGTTACTTGTTTTAAATTCTTTATTCATCCGTGCACAGTGGACACTCAGTCGAAGCATAGATGTAAACTCATTAATGCATTTTAAGTTCTCAAAGTAGACATTAACAAACAGTGTGCATTTACATGTACAGTGGAGAAAACGTTATTCTTTCCCGTTTAAACGCAAACGAAACGCAAACGCAAATCACTTAAACGTATAAAAGTACAACTGTTAGCAATTCTGACAATTCAGGTTGATCTGAGTGGCAAACAGTTTGGAGCCTGATCAGACGCCGGGTTACCCGGCGTCTGATCTGGCTCCAAACTGTTTGCAATAGAAATAATAGTTTGAGCGTTAACGCGTTAATTGGGAAAGAATAACGTTTTGTCCACTGTAGACACTGCTGCGATGTCGGAATAAGGTTCGCATCATCACGATCCGATTTGTAGGCTGTTTCATATACAGTTAAACCTCTCTATTAGGACCACTAAATAGTGTTTATTAGAGTATGTGTTCAATGCAAATGACTGCGTAAAGCAATATGGCAGTAGAACACAGAGCGCCTTAATGAGCTTTATGTTTTATTGTCACCTTGCTGTAAGGTTTCACCTGTACACTATACAATAAATTAACCATCAAATCGCCATTGTATTTTGTAATAAAATGTTCCTGCAAGCATAAAGAGATAATTCATCGCAATATCCAGGCAACGATGGGTGTAACCATTTAGTACTCTTCTATGTGGCATTTTTTTATTTAACCCTTTACCTGATAGTACATTTCTAGTATTGAAGATATGTGACTTCTTAAAGCAGGTTAAAAGTAAAGCAGAATGCGCCTAAGGGCGCATTCTGCTTTACTTTCAGCCTGCTTTAAGCTATCATGTGCTAGAATATAACAAAATATTTCCTTTAATAAATACATGTTTTCATGACTGATTAAACTATTTTCTTCAGCGGAGGAATAAATCTTATTCCTTAAAAGGCGCTTCTATGGGGTAAAGGGTTAAAATGCCATGCCTTAGGAATCAAAAGTGGTTAATATGATGTTGCAAATATTTAACAATTCGTGCAATTTTTAATCAATACATGTATATTTGAAAATGTGCCTCTAGTCTTAGATAATATTCAAAAAGAAATAAGTTTGCTTTAAAAACAGATAATATTCCAACGAAAGTGTAATTACAGATTGAAGCGGCGTTATTCGTTTCCAATAAACGCGTGTGTGCTAAAACATTATGTTCGCTGGAACAGATTGGAGCATGGTCAGACGCAAGGTAACCCAGCTTAAATTAAGTTAAAAGTTTAATATATTTCGATAATTATTCATTTTGTTTCTACATTTAATTGCATTGCTTTAACATTTAGCTTCAATATAACAGGGAGTAACACTCTTAAAAGCGCATTATGCTTTACTGTCAGCCTGCTTTAACCTACTATCTGCTTTAAAAAAGAAAATAAATCTTATGATTGAATTTCTTACTTGTAACAGGATTCATTTTCTTCAGTAGAGGAATACATGAAAGGCGTAAAATGCGTATTTATGCAGCAAAGGGTTAAGCACTATTGAATATAAGTGATTTGTTAGGAAAGATTTAAAGCAAAGTTTTATTGTAGTTACACAACACAAATGTGGGTGAAGTGATTCGTACCGTGTAGCCCTTATAAAATGTGTTACTAATGTTAGGTGAATGTGTGTTTATTATGTTTGTACATGTACACTCTACAACTGGGGTGTTTGCCACGTTGTATTCTTGTGCGGTTTTTAACCAGCTTTCCTTGAAAATTTAATTAATCGCAGTATAGTTTGATATATATGTTTCTCTATCAAACTTAAAACGTATAACATATAAGAGCGATATAATTATGTTAATATACTGGGGTCCGTTTGATAACACTTCGTATGACAAAAACGGTCGTAAACTTTAAAATACATTATATTTCTGATTTCTCTTTCTTATCCTGTATTGTGATATCTCTTTGGAATCGTCTTTTCAAGATGATTCTAAAGATATGTTACAAGATATGTATAAATGGAGAAATAAATAATAATTTAGACTTTTATAATCTGACTTACAATAATATTTGTCGTACGAAGTTTTATGAAACGAGCCCCGGAGCCCTAGCAATGACTACACTCGGCTTGTGCAATGTACCTGTGACGAGTACACTTGTTATATGCAAACAATGCAGACTCAGTTCAAATGGGTCATTCAGAAATCCTTTGATAAAGGTATGTACCGTTTGTCATATTGCAATATTTCTTTTTATGAATTATAATTATAATCAAATTGAAACAATCTTAATTGATTGATTAATTATTCTATTCAAAGTTTCAAGGGCGAATGAGTCAATATACATTGTCGTTTTTCTATCCTAACACAGGCGTTTATGCTAATATATCCAGTGCAAACGGTTTGAAATCGGATCAGACGCCGGGTAATCCAGTGTCTGTGATCAGGTCCGAACCGGATGCCTCTCAGTTAAAATAAACCGTGAACATTTTTAAAAACTTTTCATTTCCAAAATCTGCATTGAACTGTGTGGCGCTTGAATCTTGTTTTCGTTTCATTTATACATGTATGGACAAGGAGAACGCACAGTGGAGGCAACGTTATTATTTCCCGTTTAAACGCCAACGAAACGCAAACGCATCGCATTAAAACATAGAAAAGGACAACTTTTCGACTATTCTGACTTTTCATGTTAATATAAGTGACAAACAGTTTGGAGCCTGATCAGACGCCGGGTTACCCGGCGTCTGATCTGGCTGCAAACTGTTTGCAAAGGAAATTAACGTTTTAGCGTAAACGCGTTTCTTGGGAAAGAATAACGTTTTCTCCACTGTATTCTCCTCTGTATTACAAGATCTTCTGTACAACTGTTTTTGTTTCATCATATACGCGTATTACAGATAAAACTGTTGTTTCTTTCGTGGATACATAAATCATTTGATTGTTTATGTCTGCATGAATCCAAAATTCTTAGATACAAATTTACATAATTTTCCATCTCAGTTCGTCTCTCTGATATCAATAAACGTAATCGGTTTTGACAGTTTTTATCCAATTCACGGTACATTCGATAATAGATTTAGAAGTTATCATTTTCTTCCGCGTGACTAGCTGCCATTTGGCGCACATGACGATATATAAACTCTGTTGACAGTCAGATCCTATTTTAACCACTGCTTCAAGAAGAATTAACCTTTATATCAAAATGCATAAGGATCTTAAGCAGGATTAAGTTAAGCCGAAAGCTCCTTTCAGAGCTTTCGGTTTTACTTTAATTCTGCTCTAAGTAACCATCCGCCTGCAAGACAGACATTATGCAATCGATGAAACGGATGTAACAGAAGTAGTATACTGTATGACTGTACAGTAGAAAAACGTTATTCTTTCCCGTTTAAACGCAAACGAAAAGCATATAATTTCTGTAAGTGTGTGTGTGTGTTTTGTTCTCTTGAACTAACCAATATTGGACCTGTAAAATACTTAACAAACAGTGCAGAGTCTGTTGATCAAAAGCCCCTAGTTCTGGGGAACAAAACATAAACAGCCTAAATCATGTGTATTCTTAGATTGCAACCTTATATGTAAACCCTTTCTTTTACAGTCCTTCTTTTTTTACAGCATTTTTACTCTTGTTTATATTATACTTGTCTATGTCGGAAAATAGCTGCAACAGCTAATGTTTATTGTTATATTGTATCCGACGTTAAATAAATCTTCTTGTATCTTGTATTAAAATTGGTAAAATGACACATTTTTGACAATTTTGACTACTTATTTGAAACTTAGAGACAAACAGTTTGAAGCCTGATCAGACGCCGGGTTACCCGGCGTCTGATCTGGCTCCAAACTGTTTGCAATGGAAATTAACGTTTTAGCGTAAACGCGTTTAGTGGGAATGAATAACTTTTTCTCCACTGTATGTAGTGAAACGTCTTGTCTCAAAGAAAGCCTAATGTAACAGTTAACTGAATATGACATTTCGAGACGAATAATATTGCCTTGAAAGCAACAATAGTGAACAGGAAAATGTCAGCACTAATCCATGTGAGCATGTGATGATTCTGCAATTGTGAATGTTGGGAGTGTTCAATATGAAATAAAAACATGCTTATAAAAATGTTTATGAATTGCATATCGAGAAAACAAGCACATTTGGATCTATTTACAGTGTTACAGAGCAGAAAACGTTACTCTTTCCAGTAAAATATTTTCTCCATATTTTATAAACGTAAAATGATGGCCAAAAGGTTACGACCATCATATGACACTAAGCAAAGAACGGCACCTGATCTGGATCCAAACTGTTTGCAAATAGAAGTATATTTGACCTTGGTATAATAAGGGCATAACCGAACATTGTTGGTAGTGCATTTTCACGAGATTATTAAACAACATCAGTAAAACATATGCCTAACATGCCTTTCAAGGCACAGTGCTCGTCAATATGCCAGTGCTATAGCGAGAACATGGTTGAACGCCTCAGCACTTAGTGTGCAGTTAAGCCCTTATCCTGCTGATCGTGACTTAACAAGTTTTTGCAAACAATTTGGATTCAGATCAGACGCCGCGTCACGCGGCGTCTGATCTGGATCCAAACTGTTTAACGCGCATCTTTAGATTTATTTATCAAACACATGTATAATTTTTATAATTAGTAGTTATTGCAGACTGGAATTTCAAAGCTGTCGATAACACGGCAGGATAAAGGTTAACACATGAAGCTGTCAGACTATACAAAGAATAATATGCTAGTCTGTTTCGATAAGCATGTGCTCACTGAATATTCTTCCTAGGGATTATACTCATAAACTTGGCCTTAGTATTCAGAACCAAAACTGTATGTACATTGAATAAGATTTTTTTATGCATCCCTCTCTAGAGGGAGAAAGGCGAGACATATTGATGTTGTACTTTCTGTCCATCAGTCTTTCTGTCTGTACGTCCACCCGTCCGTATGTGCGTTCGTCTGCTGTGAACTTATTTCGTACATAGAATATCTAGGGAAAACGTGTTCGTAGTTCACTCCTCCTACACAGTTACATGTAGACGGATTAATCAACCAGTTATATTATGTCATTGTTCACGTTGTATGAAATTTGGGATTTGACCGTCTAATGTTTTTGGGATAGGCGTATACGTTCTTCTAAAGAATGATGTTTTGCTCACAATTAAATTAATTGTCCTCAAAATAGTAACACATTCAACGTTTTTTCACTCATTCCAGCACTTATATGTAATCTTTTGCTGTTACTGCTTATAAGAATCATCGACACGACTCTATTTAGTAGTTAAATCTTAGATTTTGAAATGCTCCTCATATCTGGAACCTCTGTGGGGGGGGGGGGGGGGGGGGGGGGAAGAGGGAAAACCGACCCAGAAGTGAATGACACGCTCAATTCAGATCTAACTCTAAACTGATATGAATTCATATAAAAATAAATAAAAGTAATATGTGCCTTAAATTGTGTATGGAGGGCATCTGAGGTCGCCCTCAATCTGTAGTTATAGATGGACGTCGCAAGATGACAGAAATACTGTTATAAAGCGAATCGACCTGACAGACAATAACGACCATTCCAATAAACACTCATTTCCATTTCAAACAGTGAGGATACAGATCAGACACAAACATTCCCGGGCCCCGTTTTACTAAACTACTTACGCAAAAATTTTCCGTAAGTCAAAATTTTAAATTTTAATTTATATTTTTTATTATCACTTGCTACAAATAGCAAATAGCCATACCAGAGGACGCGCTTTTAGCGCGTCCTCTGATCTGGCTAGTTGCTGTTTGCAAACGTGTTGATCGAAAAATAAGAGTAAAACGATTTTGACTTACGCAAAAAATTTGCGTAAGAAGTTTAGTAAAACGGGCCCCAGGTGTCTAATCGGTACCTATCGCTTTGCACTCAAAACAAAAAATACAATCATAAAAATTTAGTAGTATTAAACATTTCCATGTATGCTAGTATTAATACCTTCATTGCTTTTCCCTTAGTACAATTATAGTTATATGTAAAGCGTTTAGATCCTGGTCAGATTGTTTGACATTAATAACAGGAACTATTTTCTTCAGCAGAGGAATGAATTAAATACGCTAAAAGTCGCTTCCATAGGGGAAAGGGTTAAAATTTTCGACGTCACGGCAGTTAAAGAGTTACCGTAATATGATGACCCCCTCCCCCGATGTAACCCAACTGTATCGGGGTTAGAATAAGTTACATTTGAATAACAAACCATGTAGCTTTACTACAACGCCGCTAAGGTGCTTTTGAGCGTTTTCTACCTCTGTTAAGTTATGAATGACCTGTAATATTCTTCTATAACACGTGGCTAAATACAGAGCAAGGCGTATATGCTTCAAGATACGTTAAACCCATTGCATTAATGAATTGATTTAGTAGGAAAAGTCTGCTGTATGGACGTTTGACATTTAAATTCACACAGCTTCGTGCACTCTAGATTACAATCATGTACTTTTGAAAATGAGTTGCGCTTTGCCACCTGCTTGCATGTTTACCGTGAGTTATATGTTATTTTCTCCAATTAAAATTGTTGTGCTTAAAATGTTATTTCCATTGCAAACAACTTGAAGTCAGATTAGACGCCGGCTAACTCGGTGTCTGATCAGGCTCAAACAATTTGCCACTCAGGTCAAATTGTAAGAGTAAGCCTGTTAAAAGACCTGTCATTTTCTAATTCTTATTGCAATGGTTTGTGTTTCCTTTCGTTCAAAAACGTTTTCCTCACTGTATAACAATGATTAAGGTAAAAAAATTCAGATGTGTTGACAAAGCATTTTTTACATGAATTGGATTAGTCCATATTTCATCAAAGGGATGCCTTGTTGAGCCGAATTATTCACACTACGAATTCTTCACACCGTAATTAGAGGTGTGAAGAATTCGTACGAAAGGGTACGAATTCTTCCACTCGTGTGACCAATGTGTGAAGATTTCGTACGAATATGTCACACAATGGCAGTGTGAGATTTTCGTACCCCCTTTTTGAACGACCTGTTGGTACATACGGATTCTTCACACATCACCTTTCGTTTAACATTTCTTTATGAAACAAGTTCTAACAGCTTAGGCAAATCACTTTCCATAGCGCAAAAGATGGTGTATTGCGTCGTTTTGTGGGATGACACTAGAGTACTAGGGAAAACAGGCGACCCTTTTACGTACTGTCATGACCCGGGATCGAACTCGGGATGCATTGTTAAGAAGCGGGTGCGCTAAAACTGTGTTATCCACTTTTACATGCAGTGTTTACGATTTGATCAAAAATGCTCTTTAACAGCCGACCTAAATCCGAAGAATTATCTGTGGATAAGTACAGCCTTTTTTATCCAATGATCAAACTTAAGTCCCGTTGAGTTTATGCTTAGTTAGTTTAAACATATTTTATTTCCAATTTTTTACAGGAAAAGGGGTTGGGCCACAAGTTCTGCCAACTTAGAGTCGGCCCTTCCCCTACAGTTTCACAAAAATACATATACTATTGGAGAGAGAGAGAGAGAGAGATAGAGAATGGGAGAAAGAGAAAGAGGGAGAAAGAAAGAGAGAGAAAGTTGAGTTGCTTGTTTTCAGGTGTCTCCGCATAATTTGATGAGAAGAAACAGTAAAGTTAGTGATTAAAAAATATAAAACGACCAAAGGAAAGATCAACTAATCTAAGTCATTCACCAGTGTATCACTATCAAAACGAGAGAGCTTAGTTCCCGGCTTCATTTGAGGCATAATAGGCAGACAACCGACAGGTTGCTTGCCGAATGCTGGTAGATTGTTGGTATTCTTAACGGGATGGGGAGAGATGGGACCCGTGGCCGTGGTCCAGTGCTCATAGTGACTATAACTTACACTCAATTGGCTCCTTACTGCTGTTGATTCGAATCCCAATCTGAACATTTGGGCTTTTTCATTTGGAGGAGCCTTCAAGCTGGCTATCGGAAATTCGGTGCTTTTACCCAGATGCAATTTTTTACCTGATACAGTTTATGACGTGCATCCTGTTTCTTCTCCCATATGCAATTAGCTTTATGTCGAGATATGACTGAAATACTGTTAACATAGTATGAACTCGGTTTGATTTTAAAGTGGAGTTAAAAGCTAGTTTCAACGGCGGTCATAGAAACGACATCGCCTTAAAATCGGTCGATTCCGGGCACCTTACACGTCGATCGGACCCGAGAAAGCTTTTGACCAAATATACAAACGTATACAAGCGTTTCAGAAGTCGGACAAGGCCGTCTCCATCCGGCGTTTGTCTATCATATACCGGCCGTTGTAATGACATTTCGTCTTTACACCGGCGCCCGACGGCAACCGGATAACACCGGTTTCCTTTCGGTCTCCCACAGTATTGCACGTTTTTACACGTTTATACTGAATGCCCATGATCTGGACTAAACGATAAGGCAATCGGTAGTATGGTTCCATGTAAGAAAGTGAGCAACATAACAAAGAAGTGAAATCAGTGCGTCTTTGTAAACCTCATTCATATATTGAACCCACGATAACCAATATCGGGCGATTATGGTCGCCCGTCTTAAAACCGTTGCCCGTCCGGTATTAAAGGAATATCGCGCCAGTTTCAATTGTTTTACAGTCAAAGGGAAGCAACTTTTGCAAAACTTCTGATGTGTTGTCTCCCTTTAACCAATTCAATATAGTTTATATTTGAAATTTGTATTTTTTCCTACCTCAAAAAGCTTAATGGTGTGGTCATATAATTTGGCGTCCACGATAAGTTATATATACTAATAATGCTTGTAAAGTGATATATTGCTGACGATTAAACAGTGGATTTTGACACATTTTAGCATTTAAAAGTGGTTAACATATATCATTTATAGATAGCCCTATATGTAATTGGATAGACATGCGTTACTCTACATGCAGACTTTGTATTTTGTAGAAAAAATAGTTCGGGTAACCATAACTGTAATTAGTGATTTCAGTAAATTAATGCTTTATTAATATTTGTGAAACATATTGGCAAAATCTGAATGTAAGAACTGTAGGAGAAATTTTTTGAAAAATAACTATTTGATGTGTTCCCTTTATTGACGAATAAAATGTTGTTTCCATGTTTTTATGCTACTTCCTCATATCCTTTTCTTTTTTATGAAAACATAATTTATGAATAACCCAATATCTAAGGAAAATTACAAAGCTGAAGAGGGGTGTTCTGAGATTTTATTATCAACAGCACGTGTCTCTGGATAATTAGGGGTATACCAAAAAACAAGCTATTAAGAAAAGAACCAGTTCGGGGACTCCCTATTTTATTTCATATTTCTGCACAACAGGGTATATACTAGCAACATGCAGAATTTGAAAAAAATCTGAATGGTTTGAAAATTCGAACAAACTGCCGCGATAGTCGTTAATGAAATTTTTATTTCAAAAGTTTCGGAATGGCAGAATCTCTCGGAAAATAGTAGAAAGGGGAATACCTCTCACGGTGTTTATACAATAATTATGAACTGTGTTTGCAATACACGTCTACTCATTAAACTCTTTAAATGAAATTTCACCTTTAAAACTTCAGTAAAAAACAAAACCATGACAGTCGGACGATCGGACAGACAGTCTACGGTAAGTTGACCGACCCCGACGTGTCATCATTGCCTTCAGCTGGTGACACAGAAACCGGTCCATACATTTATAAAGTTCTTAGAATGCATCGTACAGACGGACCGAATAATATCCGATACGATGGAATCGAGTAAATTATATGGTCACCAAAGTGCTATTACTACCATGCTATTTTTCAGTTTTATGTGTCTATAATTAATTATATCGTGTGCCGAAAATGTGACATTTGTACCCCATGTGACCTTGACCTTTTACCTTATGACCCAATTTAAACAGGCAGTCTAGTACATATGTTTTGTCATTATGTGAAATATAAGACATCTATCAAGTAAAGCAAACCTAATATGTCCCCCTATCCATCTGGTGGCTAAAAGCTTTTTGGAAAGTGTGACGTTTTCGTATGCACAAATTTTTTACATTCGTTTTTTAAAAAAATCGACATGTGAAGAATTCGTATCTACTGTCAGGGGGGGCTGAGAGTAAGGACGAATTATTCACAAATGTGTGACATATTCGTATGAAATTCCTACGAATTCCTCACAGGTGTGAAGAATTCGTAGTGTGAATAATTTGGCTCAACAATGCCTGGTCAACGTCATTCAAACAGGTGTAAGATTACTATAGAACGAAAATAATAGTCTTGTTACATATAAATATCACGTCTCTAAAAGATGGAGTGTAGATTTGAATACCATGTTCTCCAACCAAACGCTACTTGCTCTTTTACTTTTTGTCATAGTAAATAATAGTGGAACCACATCAGATACCGAGTACAGTAACATCTCCCTATTACGATCTCTAAAAGGAAGGCACATAGATTGTATTACATGTACATACAGCTTGCAGGTTAACTCATTTGCGCCCAGTGGATTCTTCAATGTTTTATATTGGATAAGTTCATTTTTGTTAAAGGGATGTCTGGTCAAACTTTTCGATTTCATTTTGTTTTATATTGAAATTCCTATTATAATGCATAATGCGGCGTCTGATCAGAGTCTACACTGTTTGCCTATGTCCCATATATGGGATGGTGGGCACAAATGGGTTAAAGCAAGGTAACAGTAAAACAGAAAGCTCCTAAATATTCACAAATACAGTGGAGAATCTGTTATTATTTCCCGTTTAAACGCATACGTAAGCAAACGCAAAGCACGAAAACGTAGGAAAGAACAACTTTTGGACAATTCTGATAATTATTGTTTATCTTGGTGGCAAACAGTTTGGAGCCTGATCAGACGCCGGGTTACCCGGCGTCTGATCTGGCTCTAAACTGTTTGCACTGCAAATAATAGTTTTAGCGTAAACGCGTTTATTGGGAAAGAATAACAGATTCTCCACTGTAACAGCAGTAGTAAGATGTATCCTTGTACAACCCCCATGATATCAAGTGATCAACTTATAATAACGATGCGTATTTATTGACAATTATAATAAGCCTGGAGAGACGCGTTCATTACTTATTATCATGATTTAAGTATCTCGTTGAGTGTATGAATTGCGGCCCAGGGCATTTTCGGGGCAGTAACTTCGTTAGTATAACGGATGAACTGCCTATATCAAAGAATGTTGTGCCATACATGCATTGCCTATTTATATTTATAGAGCCATACTTCAAGCATCTGTTTAAGCAAGAATCATTCAATGTCGGACATGTGGTACAGCAAAACCTCAATTAAACGACATACAAAATATATATCACAATCGGTCTTGCAGAAAGTTTGTACATTAATTCATTTCAGCAGTAATACAGAAAGCTCTTAAATAAGCTGTCAGTATTACCGCAGTCATGCATTAACATAAAACAACCATCTGCCTTTAGATATCGTTTTTGTACCAATTGGTGCCATAGCAGAGACAGAGGAGGTTCTGTAGGGGTTTTATCAAT
Organism: Gari tellinella; assembly: GCA_922989275.2. NCBI lineage: Eukaryota > Metazoa > Mollusca > Bivalvia > Cardiida > Psammobiidae > Gari > Gari tellinella. The sequence goes on from OV277866.1 coordinate 70,642,232, forward strand.
ATAAATGGTTCTTGCCACGATTGCTGACTTTCAACTAACCCTGTAAACTATTTACATGTGTATACTCAGGGGGCAAAATTGATACAGTTTGTGTCTGTAGTTAAAGGTAAATAAATAAACGTCGTGAAAGTATACAGCGTTAAACCCTATAGACCTGGAGTACATGTATATGGTTGACGGTAGATACAACATTTCTGTATCTCTATGCATATACGTACTGAACCTTATTATATTAAATTGATAATCGCAAGCGAATTGCCCTTCGAATTGCCATCGAATCGGGTGCTGCAGAATGCAAATCCTAAGCTTGAATATTTTTACGCGATTTTTCCGAAGCGGTTGTGACAAAAGTGGAATAGAAAAATTAACGAAGGCCTATTTGCATATATTTGTGAGATACACCATTCAGGCAAACTTACCCGAGGATAAAATAACTATTTTGAATCGCAAGCGAATTGCCATCGAATTGCAAGCGAATTGCAAGCGAATAGGAAAAATTGTTAACTTAATAAGGTTCAGTAATGTAAGAATTGCTACATGTAAATATAATACCGGTACAATAAAACGTCTTTATTACGACCGCTCAAAATAAGGCTAATTAATTTCATAAAAAACAGGTGACAGATGAAGGCAATGTGGAAAAACAGAAAACTTCTACATGTGCTTTCTGTTTTACCTTCATCTTGCTTTAAGAAGTCACAGGCCCAAACACCTGTTAATTCACCCAATTAAGTAGTTGTAGAGAGGTTTTAATGTACGTAAATGTTCATAGGAATGAATCTAAAAAAATCCTTTTTAATCCTTATCGTGCTACAGTGGAGAAAACGTTATTTGTCCCCCGTTTAAACGCAAAAGAATCGCAAACGCATCGCATTAAAACATTAAAATACAGCCAACGTTTCGAATTCATGTTATTGTTATTCCAAGTGGCAAACGGTTAGGAGCCTGATCAGACGCCGGGTCACCCGGCGTCTGATCTGGCTCCAAACTGTTTGCAATGGAAATAAACGTTTTAGCGTAAACGCGTTTATTGGGAAAGAAAAACGTTTTCTCCACTGTAAGAACGACATACGTTTGGATACACATTAGACGCCGCGTAACGGATCAAAATTATTTGGCACTGATATGCATGATTTCTTTAGTATAGATAGCTTAAAATGTAGGGTTTTCTTTTCGAATATGAAGCTTGTGAAGCAGACGAGAATTTAGCATTATAATGTTTAAGAAGTTTTTATTTTCGTTAAAACGTATGGCTTCGTAATTAATTTTGATGAACGCTATTCAGAAAACTTTGTTTTTGGTATATGTTGTTTTCTGCATTAAGCAGGCACTGCCTTTGAAAATCAATATTTTTCTAAAATATAATTGCTCACAAAATGTTATTGTAAATGATTATTCAGCCTGACTTAAGCTACCACCTGTTAGGATATATAAACATTGTCTTAAGCGCATGTTTTTGAGTGCATAATTGGTAACTATTTTTCTTCAGTGGAGGAATAAATTAAATGCGATAAAAAGAGTTACTTTGCGGAAAAGGGTTTAAGGCACTTACACAACTATGAATTGGGTTAAAATATAACTTCAAAGAGATGCGTTTATGCTACAGTGGAGAATCTGTTATTCTTTCCCGTTTAAACGCAAACGTACGCAAACGCAAAGCACTAAACGTAGAAAAGAACAACTTTTGGACAATTCTGATAATTCTTGTTTATCTTGGTGGCAAACAGTTTGGAGCCTGATCAGACGCCGGCGTCTGATCTGGCTCCAAACTGTTTGCACTGCAAATAATAGTTTTAGCGTAAACGCGTTTATTGGGAAAGAATAACAGATTCTCCACTGTAAAACAAAAGGTGTACATTGTCAAGTGTTTCTAATATTATACAAGAAGGTCGCGGTTGTCTGAAAGGATTTCCGTATTTATTTCTACCAAAATGACTGTTAAACATATATGACCGTATTTTGAGTTATATAAGTTTGTGCCAGTAACATCTTAAAGAAACCTTGGAATAGGATTTATGTGGTCATAGCTAATCCGATTTACAGCGTAAGTAAAGGGCACAGAACATTCGGAAGAATGAAGCAGGATTGATCGTGATATTACCGTATCAGTCGTAGAGAAAGCAAGACTCTCTGCGAAGCAAACACCGAAGCTCCAGACCAGCCACTGAATTCACTCAAGTCAGACATTCCCTTATTTCTTGAGTGATAACTCTGGGCCGCACGAATCGAACATAATACAAAAGTTTATAAAAATTATTTTTAAAACGTTGCTCAAACATACCTTGACGTTGAAGAATGGATTAATTCGAACTTCGACTAAATTCAGTACGACTGAATCTCGCAAGATAGAAACGTATCAGTTAACGACATTCTTCCAAAATACGCAATGCGTACTCCAATAACTAATGGCAAACCATTTAGATACAGACAAAACGTAAAGTATATCCTTAAAACCCGTAAATGTGTTAGTCTGAACATATTAAAAGCATACATGCATACCCTCTCCACACTGTACCGAATGAGGCAGAAAATTTATAATGCGGAACATTACCTTAGGAAGACTTTCATTAGATATGTCCATGTGTTTGCAATGAATTATCAATGGATATAGGCTTTTGGATATACTGATTTGCTTGCAAGGCTGAATTTCCCTGTTATAATTGAGTCTAATGTATGGTATTGAAAGGATTCATTTCAGAATACAGTATCAAAGACATTATTCTATCCCGTTTAAAGGTAACTAAACGAAAACGCAATTTAATAAATTGTAGGTTATAACAGGTTATTCAAAACTATACCGAATTATTATAATCATAGTAGCAAACAGTTTTGAGCCTGATCAGACGACGGATTAACCGGTCTGTGGTCTTGGTCCAAGCTGTTTGCAAAGGAAATACTTGTTTTAACACAAATGCGTTTAGTGGAAAAGAATAACTTCTCCGCTGTAATAACGAATGAGTACTCCAATGTATGGGATTCACTTTTATTTCAGTATATTTCTTATTACATTTACGGATGTGCCTGCTTCATCAATGTCGCTTTTTTATTACTTTGAATGCTTTTTGTCTTCATCGGTTTGTTATTTCCCGTTTAATCGTAATGCAACATGTTGTAATAACACGCTGGCATATTGTTCAAAAGTGTGTGTCATATACGGTGTTTGACCTGATTATTGTGTATTTGCAATGAAAACCGTTCTTTGAGTTAAAATATCCGTTACTCCATGTAAACACTTAAAGCAGTTTGAAAATAAAAACATCTTAATGCGCATTCTACTTTACATTCAGCCTGCTTTAAGCTACTATCTACTAGGCTATAGAAAACATTTATTTTGTTATATGGTTATAACTGTATGAATTGGGTTTATTGTCAGTGGTGCAATAAAGTAAATGCACTTAAAAGGCAATTCTAAGGGGAGGGAGGGGGGGGGGGGGGTTAATCGTGAACATTTATACAATCATTAATATACACCATCATGCATAAGTTCTTTATCGTAGAAGATGAAAGCTAATAGCATGCTTAAAGTAGGGCAGAATGCGTCCAAGGGTGTTTTATGCTTTAATTTCGATTTATTTTATGTTGTCACTATGCTTAAAATATTAGAGACATGCTATGGAATAAAGAGTTTAATTATAACATATGATTGATCGAATACTACATCACAATTTGATAGATACTACTATATTAGAAATATTAATTACTTTGCAATTGATAAAGGCATTTGACGTTTTGCCGGAATGCAATTGACAGCATACAAATAAATAATTCTAATCTCGGTGAAATGCATCGTGTCACAAAAATACGCGAGTATTTGCCGAAATGGCCATTAAATGTGATTTACTTTGACTCTATGAACGTATACAGATTACATCTCTTAATTAGTCTTGACATTAACCTTCTAAAGACTTACACAAATGTTCATATAGAGATACAGTTAGCGGCTTTTACTACCTAATTCATAAACATCGAAGAATAATCCAAGAAAACACCAATCAAGTGACAATCAATTTGTATACTCAGACGCCGAATAAATCGGCATCTGATCAGAATCTGAACTGTTTGCACATGAAAGGGCGATCGAATTTAGCACTTTAAAGGTAAACGGCTGTTCACATATTGACTGATCGCCATATTGCAAACATGAAGTTCAAAAACGGTTCATGGTATCACAGTGTCAACATTCTGGCCCGAAGACTTTCTTGAGTCAGAGATCAAGGTTATCCAGTCAGGTTTGTCAAAATCAATGCAGATTAATTGAATCAATAGATGATGCAACGGGGATCTCTAACGATCTGCACACTGCAGGTGAATATTTTATAACTGTTGCAAGTGTTTTAGATCAAGATGATACGCCGTGAAACACTACATCTCACCTGAATCCACATGTTTTAAGTATTTGAAAATATTTATTTTTTAAGTAAAAATCCTCATAGTCTTGAAATTCGCATTTTGGCAGTTACATCAACATATCCTTTGCAGTGTCAATCTATATAAATTGAAAAGAGTTTAAATACAATGCTGTTTTGCAGTTAAATCCAACCTAATGGTTCCAGGATAGTGTAGCCGTGTCGAGATAAACCCTTTCACTCTCAATTACGTCATAAAGCGTATTTGTTAACAGTTTGATCCTGATTAGACGCGTTGTCTGGGAGTCTGATCAGCATCAACACTGTTTGCTACTTGTTTTGAAACTACGTCAAGTATACTGCCTTAAATCTAACTTTGAAACGATATTGCAGACGAAAATATATTAGCAGACAACAATAATATTATGGCGGCGAAGGGGTAAAAACCTCACGATACATTTGATCATGAAACGGTTTAAGTCCTAAAATGTACATACACCAGTTTTCGGCATTGCGTATTCTAGATTTAAATGCATGTTTGAACCATTACCTGTTCTTCTACATAAGAACAACATGTGGATATTTAATTTATTTATTGAATACAGATAGCAGCTTACAGCAACATAAAGGTGAAGCAGAACTGTAAACAACAACAGCTTTCTGCTTCAAATTCACCCGGCTATAAGCGGTCGCAAACACATTTTGGCATGTTTGATCTGCACTAAAGCCTGTAGAGATATTGGTTAAAGTGCAATTAGACCTATATGTACTCCAAAGGCATGTTTTGGCACATATTAAGCGAACGACAACATTAAACACACGATAGCCGAAAACAAACAAACTCAATAAAAGTGTATAATAATTCCTCATTGATTGAAATTATCTTCTTTGATGTCAAAAGCTCATATGTAGCTGTTTAATCTCGAATCTTACAACAATATAAGAGTACATAAGTCTTTGATATTTTTCGTGTGTACAAAATGTAATTAGTGAAGATACCGTGGTCGGTCATTGAATATTTGCTTCAAAAGAGGTTTTGGCTTTGACTGTTGAACCTCAAAATACCTCATAGCATAGAACATATATACAACATTTGACCTCTAATCGGAATAAAGGATATTAAGATTGAAAACTCATTAACAAAAATATTTCATAAACTATTTGTAAATTAGATTGTGATTTGTTAAAAGAATATGAGACCAGATTCTTAACATTCTTTTAATAACAAACAGGAATGTGCAGACAGTGTGCTTCCTGACTTGATAGATTATTAAAGAGACATATTGACAGGAACTGAGCTGCGTGCTGCATGGTTAAACCTATATTAAAATATATATCGACGTCTGATCAGGATCCAAACTATTTAACATTCATGTCAATTATTTTGTAAGTCAAAACCTCATAGACTTTCCACTTGTAAGTTATGGCAGATAAAATACGAGTTTTTAAGCAGACAATAGTATGTCATTGACAGCGCAAGACGTATTGTTACGTCAAACGGGTATCAAAAGCATCAAAAGGGTTAATAAAACTAAAATCAAACCAATACAAGATACGTTCAGTTTTGTTCTGTTCGGTTCTATTATGTTCTTGATCTACTTGTTCAGCAACATTCACAGATTAACAATTTAGCTCTTTAAGAACACACGGTTTCTCAATTCTGGGTAACAGTAAAACAGAAAACTCCAAAAAAAGAGCTTATGTATAATATTGCTGTAGGTCATTAAGCATACCGTTTTGACCTATATAGACTGAATTAAACACGTTTTCTAATGGGAAATCTATCAAACCTGAACAATTGGTTCAGTCCGGGAAATAGGTTTTCAATGCTGGAAGGTTTATGTACCCAAAATGTAGGTTGAATGTAACGTCTTGTAAAAGCAAATAAAGTCGCAAAGAGTCGTCCAATCAGGATATTCACCGTATGTAATGCAAACTATGATCATATATCATCCTTCAGTTCTTGTAAATACATTGAGTGAATGGGTTACATCTTTCCTCAATAAAACAGTTCCGTTGAACAAATTAAACCATCCGCATAGAGATACCTGTTATGCTTTGACCACGTGCTGCTTACGAGCCATTTGGACTAGTGTATGCTTCCTGACAGGTTGATGCTTAAACCAGGCATACGGAAAAGCAAACAGTCCCTAATATATTTAAATGAACTTCATGATTTACCTTTATTCTGATTTAAGCCGCAAACGAATGTGAACGCTTTGGAAAATGGTTAGGTGAAATAAGCGGCCACAAGGTCACTCGACCTTAATTCTCCCAGTAGGGTACGCCTTATCCGTTTGTTTATCTTAATGCTATTAGGCCAGGTATGATAAGCATATTACTAGCTAATCTGGCAAGGGGGAAGTGCTTGCATTCTTAACCCTTTGTGCAGTTAACCTCACTTCCGGAGCAAATCCCTTGATAACCTCTTGCTATTTACCGTCAGTAAGATCGAATACCTCTGTAGAAAATGATGACATAATGAGCAAAAAGCAGTTTAAAGTATGTATTATGACTACTTATGTGTTTTAATTACCAGGTGTTTTTTGTAGCTGGCTGCTTAAACAAGCTGGAAGTTAAAAAACAACAACTCTAGGAGCTTTCTTATTTTACTTTCACCTACCCTTAAGCTGTCGACTTGACCTTGCCTTCTTTTGCTGGTCGAAATAGAACATCGTTACTGCATATTATAAATAAATCACTGAACTTGATATTGTTTTCATGTTCTGATCTCTCTAAATACTAAATACAAGGTAATTACATAAATCAAAATTTTATATACATAAATTTGCACCATTAAACACCCAATTATGTTTTCAATATGTTTCTGATATCTTAATGAATGCAATGATGAAGTAATGTGTGTTTAATCTGAGCTGATCTAATCTGTCTAAGTGGATGGTGGATAGAGACGTTAATGTCTGTATCCAAGTACAATTAATATTTATAAACGTTTACTTGTTACGCTATGTCTGGATATAAACTGCTTTACGCTCAAATCGACATCACCTGAGTCAATTTACCTAAAACTAGATTTGTGAATTAACCCATGTGTGCCCACGATCCCATATATGGGACATAGGCAAACAGTGTAGACTCTGATCAGACGCCGCATTATGCGGCGTCTGATCAGAGTCTACACTATTTGCTAAATAGGAATTTCAATGTAAAACAAAATGAAAATAAATTTTTGACCAGGCAACCCTTTGATAAAAAATGGTCTTGTCCAATATATAAACATGGAATAATTCACTGGGTACAAATGGGTTAAACGCACACTGCAAATGTGTAAGCAGGTGACGTCATTGCTGCGAGAGATCTAATCAGGATAACGCTTAAACAGACATACATTTCTGCTTTTTCTTTCGAGTTACATCTTTTTAAAATGCAGAAATATAAACGAATCTTTGGGTGGCCATAGTTGCACAGTTGTTACATCTACCTATTTATAGAATGCCATACGTAAAACAGCCGTCTTTTCTCTATGAGGGATGCAATGCAGAGACAAGTTGTTGCTTATCTGTAGCGAATCTATAATGATCTTTAATCATATTCTGATTGAGATGCAATAAAGCAGGAAAGTCAAGTACTTTCTGTCATGGTTTATGCTTACAGTGTCTCCACAATATTCATGCCAATATACAGTCGAACTTCGATATCTCGAACTCGGTTAAATCGAACATACCCGTATTTCAAAGTTTAAACGTGGCATAGCCACGTTTTAACTTTGAAATATCGGTATGTACGACTTAATAGAGCATGAACTAATGCATTTCATGTGTCGAACTATCGGATAGTTACGGTTAAGTAACTAAGAGATATCGAAGTTCGACTGTACAGTAACATCCCTCTATTACGAACACTATTTAAAATCAGATTGGTTGTTAATACCTTAGGTAGTAGACAGATGCTTACAAAACAAAATGGAAATAAAGCAGAAAGCTCATATGGGAGCTTTCCGCTTTACCTTCATCTCGATTTCAGCTATCACCTGTCTTTTATTATTTAGCTTTTTGTCAGTGGTTGCAGTTGGTTTTTTTGTTGTTATAATCAATAGTTATGCTGCTGCGAAATATATTGTTCCGGTTATACCAACATCAATTTCAACCTATTATTAGATTCATGTTTTATTAATGTCCAATACGTTTTAATCTGTATATACATGTACCATACACGAGAATCAAAATATTTTTACTCTGTTGTGGTGCCAAGCAAATTTGATCTGGATATTATTCCAGTCAGAAATGTTCAACCATGTTTAAGGTTACTTGGTTTGCAGGCTCTATCAAACAGAGACTAGCTTAGCAGCTGCGCCTTTCAGTTTCTTCTCTTACTCCTGAAATTACATCAAACCGTCTATATACTTGATAAGCATTAAACAATGTTCTAATTTTACCTTTAACGTGCATAGCGGAAATGAGTGTGGTAATATTTGTTTAAAACGGTTTGGATTCAGTGAGACTCGCCATCGCATATGGATCCACTCTGTTTGGCACACTGATGATATATTTGCAAACATATAACACTTATATACTTTGAGAATTGCTACAGAGAGACGAAACATGATTGGCGACTTTGTAAGAGGTTGGGTTCTATTAGGCTGATGCTCGTCCCAATTGAATTGGTTAGAGTCTAGCAGAATAGATTGGATCCAGATAAGCCAGCATAGAACTTCAGCTACTGATGTCCTGTCAGAATTTAAACTGTGTTAACTATTTCATTCACGTCTTAACAAAATACTTGCATATTTATCAAAATGCAGAAGACACCTTTTGAAGAAGAAATTCACGTCAAATGCTAAAAGGTCGAGTGTTTTACTGGATAAATATCGCGCCATACAATGATTGTTTAGCACTGATTTATACATGTAGGTGTAAATAGCCAAGCTATATGTAGGTCAGATTAATATTGAGCATCAATTGAAAAGAATACTCACTGGTAGTTTTAAAGAAAAAGTGCTGTTTAATTGAAAACGAAAACTATTAAAAATGTCACAGTCAATTGCGTGTTCTTCTATTAAGCATTTTCCGTATGTTACATGTGTATAAATAGATCGTAATAACATGCTTTTTTAGCACAGGTGTTTTACGGATTACTTCAATGGTACAGTGGAGAAAACGTTATTCTTTCCATATAAACGCGTTTACGCTACAACTATTATTTCCACTGCAAACCGTTTTGAACTAGATCAGACACCGGCGTCTGATCAGGTTCCAAACTGTTTGTCATCAAGGCTAAAATCAACTTTCAGAATTGTGAAAAAATTGTTATTTTCTGAATTTTAGTACAATGCGTTTGCATTTCGTTTGCGTTTAAACGGGACATAATAACGTTTTCTCTACTGTATTATGAAAGTTACTGTTCTCCTGCCGATCGCCACTTCACCAGTAATCACAAACAGTTTAGAACCTGATCCCACGCCGAGTAAATGGGTTCAAGGTGTTTGGCACTAATTGTATATTTCTTAAATTTAAAAATCACATTAGTTTGAAGTTAAGGAAGGTATTGTAGGGGATGGTTGAACATCTCTTTATTAGATCACCTGGCACGTAGAGCCAAGGTGAGCTATTTTGATAGTTCTGTGTCCGTCGTCCGTCGTCGTTCGTTCGTCCGTCCGTCGTTCGTTCGTCGTCAACAAATTCTTTAAACGACATCTCCTCCGAAACTACTTGATGGATTTTTACCAAACTTGGCAGGAATGAGGACCACCTCTTTCAAAGTTGTTCAAAAGGTTTTGATCCAATGCATATCTAGGTCACAGGAGCTAAAAATAATTTTTTTCAATGAAAACTTAAAAAATCGTCTTGTCTGAACGTCTTGTCTGAAACCACAGTACCCTGAGCTTAGATATTTGGCACAAAGCATCATCTTCAGGTCCTCTATCAAGATTGTTCAAATTATGTCCCTAGGGTAAAAAATGACCCTGCACATGGGGTCGTAATTTTACATATGGTTATATAGCGAAATCTTCAAACATATTTATCTCTGAAACTAATATGGCCAGGGCTTTGATAATTTGCATGGTGACACTTCGAGAAGCCCTTCACCGATATTGTAAATATGGTTTCGGTCCGTTGCATATCTATGTCACAGGGGCTAAAAAAGATTTTTATAAGGACAACTTGAAAAATCTTCTTGTCTGAAACCACAGTACCCTGAGCTTAGATATTTGGCATATAGCATCATCTACAGGTCCTCTATCAAGATTGTTCAAATTATGCCTCTTGGATCAAAACTGTCAAGGCCCTAGGGGTCGCAGTTTTACAAAGAGTTATATAATGAAATATCCTTCTCTGAAACTATTATGGCAAGAGCTTTGATATATAGCATTATGAAGTGACACATTTAGATGTTCTTTACCAATATTGCTGAAATGGTTCAGGTCTGTTGCATATCTGGGTCACATTAGCTAAAATAGATTTTTTGTCAATGAAAAGTCTTCCTGTCTGAAGCCACCCATGTACAAAATATTTGACAGAACACTTAATTTTCAACTTCATCAGCAAGATATTTGAAATATGTCTCTGGGGTTAAAAATGATCCCACCCCAGGGGTCATGTGACCCTTGTGTTGGTTTTTCCAGGTGAGCGATATTTAGGCCCGCATGGGCCTCTTGTTTACTATTACAGCGAGTACTTTAAAACGGGTGATGTATTCAAATTAAGGTACAGTGTACACATTATGGCAATCAAATGTATTATGTCTAAAATAGAAACAAATAAATTATATTACAAGCATGGTGTTGCGGCTTTAGAGTTGACAAACCATAACGTTCTATAACCGTATTTAAGTGAAGAAGCATACTTAAATCGGAAATTGACCAGTTTAGAATCGGATCAAATGTTGGAGTTTCTGATCTATATCTAACGTAGCGTCTGATCCAGACCCACACATTTTGACATTCGTATCAATATTTTTCCGTCAAACTTCAAAAGTGTTATTTTTAAATAGAATTGATAATGTTTACTTTTTAGGAGACGATATTGTGAATATTTAAATTGGTATATATTAATGAATAAGTACATTAAGGGTGAATATAATACATGTTCAAACTGTAAAGAAATGTGTCGTTCTAAAAGTAACGAACAAATGCTTCTTTCAGAATTATGCAACTTGTGCCAATGGATTTCTTGCTCATGCACAACGAACTCTTCACGGAACTGCAAATACTTTGAGTCAAACCAGTCACCGATAACGCCCCCATTGTACAATGTTATCGCCTTCTGCCAGATTACCGTCTGCAGATATTTTACAACTCTCATTTGAAGGCACTTTGAACATAAACAGTGGCGAATACGTTATTCTTTACAAATAAACGCGTTAACGCTGAACAATTATTTCCATTGCAAACAGTTTGAAGCCAGATCAGACGCCGGTTTACCCGGCGTCTGATCAGACTCCAAACTGTTTTCCACTCAGATTAAAATGAATCGTGATACATTACAAAACGTTGTAATTTTCTACATTTTATTGATATACGTTTGCGTTTCGTTAGCGTTTAAAATTTCAAGAATAACATGTTCTCCACTGTACCTGATTCAATCTAAAGGATGTGATAAAAAGTTTCAACTCAGATCTGCCGCCGACTTAAAGGAAAATTCGTCTCAATGCAAACTTTTTAAAGATGCCAGTCATGGAAAAAGTAAATCTAGCTAACATTTACAGTGGAGAAAACGTTATTCTTTCTCGTTTAACCCTTTCCCTTATAAAAGCGACTTTTAGCGCATTCATTTTATTCATCCGCCAAAGAAAATAGTTCAATTTTATACTGCCATGAATTTGAACTATAAGAAATATTTTCTATATACTAGCAGATAGTAACTTAAAGTAAGCTGAAAGTAAAGCAGAATGTGCCCTATTTTTAATAGGTCACATATGTTAAATACTAGAAACATGCTATTGGTTAAAGGGTTAAACGCAAACGAAACGCAAACGCAAAACGCTTAAATGTAGGAAATTGCAATATTTTTTCTTTTTTGTCTAAGTGGCAAATAGTTTGGAGCCTGAACAGACGCCGGGTTACCCGGCGTCTGATCAGGCTCCAAACAGTTTGCAATGGAAATAATAGTTTTAGCGTGAACGCGTTTATTGGGAAAGAATTACGTATTCTGCACTGTATGATACATGTACAATGACGTTATGTAACGTTGGTGTCACTTGGAAAAGAACAGGTTTTATGAATCAATGTGAGAATTTTCGCTACATATCGGTCGTGCATTTTTTATTTTGCAAACAGTTCAGACAACCTGGTTTCAAGCCAGGATCCAGTATACTTGTTTTTGTTTTCATTTTTATGTTACTAGAATGCAAGAACTGTGAATATTGTTTGTGCTGACGATATTTTTACAACATATGTTAAAATAGTATGTGATCGCACCTTCACTGTTACATGTAGTTTGCAAAAACATTTGGTCCATATCAGATCTCGTAACGCGGTGTCTGATCGCGATCCGACTTTCGATAATCGCCTTTAGGTTTCTTTACTTAAAAGCTATACATATCTAAGAACACATTTTTGTAGACGGCAATTTCAAAGTAGACGATATTACAGCAGGATAAGGGTTAAAGGTACATGTACAGTGGAGAATCTGTTATTCTTTCCCATTTAAACGCAAACGTACGCAAACGCAACGCACTAAAACGTAGAAAAGAACAACTTTTGGACAATTCTGATATTTGATGTTTATCTTGGTGGCAAACAATTTGGAGCCTGATCAGACGCCGGGTTACCCGGCGTCTGATCTGGCTCCAAACTGTTTGCACTGCAAATAATAGTTTTAGCGTAAACGCGTTTATTGGGAAAGAATAACAGATTCTCCACTGTAATTGGTAATTACGATCGATGATACCAATCGATGTGTTATAACCCCTTTAGTATCAACCGCAATTAAACGGACTTGTGTGGACCGAATTCAGGCGGGGCTTATAAAGCGGATGGTTTAATTAACAAATTACTCCATACATGAAGATACGCATTTTACACCCTTAGTTTATTTCTTCGCTAAAGAAAATAGTTCCTATCTATAGAATCATGAATATATATCGTCAGAAATATATTCTATATTCTATCAAATGGTAGCTTAATGCAGGCTGAAAGTAAAGCAGAATGCGCCTTAAAGACGCATTCTGTTTTACTTTTAATCTGTTTTACATGTAAGTGGTGCCCTATTTTCAAAAGTAGGAAAATGCTATGGGGTAAAGGGTTTAAATGACAATGGTGTGATAAAACTGAATTCTGAGAAGTCCTACACAACTAAAGAATCTGATGGGCGAACAAATGTTCGTCTACTTCATCTGTAACCATTGAACGAATTTAACAGTTTTGCAAAGGAGAAACAGTAAAACAGCTTTCTGCATTACTTTTATCCTGAATGAAACTGCTACAATTGTACCTTTTTAACAACAGTTCCATTTTTTTATTGAATTTACATTAAGCTTTCATGGGAATGTCTCAATCGGATAATAGTGCGTCGATGCTCCAAAGGTCACTGCACTTTACGGGAAGAAGAAGAAGAAGAAGAAGAAGAAGAAGAAGAAGAAGAAGAAGTAGAAGAAGAAGAAGAAGAAGAAGAAAGTAGACGAAGAAAATGAAGTAAAAGAAGAAGTGTAGAAGAAAAGAGAAAGAAGAAGAAATTAGGAAGAAGGAGAAGGAGAGAATAAGTGTAATAAGAAGAAGGGTGCCAGACCGGACGATATCTGTTTTTATAGCGCGTACTGTAATCCATTTCAGCCAATGGAGAATCTGTATCATTCCAATAGAATAGTCCTGTAATTACTAACAATATCCCGAACATTAGATAATAGTGGCATCATGATGAATATGAGCCAAGATAAAGAAAGATAAATGATCCAAAATGGGGTTGTACATAGACAATATAATAGGGCAGAATCTAACGAAAGTTCTTACAGTAGAGAAAACGTTATTCATTCCCGTTTAAACGCAAACGAAACGCAAACGCAAAACACTAAAACGTAGAAAAGTACAACTTTTTGACAATTCTGACTTTTCATTTTATTTGAGTGGCAAACAGTTTGATCAGGCTCCAAACTGTTTGCACGGGAAAAAAATGTAGTAATTCTAGCGTAAACGCGTTTATTAAGAAAGAATAACGTTTTCTCCACTGTATCCCTTTTGCTGCTGTAATATCGTCTGTTTAACATACATTGTTTGCTTTTATTACTCAAAGCAAGATGTGTGGGAATGTTGACAAAAGAAACATTAACACCGGCGTCAAAGATGTTCAATCCCTGATCAGAGGCCGCATAACGCGGCGTCAGATCTGGACAAAAACTGTTTACAAATGTTAATTAATTCGTGTAAGTTTGAATTTCAAGGTAAAAATCAATGGTCGTTTATTTACTTCACGGCTATGATACATTTGTAACGACTGCTTAACCCATTATATACGACTTTTCTACGATCTTGATTTATTCGTTCACGTTAGAAACAAATCCACATTATATCCCCATACATATGTATCGTCATTGCAGATGTTACATGTAGTTTAAAATATGCTGAAAGTGGCCATCTGGCTTCAAAATTAGACACGAACTTAATGGACAAATTGTTAACAACGGTCAACTGCAAAATATGTGTCTTCAAATTTATATCGAAGCCAATCTGACAGAAGAAACATTGATAAGCAGCCAGTGTTACTAGTTGTTAGCCATTATAAGTATTACCAACGTATCGTAACCAAAACATACCATTTGAACACCATGGGGCCAATTAGGTTTGCTTTGATCACAGGAATTAATCATGACAAAACAACAGACATGTGAAGGCAGGAGGCCAGTTATAATCTCTCGAATCGTACACGGGTGCATGCCGAATCGATAAGCGTGCATCGACATCTAACCTCCTGCAACACAGTCTACTTATAGAGTGTCGTCGGCATATACATGTATATATTTACAGTAAAATCTTTATATTACGACCACTTAATTATGTTAATTACATGTATCACTTGTTTAAGGCAGAGCCTGATTAAGGCAATGTGAACGTAAAACAGAAAGCTCCTTCTGGAGCTTTCTGTTTTACGTTCACCTTGCTTTAATCTGTGAATTGTCTTCTATGCAAACAAATAGCCTTCTTTTTTCGTTTTCGTACAGTGGAGAATCTGTTATTCTTTCCCGTTTAAACGCAAACGTACGCAAACGCAAAACACTAAAACGCAGAAAAGTGCAACTTTTGAAAATTTCTGATACTTCATGCTTATCGTGGTGGCAAACAGTTTAAAGCCTGATCAGACGCCGGGTTACCCGGCGTCTGACCTGGCTCCAAACTGTTTGCAATAGAAATAATAGTTTTAGCGTAAGCGCGTTTATTGGGAAAGAATAACAGATTCTCCACTGTAATAGAGAGGTTTACTGTATGTATAGTGGAAATAGGTTGCTGTCCTGTTCGTTTGCATTTAGAGTAGTAGAATTAAAAAAGATGAATCCTGATCAGCCGCCGATGTACTCAGCGAGTGATCAAGATCCAAACTGATTGCGGGGAATATCAGTCGATCTGTTACATGTAAGTGCATGACGTTAGATCTAATCAATGGAAATATATCATAGGATCAAGTTGAATGTATTATTTCACAGACCGTTAATCTCAACCTTGTATTTTGGTTGTAGCGCAGACTTGGACTACATGTCGTGCTTAAAATCCAATGAAGCATAGCGTTTACTAGTCTAAAGTGGACATTGGCAAACAGTGCAGACACTGATTAGACGCCGCTATATGCGGCGTCTCAACAATGTCTGCCCTGTTTGCTATATCATATGAAACATTTTTTTCTGTATGGAAAAAAGTTGCAGAGTCTTTAGATCACCTTTATATATCTACAATGAAATATTCAGACAAGTTTACATGGAGAGTGTATTGCAATATCCAGGCATATTTGGGTTAACATCATTTGAAACAAACGTTCATCATGAATGTTTGACAATGTTTGAAAACAATTTGTTTAATAACCCTAATATTTTTCATATGTATATTTTACTACAATATTCCATGAAAGAAGATTTTTCTCCCGAGCAATCATGCAAATCAGGCTGCAAATAAGAGGACGTAGACAAATCTCTTATAGTTTAACCCATTTGTGTCCCCTGGTTTCTTCCATGCTTATATATCGGACTAGTCCATGTTTTACCTAAGGGGTGCCTAGTCAAAATTGTCAATTTTATTTTGTTTTATATTGAAATTCCTATCAACAAACAGTGTAGACTCTGATCAGACGCCGCATGATGCGGCGTCTGATCAGTGTCTACACTGTTTGCCTATATTCCACTTACCGGGTATGGGATCGTGGGCACAAATGGGCTAATGCCTAACGTTACATCATAATGTCGTCATGATACAATACTTAAGGCCTTTGGCTACCGGAAGTCGGTCTTGCGGGCGAGCGGATATGCGTCTTGACGACACAGACTGTTTTCGTACGTGTTTATACTAGAAAATTTTATATAAAGGAAATGTTGATACGAATTAGTATAATCCTTCATAGCGCAGTTAGTATAGTGGTTGACTAGCAATCAAAAGGTCATAGGTTCGAGACCCATCCGATCCAAATATTTTTTTAGTGTCCGATTTATTGACTTGTCAATCCATAACGCAGTAATCAAGAGACATGTTATGTTTAGTCTTCGTTGATTAGAACTAGTGATGTTTACGGTCCAAGTATATGTCCACTTACCTGTACGTTTTAGTTTAATGACTTACAAGTCAATTAAATCGGTATACATGTAAACGATTTGATCGAACTATAAAGCCACACATTGAAGCTTATCAATACGCTAACCTTTTCAAGATCGATATTGCCCATTATAATTATGTTAAAACAATATAATAAACCTTGTATGCAAGTCCATGAATAAATAATAATGCATTTTAATGACAAAGGTTTAATTCTAAGGTAGGTAACTGTATCTAAACAACAAATATCCCACATTTTAATAAGAAAATATGTTATTACAACAAATCCTGACTGTAATATTTTCTAATTTTTTCAGACTGACTAGTTCATCAACCATATATTTGAATAAAATGAAAACAAATATACATTGAATGAGTCAGTTTTTGTAATTCAATTTTTTAGCATTTTGCAAAATTTAAATAGCTGATAACATCTTTCTGAACACCTTTACTCAAAATGTTTTTAGCTTTTCTAGTAATGAATGTTGTGGACTACTTATTGGATGAGAATTATAGTCATTAGCTTTATTCATTTTTAAGAAAAATAAAATCATCAAAATTCTAGGTTTTTGTCAGAAAAAAGACCTTAAAGACAAACCACACGATAAATGTTGCCTATATTTACACACATTGTTTCTTAGGCTATTATCTTTCTTCATGAAAAGTTTCATAACAATCGTATGGAAACTACGCGCATATGCGAAGTACCTTAAGTAATTGCGAAAAAAAAAAAAATATCAATTGATCATATTTAGTCAATAAGATCAGTTTTAGATTAAAAATAGTTATTGAAAATTTGATCATGTTACAAGAGAAGTCTTGTTACATCACATTGATGCTGATTTCTTTATTTTAGTTTGATAGATTTTTTTTCTAGAGATGAATAAAACATAAAAAACACTTATGACAAATCGTTTTCCTAATAGCTGAGGAAAAAGTGAAAGTAAGGTCGTTTGGATTATTATGTCAATTGGTGCTCATGTCATAAATAGAATATTAAATTATTGTGTTGTCAGCATTGACTTTTTTGAAACTCGTTTGGTAAATATGTTGCGAATCTTGGCCTTATCCAACTCGTTCAAAAAATTCAATACTAATACACACTATATCCTCTACATATAGAAACTAATACCATTTTGTAATCAGGAAGCATTTTCAGGAATACAATATAGCACAACCAAGTGGTATAAAACTGAGTTGACATGTTAGTATACTCGACATATGTCAATAGTATACCGGCGATGAGTACACTTGTTCTATGTAAACAGTGTAATACTTTGAACAAAGGACTCCTAAAGTACAGTGGAGAATCTGTTATTCTGTCCCGTTTAAACGCAAACGTACGCAAACGCAAATCACTAAAACGTAGAAAAGAACAACTTTTTGACAATTCTGATAATTCTAGTTTATCTTGGTGGCAAACAGTTTGGAGCCTGATCAGACGCCGGGTTACCCGGCGTCTGATCTGGCTCCAAACTGTTTGTAGAAGAAAAAATAGTTTTCGCGTAAACGCGTTTATCGGGAAAGAATAACAGATTCTCCACTGTATCCATCTGATTATGGTATGCACTGTTTGCCATTTTGCAATTTATTATTAATATCAACATTGACTAGTCAAAAATGGAGTAGACCTAATTGTTGAATGTTTCAGGGATAAAAAAGATAAAACATCGAAAATAGTCAGTTAGGAATTATCGTTAAGGCGGAAATATATTGGTTAACTATAGGCGCAATCTGTTTACTTTTTGTCTGCTTTCAGCTATTATTTGCTAGGATTTCGAAAATATTTCGTTTGGTCCATGTTTATGACTTTATAAATTGGAACTATTTTCTTCAGTGGCTGCGCTGAAAGACGATTCTATGGTGTACATGTACATGTAAAGGGTTCAAGTGACGTCTTGGTAATGATTATTATGTTTTATCAACTCTTTAATCTGATTAAATGGCACGGACGATCGGTGTGACAACAACTGACTAATATATCAGAGATACACCGAAATAAGCGCTTACCATTGTACAGAAATAAATACCAGTTGAAATAATAACATCATTGACAGCGTGATAATTGAATTGCTATCGCTTCCATCTAACCGAGTACCGGGGAAAAAACGTGAGCTATCATCGAAATTTCCCAGGAAATTACTTTAATAATAAATTACTTAGATCGTTTTCTTCTATAAAAGACAGCGGGTCTCGTGATAATGTCGCGCGCTGGTCAATCATCTCTTCTCGTCCCTACGTCAATTTAATCCATTCATGCACCGAATTCTTCAATGGTTTCCGCTTTGTGATGGGGGGGGGGGGAGTATTTTATTATCAGTACAGGCGAACTTCGATATATCCACTCGCTTAACTAGACCTTCCTGAATTCTACAGGGGGATTTCATTACATGTATCTCGACCACGCTGAAGCCGAATATACTTGTATAGTTATTGAACGTTAAAACTTTGCTTGTGCACTTTTAAACATGGATATGTTCGACCTATCGAAGTGAAACTGTTTTTTAGGATGTACTGAACACATTTTGTATTGTTTTCTTTTTAAAAGAAATGAGATAAAACAAAAAGTCCAGACCCTCATGACCCTTCGTAATTTGTTGTCCCTCATAGCAGTATACACTGTATGCAAATGCTTACGTTTCGGGATGCTCTGTATTCATCAGTGCGTTTCATATGAGCAACGAAACGAATTCTTTATTATACACGGCGTTGTACAGTTTATCGAAACAAAATACAGACAAAACCTTATTAAAGTACAGACTATGTTACTTTTTTATTTAAATAAAAACAACATGTTCAATTGTATCTGAATTACAAACAAGTTGGTGCCTGATCCAACTTCCGGGTACCCGGCGCCTGTTACAGTGGAGAAAACGTTATTAATTCCCGTTTAAACGCAAACGAAACGCAAACGCATTGCAATAAAATGGAGGAAATGGCACATTTTTGACAATTCTGACCATATATTTTAATCTGAGTGGCAAACAGTTGAGAGACTGATCAGACGCCGGGTTACCCGGCGTCTGATCAGGCTCCAAACTGTTTGCATCGGAAATAATAATTTCAAACTAAACGCGTTTATTGGGAAAGAATAACGTTTTCTCCACTGTATCAGGCTCCAATCCGATTGCAATGGAGATTAAGCCTTTCAGAATACATTTAAATGCATTTAATGGGAATGAAAAGAGTTTTCGGAATTGTATATGTATAATCAAATGGCAGGTTTGAACTTTTCACGTTTTCAATATTTCCACAGCATTTTCCCTAAATTACGGTCAAAACTGTTTCCACTAAACATCACAAGTGTTTATCTAATGGATACTCATGTCTGCATTTTGTGATCTACTGTAACATTTGTTTTCAGCAGCCATATAACGAAACATTAATATCTCTAAAAACGGACTATTTATTGACGGATTGTAATAACGCAGACAGCTTTAGCAAAACCACTTTGCAGTATTCTGCCCTGCATTTAACTGCAACGTGTCCATTTACTGGATTACCACTTAGCACATATTAATTCGTATATCATAACAAGAAAATAAAGTTTCCAAATATCAATGAAGACGGATTTATTTATTTTTTTCAAATAATAATTGTTTTCCATTTAAAACAGTTAATTAAAGCTTATACTTGTACCTAAATTCAAAACGTATTTAATTGACTGTAAAAATAATTAACAGAACCAAGTTGCAGAAAAAAACTCCATAACAGTTCATGTCGACATAGTTTATATTGACAGATTCTTCGTTAACAATGAACAGCGCCGTAAACTTTTAACTCTTATAGATACGAACGCTTACTGATTTTACAATGAAAATCTTTTTCAAAATAAACGCGTTTATACGAAAACAATTTTGCTCACTGCAAACAGTCTGACGCTAGACTAGAATGTGGGTAACCCGGCATCTGATCAGGCACCAAAGGGCTGACACTCATATAACAATACATCACCAACATGTTTAATAATCTGTCATTTCCTACATTTTAAATGCCATTTCGTTTGCGTTTAAACAGGAAAAATAACGTTTTCTCCGCAGCAACATGTAGGATTGAAATTATTCTTTAGTGAGGAAGTTATTCTGTCTAACCCTCTTGTGTGTATACCTAAAACTGGCGCACAGTGACAACAATGTGACCTAAGATGCCAAATATCTCGTCTTCTGATCAGATACACAACTATTTAACAGATTTAACAAGGAGTTGTGTGTGTTTTGTATCATTTCAGTACGAAATAAAAAGTTTTTGCAGTGTATATAAGCTTTGTTAATTTTTTTGGGCGAGGGCGTAATTTCAGAGTTCCGCAGTCTAACATGTATTGGGCGAAATTTGAATAAAGAAACAATGTGAACTTTTTATAGCAGCCGTTTACTTAATGCATGACAATGTTATGCAAACGGCTTCCCTAGGTCCTTTAGGAATCCCCTGTATTACCTGTGCTCTGTATTAAGACTACATAAATGTACTATACGTTGAGTTGTTGTCTACTACAGTGGATAATCTGTTATTCTTTCCCAATAAACGCGTTTACGCTAAAACTATTATTTGCAGTGCAAACAGTTTGGAGCCAGATCAGACACCGGGTAACCCGGCGTCTGATCAGGCTCCAAACTGTTTTCCACCAAGATAAACATGAAATATCAGAATTGTCCAAAAGTTGTTCTATTCTATATTTTAGTGCTTTGCGTTTGCGTACGTTTGCGTTTAAACGGGAAAGAATAACAGATTCTCCACTGTACAATATTGTATTGTAAATTTCAAGTTAGTGTTTTACAGTGCCCCTCTCTACAACAGTCCACCTTACAACAATGCTTCCACTGATGCTTAAACAATACATTAATTTTATCTAAAGCTTTCAGTACTGCAAAAACGTCTGCCCAAAATTGCCGTGTGCTTTCAAAAATCATGTTAAAAAGTTACGTGTTGGGCATTTTGACAGAAGAAACACAAAGACGAGTGGCAAACAGTTTGAACCCAGACCAGACGCCGCCTTTCGCTGCGTCTGATCTGGGTTCAAACTTTTTGCAAAAGCAAGTACTTTAATGATATTGTCCACACCCTACTTGTATAGCAACTCCATTTCTGTAATACACAACACCATGTCTCCAAATTGGTGTTGTTTTATAAAGGGAGCACTGCAGTTTCATAAACATATTCCGGTATTGCTCATGAACAGACTCAATTAAACCAAGTTTGAAATGTTTCATATTTGCTGTGTCTTCGATGCTTTCAATGTGTCCCCCTTTATTGAGAACTGTGTAATGGAAAAAAAATCTGAACATTTCTTTGTTAAACAAAAAGTCACAATAATACGCCAGAATTGTCTTGAGACATGTTTGAATGCGCAATGATAGAACTAAGGGCATTTCAGAAAACTGGTGAATATTTCTATTACCGGTTTTACCGTAATAACGACGGAACTACTACAGAGTTATTCACGCTTATTTATTGAATGCCCATCTTTAATAGGGTGGGCCCTAAATATTTTTGCAAGGTATTTTTATAATAAAAACAAATGATCAAAACACATGTTTGCTAATGATAGATAAATAAATCAAAGCCCATTTAAAACCCACGATCTTAATATCTGCAATAATGTCGCTATCTATAAAGTTATGTTTTCGTTGATCATAAAAGAATTATGTTTATCAAGCCTTTAATGCAAAGCCTGTTTTGAAGACAGTTAACCGCTTAACCCATTACCCCATAAAATCGCCTTTTTACGCGTCTAGTTTATTGATCCATTGAGGAAAATAGTTTAAATTTACACAATTATTAAAATGTACCTTAAGAAATATTTACTACCTTCTAGCAGATTTTTGCTTAAAGCAGACTGAAAGTAACGCAGAATGCGTCCTAAGTTACTTGTTTTAAAACTAGAAACAGGCTATGGGATTATTTGTTAAAAAGATTGAAAAGTAAAGCTGAATGCGCCTTAAGGCGCATATTGCTTTGCTTTGAGTCAGCTTTAAGCTATTATCTGATAGTTTAAAGCAAATTATCTTATGATACATATTTATTACTGCATAAATTGGATCTTTTTTCTTCAGTGAAGGAATAAATTAAATGCGTTAAAAGGCGTATCTATTGTGTATTGGGTTAACAAAAAAAAGATACGAGTGTACATTTGTAAGATCCTTATATAATGCTGAGCAACTCGGCGTTTATATAGAATCAAATTTGTTTATAAATATCAATGGCATTTTACTTGGTTGTAAACGATTAAATAAAATAAACAAAAGTATTAATACAAACCTTCCTATGAACATTAATTCCAAAAACCAATTTTATAAAACAAATATATAAACGTCACAGAGGGGAATAATACCGATTCGTTCAAACACAAGTTTATCACTCATTCCGTCTTCCGACAAACTAGTGTAAATATGTAACAATCACATTTCCAATATCCCATTCATAGTATACGTGTACATGACTCAGTGGCAAAACTGTAACTAGCTACTTATTGTGTTTTATGCAATCCAGTTCGGAACAATTAGGCGTAATTATTATTGGTCATAAAGTAACACGCCGCCCTATATCCACTATCGGCCCATGCCAGCAGCTCTGTGCTAGAACTGTGGGAGATACATTGGCGATTACTCGGGTTACAATACAAACTCATCACTACTACAGCGGCCTGGCACAACTGTACTAAGAGAGAAAGATCTGCAGTGTAACCGTCGACAGCTTCTGTGTTGCCAGCGAATCAGAAAGTATAGTAGATACAAGACATTGAAAACGTCGTTGAAAGAATCCAATGAGTAAATGTGAATGAATGAAAACTATAACAGTATGCCTTCTCTTGAGCGACAACATAAAATAACTAACACAGCTATTAAAAACCTGGTTGTAGTAATCTGTCGTAAAAGAGCAAATACAGTCGAAATTCGATATCTTGAACTCGTTTAAATCGAATTATCCAATATTTCGAAACACGAATTTGCCTTATTTCAAGCTTGGTTTAGGTGAACATACCCGTGTTTCAAAGTTAAAACGCGGCTTACCGCGTTTTAACTTTAAAATACGGGTATGTTCAACTTAACCGAGTTCGAGATATCGAAGTTCGACTGTAGTTAGTGTATCTGATAAGATACGAGCGTAAACAATGTTTTATTGTGCAAAAAAAGTTAGTGTCTAAATGAAAGGAGTCGATATATAGACTCGTTGCTTAATACCTGAGTTCATCTTACCTTAGTTAGCTTTTCGAATAATTCATAAAACGTAACTGTTTTTGTAATATTATATCATCTGTTTATTGCCTACCTGGCTTAATTTGTCAACTGTGTCACCCATGACTCCAAATGTACTCACTTGTACGCATTTAATTTATTCCTCCTCTGAATAAAATAGTACAGATTGTAATTAATGCAGGTTGAAAATAAAGGATAATACGCCATTTATGTGTATTCTGCTTTCCTTTAACCCTGATATAAGTGGTCGCCCGTCTACAAACTAAAAACATGCTATGGGATAAAGTGTTGAACATTTAGGTATTAAAAACACAATAGCTGTCACAGCGGCATGGCAATACTGTATTAAATTATAAAGTTCTCTTTAAATGACCGAAGCCCATTATACAGTGGAGTAAACATTATTCTTTCCCAATAAACGCGTTAACATGCTTTTCACAATAACTCAATAATCATATATCATAACCAATAATAGTAGTTTTAGCTAAAAATTTTCAAAGATTTTATTCATGTATCCGTAAAGTCAATTGACCTAGATAATATCCGAAAATAGGGCTACTTTTACATATGATTATTTGCCAAAGTTATACTGAATTCATGTATCGTCATCAAGTTTTCGAAGTGTTAATGTTGTTGTATATAACAAAAAACTGATTTCAAATAATACATTAAAACAACTTGGCCAACCTAAATTGGGAAGATCCTTGTCATAAACATGTCAACGGGGATCAGACAGTACGTCGTCATTATTCAGCTATGTTTGACCCGAGCTAACGAAGTGTTAAGCCAAGGGGAGATACTCAAGACTTTCACCTACCTTCGACTACCTCTACCCTTCTTCGAATAAAGGCCGTATAATACAAACGGAATATCACCACATTGTGTGATCCAGAGTCTTGTATTAGTTCGAGTTGGTTGTGTAATCAAGAAAACTCGAGAGGCGTAGCCTCGAGTTTGATCTGGATTACACAACCAACGAGAACTGATACAAGATCCCGGATTACACACTGTGGTGATATTGATAATTCCTTTTATTATTTACCCAAACTGTTTGGGACTAGACCTATATCTATATGATGTTCAATCGAATAATTAAATATACGCTTACATGTAGGCCCCTATATTTAAAAGTTCTGCGTTCATAATGCAATCTTAAACTATTTATGGAAGTCATGTGACCACCAATAAATTACGTCATTATTTTTTGATGACGTACTGTTTTGTTTTAGATTGAATCCTTTATTTAAGAAGTGGCGTTTTGCAAATAACGGTCATTTAAGCTTTAAGAGAATGAATAGAACTGTTTTAAGCGTTAGTCTTTGGAGGAAAACATTAGTGAAAGTGGGTGTTGTTGGTTATTCACGCTTAAAAGGGACATTAACTGTTCAATTTTCAACGCTTAGTTTCAACTTTCTTTTTAAAAATAGCATCGGAACCTGGAATTCCGAAACGTTACGCACAACGCATCTTTTTTTATAAATAAATCGTGTACAACTTGTGTACATAAAAGCAGTGACGTCAACATTGTGTAGTATATATGTCATCAAAAACGGACCATCTGATACGGAAAAAGATTGTTGGGCCTGTATTTGCTTGTTTTTAGAAAAGGTATATAATAAAAGTTTTTTTATAGTACATACTCTTTAAGCGTTAAGACACAGTGCCGTCTACAAACAATGAGTGTGTTTCAGATATTAGATTTGAATTTTCTAAATAGTTGTTCTAAATAAGATAAGATTCTCAAGTAGTGGGGGTTTGGGTCCCGGTGGGGCGGCGCGTACGGCGGACTCTCTTTTTGATACGTTTTGGTTACGTGTTGCTCTTTTAGCCTTTGTCAGTTGAGGAAATTAACATTTTTGCGTCCAGTGGATTCTTCCATGTTTATGTTTTGAATAATGTCTTTTATCTACCAGGTGCCTAGTCTAAATTTTCAGTTCTTTCTTTTTTATAATGAAAGTCCTATCAGCAAACTGGAAACAGTGTATACTCTTATTATGTGGCGTCTGATCAGAGTATACACTGTTGTATGTACCATATATAGCTTTGTTGCCTCAAACGGGTTAAATACAAGGGTTAAAAATGGCAGACCATAGACAATTGAAAGAAACCTTATTCAGGCTGTAAAATAAATTTAGGCCCTAATTGAACTTGATGGTAAATGCCACCAAGGTCGTTCTTGATTTGAAAGGGGTAAAAACCTCATGTCGTTCTCGTAAATAATTTCGCACTTTAGAGCGTGTTGCGTTCATGCATTATCAAGTACGAACTGTTACAGACGAAATGGGCTATACTAAATTACAAATGTCGTTTCCAAAGTGGTGTTTGTCAATGTTGTCTCTGTTAAAAACAGGACTACAATTAATGTATAACACCAGTATTTAACTAATTAACATTTGAAACATGAAATGGACAACTTCACATTTGGATTACGTATTGTCCATTTTTGACTATGAATATAAAACACCACCTCTTTAACTATTTATTCGATACACTTTAAATGGACACTTCCAAATTCCAATTAAGTTCCGTCCATTTTACTATTGCTTTTACTATTTAGGATTGGGTTTATCAATTTGATACAAATGATAAACAGTTGAGACCCTGATCAAAAGAGTTCTGTAGGACCTACACTGTTGGTAAAGGACACGTTTACACTGTTTGCTCATGAAGAGTATACTCGTCGCTAGGGTAGACTGTGTCAATGTTGTTTATCAATGGGAAGGTCCCATATTCCAGATTTGCCTTCAATGATTTGGTTGCAACAACAAAACGACAGCAGGTCACTTGTAAAATATCCAAATAGCTTGAATCAGTCAGCTAAAGCAGTTGCCGTTAGGCTTATACACTTGCTGCTCGAAATACGATTAGTGGTATAGAAGAACGGTTTCTATAGGCCGACTTCATTGACCTGACATGGCGGAGTTTCGATGCAGACCTTTGCATTTCAACTGCGAGGACGGCAGCACGCTCTTTTATCATCGGAATGTAACGTTGTCGTCTGTCGTGTTTTCTGAACATTACATATTTGTGGACATTTTGACAGAAGGAATATAATGAAGAGCTATTTGCAAATCTAACCCAGTCTTAATTTTCCCACCCAATAACACCCCCTCCGAACAATACACGCAATATTTGTCTCCAATTGGGTGTTGCGGTAGAGAGGGAGCACTGTATATACCATTTTTACGAGGCTATGGATACACGCATGAATTTTGTTTCTCCATGTTGAAAGTATCGAACAATAACTATATCTATCACCCCTAAAAATCAAAAGTAAATTAGTTTATCTTTGCCAGAGGTTAACTCCGCCCTGCCAGGTGAAAAAATCGGTCTATACTTTGTACAAGTTACATGTTTACTGCCTGATTACAAAAGATTCCGGACTATAATTTGGCAGTTGACATTATGTTAATGTTTAGTTGTCATGTTCACAGAGGCAAATAATGTCTGTCCCTCTTTTATTGCTTTTATCATTCATTCAAATGATTCAGTACATTAAGATGATTCTTAGTCGTGTGTGGTGACTGGATGTCGCTTTACCTAAGTAAACCTATGTTCAAGGTTATAAAGCTTTTTCAGTTGAGTCTAAAGTCGTTCTCAAGCATTTGATTGGTCAGATTTGAGCCTAGCCTCAAATCTGACCAATCAAAATTGAGAACACACTCAGACTCTGCTCAAACGCTTTGTAACCTTGGACCATAGTGTGTATTTCGATAACGGGAACGGTTGTTGTCGGACACTCATTTTGATTATATATATCCTGGTTCACCCAATTACCGGTGATCTAATGATTCATCTGACTATTTCTTAACAAATAATATGTTTTTTAACTCAAAAGTATATTAAACATATAAAGTAAACATTTCTTTATGACTTTCAGCTTCAATATATAAATACAACCATAATTTGACATAAAATAATCATGGTCAACCGTAGCGAGTGTGCCGCCATGTTTGTTTGGCTTCTCGTCCTATTATCGGTGATAAGGTAAAATGACACCCGGAATATTTTTCAGGTATCGGCTTGAACTTCTATCGAATATTATTCAGAGGGCTATCTGAAACACAATTTTTAACTGAAATATTGTAATATTTTCCGTCACATTTTTTCACAGTAGGGGCAATAGAATATGTCACCTCTGCAAAGAACTCGAATTTTTGAACAATATTTTAAAAATGTCCAATGCTGACATACATCGCACTGAGCACAATTTACTATATCTATTGTGAACTTTTTTATCTTGTTGGAGGAAAAGGAAATCAAAAGAAACAATATCAGACCATTTTTCAATGAATGGCCTTTACTGGAATATTAGATCTGTCAATATTAAAATGAGACCAAAACAAACAAAAAAAGCTTGGAAAACATTTTTTTCCTCATAGATAAGATCGAGCTTATTCTATTGTTTATCAGTATTGGTCAGAAGTTTATGCCAGTAAGAAGCCTTACAAATCCATCGCGTGACGTCACGGCCACACCCCTTAGTCAACAGAATTTTTGTAGTGAATTAAATCATTGGATATATTGAAAATATGACCATACATATAGGTTAATTGGTTTTATATGGGGGACATTTTTTTTTCTTTCTGGAATTCATTAAAAATGCACAATTTCCCTCAGAAAATACATTCTTTGCTTTATGCACATTAGTCTTGAGTAGCAGCCGAAATATAGACGGAAGCTACGATCTGACACATGCGCGTAGCGGCGCTATGCGGAATACTCGGAAATCACCGGTAATAGGATGTCCACGGTAAACGGGTCAATAGCGATACTATTAGCAGGGGAAAGATGTAGAGAAGATGTTATTCTTTCCCGATTAAACGCAAATGAAACGAAAACACATAGCACTAAATAGTATAAAATATCAGTTTTTTAAGATGTTTATTATCATTCATTTTAATCTGAGATTAAAACAGTTTGGAACCTGATCAGACGACGGGTTACCATGCCCTTAGTCTGGTTCCAAACTGTTTAAAATAATATAAACATGTTTAGCGTAAACGCGTTGTTCGGGAAATGCCAGAATTACTGCGCCAAATTTAGATAATGTTATAATTGGATGCCAATCTAGCTAATCGAAAACAGTAAAGACTTATCTACGGAAACTGTATGTTTATTTTATCAACTAATCACATAATATTGAAGCAAGAACGGCAGGTTCAGCTTGTGTCCTGTCTATTTACAGACAGGATGATATTAGGTTTACAAAACATAATTTATCTTTGCAATCTTAAATGGGAAATTCCAGTTTCTCATTCAATCTGGTCAACTTTGGTGTCTGCAAAAAAATCTTTAGGACCCCATGCATAATACAAATGGAATGTTAAATTGTCAACACACTGTTCATAAATGACATGTATACATACCAGTCGCAAGGGTTCACCCCTTCACTGCCCTACCCCGAGCACAACAGTTTTTTGCAAACAGTTTGGGTTCTGATCAGACGCCGTGTGACGCGGCGTCTGATCAGGATCGAAACTGTTTGACAGTCATTTCAATATTTCTTAAATCAAGATACCTCAAAATTCAATTGGAGAAATAAAAGGGGAGACACTATTGTGTGTGTTGTTCAGAACTAGTAGTTATAGGGAGGGAAAATTAATACTATGAGTGCACATTTGCAATGAGTTTGAATCCAGATCAAACGCCGCGTTAGGCTGAATTCAAACTTGATGTCACTCGTCTTGATATATATTCCGTCAAAATGGCCATACGTAACTTTTAGTTAAAACACCCAAGCAAACGGCACTTTTAAGCAGACGATATTGCAGCAGTTAAAGCGTTAGACAATGATCTTGTTTGGAGAACAGCGGCACACGTTGTTATGAGGAGGGAATCGTCTTGCGGAGGGTCTTTTGTGGGAGGAAGCACTGGTGAGCAGCGGCAAGTGATGTAAGGAGGTAATCATTGTTCAGAGGGTCGATTTAGGGAGGAAGAACTGAACACTACGGCTCCAGCGAGTGGATGGTCATGTCATTATCGACATTGTCGCTTCCACTGTCACTGTGTGAACAGATAATGCCTAAACATGACCACATAGGAGACTGGCAAAACAAAAAGTATTTTATAATTATTGTAATATTTTATATTACGTTTTAATGGTTCTGCAGTAAAACCCCTATATGACGACCACTTAAACAAACGCTAATTGACTATATAAAATGCAGGTGATAGTTTTAAGCAATGTGCCAGTAAAATAGAAAGCTCCTAAATAAAACAAGGTAACAATTAAACAGTATTCTCCTAAAGGAAATAATCTGTATCATTGTCACCTTGCTTCATGTGGCCACTTGTTGTAAACCCCGAATATTTAACCCATTTTCTCCTAGAGGATTGTTCCATGTTTATATATTGGATTAGTCAATGTTTGATGTAAAGGGTGCCTGGTCTAAATTTTTATTTTCGTTTTTATTCTATATTGGAATTCCTATCAGCAAACAGTGTATACCCTGATCAGACGCCGCATTATGCGGCGTCTGATCAGAGTCTACACTGTTTGTCTATGTCCCATATATGGGATCGTGAGCACAAATTGAATGGGCTAACATAATTAAGTGGTCGTACTAGAGTTGTTGTCACATAATGCACTGTACAAACAGTTGTTTCTGTTTTAAATTGTCGCCTGTTTCTTTTCAACATACCGGGTACCATGTTACATGTAAGAGTAAGCATGCTGACCATTTAAACAGCCCCATGAGTGTAAAATAGTTTGGATTCTGATCGATCGCTCGATGTTTATTTATTTCCAAAATGATTGTATCAGTTTATTGGAAGCACAATCAGATGGCTTTACACTGTGAATCGTCACTGCCATTGGCGCGAAGATGTTCTTTTGCAATAACAGTTTATGTATTAGTTTATTGCAAACACAAACATACTGAGAAGAGGACGATTGGTCAAAAGGTTTGTCATAAAGATTGGTCCTTTATATAAACAGTAAGCTGCCGCTTATTCCATTCCGCAATTGGAGTTTTGTCTGTTTCACTCACTACTCCATACATGCTCCTTAAAACCTCTAACCTATCCCCCACTGACAAATAAAACCAAATTTAAACTGTCATAGATATACAAACGAGAAGAAATAAAGTCTGCAACCTAGCAGACCGTTAATTAAATCAGACTGAAAGTAAAGCAGAATGCACCTTCAGGCGTTTTCTGCTTTACGTTTAACCTTGTTTATGTAGTCACTTGTCTTCAAAACTATAAACAGTTTATAGGGTAATGAGTAAAATGGGAAATAATATCGTCTCCTACAAATCATATAACACTCGAATGGCCAAGACAGAAAGCTGACTTATTCAATCTTACAAGAAATGGCCTGGAATCAACCGTCATATATGTGGGCGTATTACTCAGAAGTATTATTATAGTTTTAGTGTGGTCATCTGTTTCTAAAACGTTGTAGAACATTGGAGCCAATAAAAAGGTTTAGAGGATATTCTTTATTCCAGCCAAAATAATACGGTTCATATATATTCCATTATTTCTTTGATCATACTAGCTTAACTCAATGAACCCTAGCAATGAATATACTCGTCACTTTAGAATATAGATAGTAATTGTCAACAGTACAATTGCCCTATTAAAACAGTGAACACCCAGATACAAAGCCCTCTTAGCAGTGTCTACACCGTTTGTCCGTTTGGAAATTATTGCAAAAAAAGCAATCCTTAATAATCAACGATAGACTAGGCGGTATCATTGTGGTTTAACAGAAACAGACGGTAAAAATAGATATAAAAGGTATCATACATTTGTAACTGTTATTGGCCTTTACTGGTTATTGCTATTCCCGGTAATAGGTTTACACCTTGATGCAGTATGCTTTTACACCAAATTGAAGTCTGCGGTCCCATGGAATGCTGTCTTGGAAACCTTTTTGAAACATTCCTCTCGTCTTCATGAGCAATTTGAATACGAATATAAATGTTTTATAATTTCTAATGTTAGCTAATGTACGTTGCAGTCTATTGTTATCTGATGACCGTCATATAGGCGGAGAAGACGCTATTGTCTCCAGACAACACTGTTTGTCTTATCACTTTCCCTTCAAAGTTTTATCCTCTGCTCATACAGTGGAGAATCTGTTATTCTTTCCCAATAAACGCGTTTACGCTAAAACTATTATTTGCAGTGCAAACAGTTTGGAGCCAGATCAGGCGCCGGGTAACCCGGCGTCTGATCAGGCTTCAAACTGTTTTCCACCAAGATAAACAAGAATTATCAGAATTGTCCAAAAGTTGTTCTTTTCTACGTTTTAGTGCTTTGCGTTTGCGCACGTTTGCGTTTAAACGGGAAAGAATAACAGATTCTCCACTGTACCCTCTTACTGCAAAAATATCGTCTGCATTGGTAGTGTCGTCTGCAATACTGTTTGCTACATTGTATTCCATGTAGCTCTTTTTTTGTTGCATTTAAATGGTAAAAAATGATGTATTTCTCACACAAAACAATTTGCCTAGAACGAGATGTAGTAGCTAAAAATATAGAAGGGATTATCAATTTCCAATAAACGCTTTACTTTTAAAACAAGTATTATCTGTAAAAAGGAAATTGAAGCTAGACCAGTATCAAAAATGTTCCTGCGCAGATAGAAACAAATCGTCATAATTTTCTCTAACATGTCATGTTCTCCATTTTATTGCATTGCGTTTCGTTTGCGATTAAATGGGAAAGAAAAGCGTATTTTTTAATTTAGAATCTAGTGTTAATGTTTATGACGGTTTAAATGCTAGAAAAGTGGGCGATGGTGCCTTAGAGCGACACAATCCTTAACCTGCAGGAAAACCGTCTGCTTAAACAAACTTGTCTGCTTTTATTTCTAAGTTTATTATTTGAAGAATAATTACTGGTGTAACATCGGTTAAAACTTACAAAACTATCCTGACAACACAACGAATTACTCGCTATTTACTCAAAATCCGGCGTCTTTTTAACTACAAGTAGCATTATGTACTCAACTCGCAGTGAAGGGACTGAAAACGATATTTCTGTCACTGTCGCTGTATATGAACGTTTAGTAACAGTTACATAACGATGAATAATGACACTCTAACGCGGTTAGAAAATATAGCTATTTTGTCATTCTGAAAATTTAGTGATTGTAAATAGCCTTCTATTTTACAATCCCTTTCGGTAATGTTAATTATATTTAAAGTGGGGAAACCTTTTTTAATTCGCTGTAGACAGCCTTAGTTAATGACGTTTTTATCAAGAGATATATCATTATTAATGGCGTAACCCTTTGCAGGCCGATCCCAGTTTTTGCAAACATCGAGATCGAGATCAGAGGCCGCGTAACGCGGAGTCAGATCTGCATCAAAACTACTCGAGACTCGTCAATCTGCAATTTAAATAAGCATAAGTCGTAATCTAAAACATGTTTTCAGAATATTTAAATGTGTCAATACAGACATCCTTATATCAGGAGAGTACTTAACCTATTTGTGCCCACGATCCCATATATGGGACATAGGCAAACAGTGTAGACTCGGATCAGATGCCGCATTACGCGGCGTCTGATCCGAGTCTACACTGTTTGTTTATAGGAATTTCAATATAAAACAAATTGAAAATGAAAATTTTGACCAGGAATCCCTTTGATAAAAAATTGACTAATCCAATATATAAACATGGAAGAATCCACTGGGCACACATGGGTTAACATATACCGCATATCAGCCGTTTTCTTGCCACAATACCGTTTACTTTGAAATTGTCTTCTTCAACATTTGTAAAACAACAAATTGATATTTTCAAAACTTGAAAACGGTTTTCAAAATAGTTTGGATCCTAATCAGACGCTGCGGAACGTGTATTCTGATCTGTATACAAACTGTTTGCATGCTATTCAAATCGCGATAAGCATAATAACAGTTATGCACTATGATGGAACTGTTAAAGGCTATTACATGTATTGGTTCCATTATAACATATTTACAAGAAGGCGTGACCTCTTAAAGTGTGATATTCTCGTACCGAAATCAGTAAGATGTTTTTACCACTATTTAGATCCAGATGAAATGTTACTCTATTTGTCAATCAGATTGTTCTACCAGCGTAATACGCGATAAACGGCGCGTAAATAGAGGACAATTTTGTAACCCTTACTTCGCTGAATTCGCCAAAAGTCGCCTTTGAAAACCAGTCTTGATCAAGACTGATTAACGCTCGTATCGAAAGTTCTGAAATCATACTACCTTAAATCTAACTTTAAAACGACGATCTTGCAGACAACATTATTGAGGAAGACTGGCGATGTAGGAGTAAACATTTCACAATAACAGTACAGTATAGAAAACGTTTTTCAATCCCGTTCAAACGCAAACGAAACGCAAACGCAAAACACTAAAACGTAGAAAAGTACTTCTTGACAATTGTGACTTTTCGTTTTTATATGAGTGGCAAACAGTTTTGAAGCCATGTCAGACGCCAACTGTTTGTACGGGAAATAATAGTTTTAGCGTAAACGCGTTTATTGGAACAGAATAACGTTTTCTTCACTTAAAAGGCATGCACCCTTTCAGTGTTAGCCTAGAGTACACTAGCAAATACAAATAGTTTGGATTTGTAAAATCTGCATACATTAACTCTTTCTCTGCCAGGTTTTGTCGTCTACTCTAACTCTCTTACCCTCCAAAATATTGTCTGTATTGGTAGTGCCGTCTGTAATATATTTAAAGTCAGCTTTAGGGATTTTCGGACTGAAGAAATGCGATTCGAATGTCAAACAGTTTGATCCTTACCAGACCCCGCGCAACTCGGCGTCTAATCAGAATCAAAATTGTTTGCAAAGGACGCCTTTTGGGACCGTAAGCAGTGAAAGAGTTGAATTATAGTTTCTTTATATAATAACAGACGATAGTTGTTTAGCAAACTACAATGTCAAGGCAATGCATGTGTCAGTAAACACCCATAATTCAACTAAATGTATATAGTGACAAGTCCTGAATCCAAACAATGATTGCGAAAACTTTTGCTCCAGATCTGACAAAGAGTTTCTCGGCATCAGAAAAGGATCAAATTGGTTTGCAACGGACATCGTTGCTAAAGCAAAACAGTGTATGCATTAATTTAATAATTTTCATATTTAGATCACTAAGTAAACCTACGGTCGGTTTCAATATATTGTTTAGAACGTGTTTTTACCATTTGTATTCATTTTTATAAAGAAAGCAGCATTGTTTCAAAAGTAACGACATTTGATTAAATGGATGTGAATATCAATTGTCAATCTATATACGTTCGGGTAGTAAAATCCACAAAGAAGGCAATTAGCAATGCAATTGATGTATCAAAGGGTCAAATTCAAGATGCTCAGATACTTGATTTCCCTCAAAATAATTAAAAGGTGGTCATGAAGGCTGTTTGGCGAAAAGGTCATGCAAATGTTAAACTAAGTACACTTTCAATGTGGTATACAAGGTTAGTACTAAATGATTAACACTTTCAAATGTCAGTTTTACCCAAGGGTTGATTACACTTCGGAAACAAAATGATTATGACAAATGAACTGTCTGACTTTTAGGCTCAAAGGTAATTTATATTCCACACCCCAAAAAGCATGTCGGTAGAGCAAGTTTTACGATACAGTTTTCGCTGCCAATTAACTGTCACTTTTACGACATTGTTCCAGGAAGTACGTCCTAGTTGATGCCCGTTCCGCCCAAAAAGCACTCGGTGAAATTATCGATTTACACATCTTGACCTCTTCCTGCAAAACTAGATATACAGTTGAGCCATACTATTTCAAGCTATCCTAAGTAGAAATTTACTGTTAAAATCAACAATGATAGGTTACAGGTAATTAAACAAAGCAATGTTCGTTCGCACTATCTTCGTTTAAACCATAAACTAACGACTATCAAATTTGCAATTTACAGCCACTCAAAATATGTTAACACTGCCTTTGTTAAGGTAAAACATTCTATTGCTGCTTCCTGACTGTTTTGCATTGGTTTTCATTATGTTCCTATAGAGATCCAAGCATCTGCAAAAAATGGTCCCTTAACTCATTCCTCCCTGAAACTTTAAATCAACAATTCCAGTTTCCATTATAGTCTAGTCCATTTCTGACTTTTACAGGTTGTTTTTGTCAATGTTTGGCATTCGGAGCCCTCTGATCTGGGCCTTCACTGTTTGCACAGGACAAGTTTACTATCCACATGTACATTGTTGAAAATGACGCCTATATGCGGGACTAGGGTTCAAAGGGTTAACTCAAGTTCGCCTTCAAATATGGGTCCGAATACGGAGTCTTATGATAAAACAAAAACCAATGGTAATCGGTAATACAGCAATAGCCTTAACACATTCAAACCTTGCGATGAGTATACTCGTCAGTTACACCATCACTGTGCAAACAGAGCTAAGCCTGATCAGAAGACTCTTTAAAGAGTCAACCCCCCCCCCCCCCCCCCCC
Source organism: Gari tellinella (assembly GCA_922989275.2). Classification (NCBI taxonomy): domain Eukaryota; kingdom Metazoa; phylum Mollusca; class Bivalvia; order Cardiida; family Psammobiidae; genus Gari; species Gari tellinella. Next base: position 70,678,880 of record OV277866.1, read on the forward strand.
CCCCGATGAAGGTCTGCACCGTTTGCCATCTTTCAAAACTCTGGAAAGTCAAAAATGGATAACACTTAATAAGAAACTTGAATTGTCCATTAAACATTTCAGGGGTGAATGAGTTATTGTACATCACAGTTTACCTTTACTTTGCTCTAAAACCTTGAATATTCTAATTCATTTCTTAGGATTAAGGCGCAATCTGCTTTACTGTCAATCTGTTTTTAAACTACCATCTGCTAGAATACAGTAAAATAATCATTGTGTGCATATACACGACCGTATAAAGTGGAACTATTTTATTCAGTGGTGGAATGCATTACATGCATGACAATACCTTCTCACGGAGGCAGGGTTAACTCAGACATGGCTTATGGGCAAATAGAACAGCCTATAGTAACGTTAATATAGCCGAGCCACCCTTGTTACCAGAATTTTGACCAAGTGGTACTTAAACGGTCAGGGAATATTGTCTTCCAAAATAAGGTAGCTTTTCTCGTGACAGAATCAATTGTATGTGACACTTAGTGGTCGGTCAAAGACCTTATACCCTTCATCTGACAAACCCAACCAGGCATGTTTTTGCAAAATATTTGGTTACAGATACGAGGCCAAGTAACTGGGCGTTTGGTATTGATCAAAACTATTTGATACTTATACCAATGTGTCTTGGATAAATGTGTATGAACTATAAAGTTGATATATAAAACCGGTGACCTACGATAAGCAGACAACACTATGGACAAGACTTAGTTAATACTTTACTCATTTTGAAATTCAGACAAAGGAAAGGGCAATTAGAGATTGTATAATTTTCTTATTACAGCAATCTTATCCCTCTTTTTCAATGACTGAAAATACACCTTTTTTGCGGTGTGTAGCAAAGATGACATGTGTTATTAGATAACTATATAATATTGTCCGCTGTTTTCACAGGATTTACTTATTGAATTACATTGTCAAAACAAATGATCATGTAATGTTATAAGATGAGTACTGTTTATGAAATCAATAGTTTTGTCTATATGAATAAGCAGTGCAGCTGCAATTGTAACCTAAAGCTTGAAAACATTCAAAATAAATGTTAGGTAGAAAATGGTATAATAGTTGGTCATACAACAAGCAGCAAATGCGTAATACAGTGGCTAATCTATTATTCTTGCCCGTTAAACGCAAACGAAACGCAAACGCATTGTACTAAAATGCAGGAAATAACAATTTGTTCACAATTCTGAAAGTTGATTTTAACCATGATGACGAACAGTTTGGAGCCTGATCAGACGCCGGGTTACCCGGCGTCTGATATGGTTTCAAAATGTTTGCAGTGGAAATAATAGTTTTAGCGTAAACGCGTTTATTTGGAAAGAATAACGTTTTCTCCACTGTAATGACTGTCCATATATCCTGTTATTTTAGATAATAGCTAAACTCTGAGTTAATGGTGGTTTTACTTTATGGTGTATCTGTAATTGTGAATAATGAAATAGTACTCCCGTCACTGCCTTACACTGAGCACAATGGCTATCCTAGTTATCAGACGCCGTTAAACGCGTTGTATGATCATGATCCAAACTGTTTGCCATTCATTACAACATTTCTCAGTCAAACTTCCTCAAGTTTAAATTTGAGAAATAAAAGCACTATTATTTATTAAAATTGATGACGGCATGGCAGTGGATGAGTTAAAACCCATCAACGTAAATAATTCCGTATTTAGAATAGTATGCGAATTTTTTTTATATAAAATATGAACATTTGCCGACTGACGTGATCACTATATTAACAGCAAAAGAACTATGTCACAGAAAGTGACAAATACCCTCGAAAGGTTTGTTGAACTTATATACAACATTTGTAACTGGAATACGAGACTCAGCTACCCCAAGATCTACTCGCACACCAACCCATGTAACTCTAGTGGATGTGGTGTAGTTCATATCATTAGGATAAGCTGCTCCGGACAAGCTTTTCATAATTGAAATAAAAAGTTTAGGTCAATATCACAGTGACTTGATAGTGGTGAGCATCACTCCAACATCCCTAGTATACGACACTCCATCATAACTATATTATATATACATGTATATACTCACAGTCAAAATCCAGTATCCCTGACAAAAATAGAATATAAACTTTTTCTTGACAGACACTTTCTATAATGAAAGTCAAATGTCAAGATCAAGGTAACATTCCAACTAATGATCCATGTTCATTTTGTGACATCTTCGAGAACAGTTTTTAAATGCGCGAGTTTTATTAGTAGAATAATTGTTAGATTTCAAGACACTTGAATTCCCTGATTTAATTAAACTTGAAGTTATCTTAACCTACTTAACGAAAAGTGGCGGGACTAGGGAACCGCACACCTAGTTAATCATGTTTTGTTTATTATATACCGGTTTTTATATCTAATACATGTACAAAAAAGGACACACGTGATACATGTAGCGGGAAACATTGTTCATATCTATTCAATCATTTACCACATTGTCGGTTTCTGTGTTTTGAAGATATGTGGTATTTAAAAATAGATTAAAAGTAAAGCGGCAAAGGAATAATTGACTAAACAATCATAACTGGATAGAACCATGAGAGGTGTGTATGAATGTATGAAAACAAGATATTGAACGGCAGAAACAGTGCGGATATACTGATAAACGTATGTAGCATCAGCTTGGTCTCAACAGTCGAGATTTAAGAGCAGATTGCCTAATGGTTTCATTATCGCACAGGGAACAACGATAAAAAGCGTTACTCCTTACTTTAAATTGAACCAAAATCACAATTCAACACGTGCGACTAGTTAAGTTTGAGTTTTAAAAATGTTCGAAGCTTCAACATACGACATATTGAATTTCTCGGCAACTGGTTTGGCGTCAACCATTGCGCAACATAACATTTAAATATGTTTACGATTCTACGATGTAAATTTTATTGGCAAACAATGTGTAGAATGATTATACTTTTTCGTGTAATCGAGCTTTACCGCTTGTCTTTATAAAGTAAGTTACAAGAGTCTGTATCAGGGCTGCAATTTCTCCGGGTTTTTCCTAAATCTTCGGATTTTTTTTCCAGTTTATAGTAGCTTAAAGCAGGCTGAAAGTAAAGCAGAATGCGCCTTTAGGCGCATTCTGCTTTACTTACAGCCTGCTTTAAGTAGTCGCATGTCAACAAAACTAGAAACAGGCTATGGGGTTAAGGTACGATTCGTAAAAATCGCACTTGAAAAATGCAAATTTGGAAATCTTAGGAATGTTCATGTCAATTTATGACAGCCCTGCTGTATCTAAGTATTTGTACTTGACTGTTTGTATTTTACTCCGACCTCGTTTCCGATGAACGGCAATTACTCTGACGTCTTTTTTTCAGCGTCATGTATCGTGGCTTGACGTAAATGTTCAAATTCTGCGTTTTTCTTCTTGGCATGAAATAATTATTGTTCTTCTTGATATCTAATGGTGCTGGATATGAAATGATTTAAACAAAATATCTAGTTGTTAATGGTGGATATTGAAGGCATATGTAATAAACACATCACTAGTTTGCGCTACAGGGCGTTGTATCCATGTTCTACAGGTTTTTGGAGAAAAAAAAGTCAACAAGACTCGCGCTAAAGGCACTCTTCAAATGGGCTGTTTTCCTCCAAAACGTCGAGAGCTGATACTATCGTACTGTATCGAACCTCCAATTGGCAATGTGTATGTATTACCTGGTGTCTGATTTGGCTTTTAATCTACATTGCTAGAATGGGAAATATTTGGATATTTTCGTTTAAACGGAACTGATGCAAACGTGTAGAAAAGGACAACCTACCAAACATGTTGTCGACTAATAATAACCTGAGTGGTAAAAGGATTGAAACATGAGAACACACCGGACAGCTCGGCATCTGATCTGGATCAAAACTGTTTTCGATTAACCTGATTTTTTAGCACAGACGTGCTAAGTGGGAGATAAAGTACTCTTCTCTGCATTGGCCCAATACAGGATAACATCAATTGCAAATGCATTGCGCAACTCCCTGTATTTTTAGTGATCTTTTTTATTGCTTGAAGATAAGCACATACTACCAAGTCAATAATACGACAAATTCGGTCTCCATCTAAGTTGATTTCCCGTGTCAAATTAACTCACTATTACCCCATAACATGTTTCTTGTTTCGAAGACAGGTGTCCACATACATTTTCAATCTGCTAGGATATAAAACTATTTCTCATTGTATATGTTATGACTGTATCAATTGGAACTATTTTCTTCATTGGTGGAATCAATTGAATGCGGTAAAAGGCGTTTCGATGGGATAAAGGGTCAATGCAGGATACAAGTAAAACAGAAAGCTTTCTACCTTAACATTTAGCTGACAAACGTCTTTTTCTACTAGAGAATTACCAGTTCATAGATATTATAATGCATATGTATCGCTTCAGCTCATAGGAAATTCGCCCAAGACAATGCAACCCGTAGTTGTGATGGATATGGGGTTAATATTTGGCTAACATGGCTTGCAATGCACTAAAGATCAGTTTTATGTTTACCTGGGCCGTATTTTAACTTAATACTTGTCGAATTGCAGGCTTGTCTATTATACTTAACCATTTCTCATTTTACTAGTGGAATAATAATAATCTAGAAATCAGCATTTGATCACAATTATCTTTCGAAGCTAGAGAGTTGAGAAGACGTTATTCCTTCCAAATAAACACGTTTATCCTTAATTTAAGGTAGTTCGTGGGTGAGCTTAGTTTCCATGAAAGGTGTTATGAAAATATACAGGCAAAATGTATCGTTTGGTTTGTATTTACACTAATTATTCATATAAAGCTATAATTAAAAAAACAGTGTTGCAGGCACCTTACTCGAATAGATTACGACGATATGCCTTGCTCTTGTCTCTTACAGATACGTGGAGTCACCAATCTACAACCATAATATATTTTTGACGGTGTCACTGTTTTTGTCTATTTTATGGTATCCAAAGTGTCCATTTAAGGGTAAATAATCCTGTCGCCGCTAACATGGACTATAAGAAAATGTGCTGTAAACTATCTACGATATTACTGACAACAAAAAATCAGATTTTATTTTACTTTTTCTCAAAACCTGTCTGTAACTGCTTACTTTTGCTTGTTCGAAACCTAAACAAAATCACAAAATACCACATATCTCTGTCTACAGGTTTTTCGAACAGATACGTTACAGTGACTTTGTCACACTCAGTTAAGTACTTGAATACTGCTTTCCAACTGCTAAGTGGTTTTAATATCTGGCCCAGAGTGTAAAAAAACTGGAATCAAATACTTAAACACATCTGAAAAAAGGTGTTATAGGTATATTGCAATTTCTATGATTACAGATAGCAAAAACTATAAGTTGAGGAATAGATACGTTACGATTTCAAACACATTTCAATCAACCCTTATAATCGTATGACATGCGTTTACTTACACTGCAATTCAAAGCTTCCCTTGTCACTATTTTCCCAGAGAAAATAAAAAAATGTTGAGACGTGAATTCATTCTTACGCGTACAGAATTGATAAACATGAAAAGATTCCTTACAATAACAGATATGTTACGATTGAATAATTAAGGGTGATACGGGTGTCCATAGATCTATCAGTTCCCCGTAAGGTGACAGAAATCTTAAAATGCATTATTTTAGTTCAATGAAGATATTTTAAGTTTTTATATGCGGTTGATTCTCACTTACGATTTAGAACATATACGTTACATACCACGTACGATTTAGAAACAGATACGTTACATTTATGTGCAGTATTGTCAATTTACTATTTTGTCATTAAGATCCATAACAATATATTTATCATGGACTTAGTTTGATTGAAAACTATCTTACTTGCATGTATGGTAAATTTTGATGCTGTCTGACATTATTTTAAAAGTTTACATGTAACGTATCTGTTCCGCTAAATTGGAAGGACCGTATAGGTTTTGTAGTTTTCGTAGTTTATTATTCAAATTTTCACATATAAATATACAGACTTTAAGATTTTGAAAAACACTATTTTTTGTCTAATCTGAGAGTATCAACCTAAGTCCATTTTCCAAATTGAAAGATTTTCCCTATCTGAAGAATGATCCTTTAAGGTCTCTTTTTCTGACCAAAAAACCTGGAATTTTAATGATTTTATTTTTCTCAAAATTAATAAAGCTAATGACTTTCAGTCTCGCGCAATAAATTGTCAACAGCATGCATTACAAAAAAAGCTAAAAACATTTTGAAAAAAGGTGTTCAGAAAGATAATATGATCAGCTATTTAAAATGCTAATTTTACAATAATATCGAATTACTAAAAACTGACTCATTCATTGTATATGTTTTTCATTTATTCAAATATTTGGTTGGTGAAATAGTTGGCCAAAAAAATAGAAAATATTATAGTCCGGATTTGTTGTAATAACAGATTTTCTGATTAAAATGTGGGCAATTTGAAGTTGAGATACAGTTTCCTAGTACCTTAAAATTGAAATTCTGTCAGTTAAATGCATTATTATTTTTTCATGGACTTGCATACAAGGTTAATTATATTGTTTATACTTTGTAATGAACAATATCGATCGAAAAGGTTGACGTTTTGATCAGCTTCAATGTGTGGCTTTATATTTCGATCAAATCTTATACATGTATACCGATTTTATTGGCTTGTAAGTCATTAAAATAAAACGTACATGTAAGTGGACATACGTATATAATTGGACCGTATACAGCATCACTAACTCAAATCAACGAAGACTAAACATAACATGTCCCTTGATCACTGCGTTATGGATTGACACACCAATAAAATCGGACACTTCGTTTAGAAAAATATTTGGATTGAATGGGACTCGAACCTATGAACTTTAAGATTGCTTGTCAACAACTCTAAGGACGGCGCTATGAAGGACTTAACTGAATCGTATAAATATTTCCTTTACATACATTTGCGGAAAAAATTAATGTCGTCAAGACGCATTTCCGCTCACCCGCAGGAAAACTCTCATATGTGAAAGACCTTAACACCGCATTTCCTCATAAATAGCTGAACACTTATCATGCTGAAGTGTCGTCTTCTTTAAAAACATCTTATGCTAAAGCTAAAACAATCGAATTTCTGTTTAAAGCATAATAAGGGTTAAGGCAGATCAGACGGCGTGTGACGATGACGGCGACTGATTAAGCTCGAAACTGCTGGCCAATCAAATTAAATTAAGTCATCAAAATGTGAAAACCTTTGTCACTTTTTCATTTTATTGCATTGCGTTTGCGTTTACATGTTTAATGGGACAGAATAACGTCTTCCCCACAGTTGGACTGTCAACTCATATCTTATAGATTTACTTCAATCTTTTTATCGCAAAATGTGACAAAAGTTGATATGGCAAACAATTTGGATAGGTATCGGATGACGAGTTCAAAATGTTGCAAATGTACACAGTGCTCCCTCTCTACAACAATATCCAATGGGAACCAAAGAGTATGTGTATTGTACAGAGAGATAAGTTGTTGGGTAGGAAAATCGGCTTACATTTGCAAACGACTTGAATCCAGACCAGACACCGCGTAACGCGGCGTCTGATCTTGATTCAAGTTGTTTGTCACTCGTTATTATATTCATTATGTCAAAATAATCATTATTATTAATTTTGGGAAACCAAGCAGACGCAATTTTAAGCAGACGATATTGCAGCACAGAAGGTGTAAGGCATACATTTCTTGTTTTGGGAACAGCGGCAAGCATCGTTGTAAGGAGGGAATTGTTGTTTTGAAAGCCGTTATCGGGAGACGGCTCTTTAAAAAGAAAGTTTTCGTTTATGTTACGTCTAAAAGTGCATACGTTGTCTCCGAAGAGGTTCTTTTGAACTGTTACATCTTAGCGTGTATCAACTGAAGTACAGCCAAGTAATGTTCCTCTAGAGAACAGTGATTAAAGCGAGTCTAATGGTCGTTGGGAGAGGATAGTTTACCACAAAAACATCGATAAATCAAAATGCTCCCGTACTGAAAGTCTCTAAAGATGCACCTCCTTATCAAAAACCGCAAGTGCACTTTAAGAGTATCACACCGGATTATAACCCCTGTCCTGCCGTAGTTTCGTCTTCGTTGTAATTGTTGTATTCAAAAATGTTTAATTCAGATTCAATAATTCTGTAGTTAAAGAAACTAAAACATTAAAGAAAATTCGAACGACAAACAGTTTGGATTCAGATCAGATCAGAGTCCAAACAGTTTGCAAATACAGTTGTACTAGTCAAGTCGCGATCGGCAGGATAAGAGTTGAAATGCATACACACGTCACATGTATCTAGTTTCTAGGACAGTTTATCACTTAAAGTAGGTTGCAAGTAAAGCAGAATGCGAATTAAAGCCCATTCTGCTTTTCAACATGTTTTAAGCTCCCGACTGACATTATACAGAAACTATTTATTATAGAGCATATTCACAACTGTATTATAAAAAAGGGAAAGTATATTCTTTAAAATGCGTAAATTAGTTTTTTAACTATTTCCTCCCTAAAACTTTAAATGGACAATTCCAGTTTCCATTTTAGTCTGGTCCATTTCTGACTTTTAAGTGTTGTTTTTGTCAATATTTGGCATTATGACAAATAGTGAAGACCCTGATCAGAGGGCTCCTTTCGGAGCCCTCTGATCTTGGTCTTCACTGTTTGCAAAGGACACGTGTACTATTCACATGTACACTGTTTGAAAAGGACGCCTATATGCGGGACTAGGGTTCAAAGGGTTAATATGTGTAAATGCGTTGATCGTAAAATGCGTTAATGCATTGTGTCCATTTAATGCGCAAAATAGGTATCAATTGAGTAAACACGTTAAAATGGGCACGGTATGTAGACCTGTATTGATCAGATGGAAGGAGTCTTGTGATCAGCGGCTGCTAGGCTTGATCTACAGGTACTTATCCAAGCATTAAATTGGTACAGTAACTCCGAAACGCCGGATGCTTCCGTACAAAACAAAAAGTGTGCATCATTAAGGTTTCCAGATTAAATGAGCGCTTCATAAGATCTGGTTTCGTCAGCTGCAAAGATACACGAAAGCTTCACCAATATCTGCCTAGACATTGCAATAAACCCTCTCTATGTGTTGGCTGAATTATACCATACTAGCTATACAAGGTTTATCTAAAGACACTACAGTAGTTATACATTCAGCAAACTATTTAATACGAAAACGCAAACAGTACACACCCTGATTAGATGCCATGAAACGCGGCGTCCCATCATGGTCTGCACTCTATGCTACATACAGTAGAGAAAACGGTATTCCTTCCCGTTTCAACGCAAACGAAACGCTAACGCAAAGCATTTAAACGTAGGAAAATACAACATTTAGACAATTCTGACAATTCATGTTCATCAGAGTGGCAAACAGTTTGGAGCCTGATCAGACGCCGGGTTACCCGGCGTCTTATCTGGTTCTAAACTGTTTACAATGGAAATAATGGTTTTAACTTAAGGTGGTTCGCAGGTCAGCTTATTCTGTGTCAGAATTCTTTGAAACCTTGATTAAATTGAAATATGCCATATGGAGAGTGAAACATCGTTAAAATAAAAAAAAGTTACAGTGCCGTTTTTTTCTGACAGGACCTTTTGTCGAGAAAAGCTCCTTTTTTAATAAACAGGAATATTTTCTTTATGAAATGATATAACTCAATAATTTCTGTACATTCAAGTAAACTGTACATAGACTATAAGATATTGGGCAAACAAAAGTATTTCAAAACATATTTTCTGGAAATATCAATATTTTAAAAAAGTCAAATTCTGAAAATCTCAAATTACAAAAAATCTAGCTGTTTAACATACACTAATTTTACGGTTATTAGATAGATATAACTTAATTCTACTAGTCACAAAAATTTAATGAAAATCTACAGTAGAATTTACATTTTATACATGATTTCCTGAAATTCTGACAAAATGTTAACACAAAAGGAGTAACCTCCCTTGAGTTCAACTTTAAAATGCCGTCAGCTCTTAATAATTCCAGACAAACCTGTAATAAGGGACCATTGAATACGGTATCCTGTAGATCTTTAAAGGCAGTTGACTGCTTAATGCATAACAAAAGTAATGCATTAAAGCTCTTTTGGATCTTTCTTTTAGCATTACTTTTGTCCTGTGTTAAGCTGCCATCTGTCATATAGGCTATAAATCCTCACAAATTTAGCTGTCACTTGACTAAACTTGCATCTGATACTATTTATTATTACGCGACTAAACAGAGCCTGTCCTTCGATCACTGCGTTATGAATTGACTAGTCACTAAAATCGGACAATTTGTTAAAAAAAAAAGTTTTGAAGCGAGTGGGAATCGAAACCAGAACATTTGATTGCGAGTGGGAATCGAAACCAGAACATTTGATTGCAAGTCAATCACCGTACCAACTGCGCTAACAGAGAAGACACTAGAGTAGATCAAACTGTTCTTTATCTAAATTTTCTTCTATAAGCACGTGCCGCAAAGATCAGGTGAAAGTCATCAGCATTTCCGGAACTCGAGATGCGGGCCGCCCGCTGTCGAACCACCTTAAAGCGCGTTTATTGAGAAAGAATACCTTTTTCCCCACTGTATAAAGGACAACCTTATTTAGCGCACTCGAATTTATTGTGAAAGAATGACGTCTGTCAAACTACAGTGGAGAAAACGTTATTCTTTCCCAATAAACGCGTTTACGCTAAAAATATTATTTCTATTGCATACAGTTTGGAGCCTGATCAGACGCCGGGTTAGCCGGCGTCTAATCAGGCTCCAAACTGTTTGCCACTCAGATTAACATTAAAATTGTCGAAAGGTTGTACTTTTCTACGTTTAAGTGCTTCACGCTTGAGTTTCGTTACAGGAAAGAATAACGTATTCTCTACTGTAGCAAGAAACATCAAAGAAGGAAAAAAACCTACGTATCATATATCATTTAAATGTGCAAGTAGATTAGTGAAATCATGCACAGCTGCATGCTATTTAGGAACGGATGGTAATGGATAGCAGATACAAGTGTTGATGCGCATGAATCAAATTTACTGCTAAGAATAATACTTTGCCTGCCGATCCTGACTTAATTTAAAATTGCAAATAATTAAGATACAGATCAGACGCCGGATAATGCGGCGTCTGATCTGGATCTTTCAACTCTTTGTTGGGTTTCCGTTATCAAATAGTGCATAAAGCCTAAGTTGACAAACTTTGCAGAAGAACATTTCAAAATAGACGATATCACGGCATTGTGAGGGTTAATCTTCGATTGTGCATTACCTAATGGTTTTCTTATCACCTACGAAACATTACACCATCCGAAATCTGTTCTCCGATAAAACTGTGCATATAACTTCATGATTTACTCTTCAACCTATAAAAGATAAAATATGTCTGACTATGTACAGCCTAGTGCTGCAAATGCAGCGCGTTGCTGTAAACTATTTGATAGTCACGCTAATGGGACAGTTACTCAATTTTCTCATTTATAATAGTCTGAATTGAAAATAAAGTTATCCAGAAGAAACAATTAATACAATTTACTGATAGTAACCGTGGACACATATAAGTGGCTAAAACCAAATACCAAACCGAAATCAATAACAACGTAAAGTTGTTTAATAATTGCTTTCCTAATTTCTGATACATGATCTAATGTTCAATATACTCTGCTTGATTATATAATTTAGTAATTCTTTCAAACAAATCAAACCTCCCAAAAGATGTTTCATTTTAAACACCATAACCCAATTACTGCATTGTCCTGAGTATAAATTTTTTATTTGCAAAAAGTTAGGATCCTGGTCAGATTCCGTGCAACTCAGCGTCTGACCAGAATCCAAACTGTTTGGCACTTATCAATACTTCTAATGAAAACAAGCACCCTACATGTGAGAAATAGAAGCACGCGACATATTTTAAGCTGACAAAGTCATGGCAGTGAATTAGTAAATAGATGAATTCGGAATATAATTTGAACTTATGTTTAACCCTTTACTCCACAGATCTTTACGTCTTTATAGATTTACGCCTCTTATTTATGTCTCCACTGAAAACAAATCCACTTTATACACTTAGAACGTACAACATTGCAAATAACTTCAGTAACCCAGCAGACGGTATCTTAAAACAAGCTCAATGTAAAGCAGAAAGCACATGAAGTACATTCTGCTTTATGTGAAGATATGAGCGGTATGGTATGCAAGGTTAAAATTAATTCAATATATCAAAAGAACAATATTGATTTGGCATGATAAAAATAGAACAACCATGATTCGTGTTACATTTAAGAAGGCGTTACTCTTTCCTTTCCGCTTAAACGTAAATCAAACACAAGCGCAATGAAATAAAATTAAAAAATGACACTACTTGAACAATTTGAAGACTAATTCTAATGTGAGTGGCAACCAATCGGAATCACCCGGCGTCTGATCATGATCAGAACGGTCTGTAACTGATTTCATTTGGAAATGATCACGTTTTTTCCACTATATGTGACTTCTCACCTTTCGTTGAACCCTGCGTTGACAATATTTATCAGGGAATCGACAAACTGGTACACTAGGGCTTCCCATTACCCACCAACTGCCAATAACATCGGCTTCATGAGCTACAGTGGAGAATCTGTTATTCTTTCCCAATAAACGCGTTTACGCTAAAACTATTATTTGCAGTGCAAACAGTTTGGAGCCAGATCAGACGCCGGGTAACCCGGCGTCTGATCAGGCTCCAAACTGTTTGCCACCAAGATAAACTAGAATTATCAGAATTGTCCAAAAGTAGTTCTTTTCTACGTTTTAGTGCTTTGCGTTTGCGTACGTTTGCGTTTAAACGGGAAAGAATAACAGATTCTCCACTGTATCCGAGTGCAATTTATTTGTGGACATGCAAACTATTGATATGCCAATAGTGTTTAGAAAGAAAACCGAATAACCAGATGAAGACGGGGTCCTGTGTATTTAGATCGATTCAGCAGGTCCAAGATTTTCGTCCGTGAGTCAAGAATTTAATCTTTCTTTTTTTACTACTTAGTCCTGACAAATATCGTCTACAAACACTATCTTCATGCTGACCAACAGCAGCTCAAAGCAGATTGATGATAAAAACTGCTCCTTGCAATTTCTGTTTGACGTCTTTACTGTTTGAAGAATCCACTAACAGTAGAGAATCTGTTATTCTTTCCCGATAAACGCGTTTACGCGAAACCTATTATTTCTTTTACAAACAGTTTGGAGCCAGATCAGACACCGGGTAACCCGGCGTCCGATCAGGCTCCAAACTGTTTGTCACCATGATAAACATGAACTATCAGAATTATCAAAAAGTTGTTCTTTTCTACGTTTTAGTGTTTTGCGTTTGCGTACGTTTGCGTTTGAACGGGAAAGAATAACAGATTCTCCACTGTAAAACAGGCTAGGGAAGAAGATATGCACATAGGATATATTATTATTAATTTCACGTTCACTGTTAAGCCGTAAACATACATTAATTTTGATTCCTGAATAAACGTAAAATTACGTCGCGACTAGTCTCGAAACTCACAAAAGTGCCTTTTAAGTAAAACCGTTCAACATAAAGCCAAAAATGTTTCTTATTATATGCCAAAATAGATAATGCTCGACAGGTAGAAAAATAAAAAGTTTTACCCGTACAATAGTACATGTATTTTACCCTCTGATTGAGTATTGTATATTATTATATTCATAGGTGAAGGTATATGAAAGTACATGTATTCTATTGTGCAGAGTCCTAGGCCATGCACACATAACCTTTTAAAAATCAATTTGAATTGTTTATTTTATTGGTAGGTTCCGTTACCAAATTACCTAATACCCCCATTCCACTGGACGGCGAGTTTGTGATTCATAAATGGCCGAATCGCCGTGAAAACGCCTTGATCGTCGCTAGATCGTACAGAGCGTAGTTTGAGCGCCCAGAGCGTACGAGAAACGTAGCGGAATCGCGGGCAAATACAATGTATCTTGACGCTTTTAGTACGATGCGACTACGCTTGCGCTACGTCAACCACGCTGCGACTACGCTGCTACTACGCTCATGAATTTCTTAGTACGCTTCTGTTGCGCTTCTGCTGCGCTTCGAGTCCACGGCGATGCCGCTACGTAAATTTTGAGCAGGGTCAAAACATTCGCCGTGAGGTGGCGATAAATGAGCCTCTGTTACGCTTCTACTACGATCAGGGCGTTTCTACTGCGCTGTTGCCGTTCCTACTACGATTCGCGGCGATTTTACCAAAATTTCGAAGCGTAGAAGAATCGCCACTCAGTGGAATGGGGGTATGAAATCTAAATTGGTTCCATTGTTGATCAAGATGGGTATACCAAAACGGTAGTATATTATATATGATGGATCAAATTAAGTTAGTTTTGAAATGTATGGTATGCATGCCAAATGTGTCAATGAGATGTTTAATCTGCATTTTTATGTGTAAATGGTGAATTAAATACAGTAAAGAATCTGTTATTCTTTCCCGTTTTAACACAAACGTACGCAAACGCAAAACACTAAAACGTAGAAAATAACAACTTTTGGACAATTCTGATAATTCTTGTTGAACTTGGTGGCAAACAGTTTGGAGCCTGATCAGACGCCGGGTTACCCGGCGTCTGATCTGGCTCCAAACTGTTTGCAATGCAAATAATAGTTTTAGCGTAAACGCGTTTATTGGGAAAGAATAACAGATTCTCCACTGTAGCAGACACATCAGAAAGGAAGGTATTGTATGTAAGATTTAGAGCATATTTCACTAGATAGTTGGCTAAATCTTATATAAAAATCACTGTTTAAAACACTCAAACGTCTATAAATTATTTTTTAAAAAACATGTAAGTGAAGAATTGCTTCTATTACATGCGCCGCAAAAATGACCGACATTCGCCGATACAGTGTTTGGACAAAGAAAAAGAAGTTTTGAGTCGGAGGTTAAAACTATGGTCGGTCGGGTAATTCGAAGCACGGATCCTGTTTTGATTTGCCTACATTTGTAACTGTACCCAAAGCTTAAAGGTAGATTCCGTCTAAGTAGCATGCAAGTTATGGGTTAAAAAACTTATAGCAGTGCTTCAATAACACTCCCGGGCATATAAAATACAATCAAGACCGTAAAAGATGTTATTAATCAACAATTCCATGAACTGCACGAGACGATCCCTAAGGACAGGTGAATTTTTAATGAAGGTCAAAGGAAACTCTTAAATGAACCCTTCCTTTGGTCTGTATGAATCTGTAACATGTACTTAAGACTCTAAAGACAGTCGTTTGTGGTTAATTAATGTTAGTATTACAGAACAACCTCTAGTAGATTTTAGCTTATAAACGAACTGAAATATGTCGCTGAAGCCATTACATGTAACGTTTTCGTTTTGAAATCCAACCGATTTGTTATAGCCATTGTTGCAAACAGTCGGGAGCCAGATCAGGTATCGGGTTATTCGGCGTCTCATATGGGTTCCACAGTGGAGAAAATATTATTATTTCCCAATAAACACACAGATTAAACTAGACAGTAAGAAAGTGTTAAAGGTTGCCATTTGTTACCGTATAGTGCATTGTGTTTGTGTTTCGTTAGCGTTTAAACGAGAAAGAATAACGTCATCTCCAATGTAACTGTTTGCCATTGATATATTAGATTAAGCGTAAATACGATCGTTGGGGGCAATAATATCTTTTCCGAGGTAC
Organism: Gari tellinella; assembly: GCA_922989275.2. Lineage (NCBI taxonomy): Eukaryota > Metazoa > Mollusca > Bivalvia > Cardiida > Psammobiidae > Gari > Gari tellinella. The sequence goes on from OV277866.1 coordinate 70,694,564, forward strand.
ATGTATGATACATGCCTCTAGGGTATTAACCCTTAGCCTGCCACTCACGACTATAGTTCCATATGCAAACAGCTTGGATCCGGATGAGACGCCGAGTACTCTGCGTCTCATCCGGATCCAAGCTGTTTGACACTCGGACAACATTTTCAGCAATTTTGAGCAACTTTGAAGCACTTTGAAACTTGAAGCAGACGAGAAATATAGCAGACGACAATTTATTTGGCGGGCTAAGGGTTAATTCAAATACTATCAATACTTGTCTTGAAGTCATTTAGGGTTACTACATCATTTGTTTCTTCGTTTTATGTCATAAAACCACAGTACATTTATTATCACAGATATGAACGTAAATGGGATAAAATCCATTCCATACGTGTTGTAGCATAAGAAGCGATACACATGATTGTAAGTATGTAGATCGAGATCCGACCCAGAGAAACAAAGAGTCTGATCTGGTTCCAGACGTTTTGCAATTAGACAGTATAACTAAACGTCTTCTGCAGTGCCTTTACCAATCCCACATTTACTTATGAACACTAAACATTACATTACGCCTTTTAATTATTCCTCCGCCAGTTATGCATACATGTACATGTATACACAATGAGAAATAGTTCCTATATTCTTGCAAATGTCAGCAGTAAGGAAGAAATGCGCATTTAGGAGTATTCTGCCTTAATTTCACACTGTTTTGATAATATGTCTTCGAGTTTGAACATGCTATTGAGGATAAAGGGTTATATGAAAAAATGTTGAAAATGCATTCCTACTTGCCTCGTTCGTATACTCCAGTTCCTGTATGTAAAAGGAGAGGGTACTAATATATCAACACTTAACCACTTAACCCGTATCATGCTGAATTGTCTTCTGCTTCAAATATATCGTTTGCGAAAGACGTCAAAATCAGTTTGCGTATTCTTTTTTGAAACTGAAGAACAGTTGAATATGAATGGCAAACAGTTTGGGTCCAGCTCAGACGCCGCGTTACGCGGCGTCTGATCTGAATCTAAATTGTTTTCAAATGCTGACATATTCATGCTTACATGTAGCACAATAGTGGTTTATCATAGTGTCTACGAGACAGGGCTGCCATTTCTCCGGATTTTTCCAAAATCTTCGGATTTGTTTCTAGTACATGATAGCTTAAAGCAGGCTGAAAGTAAAGCAGAATGCGCCTTAAGGCGCATTCTGCTTTACGTCCAGCCTGCTGTAAGCTGTCACGTGTCAGAAAAACTAGAAACAGACGAAGGGGTAAAGATACGATTCGTAAAATCGCACTTGAAAAATACAAATTCGGAAATCTTAGGATTTTTCATGTCAACTTATGGCAGCCCTGACGAGAGAGGATATTTACAACAATTGTATATCCTGATGAAACTCCATGTTACACTGCGTTTCGTCAGTGTAAACACTGGTTGCTAAATTATTCCGCTGTGCATGAATGAAAACAAAATCGATACGACTTAAGATCGCCTTTTTATATATACAGGGAGGATCTAGTATGAGTGCTCATTATTCATCACTTTTAATAAACGAGTTAACTGAAATAATATGACGCGAGTGTTGGCGATCGTCATCCTCATTTATGTCAACGAGTTTATTAAAAATGATAAATAATGAGCACGAATTTGAGATTCTATTTATCACATAACAAGTTTAGGAACCAGACCCTCCGCTCTATAGAGTTACGTTGTTTACGTGAACGTCGTCGCAAATGACGTCATTTGGCGTCCCGCTACACGCAGCGCTTGTGGACGAACAGGTTGAGTCGGAGCCCAAAAAACGATATTCTACTAGTGGATTACTATATTTACATAATGGCTTTATGTCACTCCCAGACCGCCTGTTATGTGATAAAATCAAATACTCTTGCAAGCACACGGGAAGAGTTCATTGTAACATCCAGGATAAATATTTAAAACACGTAACAACCAATGCAACGAATTATCTATAAGAGGAGTGATTAAAAGTAGGGCAGAACAGATAACCTGACCTGTTTTGGTACATTTACTAACTTTTAGCTCTTCCACTGTTATTTCATCGTATAAAAATACTTTTGACTGCGTTTTCTTTTCAAAATGTGAATTCAACTTATTGAATTGGAAATAGTAAAAGTCTGATCACTCGCCGAGTAACATGTATCCAGCATCTGATCAGGGTCGAATCTGTTTTGTAAATATGAGGGAGGATGCCATTTTCAGTGTACAAATTAAAGAGAGTACTGATTAAGTATTTATTCGTGTTCTATTTTGGTCGTTCTCAGACAGCCTAGTTTGCAGTATAATCGTTGTTGGGGGCTAGAATGTATCGGGAGAGAAGCATAATTACCGTAATCATTGAACAGATGATTGATTGTGTTCCTGTAACATAGGACATTTGCAAATGGTGCACACCAAGTGGAGTCACGACCTATCATCATGGGGTTAGCTTGTCTTTAGTATCATATTATGTAAATCACTTTCTATTTATCACTCTAATTCTTTATTTCACTGAATATATCATTACCCCAAGCATCTGTCTCGCACCCATTATTTCACTATTTCTATATCCTAATCATTTATTATGGAAAGATTGTTGATGTTAACAGATAATAAAGACATCGCTTAACATCTCATACACTGTCCAGCCGGGCAACAGTATACAATTTGATTCACGGGTACTGATGGAACAGTTCTCAAGATATTCCCTGCTACCGAGAGAATCAAACAAATGATTTATTACCCGACTCTCTATTTAAGCATTGCTGATTGAATGGCTAGATCTAGAGCTATCTAGATATACATGGTTTGAACAAAACGTATTAAGAATATAGAGATGATTATATAATTTATCTTTATTAATTTCACAACAACAACTGAATCACTGTGCTGTGAGAAGATTTCTTTACTATATGCATGTTTTCAATTACGATTGTTTCTTATTGACTAACATTGATTGACATTAAGTTCGAACTAACGTCATGTATAATGGCATGACGTCATTTATGTTGTAACGTCATAATTTGTTTAAAGAAGGAAGATGCTAGATATGCAAGCGATTTTATCAATCTTATTCGGAGTAACTCTCGAAACTAGATCTAGATCTATAAAGCCTTTTAAAGACTGAACAACCCCGCAAAAGGCTAAATCTACGTAGAAACTGGTTTGTCCCCGCGATGTAGAATTATCGCGCATGTCACAGTGATGTGCAACAGTCGACTGTTGCACCCTGGTATGAGTCTGGTAATTTTTTATGGAAACACTGAATGCTTAATAATCACTTAAATAGAGAGTCAGGTAGTAATTGCATTTGCAAACAGTTTGGATGCTGATGCTATTCAGACCTAGGGCTACATGTTGCCTGTCAGGACATTAACACTGTGACAATCTTATGAAAATTCTAGTAGAAAAATTAGTAGGAGAGAAAACGTTAGTTTTTCACAGCAGATGCGCGTTTAAGTTCTAAGGCATAAGACATACCGGTAGGTGTATTCTATAATAAGACATAACAGTTTCACAGTCATTATGACGTCATTACCCGTCTAACATTATTCAGGATGAGGGACCTGCTTCATAAAACTTCGTACGACAAATGTTGTCGTAAGTCAGATTATAAAAGTCTCAATCTTTAATTATTTCTCTATCTAATCCTGTCTTGTGACTTCTGTTTGGAATCGTCTTGCAAAGACTATTCCAAACAGATGTCACAAGACAGGATTAGATAGAGACATCAGAAATAAAATGTATTTAAAAGTTTGGACTTACGACCGTTTCTGTCGTACAAAGTATAATGAAACGGGCCCTAGTTAAAAGCCCATATAAATGTATTTAAGCATACTTCTTAACATTCTAAACTTTTGGAATAGTAGCAAAACACAAGTTTGCCAGCAAAATAATATTATGACAGTAAATGTTTATGACGGATGATGACGGCATAACGGCGATGAAGGGTTAAACGCACACAGTTTACTGTTTCGCCAGTGGTAATAAGTGTAAACACTTTATTGGTGTATTAATATAAATTACATGTATGCATTTACTCATAATTTAAGCAAACATACATTGATTGTATTTGAAACAAAATCACAAGAGTAAGTAAAATAACAAAATAATACGATACGATATGTTTTTATTCAGCAAAGACATACATGTCTATCAGCATAATAATAAAATAGATTTTAATACGCCTGAATTGATAAGACTTATTATTTCATCGGCTTATAATTATAATAACTTATCGAGTTTAGTCTGATGTGATAATATTTAAGTATATCTGATTATCTTTGACAAACAAACGCTCTATCTACATTTGTATGTTCAAGTAATTCAATATATATTGTATGAATAAACAAACGACAGTTTCGCATAAAGTAAATACAAGCACACATTATTGTGATCTTTTTTGTGCTTGTAAGGCCTCAGCCCTTCTTCCAAAACATATGCAAGTCCATTCAGAATGAGAATCGTAATGAGACGCGAAAATGTGCCAATTCTGTTATACTAAAGTGTCAAGAGATTGACCTTGGTCATAGGCTTTTGACCCTCATACTGATGCTATTTCTGCAAATTGGCCTCAATCCTTAATCTGAGTAATAAAACCAAACAGTGTTTTCGCAAACGACATTATAGGACTGATTGGGTTAACCCTTTCACTGTCAAAGACGTCATAACGCGTATTCGCAAACAGTTTGGATCCTGTCCAGACGCCGCGTTACGTAGCATCTGATCAGGATCAAAACTGTTTGCCACTTGTTTTGAAATAACGTCAGTTATAGTGCCTTAAATCTTATTTTGAAACGATATTGCAGACAATAATATTGAAGCAAACGACAATATTGCGATGAAAGGCAAAAAATCTCAAGACAAATTTGCTCATGAAAGGGTTAATCACCTCTCGTAAACATGTCGTTGGATAGAGCAATTTATGCTATTATCATTGAAGATAACTGCCAGTCCATTACAAAGCAGATGGGTAATACGTCCCCTTGGAGGTAGAAATCTGTCGAAACAATTTAATGAGCATCGTATAAAAACGTTCATCAAACAGAGACAATGGCCATTGAAGTCATAGACATTGTCACAAGATTCCACTTGTTTGCACTTTCAAAATTTCAGCAATTGAAAAGAAGTTATTTCTTTCACAAATACTCATTTACATGTATGCATAAAGTTCATTGATTGCAAATAGTGACTAGAACCAAGGTCTTAAACTGGCTCCATTAACTGTTTGCCATGCAGAATATAATAAATTGACGCATTTATCATTGAACCGTTTACAGGACAATTTCAATTTCCAGTCAGGTCTAGTCAGTGTTTGTCATTTTGTCATGTACAATGTAATATGTTATAGTTAGAACATATTAAGTAAAATCTTAGTGTTTAAGAAAGGGCGGATCGAGCGAAGCGAGCGAGCCACGTCTTAGCAACGAATATTTCACTTAATGTGTTCTAACTGACTTATAATATAATCTGTATTTTGATTGGCCCTGGATAAATCGTCCCATGGTTCTAGTAAACGAACCTCTTGCGCCAACAGCTCTTTGCGCGCCTAGTACGTGCGTTTTGGGTCCGTAAGATCACCAAACATAGCAGTGTTTACGCTTAGCTGTGATACTATGGCGAAGTTATGATAGCGCGTACAGACACCACGCGAGGTCGAAACACAACAAAAGTCTTATATTTATGTTTCTTAATGATCACGGGCTGTATTTAATTGGGTGCAAATGACAGTTTGAATCTTTAAAATGTAGGTTAAAGTCTAAATTGTAAAAGGACAAACATATATTGATCACTGATTAGAGGGCTCTTTTATGCGCTTTCGGATCGGAGTCTACACTGTTTTGCATGAGAACAGTATTTCATTTGATACAGTTGTGAATATACACAATGATTTTATATATACCCTTACCGTTGGTAGCTTAAAGTCGGCTGATAATATAGCAGATTCATGAAGAATCCTGAAGGAGCATTCTGCTTTATTTTCAGTCAGCTTTAAGCGACAATCTGTATTCAATTCTGTAAACAAGAAATGGGATAAATGTTAAATTGTAGATTGTGTTTGCTATTGACATCAGTGATGGTTGGTTGCAGACTAATTATTCCCTTATAACATCTACAGTGGCAGACAGAACCATACACTTTTGGAATTATATAAGCTTGCAATATGAAAACCTGCCTAATTGCATTTCAAACAGTGTAGATCAAGGCCAGCCGCCGCGTCAAAGACGCCACAGCTAGCCTTGACCAACACTGTTTTACTGTTTGACACACACGTGTTTTAAACATTTAATGTAAGTATATCATATGTCCAAATTATCAGTTTGAAATTACATGTGCACTATGTCCAAATCGTTTAAAAATTGTTTTCTACGTATCAAAAGTGTTGAAATGGTTAATGCTTATTAGATTTCATTAATAACAACATATCTGACGAGGTCATCTGCACATGTTCAGCTCAACACTTAACTACAGCTTTTGATTGTTGATCAAAACTCTTGTTTATTGACTTTAACATTAACCTATCTTTTACTGTTTAACAGTTCATGCTATTCTATAATTGTCTTTCAAACTATAGTCACTGTTGTGCTTATTTTGACAACTCTTCCAACTTTTGTTTTTGTGAAGTAGGCACCCGAGAGGTGTTGTACCATAAAACTACATTAGCACCGTCTTTAAGACGAAGAAAGGTCACTTTGTGGATCAATAGCGTACGGGATGGTGCGTGTTTAAAACAACACGGCATAGATCTGCTTTGAAGATTGGAGCCTGATCAGATACCAGATTACCCGGCGTCTGAGCTGGCTCCAAACTGATTGCAATTGAAATAGTTGTTTTATACATGTACAAACGCGTTTACTGGGAAGCAATAAAATATCGCTCATAATGTTATAATCAGTTTTAATGTTTACCCGTAATATCGTTTTATGGATATTTGAAAACATGATTAAGGTTGAGTCTAAAACCATCAACGCTCATGATATATTTAAATTTTGAAAATAAGGTATGCATATTTCGGAAAATACTTGTACATAATTATAAGCTGAACATCAAGTCATGATTGGGTATTCACGTTATTGCAAAAGTCATGATGAATACAATTGGAATAAAGGTTTGTCTACCTACTGTTTCTTTCTGTAAAATAACGTATCCATGTATATATTTCATTAAATCAAATATAACTTGGTACAATATTAACCCTTACGCTCTCAATGACTCTAAAAAGAAGCGGATTGGCAAACAGTTCGACCCTGATGAGACGCCGCGTAACGCGGCGTCTAATCAGGATCCAAACGGTTTGAAATTATTTTTTAAATGTTTACAGTCATACTTCCTTAAATTTAACTTTGAAACGATGTTGCAGACAACAGTTTTGTAGCAGACGACAATGACAAGGTGAAGGGATAAATGTCTCACGGTCAATTTGGTAGCGAAATAGTCCATTACACTTTCTTTCGACAATAGTTTGGCCTGCATTAATCAAATACCGACGTCGGACGATCGTGGATTTTCTAACTATTACTCGCATATCGTTTAAGATAACCTCTATTGTGATATGTGCCATATTTTGTAGTTTAACAGGACTATAGCATTATTCGCTGTGTAATCGAAGTATTCAATGATCACAGATAGACATACACTGCTCAACATAAAATAAAGCTATACTATTTGAAGCAGGGGACTCATATAATGCACATTTATTAAGATGTCGCGTCTAAACTAGATTAAACTCTCTCTATATTACGACCACTGAAAAGAAGCCTTAATGCTTGTATAAAAGTCAAGTGACAAGTTAAATGTACTTTCACATTGCTTTAAACAGCAACCTTTCTTAACCCTTACCCCTATAAAGGCGTTTTAAGAGCATTAAATCATTCCTCAACTGAAGAAAATAGTTCAAATTTATATACATGTAGTAATGAAAATGTCCCGTAGTATTTGATTTTCTAAATTCAAGCGCATGATAACTTGAAGAAGGCTGAAAGTAAACCAGACTGCGCTTTAAGGAAGTTATCCGGATTTACAGTGGAGAATCTGTTATTCTTTCCCGTTTAAACGCAAACGTACGCAAACGCAAATCACTAAATCGTAGAAAAGAACAACTTTTGGACAATTCTGATAATTCTTGTTTATCTTGGTGGCAAACAGTTTGAAGCCTGATCAGACGCCGGGTTACCCGGCGTCTGATCTGGCTCCAAACTGTTTGCACTGCAAATAATAGTTTTAGCGTAAACGCGTTTATTGGGAAAGAATAACAGATTCTCCACTGTATGTGGCAACATGTCTTTAAAACTAAAAACATGCTATCGGGTAAAGGGTTAAATGCATACTATTTAACACAGTTGGTTGTTCGTAATACTGTGCCAATAATTGAGCTTAGTTTAAATTTCATGTAAGAGAAGTATTCATTTAAAACTCTTTACCCCATAGAAACACATTTTAGCGCATTTAATTTATTCCTTAACTGTAGAAAAATAGCTCCAATGTATACAGTCATAAACATGTATTGCAAGAAACAGTGTCTATTTTCTTGCGAATGGTAGTTTAAAGCCGGTTGAAACTATAGCAGAGTATGCCTGAAGCCGCGTTCTGCTTTATTTTCAACCTGCTTTCAGTGATCGTTTTTCTTCAAAACTACAAAGCGGATATAGAGGAATTGCTTCCAAAATCTACTTGTAACAAAATGTCAAACCTTTCAGTACATTCATTCTTTCCACATTTTATTGCGGGGTTACCCGGCGTCTGATCTGTTTCAATAGAAATAAAAGTTTTAGCGTAAACGCGTTTATTGGGAAAGATTAACGTTTTCCCGACTGTACTTCTGATATTTAGTCAAATCAAAGCGAACACCACTATACGAGTCTGTTTGCGTTACAATTTATTCTACAAGATACAAATGTATGTAACAACTATTACCGATTTAATCCTAGATATCGGGACATCTTGTATACAGTGGAGAAAACGTTATTCTTTCCCAATAAACGCGTTTACGCTAAAACTATTATTTGCAGTACAAACCGTTTGGAGTCAGATCAGACGCCGGGTAACCCGGCGTCTGATCAGGCTCCAAACTGTTTGCCACCAAGATAAACATGTATTATCAGAATTGTCCAAAAGTTGTACTTTTCTACGTTTTAGTGCTTTGCGTTTGCGTACGTTTGCGTTTAAACGGGAACGAATAACAGATTCTCCACTGTAACTGCTTTAATCATCCTAACTATTGAACGTATTGCTTTTATTACACTGTACTTTGTCCAAGAGGTGAACACTGAATATCAAACAATGAAGACCACAATCAGATGGCTCCTAGGGGAGCAGATTGATTAGGGTCTACTGGCTCAGGCGAGTTTGTTCAAATACCCATGGCTATTACGATGCATGCAATAAGTAAGGGATTTGCCCAGTCATTTGTTCCTGCTCATTTTATACCAGGTCGACTAGCTTTAACCTGTTCTACATATCGAAGTTACGAACTAGCTAAGTGTAACTTAAGTGACGTATCAAGATTGTATTATAAGTACAGTCGAACTTCGATACCGTGATATACGGACATGCTCGGTTTAATCTAGTTCAAAGTTATGATCTTCATCTGTAGAATTGCCATGAATTCCGAACAACTTAAGTGAGTTTGAGATACAAAAGTTGGACTTTGAGACATATATATTAGCGAAAAATTATTTGATATTTCAGAACACCTTGTACACAAGTATTAAGAATGAATTCCTTCTAATAACATAGATTACATGTATTAGTTCCGACGTGCTGTGGCCAATGTATCCTGAAAACCACAAAGAACAGTTAGTCGAACTTCGATGTCTCGAACACGCTTAACTCGGTCTATCTGATATGTCGACACATGAACTACATTAATTCCTGCTCGGTTTTAGTCGAAAACACCCATATTTCAAAGTTAGGATGTAGTTTAGGCACGTTTTACATTTGAAATACGGGTTTTTTTTTCGACTTAACCGAGTTCGAATTATCGAAGTTCGACTCTACTTTTGCTTTTGACAAGGCGTGATAGTATAAGATATCGTTCTTTCAGGGAAGAAATTATTCCACTACCTTCCCACTATAAGTTAAACTATAACAACAACAAAGCCAGGAAATCGGCGTCTTTATGTTCGAAGGACAAATGTAAGTTGCCAAGAGGCTTTGAATCGTTGAATTAGCTAAAGTGCAAACTATGTAACCCTTTATCCGTAGATATTCATTTTCACGCATTTAATTCATTTCTCCACTGAAGAAAACAGTTCAAATATATAAAATCATGGACATGTATCGTTAGAAATAGTTTCCATATTCTAGCAGATTGCAGCTTAAAACATGCTGAAAGTATAGCAGAATGCGCCTCCAGGCCTATTCTGATTTACTTTCAACATGTTTAAGGAAGTCCCCTGTCTTCAAAACTAGAAACATACTCTGGAGTAAAGAGTCAAGTATAAATGGCAAAAAGGTGGCAATCCTTCAAGTTAGCTTAGAATAAACTGTCTACTAGTGAACCCTTATCCTGCGGTGATGGCGTCTGCTTTGAAATTGTCATCTGCAAAGTTTGTTAAATTTAGATTTGTACATTTGTTAAGTAAGTAAACTTAAAAACGTGTGTCAAACAGTTTGGATCCAGATCAGACGCCGCGTTACTCGGCGTCTGATCTGGATCTAAACTGTTTGCAAACAAGAATAATAAAGTCGCGACCAGCAGGCAAAGGGTTAAAATTATGAGTCATTCCTATCTCTTAATTTTGCCACTCCTTGCTAGGCTAACACACCCATGGCATCACTAGGAGAGTTTTTGTTTTGCAGACATGTTCCAGGTCTCGATGGAATTTTCAATATCACGTTTACCCTAAAATAAACAGTAGTTAGTCTCAAGATGTGTCAATACTACATCATTGTATGGCCTCTACATTTATGTTTCCTTGCACTTTTTTTCTATATTGTAAGTTATTTTGACGTGACAAAATTATTGATCAACGTCACTCGTAAACTAAACCAAAGTATAGGCTGGCCAATGTGATGTACACATGTGTCATATTTGCTGTGCTTATATGTTTGAACATGAGGAATATTCTGTAAGTGTGTACATGTAACATTTTCTTATCTTATTTTTAAAAATGTACGTAATAAAACAGTTTTGTTTTATGTAAACTCAACCATAATGCCATAATTTGCACATGTATATATCGTTAACATGGAGAAGAATTTAAATAAGTTATGTTTAACCTGTTTTCCTATCCAAGCTTATATAGCTTATTATGTTATAATATGTGTATAATGTCATCGTAACAATTCTGAAATAAATACTGTTTAGACTAAGCTCTGACTGATTCGTTAACATCAAAATACTTCCCTATCTGCATATTGATTGAAGTTGTCTTCTGCAAGCAGTTTCCCAATTAATCAGTTTTGCACTCTGATAAAAAACATTGATAAGAAAGTAAAAGAGCGTGTATTTTGACCATACGAAATACTCAGCATTTGATCTGGAATATGTCTGTTTGATATAATATAATTATATGACACATATTGCATATAATAAAAAACTAATTCACGAATCACCAAACTACTGTTTTACTACATGTATCGTAAAACATGTCCGTTGAACAAATTTGTAACATCGTGGGTTAACGAAACATTTCCAAGTGTTCAAATAGTTTATATCATTGTTTTTCTCCCGAGTAACCTCATACAAACGTTATGTAGTAACAAAAACGTCCCCAAAGTAAGACTGATAAAACCGCTTATAGCATCAATTAAATCTGTTTTAAAATATCAGACGTTACATCATATTGACGTCATGTCATCATACTGACGTACTTCTGAAAACGGACTTTAAAATACTCACTTTTATAAATAACAAATCAATATTTAGATTAGATATTTACTAAAGAAATTGTTATTAGATAAGTCTTTTCAGAACATTAGATGCTATTTCTTTTATTTATTTCGGTTCTAATAGTTTTACAGTTTTTTCCAAGGATACGTGAGGATTTATTCCCGGTGGAAAACCATGTTGCCCGAGACGTTAGGCGAGGGTTACATGATTTTACCAACCGGGTATAAATCCTCACGTACCCAGGGAAAAAGACTGTATAACGAATGTATTTTACTGCAAAGTTTTCACTGTTCAAACGAATAATTTCCAACAATTTTAGCATAAATTTGTCGTGTACAGCGCTCAATCAGTAACGAAATCGCATACAAACAGATGACGTGCGTACATGTATCTCACTTTATACTTCCAACGGTTGTTATGTAAAAGAAAAAGGACCGATAGTATTAGGTTTTGCATTAAGTACAAGTTGTGCACATATGAAGTGGACATTTGTTCCGAAAATCTAGTCACTGATCAGTACACTGATCGGGATCTGCACTGCCTGTCATTTTTTGCAATATGTTTAGAGAAAAAAACACCTAAATAGTCAAAAGTGGACTAGACTTAATTGAGAATTAGAATTGTGCAATAAATGTTTCAAGTGTGCATAATTTTTACTTTGATTGCTTTTGCCTCATAAATATGCCTTTTTTATACCTTTAATATATTCCACGATTAAAAATAATAGTTCATAATATTCAGTATACGAACTATGTTTTATATTTTAGCAGATAGTAAATTAAAGCAGGCTGGTAGAAAACAGAAATGGCCCTGCTTTACTTTACTTTCAACCTGCTTTAAGTGATCACATACCTCCCAAACTACAAAACATGTTGTCATTTAACCCATTTGTACCTACGATCACATATCTGGGACAGAGGCAAACAGTGTAGACTCTGATCAGACGCCGCATGGAGTGGCATCTTATCAGAGTCTACACTGTTTGCTGATAGGAATTTCAATAGGAAACAAAACTAAAATTTTAGACCAGGTACCCCTTAGATAAAAAATGGACTAATCCATATATAATCCACTATATAAACATGGAATAATGCACTGGGCGTAATGGGTTAACCAGGTTTGAGTTCGCAAGACTCTACCATAGGATTCTTTCTGAATTTTTCTGAGGTGAACATCCTTGCCGCTATTCTCAGATATTTCAGTGTTTTATTCACCATCGATAGATTTTAACCATGATAACACTTAAACCAGTTCCTCTGCCATATATGTCGTACATATGCAAATGTTCTATGAGTTGATTTATTTACCATTTACTGGAGAAACATCATACTAATAGCCAAGTTAGTTATTTCACAATCATTAACTGGATCTAGATGGGTATTATCTGGATCTAAACTGCTTGCAGCAAATATGAGAAAATCGCTAAGAGCACGATGAAGGTCAATGCGAATTGAGTCGAACTGTATTATGGGAAGATTGTTATAGCCAATTGATATCAAATTGATCACCGATTTTCTGGCACTTGTTGACTATTTATGCCAAAACGATAAGACAGATTTCTAACTGGTTGCATCGAACCGGACAAAAAGGAAAATTGAGAGAGACAAAAACAATAGTTTATGGCCCTTACAATGGAAATCGAAAAGGCATGGACTCCCTGGTTAACTTCTTTTTTAACTTAGGCACTTGTTAGGTGTGTTTAAACAAGTTACAGTCTATATGATGGTGATGGAAAATCAGAATGCTATATAGGGCTTATGTTGTTTTATACTGATTCAGAAAATGGATACCTTAATACCTTGAACCGTTTGTCTTAGTTCAATATAGTGTAGAAAACAGATCGTAATCCATTTGCGTCTCGTGTAATATGCCATGCTTATATATGGGGTTAGTCCATTTTTTTATCTAGTTTTGCCTGATTTAAAGTTTGATTTCCACTTTGTTTTATATTAGAATTCCTACCAGCGAAAAGTGTAGACTCTGACCAAACGCTGCATTATGTGGCGTCTGACCAGTGTCTGCACTGTTTGCCCCAGGGCTGCCATAAGTTGACATGAAAAATCCTAATATTTCCAAATGTGCACTTTTCAAGTGCGACTTTACGAATAGTACCATTATCCCATAGCCTTTTTTTTGCTTTGTTGACATGAAACTACTTAAAGCAGGCTGTAAGTAAAGCAGAATGCTTTAAGCTACCATGTACTGGGAAAAATCCGGAGATTTAGGAAACATTCCGGAGAAATGGCAGTCCTGTTGCCCATGTCCCGTTTATAGGACGCTAGGTACAAACGGGTTAAAAAGTAAAAAAAAATGGACTAGAATTAATTTGCAATTAAAATGACATATTAGAAGTTTCAAGAGTGTATAGAATAAATCAAGTTGTCTGCATAGTCACTGACATTTTTGGTACTGTCTGGATGATTATAGTGTAACAGATGAAAATATTAATAGATCAAGATTCAGAAATATGTTTGTTATCGCTATTATACAAGAGAACGAGTTGTTTTATTGAATATTAACGTAGGAATGCAAAACAATTCAAAATGTACAATAAGATCTAAGCAGGCGCCATTATAATTTGAGTAACTTTGCTTTCTATATCATGAGTAATCATTTGCATACACTATAAGACATGTTAAGGTTATTATTCTGTTTGTAAAAAAAGGGGTAAATATGTGTCTTACCTGAGCAGGAAATTTCGTTATCTGCAATAGAAAATAAAATATTTTAAAATGTTTGACTGCAATTTGAAAGAATAAACAACAGTTATATTTAATTTTTTCTACAACATAAAATAACCACCAAAAGTAAAATTCAAAGAAATTCATTTCTTGAAAATGAAGCTCTTCTTTACTGACGTTTGGACAAATAATCCCTTAAGCCGCACGCGTAAATCCGCCAAATTATCATTTTTTTACAACCGACACACTCAGTCGGTCCGTACTCATTCCCCTGTTTTAATGGAACGATTAACAAAGACAATGTAAATTTTCTATTTAATGTTGAAATCAACCCTTTCACACTTGATGACGCCAAAAAAGTGCGACTGCACACGGTTTGGATTATGATAAGGCACCGCGTAACGCGGCGTCTGATCAGGGTCCAAATTGTTTGACACTCGTATTGATATCTTTTAAGTCATAATACATTGTTTCTTGAAACGAACTTGCAAACAACAAATTTGAAGCATACATGTACGACTTCCCTTCAGTGCCATGTCATGTTGAGTTGTACCCTTTCATTGTCAAATTTATTGTAAGACAACCGTGCCAAGCAAACGACTTTGTTGAAAACATACACTAAACCCTTTTTACTGCCTTACCCCGAGAGAACACTGTTTGATACAGAACTATACTTAACAACATTTCTAATCGGTCACTTGTTAAAGCAACATATGTCTTTTAATACTACGTTGACATTTATGATATTTTACATACAACATGATGGGTTTTAAATGTTCCTTATTTTTTGGATTTATATACGTTAGCCTACTTCGTGAACGTCAGAACAGCCACGTGGCTTGTTTGGCCTAATTTGCACGTGTAAAGTATGGAAGAAAGGCTCTGCCCCCAAGATTACACGAGTGTAATCTCCAATGACTGCCTAGCCTGAAAAACACATAAAAAGCGAGATAATCTCACGAAGAGAGCGACACAGCCGTCGGAATATTGCACGCTGGTGTATCCTTACGGCAAATTAGATTCAACCAAAGAAGAATTCCGGAAGTGGACACAAAAAATACTTTTTTCCTTGTATTCCATATTAGGAAATGGTTTCCGTCCATTTGAATGTGGCTAGAACTTTTAACCGGACACTTTCGATCACTTTTAGGCTATAACGCGGATATTTGACGTCACCACAGGTAGCGCGGACCGCCCCAGGAAACCAAAACGACGGGTAAAAACACTCCTATGATCGATACATTGAAGTGACCCACCTGAGAGACAGATTTTCTCTCCGTTGCAAAGACGGCAAGACAGCTTAAGGGTCAACACCGCCGTAAAGTCACACCCAAGACGGTACGTAATCGGCTGCGAGAGGCGGATAGTCGCTATTGGCGTCCACTTAAGGATAAAGTCGTCACCAGACAGCGGGGGACCGATGATACAGATGACTTTAACCCTACAGAGCACGTTTGCGACATTCTCAAGAAACGGGTTCGTTCCTTTCTACAGTCTCCAAACGTTGACAGATTAGAGCGTGACGTCGGCAATGTGTGAGTAAGTTAGGTCATGAATACTTCTGCTGAATTCTTCTTGTCCGTGAGAAGTCAATACGAAACTGTTATTGCAGCTGACGGGGGCAATACGCGTTACTAACATAGGGCCTTAGAACTATGGTTACACTCCTGTGAATTTCAAAATTTGGGGTGCCTCCATAGAAGTTGTTGTTAAAGCTCAGAAGGAAATTGTAATCATCTGTTTTACAATTGATTACATTTGCATTGTAACACAATTAAATGGTTTATGAATAAGTTCTTCATTTTTCTTGTTTCTGAATGAAATATAAGGTGACCGATTAGAAATTGTGTTGAGTATATACTTATATTTCTTAAGTCAAGATACTTAAAATTTAAAATGAGAGAAATAAAAGCAGACAGTGTTTTAAAGATGATGACGTCATGTCAGTGAATGTGTTAATATGGTTAAATATGTATACGAGTTACATGTAAGCAAGCTATTTGATCAAACCCTTCAGCAACTACGTATAAAGAAGTACTCAGATTTTGCTGACTCGATACTATCTACCTTGTCTTAGGAACTCCCAAAACACATCATTCGCCTCGTTAATCATTTACATTACCGTCTGGTAGCGATTCCAATAATGTTTTCCTGTTTCGTTCTAGAGTTTTGTCCGTGATTCAATTCCGAAGCAAATTGAGCTTTTACAGAAAGTAAATAATTAGCCAGTCCCTATGCATTTAAATAGTGATGAGAGTGTTGTCTGTAGGTTTCATTAAACGATTCGCGGCGAAATAAAAACTACTACAAATTGCAGGATAGTTCAGTAAACCTAGTAATTCTTGACATTGGTTACCTTCAACCCTACTAGCAACATTCTTTGTCCGACAGCATTGATATTAAAACCATTTGAGATTCAGATCTCTTTATGTGATTAACGATACTTTCTGTAAAAGTTCAATGTGCTTTAGAATTGAATAATAGACAAACAGTTTTGATCCTGATTAGACGCTGCGTTACGCGGATCCGAACTACTGTTTGCAAATAACTAGTTAACTCAGGGTGACGTATGGAATTGATTAAACATTGAACGAAGCTATGATGAAAAGGTTCACATATGGGTATACGCATTTTCCTCTTATCCCCTTCGTTACAGTCAAAAAGTATTTTTATATTCATAAATGATAGCTAATTATTAATTTATCAATATCTACTTTTTAGTTCATCAATGTTCGTCAAATAAAGCCACGGTACGTGAATTATAACGAAAATGTGCATTGTTGTTAACTAGTCTCTTATTCTACCTAGTTAAATAACAACACAAACGAAATAATCTATCATAACAAAAGAAAATCAAACATATGCACATTCAAAATACTAGGAGAAACTTATGTTACGTCATTATATGATTCTCGTTTTATGTTTGCTAAATAAACGTATCGAGCTAATTTAATCAATGTGCCCCTCTGTGAAGATGTCATAAGAGATTTAAATTTCTGTAAAGTAGGCCAAGAACAATACTAATTGCTGAAACATGTTTTTCTAATTTCTCTATAATATGGACATACTGATATAAAATGAAACTCGGATTCGATGGCACCTGCACTACATTTAGTACATATTCTATCAATTATGTCAATGTTTCTATATCTTCTTTCTTCAATGGCAAGTCTATGTGCGGAACATCTTAACCTAGTTAAAGCAACTCTTTGTTTATTATTATTAACGCAATGTAGGTATTTTTCAAATTCAAAAGTTGTTTTAATTGCAGCATATGTATCTTATTTAAATGAATTACTAATTTCTGAATACCAGTACTGTAGATACTGGTCACGTATTCTTTCAGTTACATTGTCAATCTGTAATGTTGACACGTTCTGAGCATCAAATAAAAAACTAAACCCTGCTTCTGAAAGTAGATGATTGACCTCTAGAGTTCACTTATTTATATGCTGACCATTTTCGTCTCTCATGTCAAAAACCTTGTAAATAAGTGAATCTGGCGACTGTAGTATTCTGTACCAATATTTAATAATATCAATTTTTCGCAAAATGTGTAATGGGAATCTTCCTAATTCTCCGTATATACATGTAGCTGCATTTGGTGTTTGTTGTCTTACACCAAGAACTTGTTTTAAAAATTTCAAGTGATTTCTTTCAATGTCTGGACCCTTGTGATAGCCCCATATTGGTGACCTATAGTTTAAAATCGGCAAAATCAAACAATTTCACTTTTTCTGAAACGTTTAACTCAATAACTTCAAATAGGGAATTTAAAGAAAAAAGTGCTTTTTCTGGCTTGATTTGCTAAAGTTGTTTGTGCTTTATAAAACTTACCATTAGCAGA
Organism: Gari tellinella; assembly: GCA_922989275.2. Lineage (NCBI taxonomy): Eukaryota > Metazoa > Mollusca > Bivalvia > Cardiida > Psammobiidae > Gari > Gari tellinella. The sequence goes on from OV277866.1 coordinate 70,712,903, forward strand.
CATTGTTATCCCTATACATGTATAAGTAAATTCTTGTACTACCTTAAGTTTTACTGTATTGAAATGAATATCACACTTTTCTCTGTAATTAGTCCTTTTAAAAACCATAACAACTGTTTTATCTGTATTAACATGAATATTCCATTTCGTACAATATTCTGACAATTTAAACAACAGATTCTTTAAACCTTCTTTAGTATATGAAAATAGTACTGTATCATCAGCAAACAACAACAAATATAACTGTATTTCATCAATAGTAACGGTGTCCATTAGATCATTTTGTAAGTTGGCATACATATCGTTAATAAAGAAAATGAATAGTTACTCTCCCCGGTTTGACACCCATGTAGCTTTCAAAATTGTCCGACAATTAACTGTTAGCTCTAACACAAAGCTTCACAGACTCATAGATAGCTTGTAGCATTGTTATAACTTTTGAAGATATGCCACAATTTATCAATTTAAACCAAACCCCGTTACGATAAACTATATCGAACGCCTTTTTAAAATCTATAAAAGCACACTGTAATTTCTTTTTCTCATGATTTATGATTTTGTTTATTATAGATTGTTTAACAAAAACACAGTCAGTGGTACTTTTGTGCTGTCGGAAACCACATTGAAAGTCACTTAATATGTCATTATCCTCTGCCCACTTACGCCGTCTAATGTCCAATAATATAGAACACAGTTTAGAGAAATGCTAGACTATTGCACGATAATTGTTAACATCATTCAAATATCTGTTCTTTGGCACAGGCACCATAATACCCCGTGCCCGACTGTCCGGGTATATACCGTTATCAAACATGTAATTAAATAGTTTACATAGTATCGGAGATAACACAGATTTACACTGAATAAAAATGCTCGGGTATAAGCTGGTCAACACCGCCACTTTTACCCGGCTTCAAAGATTCAATAGCCTTATTAACCTCTTCCAAACTGAAACTAACAGTACTCTTCTTTTTGAATTTGCGAATTTCGGCCCAGAACTTTTTCGGGTATGAGCTGGCTAAATTATGTAACTTTTCTTTCTGTTTCGTTTTCCAGGAGGACTGCGCATGTCGTTTTACTTTCCGGTATATACGGCGCTTGTTTATAACTACCATGCTATTGGCCATTGTTCTACACCTTTCATATATGTTATTAGCTGATTTCAATTCACGTCGACTTATTTCACATTCATTATTAAAGCATGGACTTTGAAATTTACGTTTTTGAGTTTTACTAGACGGTCTTATTACCTTACATTCACCACATATTTCAAAAGCTTTTGAATACAATATTTCGGAAATTTTCTCTATGCCTGTATGTATACTTGCTTCGGAAACAACAATCTCGTCTACTATTGATGAAATATTTGGTTACATTGAATTACTACTGTCGTGTAATATATCTGCTCTACTACTGTCCCATACAAGCCGTTCATTTACATAGCCTTGCGCATTTTCTGTTTTTTTCAACCTCTGTATAATAAAAGTCAACTGTATGGGCACATGTTGCGAACACGAAAACAAGTCATGTACAGTAAAATTCACAATGTTATGAAAAATATTTCTAGACATTAAGATATAATCAATTGAACTTCTGCCTGTAGTTGATATATATGTATAGTTACCTATTCCGGCATCATCACCCATTCTTCCATTTACAATTTTTATGTCAGTGCTTAAACATATATCTAATAACTTTTTACCGGATGTATTGGTACCGGAATCGAGCGAGGAACGTAGGGGTAAAACCCCATATACAAAATCATCATCATAATAGTCATTATCATCAACAACATTTTCATCAGCATCATCGTTACCAGCAAAATTATCAAATATATAAATAGTATCATTATCACTGCCTCTATCAATCACTTCATCATCACCATCATCAACATCATCATCATCATCATCATCATCATCATATACGCAATAATTACTTGCTGATGTTTCCCGTTATACGGGACTTTGCGGTTGTTATCAATAAAACTTGGAAACTTGGAAACAATGTTTTAAATGAAATAAAGGAAATAATTACGAATTCAGTATGTTGAGAATTGTTTATAACAGAAGTTGCCAACTTTCTAGACCATGTTTGAGACAGTGAGATTATCTTTTATTATGAATTTTCCCGTAGGGCTCCCCAGGAAACGCAGTCAATCGTGTGGTTCAGGCAGCCCGATTTGTCGCGTAACAATAAGCGGAAGAACACAAATCTAAGCTAGGAATTAACGACGTACAGCGCTCCCTCTCTACAACGGCCCTCCAAACAACGATTCCCTCCTTACAACGACCATTGTCACAGTTCCCTAACAGGACACTTATGTCTAACGCTTTTACTGCTGTAATATCTTCTGCTGAGAGTTGTCGTCTGCTGTTTTGCTCAAAATTACATATTCGACATTTTGATAGAAAAAACTTAATGATCAGAGACACAAAGCTTGAATGCAGATCAGACGCCGCGTTACGCGGCGTCTGATCTGGATTCAAGCTGTTTGCAAATGTAAACGCGTTTTCCTCTATATAACGACTCCCTCCGTACAACGCACACAATCAGTGTCTCCCATTGGTTGTCGTTGTAGCGAGGGAACGCTGTAATATCGTTGTTGTCAAATCAATAGATCAGTGATGTCATATCTGCAAATTTGGGTCTTCAAATGTGGTAAAAACTGTTTTGTTTTGCTTTGAATTGACAATCAAGTTTGAAAGCATAACATGAATAAAATAACTGGGTTTTTTGGCAGTGAAAGATCTAAATTTAATTAATTCGTGAGCATCAGACAGTGACTGTTAGATTCTTTATTTTCACTCATGGCTTCTCCACACGTAAAAATATAACGTCTGATGCTCACTCAAAGAATTAAATTCAACCCAAACCAGGTTGTCCTCTATATACTCACAGTTCAGAGTAATGAATATACACAGTTTCAGCAATAGGCTACACAAATTAATTTGTAAGCAAGCACTTGTATTTTCCTAGATTGTATTTCACTGCTTTTCCTTACATGAAACAGTAAGTAACAATTTATTCACCGTATAAGCAGACACCAATATACAGTGGAGAAAACGTTATTCTTTCCCGTTTAAACGCAAACGAAACGCAAACGCAAAGCACTTAAACGTAGAAAAGTGCAATTTTTGGACAATGCTAATAATTCATATTTATCTTGGTTGCAAACACTTTGGAGCCTGATCAGACGCCGGGTTATCCGGCGTCTGATCTGGCTCCAAACTGTTTGCAATGGAAATAATAGTTTCAACGTAAACGCGTTTGTTGGGAAAGAATAACGTTTTCTCCACTGTACCTTCCTATCGTGTCGCAGTTCTGTGTCTTAATTGTCATATGGAATATTTTTGTTTCTTTGACGGATATTTTCTCCTCTGTCAAGAGCTATACGGAAGGTAGCTCGGTGGTTTGATACCATGGAATAAGCCGAAATCATATTCCTTGGATCTTCATCATTTCATACTAAAGTCCCTTAACCTTTTATCGGCGCTATAATTATGACCTATTTTGTGTCCCAGTGCCGTAAACTCTAACTCATCTATCATTCGAATAAGCAAACCATTTAACTGACGGTGACCAGGAATCAAAGTTACAAAACTTTTGAAATGAGTCTGACGTCGTTCTCAAACATTTGATTGGTCCGATTTGTGCCTAGACTCAAGTCTGACCAGTGAAATGCTTGAGAACGGTCTCAGAATCAACTCAAACTCTTTACATGTATAACATTGGACATTTCATGTTAAACTAGTTATTCCTAAGGTGACAAACGGACTCTACGGGTGTGAACTGACTTTCATATAACTCCTGTAAAATACTTACATCTGAGACAGAATACATCTGGAAATAGCTTAACCAAGTTCAACACCCCCAGTTAAAGCTACTAATGTGATGATTAATGAATGTCTGATTCAGTTTTTAACAGTAAATCTCCCCTCTTATGACCTCTCAAAGGAAAATTATGTTATCAGTCAAGGGAGCGATTGACCCTTTCACTGCCAAAGTTTTTGTGAGATATTTTACTCCTTCACCGTTTCATTATCGTCTGCTTAAATTTGTCGTTTGCAAGATTGTTTCAAAGCTAGACTCTATGATGTATGACTTATAAATTATCGATACGAGTGTCAAACAGTTTTGATTCTCAAACAATTTGCAAACGCATTTAAAATTAAGCGTCATTGAGAGTGAAAGAATTAATATCTCGCTATCCTGTCGATCGGATTGTTGACCTGCATTTGCAAACAGTTTTATCCAGATCCGACGAAGCGGAACGCGGCGTCTGATCTAGATCAAAACTATTTGTGACTCGTTTCTTTTATTCATTATTAAGTCAAAACACTTAAAATTTGAATTTGAAAAATAAAAGCAGACGACAATATTTAAACCCGATGACGTCACGGCAGTGAAGGGTTTAACATACATGTAGCAGGTCTGGTCTGTTTTATACAATGAGATAGAATGCTAGGACTTACAGCTACATGTAAAATCATTGTCTAAGATAAAGCTGTTTGAAAATTGTCTTAAGTTTCATTGATAAAAATATATACAGTAACGTTATTCTTTCCCGTTTAAATGCAAACGTACGCAAACGCAAAACACTAAAACATAGAAAAGTGCAACTTTTGGACAATTATATAATAAGTCATGTTTATCTTGGTGATAAACAGTTTGGAGCCTGATCAGACACCGGGTTACCCGGCGTCTGATCTGGTTCCAAACTGTTTGCAAAAGAAATAATAGTTTTAGCGTAAACGCGTTTATTGGGAAAGAATAACGTTTTCTCCACTGTATATCGTAATTTGGTATTTCTTTTGCAGAAGATAATTTCAAGACAGACGATATCACGGCAGAATAAGGATTAAGCATTATGGGTACTTATCGGCAATTGTTGGACACACACAGGCGAATTAGCAAGAAATAATTTTAGTTTTCTTCCTAACACCACGGATTATCTGATACTGCGCAGAACATAATGTTTCAGATTTGTACAGTTTAGACGACGTTATTCTTTCCCATTGAACGTGCTGACGCTGAAACTAAATTTTTCCAATGCAGCAAACGGTTTGAAGCCAGATCCGACGCCGGGTAACCGGCGCAAACTCATATTTGTAATTCTGATTAGTCAGAATTGTCAAAAAAAATATTTTTTCTATTTTTATTGGAGTACATGTACGTTTGCGTTTTGTATGCGTTTTAAATGTGACAGAGTACAGTGGAGAATTTGTTATTCTTTCCCGTTTAAACGCAAACGTACGCAAACGCATTGCAATAAAACGTAGAAAAGAACCAACTTTTGGACAATTCTGATAATTCTTGTTTATCTTGGTGGCAAACAGTTTGAAGCCTGATCAGACGTCGGGTTACCTGGCGTCTGATCTGGCTCCAAACTGTTTGCACTGCAAATAATAGTTTTAGCGTAAACGCGTTTTTAGGTAAAGAATAAAACATTCTTCAATGTAACATCTTCTACACTGTACATGTACGTATCTGACCGCATCATGATGAGCATACAATTCGCACGCTATACGAGAGTTATAGTTCCGGTTACAAACAGTTTGATGTCAGATAAGACACAGACTGGGTCTAGATAAAGACACTTTGATATACTCAATGAACTCATTAAGTGGCAAATGAAAAACAAGTCTAAGAAACTGCTTTAACTGATAATATCGCGACTGACCACTTTAGCTGCTGAAATTGAGCCATTATCGTACCGTAACACCGTTCGTTTTAAAATTGTTGCCTGTAAAAGATATTCAACTACATTTCAATATTTAAAATTAAAGAAACTTAAAAACAAATGCAAAACAGTTTGGATATAGGTCAAACGCCGCATAACCCGACTTCTGATCAAGATACTGTTTGCAAATACTAGGGTCAAAGGTTGTAGAATTTGAGTTGAGTCTGAAGTCGTTCTAGGCTAGGCTTTTACATGTATGTGACCAACCAAATGCTTAAGAACGATATCAGACTGAACACAACAGTTTATTAACATTGGGCCACCAAGGTTACGATCGGCATAATACATTTTATCAGGAAAAGAGGTAACATTAAAATAATATGTTGGAATTGATATTGAATCTCAGACGGTGAAAGAGACGTCGCATGTTGACAGTGGAGAACACGCTATTCTGCCCCGTTTAAACGCAAACAAAACGCAAACGCATTACAACCAAAAAATCGAAAAGGACATTTGTTGACAAGTCTGACAATTTATCTTTTAATCTGAGTAGCAAACAGTTTGGTTACCCGGCGTCTGATCAGGCTCCGAGCTCTTTGCAATGGAAATAAACGTTTTAGCGTAAACGCGTTTATTTGGAAAGCATAACCGTTTCTCCATTGTAACTATTTTACACTCATATTTATGAGAAATGCTTTAGTTTTATTCTAAGTAATTAAAGCAGAATTTTAAGAAAATTGTACATTTTTAGAACAAGATAACGACGTTGTCCTATGTCTGGGTGATTTTGATAACTGTAAGTGTAAATGCATTTTCTCATATGAAGTCGAATATTGAAGAAAAATGCCCTTGATGCCATGTTGACGCTTGGTAACAAATCACGCAGGCATTGTCAAAGGGACTTTTTGAAATTGGAATTTATTGTGCTTAACTTGTCGCCTGCCGATATCGAATTGACAAAATTTAGCAAACAGCTTGAACCCAGGCTTGGTCTTGATCCAAAATGTTTGACATTAATCATTGAATTTCTTCAATTTGAAAATCTACAACACAGCCGTTGTCTAACGTTGCAGATTGCAGTTGTGAATCAAACACTTATTTCGCAGGACAAGGGTTTCATCAAGTCATGCCGTAACATCGTCTAAAGCAGTGTTACTTTATCTTGTTCGTACAGTGGAGAAAACGTTATTATTTCCCGTTTAAACGCAAACGTACGCAAACGCATTGCAATAAAACGTAGAAAATAACAACTTGTTGACAATCCTGACAATTTATTTTAATCTGAGTGACAAACAGTTTGAAGCCTGATCAGACGCCGGGTAACCCGGCGTCTGATCTGGCTCCAAACTGTTTGCACTGCAAATAATAGTTTTAGCGTAAACGCGTTTTTTGGGAAAGAATAACGTTTTCTCCGCTGTACATGTAAGATGATTTATTAATTGTTATGGGTTGAAACATTACCACATTCTTCAGATAAACATCAAACATATTGGAACCTGGTCAGACGCCGAGTAGCTTTGTGTCTGATCTCGACCCAAATAAGTAACAAGTATGTCTGTAAAAACAGTATGCATGAACTAAATTGCAAAACCATTTCCCATTCAATGATGACAACACTTGCTTTTGTAAACAGTTTTAATCCAAATAGTTTGATACTCCTATCAATGTTTCTTGAGTCAAAAAAGAATAAAAATCAAAGATTGAAAAGTGAAGCCAGAGGAAAATTAAGAGCAGCCGATAAAATACGTTGCTCCCTTTCTAAAACGGCCCTCCAAACAACGATTCCCTCCGTACAAAAAAGTTTGCCGCTGTTCCCCAAAGAAAACAATTATATGTAACACTGTAACTGTTGCCATATCGTCTTCTTAAAATTGCCATCTGCTCTGTTTATCAAAGTTACATATAGGTGATCATTTCGACAGAAGAAATATAATGACGAGTCACAAACAGCATGAATCCAAATTAGAACACATCAGTCCGGGCGAAATTTCACAAATTTGTTCACAACCAGTATCATTGACAGGCACATTTTTCATGATTTTTAAGCTGAATTAAATATAACATCGCTAAAATTCTAAACCGCTAAACAGTGTCATCTACAATTTTATACCTATTTCAATGTTTATTCTTCTGTAGATATTGATACATGAACGAGTGAGAACCATTTGCATGCCGTTTAGACTAATTTGGCTTGTGATCTAGATCCAAACTGTGTGCAGATAATTTAGGTTGCGACATTGGCGATGGAGGAGTTAATGTCGCTATGGGGTCAATCACCTGCCAGGCCTAATTTGTTTCACTACCATGGGAATATTGCCGAGACAGCTCAGTTATTTTGAGATCAAGAAAGAGCTCGTTTAAATAGTATAATTAGTTTCAAAACAAATGTCTTTATCCGTTTAGCTGTTTTGTGTTATGGCTGAAAAGTAAGGCACATGAACCATTTATCCTAAAGCCTGTACATGTATCTAGTTTCGAAAACAAGATATTTTTTATTTAGCTATAGACTAGTATATTCGGTATTGGGAAGTGTAGACCAAACTCAGACGTATTGTCTGGAATTACACCGGTGCTTGGTCTGTACTATGGTGCAATGGTATTAGGCAAGTTTTGTCATGGCGCGGCTCAAATATACTAACACGTGTTTCTAAATAAAAGAATAAAGATTTTTCCAATTAAGACAGCAAGTAAGTAAACTCATGATAACCTATGAGTTATTTAAAACGCCGTGTGTGTACATCTAAAACAGTTTTAACCGTTTCGTTGCCAGATTAACATGTTTGTCTTTACCGTTTTACTGATATATGTACCATACGCTTTAATAGTGTATGCTGTTTCATTGTTTTAAAGCTTGATTTAAGACAACATGGCTGAACATAATCATATCGACACGTGTGTCAAAAAGAGTGTCCACGAACTTGATCAGACGTCGCGTATGAAGTTTAGACATATACATTTGCTATTGCTTTCTACTTTACGATATACAATCAAATAAAAATGATTCCAGAGTTACGACAACATATATATAACGCAAATTGTCTTAACTTAGATGTTGTCATAAGTTAGACAGTAACGCTGAATAGTTAAGCCATTTGTGCCCACGAGCCCATATATTGGACATGGGCAAACAGTGTAGACTCGAATCAGACGCCGCATTATGCGGCGTCTGATCAGAGTCTACACTGTTTACTGATAGGAATTTTAATATAAAACAAAATGAAATGAAAAGTTTTGACCAGGCATTCCTTTGACAAAAAATGGACTAATCGGATATAAAACATGGAAAAACCCACTGGGCGCAAATGAGATAATATACGTTTCTTTCTGAAACGGTCTTCTAGAAATCGGCGTCTTATCAGGCTCCAAACTCTTTGAAAGTAGCGCTGCAGTCAGGATAAGGCAGCGGAATGATTGATTTACTAACTGTTAAATATAAGCCAATTATAAGCACGGCTTTCGTTTTAACCCATTTGTGCCCACGGTCACACATATTTCGGACATAGGCAAACAGTGTAGACTCTGATCAGACACCGCATTATGCGGCGTCTGATCAGAGTCTACACTGTTTGCTGATACATGTGTAAATATTTCAATATAAAACAAAATGAAATGAAAAGTTTGATCAAGTATCCATTTGATAAAAAATGAACTAATCCAATATATAAACATGGAATAATCCACTGGATATATATGGGTTAGTATAAGCCATGTGCAAATTATAAGCACGGTTTTTGTTTTAATCCGTAAAATCATTATTTTGCAAAGGTCTCATTTAGCTATCAGTCTTTATAAACCCTTAACTTCCTTACCCAGAGAGCAATGGCTATTTGCAATGCGGCGTCTGATCAAGATTTAACCTGTTTGAAACTCATTACGATATTTCTTTAGTCAATTGACCTAAATTAAAATTTTAAGAAATAAAAGCAGGCGACAATTGTTTAAATCAGATGACGGGATGGTATTGCAGACGTTAAACTGTTTACAGTGTTTGATTTTCAGATAAAATGAAGAACATGGAATCGAAATTTAACTCCTATGCATTTTATAGCTGTCAGCGATTTTGTAATGGCTTTCTTATCACCACCGGAACATTATACTTAAATACTTTCTACTATTACGTAATAATTTCGTGATGGGATTCTCAATCTTGAATCTGCTGTGTAATCGACAACTGGAAATAAGTGCACTCGTAGCAATGTCTAGTGTTCATTTATCTGCCTTTAATTTAACACATTTGTGCCTACGGTTCGGTATACAGGATATATGGAAACAGTGAAGACTCTGATAAGACGCCGCATGATGTCCAAACCGTTCACAGTAGATCTAGTTGTTTAAAAAATTAAAGCTGGTCGTACAGAAGACTGAGCTTAACCCATTTACGCCTAGTGGATTCTTCCATGTTTATATATTGAATAAGTATATATTTTATCGAAGGGATGTCTGGTCAAACTTGTCATGTTCATTTTGTTTTATATTGAATTTCCTATCAGCAAACAGTGTAGACTAATGCGGCGTCTGATCAGAGTCTACACTGTTTGCTTATGTCCCATATATGAGATCGTGGGTACAAATGTGTTAATCAATACGATTTAATCTATTGTAAGTACCTTGTGCAATTTGTTGAGCATTTCAATTGCAAAAGTTCTTCAGATTACATCATAATAGAACTACTAAAAGACGGGTCTCCAGTTTTGTATTTCATCGTTAATCTACTACTCCATAATTACGCCTTTTCATGCCTCTAATTTATTCGTCTACTGAAGAAAATAGTTCCAATGTCATACAGGCTTGAATTTTCAACATACGAAATATGGTCTATATGTAAGCAGATGGTAGCTGAAACTTAAACACAATACGCCTTAAGGCGCATTCTCCTTTACTTTTGAACATTCTTTAAGTGGTCAACTTTCTTTAAAAATTGAAACAAAATATGCGGTAAAGGGTTAAGCAAACATATCTTTAAATGGCTGATTTTATGACCACCTATTATAATGTTGTTGTGAACGTAGTGTCCATTTTACGTATGAAATTTTGAACACTTTCGGCCTGAACCTTGATGTTGTCAAACAGTGTGAATCCTGATAATAATAATAATAATATTATAATATATAGTAATATAAATTTATAATATATAAATATATAATATAGAGGATAATTGTTTTTTTCAGTATAAGATAGAAATTTAATCCATTGAGTGAACATCAGACGTGATATTTACACGAGTGGCTTCGCCACTCGTGAAAATATAACAGTCTGATGTTAACGAAAAAAAACAATTATTCTATTTATTTATGCTTTTAAGCCACTTTTAAAACGAAATTGTTCGACAATTGTGAAAGCGAAAGTACATGATTTACCCCGTGTTGAGCCCCAAGTTTATATCGAACACATTTTCGAAATAGTTTCCCGTACGATGACGTCACTAATGTATTGATTTGACGTCATCCGAATCACATCGTTGCTCGTGTTCTTCCGTTGAGAGGTTCGCGACAAATCGGACTGCCGGAATTTAACGATAAGACACGATTGACTACGATTCTTGGGGAGCCCTACGGGGAAAATTCATAATAAAAGCGATTGGTGATAATCCACTGCTATTTTGTGGTAATCCACCGAAAAGCATAAATAAATAATAATAATAATATGTTGTCAAACAGTTTGAATCCTTTTAATATGTCGAACAGTATTACGCGTGTGCTGAAACAAGTACGCAACAATCGAATACTTGCATAATACAAACATAGGATGTGGATGAGAACAAATAACCAAAAGTAGGTCAAACGCCAACATGTATGTCAACGAATAACAGGTACATGTATACTTGCAGATAAACCGATGCCTTTCCTATCACCATAAAAATAATATTCCAGACATTTTTATCAGCTCGGAAATTAAAACGGTTTTAGCAATAAAAGGAAACGTTTCTGAAAGTTCTTTCCTGCTTGGGTCGATTATGGTTTATTTCTGCAATTAACCTAGAAAAAGCGTGAGGTTTAAATATGCGTCTGTATATTTTATGTGGTTAATAGTCATATTAAATGCAGGTGCACGTACAGTGGAGATGCTATTGTTTCTTGGTTAAACGAAAAGAAACGAAACGCACAAGCAATGCAATGAAACGATAAAATGATAATACATCGAACTTGTTGATTCAGGTTTATCTCAGAGACAAAGCAGCAGATGACAAAACAGTGCACATCGCTATAAAATTGTGAAATTCGTTCGTAAAATGTTATTTTGGGAATGAGATTTGTCGGAGTGAAAATTGCCATAAGGACATTGGTTCAAATTGTTTTGCTATATCAAATATAATAATTTGTCTGTTTGCATTGTATTTTGGATGTTTTGTACAGGGATGAAATTTATATCGCTTACTATATGTATGATGACTGGAAAAATTGACGACGTCAATAAGCTCTTCAAAACGATCAGGTTGTCGAGGTAAAGTTCACCGAAAAAGGTCCCTCATCGAAACTGGGTCACCGACGATATAAACTCTTGCAATTTAGAAGGACGATATTTAACAAAAAACGTACTTTAAGAAGCATATTAAGATAATGAGCTTTTCCCCAAAAAACCGCCGTAAACACCGTAAACGCTTTCAATTTATCTTCCATTTAAAAAAATATAAATAAAAAGCATAAATATTCTCCATGACTACTAAACTTGATTCAAAATCATCAAAATTGGGATAACAGATAGCAAGATTTGTTCACAATCTTGTGATATATATGTACCAATGTGTTCTTAAACCATAATTATTATAATGTTGTTTGTCTGCCGAAATAATTCAATAAGATTTAATCAAAACTCGAGGTTACTGTTGAAATATGTTTAGATTCAGATGAGAATCAAAGTAACTCAGAATTTTTTATTCTTTTTCTCCTGTTAAAAGGCTGGGCTTTGAAACGGGTATTTAACGAGCGGAAGGCAACCCAATAACTGGGTTTTAACTAAGGTTGTTTACCTTGCCAATGTTACGTAAAGAGATGTGGTGTTTTACATAACATTAGTGAGATAAACAGTTGTCAGGATGGACACCACTGACCAAATGGTCAGAAAAAACTAAATAAGTAAAACAAAATAATAAAATCAGTGTTAATCACTTGTATTTAATCAAACAGTTCTAATCTAATCTAATCTAAAGAATAAAAGCATTATTTACACAAATGACTAAAGCCAGATAAAAACTTAAGATGTACTGCTTTAAATGCAAACAATAATTTAGCAAAAAGATCTAAATAGCAAACAGCCAAAATGCTTAAAGTAAGAAGTAAAGACCAAAAATGGTGCTAAGTTAAATGGCTTTAAAAGTGACACACTCAATTTAGAAATGTAGTTAAATAAAGCAGAAAATGTTCCTAAGTGTATTTAAGTAATAAATAAGTTCCACCTAGAAGAACAAAATCTAACCTGCCAGTGTAAGGCAGGGTAGAATGCATCTTTCTAGTTGCTGGTCTGAGTAAGTGTGTGTGATTGAGGAATTTCCCTCAATATATAGCCTTTGAGAGAGCCTTCAATCACATGACCCTAATCGAGCCTTCTGATTGGCTGAGGGCAAATAATAGCCCCTTCCTGTGTTTAGGGCTAAATACAAAATAATTACTTATTATAAAGATACATTCTAAATTACTAAAAAGTAGCTCAAATAACAGCTATTAAATCAAAACTATCAAATCTATATTCAGAGTGGCCAAATACAATATATAAGTGATGTTTCAAAATATGAGCAGTGAAGGGTCTAGAATTTCTAGACCCAGATATCAGCCGAAAATCAGCAAATACACAAAAATACTAATTTATCAAGTTCCCTAAATATATCTATCATAAACTTCAAACCTTTAGACACATTATGAGTATAAATCTAGAATTTATAGTAATTTATTGACAGAGATAAAGCCCCAATTGTAAGAGCAAATCATTGCTTTTTCAGCTGGCGGCCATTTTGAATGCCTATCTCTACCAAAGGTCAAGCTCCCTAATACAATATATCTAAATTACAGGATTACCTGGCCCTATTCATACAAATGAACATGTGAAAAACCTTAAGACAACAAAAGTCTACATAGTAGGCTTTTAAATGTGTGAAAAATATCAATGTACAAGAAGATATTGCATTTATTAGGCTCTGAATGGGAGACTGGGGCACCTGTCAAATGTAAACAGGTCTACATTTGGGCAGGTAACTCAGGATCCAAACAATGTCATCCACCAAAAACTATTAGAAAAGGTAGAAATAAAGTATAAATGCCTAATCAGACTGAGTTTCTACTGAATTTATGTTTATTTAATAAGATTTCACACCTGAGCCAATTTCCTCTATATGGTTATATAGTAGAAAATGGCCAAGATAGAAAATCTCTATTAAAACACTAAAAATGCAAAATCAACCTAAGATATATACACCGGTAGTTGCGGAGACATATCTCGCAGCTACCGTGACCAAATTTACAACTATATTTGGTCTACAGGTCTAAATAATCAAAAAAGCAATTTGCTATCTGAGCAGAAATCTGCTCAAGCATGTCGGGTCAACTCCAGTTTTACAACACTCCTAAGGATTCAATACAAACGGAATATCACAACAGTGTATAATCCGGGGTCTTGTATCAGTTCGAGTTGGTTGTGTAATCCAGATCTCACGAGAGGCGTAGCCTCGAGTGTGATCTGGATTACACAATCAACGATCCCGGATCACATACTGTGGTGATATTCCTTTTATTATATACCTAAACTGTTTGGGATTAGATCTAGCTCTATATGTTGTTCAACCGAATAATCAAATATACGCATACATGTAGGCCCCTATATGTCAACAATTATGCGTTCATATGCACTCTTAAACTCTTTATGGAAGTCATGTGACCACCAATAAATTATGTCATAATTTTTTAATGACGTATTACTTTGTTCTCGATTGAATCCGTTATTTAAGCAGTGGCGTTTTGCAAACAACGGTCATTTAAACGTTTACCCAGCAGGCACACCAACGTTGAATCAACGTTGGATCAACGTTGAACTTCAACGTTGAAACAACGTACGATTTATATTTGATTTTGAAAGTTTTGTTGACGTTGAACCTCAACGTTGATTCAACGTTGATAATGGTTGAAGTTTCAACGTTGAAATGACGTTGATTCAACGTTAAAACAACATTGTTTCGAGTGGGCTGTCCGTTTTTGTGTGCGTTTTTTTTCTCCAGATATTGTTTTATTTTCAAATTCTGCCTTCAACTTAGGTTGTAGGAGCTCTACTCTACTAATAGTAGAGTAGACAACGCATGGGCGTTGGAAGATGTTTGATTACAGCTTATCAAATATGGTTGCTTAATTTATTAGTACGCTGAGTATCTATAATTAAACATTTTTACATTGAATTGATTTGCTTTCTGGAAGGTTGTATTTTATTCATTTTAATTGTAAACTTGAATGTAAAATTCAGTGCTTACTATTAATAACTTAGAACTTATTTCTTTTGCATCTAAACTATGAAGGATCAAATTAATATTTCAGTTGAAGTTGTTATGATTATTTATTAAATAATAATAATTGTTACCTACGTACATTATCTGACAATGTTGAATCAACGTTGATTCAACGTTGATTCAACTTTGGCAGTAGATTTTTAAATTGAATTTATTTTTTTACGATAAATCATAGTTTACGTGATGAGACATAACCACTGCAATATAATTTATCAGAATTTTCATTTTCAACGATTTGTTTTTTCCCACGACCATTTTCAACGTTGATTCAACGTTGGCAATAAATTCGGTACCGACCCATGGTCGTCCAAGGGTGAAATAGGGTTGATCAACGTTGCGACGTTGTGTGCCTGCTGGGCGACCTTCGGAGGAAAACATTAGTAAAAGTAGGTGTTTAGGGGTTTTCAAGCTTAAAATGGAAATTTACTGTTCAAAGTTGATCCTCGCTTATTTCCTACTTTTTTTTAAAAATAGCATCGAACCCGGGATTTCAAAAACGTCACGCACACAGCCTCTGTATATAAATAGCTCATGTACAATTTGTGTTGCATGAAAGCAGTGACGTCAACATTGTGTAGCATTTATGCCATCTGATACGGACCATCTGATACGGAAAAAGATTGTTGGGCCTGTATTCGCTTGTTTTTAGAAAAGGTATATAATACACTCTGAGATTTGTTGCAGATACCATTTGTTAGAAAACGACTTTAATAGATCATACTGTAGGTTGCAGCACGTACATGCATATTGTGAGTTTAAAGGAGCCGCACTTATGCATAAAGTGGTGTTTGTCATTTTCAATTGTCTAGTTGTCATGCTTATTTTTCAACTGACTCAAAGTGCCTTCAGTATAACAAACTTGTATTTCCTTTAGTTGCCGCTAACATGCATCACCAAACTGACTGCTTAATAATAGCTGAAAATTACTTTCGACAAACGAGCTTATTTCACCCGCCTAACATATAGCACGCAATATAAGTTTCGTCTATAAAAATGCAGTCTGTAACAACACTAACAGTAGATATACAGTAGAACCTCTCTATTACGACCACTAAATTGTGTCAAATATTAGTCGTTTAAGACAGGTGACTGCTTAAAACAATGTGAAAGTGAAACAGAAAGCTCCTACAGGAGCTTTCTGTTTCACTTTCACATTGCTTTAAGCTGTCATCTGTCTGTTATACAGACAATTAGCCTTCTTTTTAGTGGTCGTAATAGAGAGGTTCTTCTGTAGTTTTATTGTTTTCAATATGTTTGAAATACAATTAGATGCCATGGAACTCAGCGGCTCGTCTAGATCAAAATGTTTGCCAACTACAGTATTCCACAGAGTGCAGAAATCTAACAGCCAATGTCGCATAATACATAAGTCTTAATCGCAGCCATGATTGTGATATTTCATGCATGTTCTAAGTCACCTTATGGACATGTACAAGTACGTGTATGCTGTTGAATTAACAATGCATGTACATGTACACCACTTTGAATGACATAAACTGTCCATTTACAGACGGCTGTATATAATGTTTTCAGGAAGTACAGTATTGTCATCGCCTGAAAATTGACACAAGGTACGAATAATTTACATAATTAAAACCTGCCATATGCATCAAACACGGAAAGGTAAACTTTTCAATCGTTTTACATAGCGCAAATAACATTAATGTACCAATTGAACCACAAAATGTAAATATATACTGTAGTGGATAAATTCTCTAAACCGTGTGTACGTGCAAGTGAGAACTTGATAGACAGTGCCATTTCTGAAATATGGACTAGTCACAACATAAAGTTACACTCATAAACTGATTTATAAATGTACCAACCTGAGATGTCGATCAATAGTCGGTTTGACATGCTCTTATGTTAGGAAATACTCCGTATCCTTATATCACGAACGTTCTGCATTTTCCCAAAGATTTCATATGTCATAAAGAGTACCGATTAGGAATTCATGTAGTGTTCATATTCGTATGGTGAAGAATGCGTTATTATTTCCCGTTTAAACGACGCTAAATGCAACACACAAACATATATTTGAGTTCAGATCCTGATAAATTCCGGGCGATCCGTCGTCTGATCAGGCTCAAAACTGTTTGCATAGCACATTATAATGTTTTAGCATGTATATACACGTGTTCAGTGGTAAAAAAGTAGTACAGATTTAATCAAATTCATCGTTGCACTTAACTTGTGCAATAACACGAGTAATACATATCAGAAATAAAATACAAACCAATACGTTAATTATTGTTTGCTATTCAATGTGAAACTTCAAGTGTCGTGACAATGAACAAAACTCAGTACAAAACTATGTAGACAATGGCGGTTTCTGGAAAAAAATTGAACACTCGTTTTGTTGAATATAGAAAACAAACTTGATCATGCTCATCCGTTGGGTTACCCGGTAAAGGATATTAGTTTAAACTGTACGAAATGTACACAATTGTGAGCCCAAACAGTTTTCTAGGAATATATTAACGTCTTCCTAATTACAACACTGATAGTGCGAGTCAAACGTGATATAGTAGTCAATTTCAAAAGGGTTATATCAATAGTATTGACTGATGACTACAGGTTGCAGTATACAACAGACTACTGCTATTACATATGTTCTGTTCTTAATATACCTTGCATACTAATTGTTGTTGATAAGAGTAATTCTCTTTCCAAGAGCGTCCACACTAGCAGCAAATGGCAACTTAGAACAGTTTTCAAAATGCAATTTAGTGCAAAATACGGAGCAATAGCTCCCAGAAAACATTTTTTAGCATTTTGTAAGATGTTAGCATGTAGTATTTTTATATGATACGATATACGTTCAACCTTCTTTAAGAAATACCATGTCTTAAACATTGAAATGACTATTTTGGAATTGAATTACAATTCTAAGCGTTAATGAATAAGGAGCCATGCAGCAATAGTGCAAGCCAAGTATGTTTTCAAAAATGTAGTGTTGGTCGCATAACATCTAGAGGTGCTTCAACTCGCAGTGTCACAGCGGTTCCGGATATGATTGATGGATGTCTGAACAAGTGATATATCACCTCGCATATTTTGCTAACATAGATCGTACATCGGATTTCGTCAGTGGAATAACAATTATCTCACTCAAAACAAAAATAAAACGATAACTCAGGAGATATTTACGGCACAGCAGCTGTTAACAACTGAAAACATGCTAACCGTCATCGTCCACATTCACCAAAGTAGCATTGCTCAGTTACATTAGTATGTGGTAATGTTTCAACTAACAGCTTGATGTCAATGTTTAAGATAGGGGCTAAACTAATTCGCCGATATAACTTTAAATGTATATGTATATACCAGTCACAAGGGTTGAACGTGTTAATGAAATATGAATGAAAATAGATGATTAAATAATAACTGTATTGACGCGATGCAGTTGCCCGTTCACGTTTAAATTATAAAGTACATGTAGATAGATTGCTCTATAGGACGACGTTTTAGAAACAATACCTATCCTATTCTGATATACTAAAAATATTCATTTGTTGCTCATCAAGGATAATTAAACGTCTCTTAACCACGTGACTTATATTGTCGTCAATAACATAACAGGTAAATAGTGTGTGATGACATCATTGACGATAGACTAGTTGTTGTTAATACTTAAATGGACTAACAACATCATTTCCGCAAACGGGGCATAAACAAAGAACGTCGAGGTTTTCATATTACCTACAGTGGAGAAAACTTTATTCTTTCCCAATAAACGCGTTTTTGCAAAAACTATTGTTTCCATTGCAAACAGTTTGGAGCCATATCAGACGGCGTCTGCTCAGGCTCCAAACTGTTTGCCTCAGAATTTAAAATGAGTCGCCAAAATTGTCAAAAAGTTTTCATTTTACCCATTTTAATGCAATGCGTTTGTGTTTCGATTGCGTTTAAACGGGAACTAATAACATGTTTTCCGCTATATATTTAACCCTTTTTACCGCCAAGCCCTACTGCAATGGCATTTGCAAACAGTTTATATCCTGATCAGTCGCAGCGTAACCTAACCACCAATCAAAATGGCACTTAAAGTCAATAGTAGTATGTCAAAATGTCTATTCATGTATTTAAAGCCTGTAAAGCAAGCGGGCATTTTGAAGTAGCCAATAGCACGACTATGCTTGTGTAAGACGGAGCTTGACTTAACCCTTTACCTGATAGCCTATTTCTAGGAGTAAATATAGGTGACTACTTAAAGTAGGTTGACAGTTAAGCAGAATGCGCTCTAAGGCGCATTCTGCTTTACTTTCAGCTTGCTTTAAGCTTTCCAGTGCTAGAATATACAAAATATTCCCTATAATATTTATTCATGACTGATTAAATTGGAACTAATTTCTTCAGCGGAGGAATAAATCATATTCGCTAAAAGGCGCTTCTATGGGCAAAAGTGTTAAGGGCAGGTGTCCTAATCAACACTTGTGAAAAAGAAAGTCGTATGGTGCATTATTTGCAACATTTATACCACTTTAAACTATATTTGAAAACGCTTACGAAATGAAAAACTAGTTAGACTCAACAATACAACTAATTATTTAACTTGGTTCCAAAACTATATAAAATTATATGTTATATCTATATATGGCATATCACGTACACATCAACAGTCTAACTAGTTTGGAATTGAAAACCTCTCCCTAGCCACTGTGTTTACTCGCTGTTTTTGTTTCGAAAACACACTCTTATATGTATGGCATTAGTGATGCATGCGACATCCTTCGTTCATTTGAACAACAATGCAAGTCAGGTTAAGAGTTGGCAATGGATAAATAATCGCCGACCCTAGAGACTGACAGATCGAATAAAAACAGGGCCACCACGTAACCTATCATTAAACTTAAGTATGCTGATTTATATTCCGGAACAGTGTACAGAAACACACACAGTTTAATAGACGTTTCGTTTTTTCAGTTCCGTTTCAACAAAACTGAATACAAATGCCATGCATTGAAATGATGAAAAAACAGTCATTTGAATTATTGATCGATCTAACTTCGATATGACCTCGCTTAAGTCGAACA
Organism: Gari tellinella; assembly: GCA_922989275.2. Taxonomy (NCBI): domain Eukaryota; kingdom Metazoa; phylum Mollusca; class Bivalvia; order Cardiida; family Psammobiidae; genus Gari; species Gari tellinella. The sequence continues at coordinate 70,733,103 of OV277866.1, forward strand.
TATCTGTTTCAAAGTTCAAACGTGTTTAATATAACGTAGTGCAATTTTAGAAATACAGTGGAGAAGACATTATTCTTTCGAGTTTTAACGTATTGCAATTAATCGGGAAAATGCCAACGTTTTTACAATAAGTACTATTTATTTTCGTGTGATGATGATTTACCCACTTGTGTCAATCATGACATATATGGGACACATGCAAACAGTGTTGACTCTGCATAATGCGGCATCTGATTAGAGCATACACTGTTTTGCTGATAGGCATAAAAATTACACGAAAATGGAATGTTAGACCAGGTATCCCTTCGAAAACATGGACTAATCAGATATACAAACATGGAATAGTTCACCGGGTTGATTGTTTATATCTCAAATTTGTCATGAATACACATGTACCTTGCATTGGTAAGACATCTTGTATTCCTTTTATTTGACATTGTACGTTATCGGTTATACCTGATTTACAAACTGTCTCACGGAAATTATTTCTATTGTGAGCGGTATTTACTGTGCCAACTAATGAGCATTACTATAAATAAAGTTGATGTGGAAAGTAGGTGCCATTTTGAGGAATGCATGTTACATGAGAATTTAAGTAAAACTTGACAAAGACGTTAAACAACAGACAGTGCTGTATTTCTAAAACGACAACGACGCTTGCCTAAACACTCAATTAAATATACGGGCAGTGGCCTCAAACGGAATGATAGAATGGTTTTGTATCATTGATGCCCTTATGAAATTAACTTACAGGCATTTGCTAGGGGGATGTTTAATATAAACATAAACCCAGCTAGAGACAACAGATTACTTAACATAGAAGATATGTTAAATTAAAGGTTTCTAAAACAACACTCTGTTTTTGTCCTGCTAGAGCTGCCACTAGCATTAAAAATTAAAACCCTGACTGATCTTTCACTTACGGCATGTTATTGATAACATTTACTATGCAGACAACACTATTTTCATGTTCCATGTGCAGCAACTTGTCAGAACATGCAAGGTAGAGAAATGGAGAGAATCATATTTGCTAACAGTTTATTCTAAACTTCTTGTCAAATACGACAGATCTTTGAAACATAATTTCAATATGAGTGCCAAACAAGTAATACCATTAATGTTGCCCAAACTTATTCTAATATATATTATCCCTTGCAGAACAAATACTCTCTGTTGGGGATAATGTAAAAACGGGGCAAATCATGCGTGTAATAGTTATGCTACTTAAGGTAGTCGTTAAAATTATTACTAAGTCGTACAGTCGAACTTCGATATTTCGAACTCGCTTAACTCGAAAAAACGATAGTTCGACACATGGACTGTATTAGCTCATGCTCGGTTAAGTCGAACATACCCATACTTCAAAGTTAAAACGTGGCTAAGCCATGTTTTAACTTTGAATTACGGGTATATTCGATTTAACCAAGTTCGAGATATCGAAGTTCGACTGTATTTCGAAATGAATGCGATGCGTTAAAACTGTTTCCACAATTCCATTGCAAACAATTTTGAGACAAACAATAGCCGTATAAGCAGGTGTTTGGCCAGGCTACTAACTATTTTCAACTCACTTTAACGCATCGCCAACAATTTCAAGAACTTGCCAAAGTTTACATTCCATTGCATTGAATGCGCGCGTTTTATTTCGTTGAAGATAGGAAATAATAACTTCTACCCCACTGTACGTATTGTAGTAATTTAATAGTCCACCGTAATCGAATACACAAAAGCGACTCTAGTGTGTAAGTACATCAATGTGATTGCAATATACTCTGTACAGTGGAGAAAACATTATTCTTTCTCAATTAACGCGTTTACGCTAAAATTATTATTCCCATTGTAAACCGTTTGGATCCAGATCAGACGCCGGGTAACCCGGCGTCTGATCAGGCTCCAAACTGCTTGCCACTAAGCTTAAGATAAATCATGAGAAATTTCAAAAAGTTGCAATTTCCTACATTTTGCAGCTACGCGTATGCGCTTGTTTGCGTTTAAACGGGAAAAATAACGTTTTCTCCACTGTATGAATGTCTGCTGTCTGACTGATTTTCTGAACTGATCTTCATGATGTAATAGTCCTTTTAAAACTTGATATGGTACAAAGAGTGCGTTTTCGCAGGTGCATTTGTTTTGCGATCGACATATGTATCTACGACAGGCGCTCAGTCAATCTTATGCTTTCTTACGAATTAATCGATCAAATCGTAGATAATGTCTGTAGAATCCATATCATTTGAAAATAATGTTATCGTTTTACAAGTAAACTATGTACCACAAGACACAAATAGAACTGTTTGTTAAAAGATGTTTTCTTTACTTGGAAATACCGGTATCTTTGATAACTAATTATACCAAGGTATGTGCAGTCAAAGTATGTTATTCGTTCCCGTTGTAACGAAACGCAAGGCAATCCAACGCAGAAAATTACGATATGTTTTGAAGGTAGATGATTGGTGTTAATCTGAGTGGTAAACAACGTGGTGTCTGACAAGGGGCCGAGTCACTCGACGTCTGATCTTGCTACATAACTATGAAATGCAAATGCAATGAACCCAGGAAGTGAATAAACATTTTAATTGGGGAAGCACCTTTTCCAGTGTGGCTAATAGCACACCACAAAATATGCAATTCTTGATGTGTTAATATGAGCCGTACTTAGGAAAACCAGCATTATTGTAGAGCAAACCGTATAGACCGAGAGCAACTACACGGTTTGTTACTTCCAAGTCGGAAGAATGTGCCAAATTACTTATTAGACAGCATGTATTCCGCTCAGAGGATGACCTAGGCCCAAAGTAATAAAGAGGTTGAGTCTGAGATCATTCTGAAACATTTAATTGGTCTGAGTTGATCCTATGCTCACATCTGACCGATCCAAAACTTGAGAACGACTTCGGACACAACTCAAAAGCTTTAAAACATTGGACCCTGAACTTCACTGTTATCAATTCAATAAATGTCATAAGATAACATATCACGGTTCACAATATTTGATATACTATGTCAAAACAAGATGTCCTAATTATAGTTGCACTGTTGTCTTAATCGCAGCACGGTGTTCGTGGTATCTTGGCATTGTTCACTATCAAGCTAACAGATAACCACAGACTTTGAGTGATAGTATAAATTATTTAACAGGTGATTTACCTGTCAATGCCGATCTATTAACACTTATGCTGCTGTAATATTGTCCGCTTTGAAATTAGTGTCTGCAAAATGTAACCATTTCAGATTTATACATTATTTTTATTAGAGAAACTTTAAGGCGAGCGTCAAACAATTTGGACAATAAATTACGTTGCGTGGCGTGAGATCTTAATTCTAACTGTTTGCAAATACAAATCAATTCGGATTGGCAGGATAAGGGTTTATACATCAAAGGCACATACCTTAGAAATACCAACGCTAATTTGAGCTTGCATTCAATATTCAAAGTTTTTTGGATTTTAATTACTTTGATGACAAGATATAAGGAATCTTGCAAAACGTTTCAGCATCACTGAGCTCAAAATAGTAAGTACTGTGCTCCCGCTCATCAACGGCACTCCGAACATCGATTCCCGTCTATCAACAACGCTTGCAGCTGTTCCCCAAACAATATGTCTACATTTGTAACACTTTCGCCGCTGCAATATCGTCTGTTTAAAGTGTCGTGTGCTGTTGTTTCTCAAACTTACATATACATTTAAATGGTCCTTTTTCACAGAAAAGAAATACATTAATATGAAGAATGTGACACAGCTTGAATCCAGACCAGACCGTTACGCGGCGTATGTTCTGGATACAAAGTTCTGTTGATCAATTACAGTATTTTCATCGATTCATACAGTGGAGAATCTGTTATTCTTTCCCGTTTAAACGCAAACGTACGCAAACGCAAAACACTAAAACGTAGAAAAGTACAACATTTGGACAATTCTGATATTTCATGTTTATCTTGGTGGCAAACATTTTGGAGCCTGATCAGACGCCGGGTTACCCGGCGTCTGATCTGGCTCCAAACTGTTTGCACTGCAAATAATAGTTTTAGCGTAAACGCGTTTAATGGGAAAGAATAACATATTCTCCACTATAAATCGTTTGCATGCTCCATTCTATGACAATATGATTATGGGTTTAACTCTTTCGCTGCCAAAGTAATTGTGATATTGTTACCCATTCATCGTTTCATTGTAGTTTGCTTCGAAATTAATGCCTGCAATATCGTTTCACATTTATATTTAATGCAGACCACATGCAAAACAAGTTGAAAACAGTTACAATGTACGCGGCCTCTGATCATGATCAAAAATGTTTGCAAATGCACTTGGTGACATCATTGAGGGTCAAAGGGTAAAATGCCTCTGAAATGCGTATTAACGGATATGCATATGTACTCCCTTTTAATGAAATAAATCATAATAATTCTTATTACATTAGTGTAACGTTTTGTTTAAGCAGTTGACTGTAAGTGTGGTAAAGAATGGTATCAATGTTTATCTCATGATATAACACCTATCTCATACAGATCAGCAAGATGTGTATGATAAACGTATGAAAACGTGTATCAATGATGTATCCGCTATCATATCCCTTCCTACAAAACATAGGAACTATTATGGATCGACCTGCGCTTCGCATACTGTGTTTGAAAGATCTTAGATACCCAAAATGCGTGGCTTAATAATACTGGCTGAGTTTGTTAAACACAATACAAGGTTTGTTCTTGTAAATAAGAACTGGTAATATGTTTTGGAATTAGTAATCTGATCGGCATATAGCCTGATAACTGCTACTCAGATCTCTTGATATTGTTGATGTGTTGAGTTTTCTTCTAATGCATTATCAACATGTGACGCTCATTACAAATCCATAAACTTAGATCTATGTCTAAAATAGCATTTATTTTCTTTTATTTTGTCGCAGGCAGTTACACTCACTAAACACATGCACATGACTGTATAAAGAAATAACAGTAATTGCTTTAAGTTGCCATACGATTTCCATTACGAAATACTTATCAATTATCCATTTAGTTTATAGGATATAAATACATCTTATGATACCAACTTGAACCGTTTAGTCTCTTTAGTCTTATAACGATATGGATCAACTGTTTTTCTGCCAGTAACGACTTTGCTGGTAGACTTTAGAAGGCGTTGTAATTTGCTGTTTAAATATAACGCATATAATCTATAATAGCAGAACGTGTAAAATAAGGCGGTTTTGTGAGAAATTGAGCTCTTACATGATATAATAACACCTACACAATATAACTCTCATTTCAAAGTGTTGAACAGTATCTGTTGAGCACCAAAAATGTATTGGTGTCTATAATTAACCTCTTTACTGTCATGTCGTCACCATCTTTAATAGATAATTGCCGTCTGCTTTTAGCTCTCTAATTTAAATTTGTAGTATTGTGACTTAAGAAATATTCAAATTAGAGTCCAACTGCCTAGAGCTTGATCAGAGGCCGCGACAGACGGCCTCTGATCAGGATCCAAACTTTTTTTGCAACTACGTGTAAGACAGCGAAGTTGTTAACTCCTATCTGAAGTGGTCAAACATTAAAGACGCATGCTGTTCTTTAAAACATTATCCCCTGAAACTTCCAATGGACAATTCCTGTTTGCAATAAAGGCTTGTCAATTTTAGACTGTTTAGGGTTGAATTTCGTAATAAATTGCAAAATGACGAACAGTGAAGTCCCTGATTAGAGGGCTCCTGCAGGAGCTCTCTGATCAGGGACTTCACTGTTTGCATAGGACACATGTACTATTCACAGGTACACATTTGGTTAAGGACGCATATATGCGTCACTAGGACTCAATGAGTTCATTCTGAGAGTGGTAATGACACACTCGTTACGCGGCATCTAACACTAGAAATATTTGACAGTCGTATCTATATTTGTTTTAGTCAACATTTAAACAAAATGATGATGCAATAAACTTACAAACAGTATTATTTGTCCAAAGTACTCTAGACCAGGTAAACGGAAAGGTAACCCCAAGATCCATAAACCAACTGCTCCCTTTAGAACGATAGTTAGCGGCATTGGTACTGCAACTGAAAACATGAACTTAGTGAATTTGTCGAAATTTCACCGAGCTACATTAGGGATACTACTGATTTTATAAATAAATTAAAAGAATTAAAAGGATCGTTTTCAGACGATTGCATTTTATTCTGTTTTGATGTGGCTAAGTTGTATCCGTCAGTTCCGAAAAAAGAGGGAATACATGCATGTAAAGAAGCCCTTGCAAGCAGGAGTGATCCATTGATAGGAACTGATCATGTTCTAAAGATGTTTCAGACTGTTTTAGACAACAACACGTTTTGTTTTGGTGATAGTACATTCATACAAAAGGATGGGGTAGCAATTGGCTCAAAATTAGGAAAATATTTTGCTTGTACATACATGAGGAAATGGGATGAAGAATTAATGACACACAAAAAGTGTCCCTGTTTTATAAACGATTTATAGATGACGGTTTTGGGATTTGGAATGGTACAGTGCAAGAATTAGAGATCAAATAGAGTTTTTGGACACTTTAGTGAAAATAGACAATGGTCAGGTATATACAGATCTTTATGTTAAGCATACAGATAAACAACTACCTCAATAATTCATCCTGTCATCCTCCAAATACACAGAAAGGCATAGCGTATGGTTTGGGTTTGAGAATTAAACGTATATGTGAGAGAGAGTCAGATTACATTAGGGAAAGAGGTAAACTTAGGGGTCAGTTGAGAAGGCGAGGGTATAGCGGTAGGATGATAGAAAGTCAGTTAGTAAGGGTTGATAAGCTTAATAGATCATATACTCTTCGCAAGAAAAAATCAGATTATAGAAAAATGGATAGGGTTCCTTTAGTTCTGACTTATTCAAATCTACTGCCCAACATACACGACATTGTTAAAAAGCACTCAAAAGTTTTACACCAATCAGAGAGACTGAAAGAAGTATTTCAGGAATTACCTATTGTAGCATTCAGGCGTGATAAAATCTCTGTGACACACTGGTACATTCTAAGACTAACCGCATTATTAAACCTAACAATGTGGTTTGTTCACAAGAATGTGCTACATGTAGTATTCTTGAAACTTCAAGTGTTAGAGACACATATGAACAATCAATTTTCAAGGTGTGTACTAATATTAACTGCAGTGAGAGGAATGTCCTATATGCAATAAGATGCAATAAATGTGATAGGATGGTGTATGTGGGCGAGACTGAGAGAGAAATCAGATTGAGAATGAAGGAACATTTGAGTGATACAAGGCATGATAGAGAGATGCCAATTAATAAGCATTTTGGAGTCGGAGGTCATAGAAGTGATGATGTTAGGTTTGTCATTTTGAAGAGGATGTTTAATGGAAGCAGAATTGAAAGACAGATTTATGAAACCGATTGGATTTGGAAGCTGTGAACGTACAGACCATTTGGCTGTAATGTTAAGGAGGATAATGCGCTAATACATGCATGACGCCATTGCACATGTGACGTCATGAGGATGAAGTCATGATGACGTCATGACAACGGCAAAAACAAACAATGATGTAAACATTATTCTCTTTGATTTTATGGCTGAATGCATGTAACAAAAATGTGACGTGTGTTTTGACGTGATTTTCTTTGAAAAAGGCACTTAGAGGTCGAAATATTAGAAAAGATCAGTTTATATATTATTATTAATTTAATTCCCTATCTGGATAATTGAAAAAAAATATTGAGTATTATTTTCATTAGACTATAGTTTGGCAATGGAAGAGTTAACGGCAGGTCATTACTTAATATATAATTAAAGAACATCAGTGCGATTCTTAAGTAGTGTTCTGTCTTACTTTTATCATGCATTAACCCTTCATGATCAACTTATTCGGGAGCATTTTACCCCTTTACCGCTTTATTGTCGTTTGTTTCAGTATTGTTGTCTGCATGACACGTTTCAAAGTTAGATTTAATGTCCGACTTAACAAATATCGATAAGAGTGTCAAACAGGTTTTATCCTGATCAGACACCGCATTATGCGGCTTTTGATCAGAACCAAAAATGATGGTCAAATACGCTTTAAGGCGTCATTGAGATTGAAAGGGTTAAGGCACCATTTGTCGTAAAGGTTAAAAAATCATCGTACAGTAAGGGACCGCCTACGACAATATTCACTGTACTATGCCAACGTGTCAATCAGTCAAGTGTATAACGACATTAAGAGGTTATAATGCCACACAAGCACATAAGCTCTTGAAGAAGAACAATCATTTCATCATTTACCGTACCAAAACCGTAATACAAAGTTAAACATAGTGACATATTTGGCCCATCAACGTCATTTTCATTAACTATATAAAGATCTTACAGAAGTTGCATTTAATGTTCATGGTTATAGTGGACATTTCCGTTTCAACACAAACGAAACGCAAACGCGTAGCAGTAAGATGTAGAAAATAGTGTATAACGAAAAGAAAACCGTTTCCTCCACTATATTAATCGTCTGCTTTGATTTTTCATTTTTTTAAACTTAAGGTATTTCGACCAAAGCAACATTCAGATGAGTGTCAAATAGTCTGGATCATGACCAGGATAAAGACTATTGCAAATAATCACTATACCAGGGGTAACAAAAGTCATTTGGGAGTTTAGTAATACCGGATCAAGATCAATTTGACACATTTCATTGAGAGAGGATTTCAGCATTACTTATAGTCTTCCTTAAAAGCGGCAACTGTTTTCAACACCGTTGATAAAGTTTCGTCTAAGGGTTGTTGTATCAGTTCATGCCAATGTAATTTTTTTTTGCTTTTTATCGCTTAACAAGTATAATAAAAAAAACTTTTGATTGATTTTGTAAATATTCACATAAGGAAACATATGTTCATTCCAGCTTTATGTTACAAACCGTCTTTTCAAACCGTTCTTCAATTGTGATTTAACAATTCAACAATCTGCATGTATGAAAGCTGTATATAACTATATGTACAATACATGGCGGATGTCAAATGGACACTTTTGACTTTCAGATTAAGTTAAGTCCATATTTGTGCCATCTGTGGGTATCTCTTAAATTACGGGTATGTTGCACATAACAAAAACTGTAAACCCTGATCACAGCGCTCCTACAAGAACCCTCTGGTCAACGTCGTGTGGCCAAAGTTACGTTTCACATGTACCCTAATACTATATACCCGTCGATAGGGTGCATGTAGTTAAATGATAGTGCTGCTTTTTTATTAAATTACCTACAGTCGAATTATGATGTCACGAACTCGGTTAAGTCTAACATACCCGTATTTCAAAGGTATAACGCGGCTAATCAAGCTTGATATAAGGCAATTTCATGTTTCGAAATATCGGATAATTCGAGTTAAGCGAGTTCGAGATCACGAAGTTCGACTGTACATGCAAATTCTAAGACCCCATTTCTCTTGCAGAAAACAATTGTTTCCCGACAGACAAGTGACTGTTACGTCAATAAAGTTTCTGAAAGAAGACTACTAAACTGCTCAGAAAACGTTCCAAGCTATCAAACACTCAATCAGTAAACAACGTCCGTATTGTGTTTCTAGACATTGTGAAAACTGAAACGATATAAAGCATCATACAGAAACCAAATTATATTTACACATACTGATGTTAAATTTGATAATGGATCCTTAGAGAACAAACGGCATGTATCGGTCATACACATATATGTAACAAAACAGCGCGCAACTGAATCAATACCTAACATGACCATTGCAACACTTGTCAGTGCTTAAATCAATCATTGTTTTTGCCTAGCTATAATATCTTTTCTTCAGCTTTTTGGCACGATGTGTTGATGTTCTATAGCATTGTCGACTGATTGCGGACTCGTTATACATGTAACAGGAATTTAAATATATACTTAACAAAATTTCTAATCGGTCACTTTTTAAAACTATGTCTGCAAATGCTAAGTTCACATTTATGATATTTTACACACAATATAATGGGTTCGTAGCGTTCCTTAATTTTGGAATTTATACACGTTGCTCCACGTCGTGAACGTCAGAACAACCACGTAGCTTGTTTCGCCTAATTTGCACGTGTACAGTATGGAAGAAAGTCTCTGCCCGCAATGTAACACGAGTGTAATCTCCAATGACGACCTAGCCCGAAAAAACACCTAAAATGCCGAGAATAACACACGGGGAGAGCGGCAGAGCAGCCGCAATGTTGCACACCGGTGTATTCTGACGACAAATAAGATTCAACCACCGAGGAATACCGGAAGTGAAAACATAACATCACTAATTTTCCGTGAATTCCATATTAGGAAATGTTTCTGTCCATTTGCATGTGGCTAGAACTTTTAGACCATTTAGGCTATAATGCGGTCAGTTGAGGTCACCGGAAGTAGAGCAGACAGCCTAAGAAACCAAACACGATTGGTTACAACACCCATAGGACCGATACATTGTAGTGACGCACCTGAGCGACAGATTTCTTCACGTTGCAAAGAGGGCAATACAGCTTAAGGGTCAACACGGCCGTAACGTCACGCCCAAGACGGTACGAAATCGGCTGCGAGAGGTGGGCAGTCGCTGCTGACGGCCACTTCAAGATAAAGTCATCATCAGACAGCTTTGGCCCGACGATACAGATTAGTTTAACCCTACAGAGTACGTTTGCGACATTCTAAAGAAACGCGTTTGTTCCTTACCCCAGCCTCCGAATTGTGACGCATTAGAGCGTGACGTCGTCAATATGTGGGAAATTTAGGTCATCAATAATTTTACTGAACTCTTCTCGTCTATGAGAAGTCGATACGAAACTTTATTGCAGCTGACTGGGGAAATACGCATTAATAACATTTGGTCTAAGAACTGAAAAACACTCCTGTGAGTTTCGAAATATGGGGTGCCTCCACAGAAGTTGTTGTTAAAGATTAGGAGGAAAGGTGATAGCCGGAAAATTGTGATAGTCTGTTTCAAAATTTATAACATTGGCATTGTAACACAGTTACATGGTTAAACATTTCCTTATATTTCTTTTTCTAAATGAAATATAAGGTGACCGATTAGAACATATTATGTTGAGTATATGACTGTATCTCCCGTTTTAAAACAACAAACGGGTTTATAACATATCACGTATTAAACAAAATTATGGACAGTTTAGATTACGTTATTCTTTTCCTATAAATTCGCATATGATAACTGCCAAAAGTGTGGAGATATATAGATGACGCCGAGTAACTCCAGGACTGATAAGGCTTCAAACTATCTGCCACTCAGATTAAATCTTCAGCATGTTAAAAGAAAGCGTTAAGTTTTCACACTTTAGAACAGTATGTTAACGTTTCATTTCATTCATTTAATTTCTACGGCAAATAATAACCATCCGATCTTGATTCCAAATTTTACTTTTCCTAAATATAAGTCGAGTCGTGTGCAGCACTGTAACGGTGAATATTTATAACATCGGGGAAATGAAATGTCATTCTACACCCTAAACTGTCAGCAGCCCAGTAACTGTCAGTAATAGAGGTTTCATGTACTGTCCAAATGATGTTGCGTACAGACAGGCGTGGTATTAATATGTCAATGCCTTTTTCCAGGGAAAACAGTAAGAAATCTTGAAAGCATGGTTGGTTTCGGCAACATGTTTTGGACGTCTTATGATAGACATACGGTTGCTTTCGATGTATCAAGGAGTCCTCTAAATGCAACATGGACTTCGTGTAGAAAGCATATTTGTATATACAATGAAGGCATCATGGGAGCCATTATTGCCTTTGGTTATTATATGCCTGACCATATTCAAATTGGTTAAGGAAAGGTTCGTTCATATGACTACATTTTGTTCATGGTGTAAGGCCGTATGATAAATCGACAAAATACCAATACACACACTGTCCACTCCCTTCCGACTCACCTGTTTGTTTTAGCCCTTCCGGAATTTTGACCCAATAACTGGCTCACCTGTAATCGTATTCATTTTCCATAGTGCCGTTTAACACAATCAACCCTAACGAGGAGAACATTCATCATTTACAAGCATTACATTGGTTAATGCAAACAGAGTAGACCCTGATCAGAAGGTCCCTACATGAGACCTCTGTTCAGGAACTGCAATGATTTTCTGTTTGCAATAGAGTTTAAAAATAACCATGCATTGTCTAAATCAGAATAAGGAATTACCAATTTAAAGTTTCTTGGATGGAATGAGTAAATATTTCAATAAACGCGACATTATACAACTTCCAAATCAAATACCCTACATGCTATAAGACTGATTATATGTGTGAAAATCTGAAATGGATAAGGAAGTGTAGTCAAATTATAGCCGTGAGCAATACCGTGGCAAACCAAACTGAAACACTCGCCCATCTGTACGACATTATATCTCTCCTATACTGAAAGTAGACAGGCATATTATGTCGTTTTGGAAATGCCATTAAATAGTTTGATACTTCAAGTTACACTCACAGTAATCCACCAGCCTCTCCGAGCGTATAACACGGCGTATAATCTGAGTCTATACTGTTTGCATATGTCCAATGTATGGGCCGCATGGAAGAAATGGGTTACATGTAGCAGTAAATCCCCAACCCTCTTTCCCTGACGAAAACTTAGACCACCCTTTGCAATAATCGATTTTACGCTTTTGGCAGTATGTCTCGATATGTATCATATGATAATTAAAAACAGGATTCCGTTGGGGTCTTCAAAGGAGTTATCAAAATGTTTAACAGATAATTATGTAAAATTGTCTACATTCACTTGATCAGCATCGCACTGGCTCGTTTTGTGCAGACGTTAAAACGCCAAGGGATCGGATTTTATATTCCAGCACCGGTTTATACCAACGGAACGGATAGCCATCAAAAAGGTTTAGTACCAAACAAGACTAACTGGTTTGACAATAACCATGTTCTTCTAATTTCATTTCAGTCTAATTGGTAAATACTAATTGTTGCTTCCTCGTAAATGGATACTACAGTGCAGCTCACTTATAAAAAAGTCATCGGGACCGTCTGAATTCTTTCATTATATCCAAAGTTCGTTATACATGTATCAGGTCCATTTATACGTTTATTAGAGAAGGGTAGTACCTTTTTTTTTATTATATCTTATATTTCGTTATATCTAATAAGCGAGGTTTATTGTATTTGACAGCTGGTAAGGCGCATTCCAACTTAAAACTAGCATTTCCATAGTAAACAGGTTGGAGCCAGAGCAGATAAATTGGAGAAAACGTTATTCCTTCCAAATAAACGCGTTTACGCTAAAATTATCTTCCCATTGCAAACAGTTTTGGGCCAGATCATACGCCGAGTTACCCGGCGTCTGATCTGGCTCAAAACTGTTTGCAACCAAGATACACATGAATTGTAAGAATTGTCAAAATGTTATACTTTTCTACGATTTAGTGCTTTGCGTTTGCGTTTCGTTTGCGTTTAAACGGGAAAGAATAAAGTTTTCTCCACTTTACCTAGTAACCTGATGTCTATTACGACCCCAACTTGTTTGCCACTCAGATAGAAAACAATTGTCAGCATTTTCAAATACTTGGGTAATTTTTTAATGTCTTGCATCGCTTTTTAGAATGGTTGCAATGTGGGGGAACGAATAGTCTTCCCGTTGCATGACGTTCGTGAAGAATCAATATCTGTACTTACATGTAGAAGGGCAGTTTCAAATTTCCATGTATGACAGTTTGCGTCGTCTGGCATTATTTTATAGGTTTTGTATTTTCCCAACATTTTAACGATGACATTTAAATTACAACTTCACACGCTCATATTTTGCTCTCCCAGACATTTCTGACCGTACTTTGTAAAATGTTGGCATTACAGACTTATTAACAATGCATGCGTGTCTGGGGTCGAACGATTTGCATAAGTAATCGTGTACACAATACTGTTAAACCTTTGTTAACCCTTGGCAAAATAGCAAGTTTCTAGTTTGAAATAAGTTGACCACTTAAAACAAGTTGAAAGAAAGGCAGAATGCTTTACTTCCAGCCTGCCTCAAGCTACCATCTGTTAAGGTATAGAAAATATGACTTACGGTACAATTTCATGACAGTATAAATCTTAACCATTTTCTCTAATAGGGGAATAAACGGAATGCGCTCAAAAGCGCTCCTATATTTGAAAGAGTTAAGAGACCACCCAAAATTAAGATGGAATTGGAACCTTATTCGTCGGCTTAAAACAGAACGAATGTAATACATGATGCTCAAAAAGGAGGTTCCTGTCTTGTGTTTTCCCTGTACTGAACATTAACCTGTATATTGATATTCCTACGTTTCTTCATTAGATAGCTGCTTCACCAGTACGTGTCTAATCTCTTCTGTGAATTACGATACCTAATATATGATTGTTAAAAACAATTTTTAAAACCCTTCCAAAACGTGTACTTTCTGATCAGATGCCGCTCATGTCTACAAAACGTCTTGGTTTTGTTGTACCACAGGTTTCAAATAGTGGATATAAAACGTTAACAGAAATGGTTTATTAACAAGAGAGATATTCTGATGGCCAAAACACCAATAGCGTATGTTAAACAATTATGAATTACTTTGTCATTGCATCTAACAATCACTTATTTTAATGAAACAGAACAAAGGTAAGGCATGAATCTCTACTAAGATAATCCAGCATTGTAAATTTCCTGCAGTAGGCCAGCACCGTGGAATAAAACAAATACAATAAAACCTCTCTATTACGACCACTACCTTATGTTGATTAAAATATGCTTACGACAGATACTGCTTATAAGTAATATGACAGTTAAACAGAAAGCACTGTGTTACTGTCACCTTGCTTAAGGCGTTTGTCTGTCTTTTATACAATTCATTAGCTTTCGTTTTGTTGAGTCGTAATATAGAATGTTGTCCTCTATATATTTGTCTCCAATTTCGAAGTCGCTAATCACAACTTGATTTATTTCGTTTACGTTTGTTTACTGAATATTTGAGGAGCTCTTTAAACATGACATAAGCTGAATGATACAATTTGAACGCCATTAACTGCGTTCTGCACAAAAAGTAAACAGCTAAAGTAGGAATATAAATGGAAACACACAAGATATATGACAAATACTTAATGTATTTAATATTTGTTAAAATGTAAGTGAAATTGTACTAGTGCCTTGAAAGCGACGTAGGACTTTTCCGTCCAAATCTTTAAAAGGCATAAGCGTTCTCACTGACTTGTATATAGCACTCTGAAGTAGAAGCGGGCTATTAACTCTTTCAATCTCAATGGTATCATAAAGCGCATTTGCAAACAGTTTTGCTCCTGATCAGGCGCCGTGTCCCGCGGCGTCTGATCAGGATCATAACTGGTTGGTACTTGTTTTAAAATTACGTCAGTTGTACTGCCTTAAATGTAACCTTAAAACGATAATACAGACAACATATTTAAACAGACGACAAAATGAGGGTAAATGGGTAAAATCCTCATGATGTGGAAATGAAAGGGTTAAAGTCAGTAAAGTCAGTAAATATCGCATTGATCACGTTAACCGTGACACGTGTTGATTATTCATGTCAAAGAATTTAGCCCTTGTTAGGATGACGTTTGAAAAATGGTAAGTTAATGTTCAATTTTGAGTTTTTTCAGAAACGAACTAAGAGAAAATATATAAGTCTATAAAACTTGGAAGGGAAACGGTTAAAATAAAGATTCTCAAATCAATGTCAAATCAAACAAAACTTTTACCAATCATGTCCAGAACAAATGGTACAGTGCCTGGAGAAGGCGTTTTCTAATTGTTGTCTATACGGTTTGCAAAATATAAAGAAACTGATTTTCAGAATAGAATAAGTTAAACTTATAACCAGAAAAGTTATTGTTTGCATAGGAACTACGCTGGCGTTTTATTTCACGCACTCTGAGTATGAGGTGTTCAAAGCCATATCGCATATAATGAGTTGACAGTTTAATGAAAAAAAACTTGTAACAGTACGGTATTTCATCTGATGTCAATGTGTTTTCCTTTATTTGTATTATTGGAACCAAAGTGTAAATAAACAAGCCCTGAGAAATATTGAGGAAAAGAATATACCTCTGTATTTAAAAATTAATATGACCTAAAAGGACAGTTCACAGTAAAATAGTAACAAAAGGCACATGCTTATCTAATCTGCTGATTCTAATTTGAATGCACGTGACAGAGCCTAGTTCTCTAGCTTCCCTTTGAACAGAAACTTGAAAAAAATCATTAAAATTCGTGATAAGAATACTTTATTCAACGAATACATACACTCTATTTTGTGCTAAGAATGACTTATTTATATGGACGGTAATCTAGCATAATTAAGCTGCTAAACGAGGTTAGGGTATATAAAATTATGTTGCACACAAATAAGTTCAATATAGTACGTCTTCTCACAGTACAATACTCTTGTTATATTTTGTCAAACATCGTGTCAAAGTACGTGTCAGATACCTTGACCCATTTGCGCCCAGTGGATTATTCCATGTTTATATATTGGATAAGTCCATTTTTAATCTAAGGGATGCCTGGTCTAAATTTTCATTTTCAGTTTGTTTATATTGAAATTCCTATCAGCAAACATTGTAGACTCTGATCAGAGTCTAGACTGTTTTCTATGTCCCATATATGGGATCGTGGGCACAAATGGGTTAAAGAGTTTTTGCCACATGTGTTGCTGTATGCAGGTATGTGGATATACACAACAATCGAATACTTGCGCGACGATGTACTCCCGTACCTTATTCTGTATCTGTTGTTGATGGTATGCAGTGAATATGCTTGGACAAATATTATATTCTATTACTGAGGTCAAAATTCAAGATCAAGTTCGCAGTAACATACGAATGATACTAGACACTGCGCCAGCCCAATATTTAACATTTGACTTTCGTATCGATATTTCTGAAGATAAAAAAGAGACCCTATAACTGACTTTAAAACTATTGCAGACGACATTTCTAACGAAGACGATATTTTGGCAGTAAAAGGGTTAAAGAAAACGACAAAACTGTGCTGGAAAAGAGTTAAAATAAAGCTGTCTCAAATCAATGTCACATGAAACACAAATTTGACCAATCACGTCCATAAACAGCCAGTTATATTTGCCAGTTCGTGCTTTTCCTAGCTGCAATTTGGATTTACTAGACAAACAAGATTGATACAATTTCCATCGATATCAAATATAAGCCTAGTCTCAATCATCGATACTGTCATTAGTTCAAAAATGTCACAAGAATAAAGTGGGGAAAACGTCAGCTTTCAAGTTCCATCCCTTTCACCGAGCCGTAGGCAACTTAAACCTAAATCTATCTTGCAGTTTGGAGCCAGATCAGGCATCGCGACAACGCGATGTCTGTAAGTATATAAGTATCTAAATATTTTAGCACTTCTATAACATTTTCTTTAGTCAAAGTTCAAATTCTGATTTTTGCACAAAACTGCAGAAGACAAATTAAGACGGTTCTATTGGGCAAAAAAGATTAAACGAAACTGAAGGTATAGCAAGTACAACATGTCGATAACGGAAATGTTTACTATGTATTTTATTCTGACTGTCGAACAGTTTAGAGCACCGTTAGACCTCGAGTTACACAGTTTATTATCTAGCACGAATTCGAGTGCAAATGACTTACAGTGGATAATCTGTTATTCTTTCCCGTTTAAACGCAAACGTACGCAAACGCAAAGCACTAAAACGTAGAAAAGAACAACCTTTGGACAATTCTGATCATTCTTGTTTATCGTGGTGGCAAACAGTTCGGAGCCTGATCAGACGCCGGGTTACCCGGCGTCTGATCTGGCTCCAAACTGTTTGCACTGCAAATAATAGTTTTAGCGTAAACGCGTTTATTGGGAAAGAATAACAGATTCTCCACTGTATTCAACCCTTTCATGATCAAATTATTCGGGAGAGTTTACGCCTTCACCGCTTTATTGTCGTCTGCTTCAGAAGTGTTGTTTGCAATACACGTTTCACAGTTAGATTTAAGGTTGTATGACTTAATACTATTGACAAGAGTGTCAAATAGTTTGGGTCCCAATCAGATGCCGCGTTACGCGGCGTCTGATCATGACCCAAACTGTTTGCAAACGCGCTTTAAAGCGTCATTGAGAGTGAAAGGATTAAATGTTTGAAGTACCAACGCATTTGGTGAGAACACATTTCGGCTTGACCCTTCACATATGTTAGTCATTAGTTCGTAACATTCCAATCAAATATAAAGAGATTAATGTATAAAATTCCTAAAGGAATTACAATTTATCAAATTTTAGAGAAGTTTTAGCTTTCGATGTCAATCAGAGTAAAGCTACTAAATTGTCAAATAACCCGTATCTTGCTGTAATACTGTCAAAATTGAATATGTCTTTGAAAAAATTGTTCAATCAAGATTTATGCATTTATTATTTGATAAACTAAAGGAGCAGTGTCCAACAATATACATGTATTTGGATTAAGATAAGACGCCGCACAATGCGGCGTCTGATCTGGATCCATATGTTTGTAAATACCAGTCAAGTAGCGATAGGCAGACTAGGGGGCTATTAAAGTCCCATGTGACCACTAACCCAAACAAGTAAAAATCAGTTTATACCGATCGAACGATACGATAGGGAAGGCAACAAGACTTCTACTAAGCGCGATTTTTTTAAGTTTGAAAACAACTGTACTATTGTACTTAAGCATATATCTAGATATTATACAAGGGGCAATGTATGCACGGTCCGACATCTCCATTCATAACGAGATTTGAAAACATAGGCATTTAATTTGAATAAGAAATACTTTGTGGCATGATATTGTCCAGGCATATGCATAAAGACGTACTACAGATAGAGGAGTAAACCCTATTCTGACCTTTAAAACACAGAACAAGTACATGTTAAAGCTCTATACAGTTAATCATTTGGCGTAAAGTTTGAAGCATTATCGGGCACCGGGTTACTCGGTGTCCGGTCTGACTGGACAATTTTTTTGTGTTCGCGTGCAATAAATTGAGCAAACAGATTGATTGAGGGTCAGACGCCGCGGACGCATCGTCTGGTCAGAAACTTAACTGTTTGACGCTCATTTAAACACCTTTTCTTTTATCAAAATACCTAAACTATAAATGTCAGAAATGAAAACAAAAAACAATAGTTCCAATTAGATAGTGTATGAAATAAATAGTAAAACCGGTAATACGAAAACACTGTATTATCTTTAGTGTCTGTACTAACGTCTCTTGGGAGAACGGTCGGAACTGTTTTCAGCAAGATGCGTAAACTAAATTGGCCCCTTGTTATTTGGTAATTGTTATGGATAACGTGGTAAAACTGTTTCAAACAAAACTGTATTCGACCATTCTTTTCTGTCATGATAACCCTCCTCTTGCTGCGTGCGAACATGTTTATAACTGCTGAAACAGTCTAGATCGATCCGGATAAGACGCTCCTAGACTTGGCATTCCATCAAGATCCAAGTTGTTTGGTACTCTAATACTGTTTTTCCCCAAAGACAATGTAGACTCATACAAACTGCGAGTTAGAGCAGAAGTCACATATTACAGACGACACTTACATAGCGTGGTAAATGTTAAACGAGCGGACTAGTAAACAAATAATTCCCATTGGAGTACTGCTAACCCCCCACTTGTCTGCATTGCATCCAGAAAATCAGAAACAATATAAAATTAAAAAAAACACACACACAACACTTTGCCAACTATGCCATGATAATCATAGCATATTAACTCCGAACCATTCTGCATTAAGCATAACAAAACGTTCGGTTTATATATGTTTCAAGTGTAATTCACAGGCTTTATATACGTGTGCACCTATTGTGGACGTGCCTTTGTTGCCAGGATAGGCCTAATTAGCCACCTACGCACTCACTCCAGAAATTCAACAACTTGAGGTTGCGGTCATATTCGCATAGCGATGGACGAACAACATATGTGAAAGCTAAATTAAGAAAAATAGTATGCAAAATGCTCAGTTGATTTGTATTGCTCAGTTATCTCGTTTGCGCCTCCAATGCATGGTTTGTGAGTCGTTAGAATGGATGATTTTGGAGCGAGAACTTGACCGGGTGTTTCATAAACTGTCGATTTTACGGAATTCAATTTCAATACATGTAGTTACAATGTGATCCGCGCAAAGATGACGAACTGGCGTCTGCTAAAAATATATCGACTGCGAAAAAAAGGATATTTTTTAACTTGATAGAACATAAATAGGAGTGACCAACAGCTTGGTTCCAGTTCAGATGCTACGTAACGCAGAGTCTGATCTGGATCCAAGCTGTTTGAAAATATTAGCCAAGTCACCCTTAGCATGATAAGGGTTAACAAGGCGCCATATGCATTTATTTTCAATGTCTCGTGAAGTCAACCCCTTCCTCTTATTATATTGAATAGTTCCTTTGAAGTACATGACATTTAGATACACTACTGTCCAAATTATGATGATGTGTTACAGTGGAGAAAACGTTATGATTTAAGAAATGATATACATATATGTTCTACCGTTGTGAAGCGGTATTAGACAACGCTGTGATGCCCTCAAATGACGAATGCAGATTGTATCATTAGAAAGGAAATCAAATGTTTCACGCTTATTTCTCGGTTTTCCGAACGATTTACATTACATGTACTTTTTTCCGTGGCTTTTACAATAAGCTAACACACCATAGCAAACTAACGTACGGCAGAGAATTTCATATACACAGTGCATATTTACCGATCCACAATCTGGCACAGCACAAACATTACATGAAACAAGACAGAACAATGGTAAAATGACAAGTAACATGGCTGGTTAAAACTTACATGGATATGGTCTTTATGGGCTATAGGCATTTCAAAAATGGTAACGAGTGAATGCATAGCGTCAACACATTAAACCGTCGGAAGAGCTGGATGGGGAAAAGCGTTGCTAAACGTCCCAGCTATGTAACTAAGTGCTTCCTCTACTTTTATAGTAACAAAAACACGTGTCATGTTAGAATTCTCAATAAACTTGTTTGAATAATTATGTCCACTGCAAACAGTTAATATCCCAAAAACAAAAAAGCCATGGCGTTTAATCAGGCACTAAGCCGGTATCACAGATTAAAATGAATGTTAGAAATTTCAAAGTAGATTTCTACATTTTATTGCAATACGTTTGAATTTAGTGTACGTATAATTGGGACAGTATAACATATTCTCTACAGTAACTTCATCGAGGAATGAAACTTCAAATCACATCGTTAGCCTCATCACTCAGTTTTATTACAGTCTGGAAGCTATACCAATAACACTTCTGATTTAGTACGTGGTACAGTGGAGAAAACGTTATTCTTTCCCGTTTAAACGAAACGAAACGCAAAACACTAAAACGTAGAAAAGTGCAATTTTTGGACCATTCTGATAATTCATGTTTATCTTGGTGACAAGCAGTTTGGAGCCTAATCAGACGCCGGGTTACCCGGCGTCTGATCTGGCTCCAAAGTGTTTGCAATATAAATAATAGTTTTAGCATAAACGCATTCATTGGGAAAGAATAACGTTTTCTCTTCTGTAGTCTAAAGATTCAGTTTCCATTCCAATTTAGCTTTAACAAAAGGTAGTGATGCCACGCTGATAAATGATTTCGTTTTACATTGGGAAATTCGTAGTAGTGAAAAGAAAATGTATTAGGTTATATTCGCGTGAACAAAACGATTTAAGCAGAAAAGAAAAATACGAATTACATAGTTGTGTACATTAAAGTATTTGAATATCGAAACCTTGCGAAATGATGGAACCAAATAGCTACCATTGGTTCAAAGAGATATCCCTAACAGCTTCAATGACTTAGTAACCGTTCACACTGCCACACCGGCTGTTTGCTGTAAACAAGCATGAAGGTACATGTAGATGCACACTATATAGTTTTCTGCATTAATACTGACGTGCATTCAGCAGCCATTTGTCTTTATACAGTAAAACCTCTCTATTACGGCCACTACATTAAGATATTTTATTTCTTAGGCATATGGCTGCTCCAAGCAAGGTGAAACGTATAACAGAAAACTCCTTTAGGAGCTTTCTGTTTTACGTTCACATTGCTTTTAGCTGCAAACTGTCTTTCAAACAATACAATCGAATAAATTATGAACACTCATGTTATATTCTTTTTATAACATAACCTAGAGAAGATGTTCCTATGTTTTTTCTGCACTTATTTAAGAAGTCTTTGAAGTCAATTGAATGCTTAGCGATAAATAAGTATACAGGAAAAAAGTTGTTCAAATCAATTCCGTTCACTAGCATAACGTTTCTGTTATTATATGAATGAATAAACAATTTCATGTAGATATAATATTGATTAGATCTAATTAAACTAAAAATCTATAAATTAATTCTACATGAAGGAATGACGACGTTGGATATTGAACGCATTTTAATAACGTCATGAGTACCCGACGTCGTGGCATACATCATTTGCATAGTTATATAACTAGTTGTATATGGCAAATAAACAACGGGTGTTCTTCAACGCTCACGCCGTCTGTTATGTTATAAATTCAATTAAATTTCCTCAGTTACATATTGAATCAAATACTTCAAATACATGTCAGAAGAAAGTATCTTCCCGAGATGTGTCTTACGTATGGACTTCTATAAGAAAGCAACTTCGTATACACACAGTTAGACTCATCCATCATGTATAACAGCCTGGTAGCTATACCAAACCATTTGGCATTATTACAAAATCACAGTATCGATATTTGTGCAAAAACTTCATATTGTTCTGCATAATCCTTTTAAGACGCTATCTACTCAACATCAGTTCTATGCATTTATTGCTAGGGACACATTCACTATGAGTATAAAACGTATCGGAATGGATGCATGATCCGGATTCAAACTTTTATCAAATGCTAGCCCAAGTGTCCTCAGCAAGATAAAAATGAGCAAAAAGAAAATCACTTTAAATAAATTACAGTGAACCCATTCTATTACGACCACTTAATCGAAAGTGAGTTGATTGTATTAGATACATGTTACTTCTTAAAACAGGGTGACAATAAAACAGAAAGCTCCTAAAGGAGCTTTCTGTTTTACTGCCACCTTGCTTTAAAATAAGCAGTCACCTGTAGTAAATGCCTAATTATACTTAAGACAATTCTGTGGTCGTAATAGAGTTTTTATTACAGTAGTTCGTTTATCATCGAAATATTCATATGAGCAGTGTCTGTAAAATGCATTATGCAGTCTGCCGGATCCAGGCAACCGCATCAAAAGTTTGTTTGTGACGTAATGCCTCATATAAGTTGTACTTTTTACAATGGATTAACTCTTTCCTCCCTGAAACTTTAAATGGAAAATTCCAGTTTCCATTTTAGTCTAGTCCATTTCTGACTTTTAAGGGTTGTTTTTGTCAATGTTTGGCATTGTGACAAACAGTGAAGAACCTGATCAGAGGGCTCCTTTCGGAGCCCTCTGATCAGGGTCTTCACTGTTTGCATAGGACAAGTGTACTATTCACATGTACACTGTTTGAAAAGCACGCCTATATGCGGGACTAGGGTTCAAAGAGTTAATGAAACCTTTCACATAAATTCAGAAGAAGTATCGCTATTCTTTGCTTTGTAAATCTAAACGCAATGCAGTGTTATTTAGAACATGGTGACGTTTTATTTAAATCTGAGTACAGAGCTCGCGCCCCACGACGACCCTTCAAACAACGACACCCTCCTTACAAAAACGCTTTCCGCTGTTCCCAAAACACGACAACTATGTCTAATGTTGTTTCCTCTGCAATTTCGTCTGGTTAAAAGTGTCGTCTGCTGTTGTTTCTCAAAGTTACATGTGAGTGGACCTTTTCAAAAAAACAGTTATAATGACATGACGAGTAATACACAGCTTTATACTAGATTAGACACCGCAAACGTCAATCGGCGTCTGTTCTGGATTCAAGTTGTTAACAAATGTACGCCAAGTTTCCCTGTCCACAACAACTCTATCCGAACAGTACATGCAATGTTTTTCTCCCGTTGGATGTTGTTGTAGAGAGAGAGAGAGCACTGTAACACAACGTTTGAAGCAAACTCAGACAAAATGTAATCCTGATCTAGCTCCATCCGAAATTGTTCGGAAAGAAATACCTTTTTACAGAAGTATTATATTTTAAACTCTGAAGTATGTTTCGTCAATTGTCTTAGACATGTTGTTATTCTCGGTATCAGAACATTGTACTGATTAAAACAGGATATGTTTAATGTGGCAACTGTATACAAAATAAGTATCGTTAACAGATCTAAAGTCAGCTTAACCCTTAGCCTGCCACTCACGACTATAGCTCCATATGCAAACAGCTTGGATCCGGATGAGACGCCGAGTAACTCGGCGTCTCATCCGGATCCAAGCTGTTTGACACTCGGACAACATTTTCAGCAATTTTGAGCAACTTTGAAGCACTTTGAAACTTGAAGCAGACGAGAAATATAGCAGACGACAATTTATTTGGCGGGCTAAGGGTTAATGCTTCTTTATCGAGTGGTCGTGTAACACATGCTAAACAATAACATTTCCGATTAAGTGTTTAACCCTTTCAAGCTCAAATTATTCGGGATAGTTTTACCCCTTCATCGCTTTATTGTCGTCTGCTTCAGTATTGTTGTCTGCAAATCACGTTTCAAAGTTAGATTTAAGGTTGTTTGACTTAACACATTATCCCCTGCAACTTCCAATGGACAAGTCCAGGTTGCAATAAAGTCTGGTCCATTTTCAACTATTTAGGGTTGTTTTTTATAATATTTTACATAATGACAAACAGTAAAGACCCTGATCAGAGGGCTCCTGTAGGGGCCCTCTGATCAGGGAAATCACTGTTTGCATAGGACAAGTGTACTCTTCACATGTACACTTTTGGTAAAAGACGCATATATGCGTCACTAGGGTACAATGAATTAATACATGTACATATCAATAGGAGTGTCACACAGTTTGGGTCTACATGCAACTTAAATACCCAGTAAATGTTTTGGTTTGTCTATTTGACAATTCCAGATTCAAATTAGGTAAAGCCCCATATTGTATCATATTTTACTGTGTGATTTGCACAATGTATTGCCAAAAGACAAGAACAATTTGATTATAGTCACACTTGTTTGTAAAGTGAACTCTACATTAGTAAAAATGAAAATGTCATAATACTCGTCACTAGATTAGATTTTAAGCGATTCAAGCCTGGTGTTTATTTAAGGATGCATTAGAGAACAGTGAAGACCATGATGAGACGCCACGTCATGCAGTGTGCTGTATCGAAAAAAAAACATTGCAGTGTCTTAGATATCGATTGTTTATCTATATCAATATATTCCAGCAACACATAGGTAGAGTTCATTGTAAAACACAGCCAGAAATGGGTTAATGGGTTGATATGTATAAAGTGGTTACTTGCACAGTGAGCATTACCCGATTATCGCAGATTTATCGGAGTTTTTATGCTACATAAAACTTGCAAGACGTTGCGTCCTTATCGTATACAGTAACTCTTCTATATTGCCACCACTTTAAAAACGAAAACTAATTGATTGTGAAAAGGACAGGTGACAGATAAAGTAAGATGACAGTAAAACAGTAAGCTCATTATGGGCTTTATGTTTTACTGTCTCCTTGCTTTCAGCAGTCACCTGTCATAAAGACCTGATAATTTACACAAATTAGTGGTCGTAAAAGAGAGGATTTACTGTACACGTTTTGTCTGTGAATGTTGTCTCAAGCTGTAATCACATAAACAGGCATGCCATCAGATCCGCATTATCACTTAGAAGAGACGATCTGGGTGCAAACCAATTCTAACAATTATCGTTCATTTCCCATCTCGTGCTTATGTTTAACCCATTTGTGCCCACGATCCCATAAATGAAACATAGGCAAACAGTGTAGACTCTGATCAGACGCCGCATTATGCGGCCTCTGATCAGAGTCTTAACTGTTTGTTGATAGGAATTTCATTAAAAAACAAATTAAAAATGGAAAGTTTGACAAGGCCCCAATTTGCAAAAAAATGGTTTACATGGAAGAACCCACTGTGTATAAATGGATTAATAACAACCACCTGCGTCATACGTGTAATTATACGTTTACCCATGAACTAAATAGATTTAGTTAAACTCTTTCGTCCGTAGTTTCGGAAACCGTAACATCTAAATTATGCAATTCATGCCAACTTACGTAAAGGTATACGAAATAGGATTTGTCTTATAGATAACTACAGGTGTTTCAACTCCCACTGTCAATGCGATTGTGGTGATAATTAATAGATGTCTGAGAAAGTGATTTATTACTCCAAATTTTCTGCTAACATAGATCTTATCAAAGACATTGTCTCTGGAATAACAATTATCGAACTCTTAACAGAGCTGAGCACGATCTGTGGAGAAATGTAAGAAATAGCAGGTGTACCCGACTTTATCAACACCTCAAAAGCTTTTCATGTTGACGTGTAAGAATGTGTCCCTTCACTGCCGATGTAGCCTTAAGTCGACTTTGCAAACAGGTTTGGATCCAGATCAGACGCCGTTTAACGCCATGTTTATTCTCAAGAAAGGAAGGTCGTAGAAAACACGTATGGACCAGATCAGAGGTAGAACAAATGAATGTTTCCATTATCTGCAAACAAATTCCTCACTGCGCTTCACTTAGGATTCTACACCATAAGCAGTGTAAAACAGTTGACCAATTTATACCCAGTAGATTATTCCATGTTTATATATTGGATTAGACCATTTTTTATCAAAGGGATGCCTGGTTAAAATTTTATTTTCATTTTGTTTTATATTGAAATTCCCATCAGCAAAAAGTGTAGACTCTGATCAGACGCCGCATAATGCGGCGTCTGATCAGGGTCTACACTGTTAGCCTATGTTCCATATATGGGATTGTGGGCATAAATGGGTTAAAATCCAGAGTGTGTTTAACAGAAAGTTGTATCATCGATTACAGAATGCTTTAAATCTCTTCAGTCAAAAACATATTTATTGGCACAATGGGTATGCACGTCTGCTATAAGAATCATTATTATTTTAACTGGGTTAAAATATGTAGCAGACTTAGCTCTGAACTGTTTATCACCCGTACAGTGGAGAAAACGTTATTCTTTCCCGCTCAAACGAAATGAAACGCAAACGCAAAACACTAAAACGCAGAAAAGTGCAACGTTTGGACATTTCTGATACTTCATGCTTATCGTGGTTGCAAACAGTTTGGAGCCTGATCAGACGCCTGGCTCCAAACTGTTTGCAATAGAAATAATAGTTTTAGCGTAAACGCGTTTATTGGGAAAGAATAACACATTCTCCACTGTATTATTACCTACACATTCAAAACGGACTTTAGTTTCGTTTACCCATAACCCCATAGCCTCTTTCAAAATCTGAAGACAGGCGACCACTTTAAATCATATTCAAAGTAAAGCAGAATGCGTCTTCAGGCACTTTCTGTTATACTGCCAAGCTACTTTACGCTTCCATTTGCTACATGTATGACATTGACACTATTTCTTACGGTACATGTGTATGACAGTATAAATCGAAACATTTTACTTCAGTTGAATGATAAATTGAATTCGCGAAAAGGCGCTTCTTTGGAGGAAACTGTAAAGAGCGGAGAGGAAATATGTTCCCAACTGCACATATTGTAGAAGGATAACCCTTGTCACTGTTATTAGTTTGATCGATGCCAATTTTAGTCCAACATTAAGGTTTCGACTATGAAATAAAAGCAGTGTATGGTACAGTGGATAATCTGTTATTCTTTCCCAATAAACGCGTTTACGCTAAAACTATTATTTGCAGTGCAAACAGTTTGGAGCCAGATCAGACGCCGGGTAACCCGGCGTCTGATCAGGCTCCAAATTGTTTGCCACCAAGATAAACATGAATTATCAGAATTGTCCAAAAGTTGTACTTTTCTACGTTTTAGTGTATTGCGTTTGCGTACGTTTGCGTTTAAACGGGAAAGAATAACAGATTCTCCACTGTATATCATACCCGTGTCTTCGGGAAGCACAATCCAATATTTTATATAAGATCAAAAAACGCTGATCTGTTTGAACTTAATTACAACTAAAGGCAAGCGACGGGCAGTAGAGTATAGACAAACATTTCATGAATGCATTGACGATTTTGGAATAATCTGAGACACAAACAATTTGCAGCTTGATAAACACAGATATATTACCCTTTATAAAGGGTTTATAGACACCGTCAATCCACGTACCACTAAGCTTTATGGGTCAGAGAAGGAGATGTCTGTTTAGTAGTACATGTATTAAAATTCAGGATAAGCGAAGTTGAGAAGCCGTTCAAAAGAAGTTGGATGTACAACCGTTTAAGTCATGAGGAAGCAGACATCAGACTAAAAGAGTATATTATATCTCCATTACAGCACTCCCTCTCTACAACGACACCAACAGGGAGACAAAGAGTGTGTGCATTGTTTAGAGGGAGTCGTTACAGGGAGGGAAATTGGCGTACATCTGCAAACAGCTTGACGCGGCGTCTGATCTGGATTCAAGTTGTTTGTCAATCGTCATCAATTTATTTTCCGTCAAAATAGTCATTATGTCACTTTGAGAAAAAAAACAGCAGACGACAATGTTAAGCAGACGATATTGCAGCAATTAAATCGTATGTCCTGTTAGGGAACTGTGGCAAGGTCGTTGTAAGGAGGGAGTCGTTGTTTGTAGGGCATTTACAGGGAGGGTACACTGTAGTTCTCACATCGAAAAGGCAGTTGCGTATCCTATGTTATCTGTTTAACTCAGATTTTGGCGGAGAATATTGTTACTTAGATAGCATTATGCATCTCATGCACGCTTGAAAGCGCGTTTGCAAACATTATTCATTCCGATCAGACGCCGCGTAACGCGGCGTCTGATCAGGATCCAAACTGTATGACACTCGTTTTATAATTTCTTCAGTCATACTGCCTTATATTTTAACTTTTTTGAAACGATATTGCATGCAACAAATATGAAACGAACGATAATGAAACGGTGAATGGGTAAAAATAACATGAAAAAATTGGCAGTGAAAGGGTTAAAGCTATTTTCAATTGTATACACACCTTCAGGATTCCGCAAAATGCTAGTTGTTAAGGAATGAAATCAATAGTCATCCTAAAACAACGCTGTCATTTAATACACTTAATTGAATTGTGTTTGTTTTTTCGTTAGTTAAATGAAACATAACATCGTCTTCCTTAATTAGACCAAATGTTCCGTCATATGATATTTCATTTTCTTCATTATCGTTTTACAGGTGAAATTTGACGTTTTTGGTCCTATTTTAGACTCCAAGATAGCTTGAAGGCATATTAATTGGTTGAAAATACAAATATGAGGAAACATGTTGAAATGTCAGGCATTTCGATTAAAAACGTTCAGGCCTATTGGCATTTCTGCACGGAATATAAATTGCAAAACGCAGAAAATCCCTCCATGTCTGGTTTAATAATTATTTCAATCTAAAACACGTTTGCGGTTTTACATGTGATTGAGTACAGTTTAAACGAACCTAAACGCATATGCAAAACAACAAAATGTAGAAATGACTGTGTTTAAATTTTTGACAATTTCTTAAAGTTTGGGATCAAACGTGTGTATAGTCCTATACAGTGGAGAATGTGTTATTCTTTCCCAATAAACGCGTTTACGCTAAAACTATTATTTCCAGTGCAAACAGTTTGGAGCCAGATCAGACGCCGGGTAACCCGGCGTCTGATCAGGCTCCAAACTGTTTGCCACCAAGATAAACATGACTTATCAGAATTGTCAAAAAGTTGCACTTTTCTACGTTTTAGTGCTTTGCGTTTGCGTACGTTTGCGTTTAAACGGAAAGAATAACGTTTTCTCCACTGTATAAGATGTGTACAGCAATACAGTAGATCAAATGTTATGCTTTCCTCATAAACGCGTTTACGCTAAAACTATTGCTTTGATTGCAAACAGTTTAGAGCCAGATCGATCAAATGTCGTAGTCCGGTCTGACCAGGCTCCAAAGTGATTGTCATTCTGTCTAAAACTGATCACTACATTTGAAATATAAACGACAACTAAACAAACAAGAACAAATGTTATGTGCTTCACTTTAGTGCATTACCTTAGCGTTTCATTTGCGTTTAAAGGCAGAAAGAAAAGAGTCATTTCCACTTTAATACTTATTACAATTGAACGTCTGTAAATACAGTAAAATGCCGTTAACATACGTTGTATCTCCTGTAACAGCGATACTCATTCTATATAGCTTTATGTTTAACCCTTCAACTGCCATTATGACGTCATAACCTGTCTGACACATTCTTGCAATAACATCGTCTGCTCGTAAACCTTTTGTCTACTGTTGTTATTAGAAATAAGGCTATTTGACGTAAAGGAAAACATGTATACATGTCATATATATCAAACAGTTAGGAGCCTCGAAACCGCGTTATTGGGCGTCTGAGCGGGGTCCAACGCGTTTGTATATAATTATGCTTTTGCTATAGACCTTGGCAGTCAAATACTTTATGGTACAGGAATACAGAAATGAGTGTCAGATATGAGAAGCATCTGTCATAGTAGCTTAAAGCAGGCTGAAAGTAAAGCAGAATGTGTTAAGAAACAGGCTATATGGTAAAAGGATTAATATCCAGAGTGTTTCTAAAAGAACGTTGTACATGTATAATCGATTAAGAATGTTTTAAATCTCTTCAGTCAAAAACATATTTATTGGCATAATGGGTATGTTCGTCTGCAATAAGAATCATTATCATTTAAGCTGTACAGTGGTCTTTGAACTGTCGGATTGAATCACTGATAGCAAGTTATTTCTGTTTACCTGTATCATGTTATCGATATACCGTCCAACTCCGATATCTCGATTCGCTTAACTCGAGTGTTCCCGTATTTTTACTGTTTAATTATAGGTTTGCTACCAAGCTTACATGTAAGTCCAAAATATATAATTTCAAAGATAAAACATGACTTAGCCACGTTTTAACCTTGAACTGTGAATAAGATCGACTTCAGTGAGTTCGAATATTGATGTTTGACTGTTTGTTAATGACTTAAAAACACAAACGAATATTCAAATGAAGATCGATAGACCATTTCCTAGAACCCTAATTCAAATACATTACAATGATACGATGGAAGAAACTTTGCACAAGATACTGCATAATCGATATATAACAAACAGACATTACAAAAAGACTGAGATTGCGAAAAAAAGTGAAACTGATGATGCATTTTCAGTTTTTCAAATATAAAACCATAAATTATCATTTAATGGTTACATGCGTAATACACAATTACAATATAGGCCCTGTACATTAACCAATTATTCTGCAAAAGCGCAAAAGGGGAGGTTACCTTTCCTCCGTAAAAGCCGTTGAGATATAAGTTACTCTTACATATATATATATTGATAATATGGAAAAAGGGTTGTAGCTTAAAGCGATATGAACATAAATAAAAAAGCTTAATGAACGATCTGTTTTAAGTATAATGGCTTTAAGCTTCCATATTAATCGTGAGAGTTTTACCCCTTCACCATTTCATTGTCATCTGCTTCAATATCATTGTCTGCTAATAGTTTCAAAGTTAAAATTAAGGCAGTAAGACTGACGAAATTTCAAAAGGCATGTTAAACAGTTTGGATCCTACATGTAATCAGACGCCGCGTAACACGTTTGCAAACTCGCATTTTGGCGTCATTGAGAGCGAAGGGATGAAACTCTTTACATCGTAATGTACTTAAATTTTTTGAGAACAACATGGGTAGACACATGATTATTTTACTCGTCCTTTAAACCGTTTAACCCATAACCTTTTTTAAATTGTGGAGACAGTGGACCACTTAAAGAAGGTCAAAAGTAAAGCAGAATAAAGCTTTAAGAGCAATCTGATTTTTATAGCATGCTTTGAGTTACCTTCTCCTAGGATTTTTCCTATGCTGCATACATACAGTGGAGAATGTGTTATTCTTTCCCAATAAACGCGTTTACGCTAAAACTATTATTTGCAGTGCAAACAGTTTGGAGCCAGATCAGACACCGGGTAACCCGGCGTCTGATCAGGCTCCAAACTGTTTGCCACCAAGATAAACATGAAATATCAGAATTGTCAAAAATTAGTTCTTTTCTACGTTTTAGCGCTTTGCGTTTGCGTACGTTTGCGTTTAAACGGGAAAGAATAACAGTTTCCCCACTGTATGACTGTATCAATTTGGATTTATTTACTCAAGTGGAAGAATACATTAAAGGCGGACAATGTGTATAAATGGAGTTATGGACAAATTGTTCAAATAGACTTATATACATAAATCAGCTTCAAGGGGATGATACAACCGTGTCTGTTACGATTTTCTCAACTTCCGTAAAACTAACCTTGCACGGAACACACCTTAGAATTACGTATACAACATTTTATTATCTACACTAGAGAAGTCAGTATTCCTATTCAATAACCGCGTTTATGCTTAAACACTTAAATCCGATACAAACAGTTTGGAGCCAGATCAGAGAGCGGTTAAATTAGCGTGTGATCAGGTGTCAAACTGTTGTTTGGAATTCAGACTTAACACAATTGTCAATGTTTTCAAGAAATTGCCATTTTGTACATGTCAGTGTGTTGGTTTTGCGTTTCATTTCATTTTAACTGGAATTAATAAATACTTGTGGAGCATTGCGGCCATAAGTACGCCAAAACTGTTCCGATTTACCCATCAGAAAACAACCGTCTGCTTCAATGTTGTTGTTTGTTTTCATGTCTTTCAAAGGTTCAAGCGATTACAATTAGTTATTAATACTGATCTGACGCCGAGTTGTTCGGAACTTGATCTAGGAATTAACTATTTGCAAATGTGTGTGTGTATTCGGGACAAGACAATGCATTATTTAACTCCATAATCTTTTTTACATCCGACATTAAAATGTCAGTGAACTGCTTTTATGATCGGAGCAGACGTGTTTAGACATTAACCCTTAGCCCGCCAAATAAATTGTCGTCTGCTATATTTCTCGTCTGCTTCAAGTTTCAAAGTGCTTCAATGTTGCTCAAAATTGCTGAAAATGTTGTCTGAGTGTCAAACAGCTTGGATCCGGATGAGACGCCGAGTTACTCGGCGTCTCATCCGGATCCAAGCTGTTTGCATATGGAGCTATAGTCGTGATTGGCAGGCTAAGGGTTAACCTTTCTCATGTTAAACACTGCACTACTGACGTGTTTAGACATTAACCTTTATCATGTTAAACACTGCACTACTGACATTAGTTTATAGTTTGGATTTACATCAGACGCCGTAAACTCGATGTCTAACGTACAGTGGAGAATCTGTTATTCTTTCCCGTTTAAACGCAAACGTACGCAAACGCAAAGCACTAAAACGTAGAAAAGAACTACTTTTGGACAATTCTGATAATTCTAGTTTATCTTGGTGGCAAACAGTTTGGAGCCTGATCAGACGCCGGGTTACCCGGCGTCTGATCTGGCTCCAAACTGTTTGCACTGCAAATAATAGTTTTAGCGTAAACGCGTTTATTGGGAAAGAATAACAGATTCTCCACTGTACATGCTATGCTAATGTCCTGGTTGTAGTAATGTGGTTTTATATTAGGCCAATACAACATTTGAATGATAATATGCATGGGGCATGTAAGAGTAAAAAACCGATTTTAACAGTTTAAAGGGGCATCTCTATTCAACCTAACATTGCACTTTCTATGCAGTGTATTTACAATATGCATGCGGTATCCTGGATTGGCATACCCTTTTTAGAGTGTGCGTTTACATGTATGTCTTTCATTCGAAAATAGACTTCTCCGAATTAAAAACAGTTAAGATCCATACCAGACGATGTTTTACTCTACGGACAAACAAACAGGCATATTTGTACCTAGCGTTTCATATATTAGACTGAGGGATACAGTGCAGACTCATGTCAGACGTCGCATGGTGCAGCGTCTGATCTGAGTAGGCACTGTTTGCCTTGCAATCAAGAATAAAATGACAAGAAAATGCAAACCAGATATCTCTTGAAATAAAATAGATTAATCCAATTTATAAGCATAGAAGAATACACTAGACATGAATAAGTAAAAGTGGAAAACGTTATTTTATATAAATCTGTAAATTATAATACATTTACCAATAAGACGTGTTTGTAAAGTGTTTACTGTTTCTGATCATATAGATACATGTAGATTGCGAATATATTTAGTAGTTTAATTTATCTGGAAAGTATGCACTGATTTCAAAACTGATAAACGCCACAGTTATATGATTAATTAAAATCATATGCAATGCCAATTACTATCGACTTACAAAAACCCAAACACGTAAATCAAATTAGAAAAGAAAAGTGCATTTTGAAACGATTTCATCAATATCGGCGAGACAGTAATATCTACATACTAATTCATCATGTGTAAAACGCATGTTCATATTGGTGTTATCGCATAATCTAATTACTCAATAAGTATATATAATTTAGTTAATACTGATACGACGAAATTTCTTATATCAATAATGTTGATGGTGGTTTTTACCGTATTACCTGTAACATGTATCAGCTAAGTCATGAACAATGAACATGCTTTAAATGGGCTAGTAAATTACACATATTTGCGAATATATTTTAACAGCGTTTTAGACATACAATTGATGTATCCGAAGAAGTCCATAAACAGATTCAGACAGTTTTTTTCATAACTATTCTCAAACGATGTATTCAAAACTAAAGGAGCTTTCTGTTTGACTGTCAATTTGCTGTTAGAAGTCACGTGTCGTAAAAAAATATTATTTTTTGTAATAAATAGATTCATTATACGATGAATGTCATTGGTTGCAGTGTACCTATCCTTGAAAGTAAAATAATAAAACGATGTACAGTGGAGAATCTGTTATTCTTTCATGTTTAAACGCAAACGTACGCAAACGCAAAACACTAAAACGTAGAAAAGTACAACTGTTGGACAATTCTGATAATTCATGTTTATCTTGGTGGCAAACAGTTTGGAGCCTGATCAGACGCCGGGTTACCCGGCGTCTGATCTGGCTCCAAACTGTTTGCACTGCAAATAATAGTTTTAGCGTAAACGCGTTTATTGGGAAAGAATAACACATTCTCCACTGTATCAAAAATCCTTTAGTGCACGCCTCATCATCTGTTTTGTAGTGTTTGCCAACATAATTATTCTATAGGACATGTCTCTACATTAACTATTACAGACTGTAGCTATTAATCATGCATTATATGTCTGAAACATTTATCTGCCACAGGAAGTACTTGAGCAGCTTTATGCTAAAATTCTGTGAACCAATAAATGGAATTGCATCATATGTTCAACAGTATTTGGCAGGTGACTTCTTAAAACAGACAGCAAGCATAACTCACAGTTCTATTAACCCATTTGTTCCCTCGATCCCATAATATGGGACATATGCACAAAGTGTAGACTCTGATCAGAGTCTACACTGTTTGCTGATAGGAAATTCAATTTGAAACAAAATGAAAATGAAAATTTTGACCAAGCATCCCTTTGATAAAAAATGGACTAATCCAATACATAAACATGGAAAAATCCACTGGGTATAGATAGGTTAATATGTTATGTACATACCGGTAAGTAATGCAGTTGTTGTGTATCTTTATCATCATCAATATGGCCTAGTGTGACTGGCTCAAGTAGCTGAACCTAAAACAAAAACATATTACATGTAACAAAACCAATTGCAATATATCTTATTTGTAGTTCACCAATAAATACAGTGGAGAAACATTATTATTTCTCATTAAGCGCGATTACGCTAACACTATATCCGCTCCAAACTGGTTGCTACTCAGATCAAAATGAATAGTCAACATTGTTAAATTATTGTTTATTTACTAGATTTTAGTGCAATGCATTTCATTTGCGTTTAAACAAGAACAAATAACGTTTTCTCCACTGTAATTTGCTTTATGTGTGTTTTCTCTGGTGTTATTGAGCTGCTTAGTTATTTCACACGCCCGTCTCTTACTCCGGAAATATTTTTAGAAAACACCCTAGCACCATTTCTGTAGCGTCAATTCTAAGCCCTTCATATTCCTTTGTACAGTACGATTGCTCTATTACGATCACTAAAATAATGCTATGTGGTAGTATAAAACACGGTTGACAGCTTAAAGCAATGTCCATGGAAACTAGAAAGCTTCTTCAGGGGCTTTCTGTTTTAATGTCGTCTGTCCTTAAGCTGCCATCTGTCTTAGAAACCTATAATCAACACAATATTGTGGTTGTGTTAGAGAGCGTTCACTTCATTACCACGTTCATATCTGTTTGAGATTATACTAGTCATTAAAAGAACTGAGTAACTGTGACGAGTATATTTGTTTTATGCACACAGTTAAAATCCTGATAAGAGTGAGTTTGCAGGAGTGTCTGCTTTGTTTATACATGTAAATGTAAGTTTGCAATATATTGATAAAATCAACCAAAAAATGGTCGAAATGGTTCAAACTTAATTTGAATCTGAATCGTCAATTACAGTGGAGAATTTGTTATTCTTTCCAAATAAACGCGTTTACGCTAAAACTATTATTTGCAGTGCAAACAGTTTGGAGCGAGATCAGACGCCGGGTAACCCGGCGTCTGATCAGGCTCCAAACTGTTTGCCACCAAGATAAACAAGAATTATCAGAATTGTCCAAAAGTTGTTCTTTTCTATGTTTTAGTGCTTTGCGTTTGCGTACGTTTGCGTTTAAACGGGAAAGAATAACAGATTCTCCACTGTAACGGTTTTAGGGGTGAATATGTTAACGACGTTGTGAATCACCATCCCGGATTGATTTACGAAATGTGGTTCGGATTTTCTCGTGTGAAAGTAGCATCGGTTTCATCAGGTGAGACTTTTGAAAATGCGTGTGTGCCCCCATCACTTGTTTTGTATTACAGTAAAACCTCTCTATCACGACCACTAAATTGTGTTAATTATTGGGTGTTTAGGACAAGTGACTGCTGACAGTAATGTGACAGTAAAACAGAACGCTCCTTTAGGAGCGTTCTGTTTTACTGTCAGAGTGCTTTAATATGTCACCTGTCTTTTATACAATCATTTAGCTTTCTTTTTAGTGTTCGAAATAGAGAGGTTTTATTGTACTTTATTATACTAGCGAAGGGTAGACTCGTCATTGACCAACAATGTTTCTTTGAAAGATTCACCTACATTTGCAAACAGTGTATATCCTGCTCAATTTGTTGTGTTACAGTATATTAATAAAATCAACCCTAAAAACAGTCATCAATGGACTAGCTTTATATGGAAATTGAAATACAAATTATACACAGTAGTTCTTTACAAATTTCAGAGGATAATGGGAAAAATTCGACTTACATGTTAGATCATTTTAACCAATTTGCGCCGCGTTGATAATTCCATGATTATGTATTTGATTAATTTATTTTTAATGTGAGAGTGTCTGGTCCTAATCCTCATTTTCATTTTTTTTTTATTTCGAAATTCTAACAATAAATAGTAAGGATTCTGATTAGACGCCGTTTCAAGCGGGTGTCTGAACAGCGTCTTAACCTTTGCCTATGTTCCTTATATTAGACGCTAGGCACAGATTCGTGAATATATCATATGTAAATACGATCGTATTAGTAAAGCGACTGTACAACAATGCGCTGATATTGTCGAGGATTTTTGAATTGGCACTCATCAGTTTCCGTCAACTTTCGTCGATGAAGTCGGGACTTTCCGTTAACTGTATACATGTAGGTAAAAAAAAGACTAAAATCAATAAAAACATATGTACTTTGAAACATATACTGCTCATATGTTACAGTTTATTACGGACGCAATAGCCCAGTGGCATGTGTCGCTGACTGTAAAGACAGAGGTTGTTGGTTCGAAACAATGTAAGAGCTATTTTAAATAACATAGATCTTTCAGGTCCTTTTAGAAAATGAAATAAAATTTAATCTCACTTCATATAAAATATGTGTGTATTGATTTTGAAATTTGTTTTATATCTATGTTTATTTTCTTCATCCTTTTTTAATCAAAGTCAGTCAAAGTCAAAGTCAAATATTCTTTATTGGCACAGACAACATAGTCCATCGCCTCTACAATCAGGCGGTCACAACCAAGCTCGAGAAGAGCATGACACGCACATACATCATATATATACATATTCATTCAAGAGTCACGGAGCATCAAATATATACTATTAAAGTACAAAATATACAGTAAAGCATTAATTCAACTATGCTTAAATTTACACGCTGCTTATCTCATAGTCTGCAGTCTGTAGCATGGTGAATTACGTATGCAAACAGTTTCGATCCTGACGGGACAATGAGAAATTCGGCGTCCTATGAAGATCCAAACTGCTTAATATACGAAGTACAATTAATCACATATTAAAAAGAACAACCCAAAGGTTAAATCAACTTCGCACGCTTTAAAGATTGCATACTCTGTCCAGTACGCCGAGTGCTCAGTCGCTAACTTTCAAAGTGCAAAATATACAGTAACGCATTAATTCTACTACCTGTATACTGTTGCAGTCTGTAGCGGGTGAATCCGCATCCCATTTGCAAACAGTTTGGATCCTGATGGGACGACGAAAAATTCGGCGTCCCATGAAGATCCAAACTACTTGATATACATATTACAATTTATAGCAAGCATAAAAAGAACAATCCACCTCGAAATTTCAATATCCAGTATTTCATGCAGAAATATATTGTTTTCAAGCAGACTAAAGGTTAAATCAACTTCGCACGCTTAAACACTGCATATACCTGTCCAGTATACTTTGAGTTCTCCACTGGAAGTACAGCAGGCCAAGCAAAATAACGCTGTGGTTAAATGATTCAGAATCGCTTACATACAAGCCATCGCAATTAATATTACATACATGTAACCATGCACAGGTAAAACTTATTCTTACACTAAATACAGTTTTACTTTGATAAAAGTGTTAAGTAGACTCGGGATATAATAACTGTGCATTCTGTGTTCAATGACACTAAATTCTTGGATTGTATTTATTCGGTAATGGTAAGTATTACGATTCTAAATCTTAAGTAAACTGTCACGTCTTTCATTGGATAAATATACATATTTTGCTAATCTTGTCAATATTCCAGTTTGAGAGTTTGAAAGTAATGATATAAATTTTTGTTTAGTTGGCCAATGGCAATAGTATTTAGGAAGACAATTATTTCTTATATCACGATAGCATGGACAAACTAAGGTAAAATGATACTCATCTTCTATAACATTCATTTCACACAGAACGCACTTACGATTTTGTATTTCAATATTTCTGAAACGCCCTTCTTCAATGGCCAATCTATGGGAGGATAATCTTAGTCTAGTAAGTGCAACACAGTGTTTCTCAATTTTAACACAATTTAAATATTTTTCTAACCCTGGATTACTCTTAATATTTTTATAAGTTTTAAGTTTTGAGGATGAATCAAGAAAAGAATACCATTGTTGATAATACTGGTCATATAACCTTTCTATAACCTTTGCTAATTGTAATTTCGTTATATTTTCATTGTTCCACAGATATCCAAACCCTAAGTCATCAAGCATACACTTTACTTCAAGTGCCCACGAGTTAGCTATATTATTGTTAACCTGATCATAAAACATAGTATTAATCAAGGAGCCCGAAGAATGAACAATTTTGAACCAATATTTAAGTATCCTTTTTTTTCGTTGTATTTGTAATGGGACCTTACCTAACTCACCATAAACTGCTGCGTTTGTGGTCTGAGTTCTGACTTTTAAAACCTGTTTAAGAAATTTTAAATATATTCTTTCGATATCTTGCGCTTTGTGGAACCCCCATACTTCAGATCCATACATTAATATAGGCAATATCATACTATCATAGAGTTTTAATTTTTCATTTACCGCAAGGGGGACTTTATCAAACAAGGAATTAAGTGAATATGTTGCTCTTAAAGCCTGTTCTGACAGTAACTTTTGGGATTGGTAAAATTTACCATTAGATGACAGTGATACGCCTAGGTAAGTAAAGTTAGTAACTACATCTAATTTAACATTGTCATAAAACAAGTCAAAATGTTCATGTCTAGACCCCGGTTTACATACCATGGCTACCGACTTTTTAGTATTCACAGTGATATTCCACGAGCTACAATATTTATGTAAACTATTCAATAACATTTGCAAACCATCAATTGAATACGAAAAGAGAACAGTATCATCAGCAAACAGTAGCATGAATATTTGTAATTCATTGATAGTAATAACATCTGCATCCTCATTTTGCAAAGAAGCCCCCATGTCGTTGATAAACAAAATAAACAATAATGGGGATAACGTTTCACCCTGCTTTACGCCCATAAAGCTATCAAAGTAGTCTGTAATGTCACCATTAACTTTGACACATATTTTAACTGACTCATACATTGATTGCAACATTTTTACAAATTTACTGGAAACGTTATGTGATAAAAGTTTGAACCAAATTCCATTTCTATACACTAAATCAAAGGCCTTTTTAAAATCAATAAATGCACAATACAGTTTTCTCCTTTCATGTTGTATAACCTTATTTATTAATGATTGTAAAACGAAAATGCAGTCAGTCGTACTTTTATTTTGTCTAAAGCCAAACTGAAAGTCTGTTAATATATTTTTGTCCTCTACCCAGTTACGTAATCTTTGGTCTAACAAATTCGAAAATATTTTAGCAAATACACTAGTTAACATAATGCCTCTATAATTGTCAACGTCATTTTTATCTCCCTTCTTAGGAATAGGGACCAATATACCTTTTGTCCATGATTCAGGATATGTACCACTGCTATATATAAAGTTAAAAAGTCTACATAATAATGGTGATAATATATCTTTACATTCAATGAAAATATCAGGTATCAAATTGTCCACACCAGGGCTTTTACCACGTTTTAATGAAGATATGGCACTGTTAATTTGACCTATGTCAAACTCCCTGTCAAGTTCGTCTACTGATTGTTGATTTGGGAAATTATTTAACAAATTTTCAACATTTTCATCTTTAAAAGCATCTGTGTCTGAAAACAAATCCTTAAAATGATTATAGAAATCTTCAGTAGGTATGGTTGTGGACTTTTTGCATTTTTTATTAAATTTACGGATAGTGTCCCAAAATTGTTTAGGGTTATTTTTTGCTAAATATTGTAATTCTGTTTTTTTATTGTTAGCATGTTTATACCGCGCAATACGTTTTGCCTTTCTATAAATTCTTCGTTTACCAATAACCAAATTATAATTTTCCTGTGTCCTAAGTCTCTTATATTGTTTGTTCGCATGCTTTAGATTATTTCGAGCATTCTCACAGTCGCCGTTATACCACGGACTTGCATACTTTCGTGTATTTAACTTATTGTTATTGTCGTAAATTCGTGTAGTATGTCCAAATGAATCAAATGCCTTTGTATACAGTACTTGTGCAAAAGTATTTACCCCACTGTCTATGTCTACGTTCTCAGAAATTATATCTGTGATAATATTGGTCAGATTATTTGTTTCATTATTTAAAACTTGCTTGAAATTGTTGCTTTTCTCATTGTCCCATACTAATTTGTTTATTACTTTACAAGACGAATTGTTTGAGGGATATATATCTGGATATTTAACTTTTAAGTTTATTTGTATAGGAACATGATTAGAGCATTCATAAATATCATGAACTATAAAATCTTCGATAATAGGGAAGATAGCTTGAGAAACAATTGCATAATCAATAAGACTTTTACCATTACTAGTCATACAAGTAAATCGTCCTATACTCTCGTCATCACCCACTCGACCGTTAACAATTCTGAGATCCGTACTTTTACAAATATCTAAAAGTTTAGTGCCAGATGCATTACATATTGGATCTTCGCTAAACCTTTCATTTAAATCAATACAAAAGTCATCTTGATTAGGGTTAATGGTAGGAATATATCTCTGAAAACTTTCAGAAAGTTGCGTGAAGTCAGAACGGTTACCAGTTCTAGCATTAAGGTCTCCAATAACTGCAACATCACCCAAAGTTGAATAAGATCTTATGCCTGTTTCTAACTGCTCAAAAAAACCAAATTCATGTGCTTTAAAATATACTGAGTCTTGTGGTGGGATATAAGTAAAACAAATAAACAGATCGTCATCAAAACTAAAAAATGCTTTGTCTAGTTTTACCCAAATAAAACCATTACTATCTCGTTCCTGTACAGTTACACCCTTCGAAATTTTCTCCTTAACAAACAAACATACGCCTCCATGACCTCTGTTACTCTTACGTTTCTTAGAAATACTCTCTTTCCTTGGAACACATACACACTCATAACCTAGTAACTCAAAATCGTTCTTTGTACTTTGCCATGTTTCAGAACAAAACAAAATATCAAACGTTTGGGAAATATTCAAAAATTCATAGTCCGTTAAACAGTTCTTTAATCCTTCAACATTCCAGGCAGCTATAGAAAGTTCACACCCTTCTCCTTCTTCCTATCTAGAATTTGGTAGGTAGAGCTTACCCTCAATATATAGTTTATCACGAACGAGATTTGCCCTTTTTCCCGCATCTCTTGCTTTAGCTAATTCAGGAATCAACAACTTTCTGCGTTCTTGTACTTCTTTTGGCAGCTGATCAAAAACACCAAATGGGGTCGATTTTAGATTTTTGCCTTTCAATGCGGTTTTTACACAGTTTCTGGAGTCAGTATCTTTAAATTTTGCTACAACTGGCCGGACTCTACCGTGAACAGAAGCGCCCAAACGATGGGCCCGGTCAATCTGAATTTTACTTCTAGGATTAGGGATTTTCAAAACTTCCTCACAGAACTCAAA
Organism: Gari tellinella; assembly: GCA_922989275.2. Taxonomy (NCBI): domain Eukaryota; kingdom Metazoa; phylum Mollusca; class Bivalvia; order Cardiida; family Psammobiidae; genus Gari; species Gari tellinella. The sequence goes on from OV277866.1 coordinate 70,775,908, forward strand.
TATTTTAGACACGCAGTCTTCGCCACTTGCAGCTTGAGCGTATGTCGCACCAGTACTTTCAGACCTTTGATTTGGTGTGCTCATTGCGTCATCACTATTAAGTCTTGTATGCTCTGGTATACCAATAAAGACCAAATTGTCCCTCATTGATCTGCACTTCAAATCAAGAACATCTTCTTTAAGCTGTTTATTTTCGGACAAGAGTTTGTCATTACTATCGGACACAACTTTTAGCTCACCCTGTACCTTTTGTATATCACATTTGTTTTTGTCTGATGTGTTTACTACTGTGTCGTACTGATCACCGATATACTTTTGACTGTTTTCAATTTCATTTATTTTCACATTTGCAGCGTTAATCTGTCTTTTGTTTTCATTAATGTTTGCTTCAATGCTGTTCAAACGATTAACAATAGTAGTCTGCTGGGTTTCAATAGTATCAAGCTTGGATATTTTGTTGAAAATAAAGTCAATTTTCGACGCCAAGTCGCGTGGTAATGAACTGGGAGCGCCGCTATGTGCTGGACTTGGGCTTGGGTATTCTGTTACTGTTGACATTTGGAAGGGATTAGGTAGAGGATTACTCACAGCAAACGCAGATGGACCTGTAGCGGACAAAGGTATGTTGTTTACATCTTGTGCCGCCATTTTGTTTTCACATTCCTTTGTCTCCTTTGTCTCGTCACTCGAAAAACGCCTACGACGTTTTTTACTGTTTTTCTTCTCCCTTTTCTCTGACATACGTTTGCCTTAAACCCTTCTCAAACATATCATTCGCACAAAAGTCGCCCAAACTTGGTATTTAGTGTGTATCAATTTGTTTTTCTCGGATCGAGTAAAGCCATGTCATGTATCCGCCATTACTACGTATTTAATACAAAATACAAAGTAACTCAGCGCGCTTCTGAAAAGCGTTTTGCGTAACGCTTACAGCAGATATGTTTCAGGATTCAGCAGAACTGTTGGTTTACATTACGTTTACGTCTTTATATAGTTTTGTGTTAGACATGACTCACTGTACAAAAGTCACACAAAACAATGATTTTCAGGACAAGCATGCATATTCCCGGCAAAAGAATTTAAAAAGAATCGCAAAAATACATGTATGTAAAACTACTATGGCAGGGATCAAACTCACGACCCAGAAATTGATAGATTCTAGTGGGTCGATTAAACCACTGAGCTGTCGTCGCTTGTAACAGATTATGATGTACAAGAATAATTGTTCACTGGCGAATTCTCCAATATAAAAATAGCTTACGGAAAAGGGCAGAATATGCATAGGGTGCCAGTTCAAACATCATCGACAATAACCCCTTTGGGCGATGTAATAACAAAACAATTTCTTCAACGATTTTTTTATACGCCTTTAACAATCGTGACAGTTGAATACAGGACAATCGAGCTGTCTGAATTTACATAATCATGTATTTCGAGACTAAAAATATGTCACTGTCTGCCGGCTACTGTTGAATTTACCATTACTATTGCATCCGATTGGACATGGAGTAACTCGTCGTCTTATATTGATCGAAACTTGTTGACACTCTGGTGATAATTTCTGAATAAAAATACCTTTACAATAACAGAATTGATGTGCAGTACAAAGTAAAAAAGGACAATAAAATTGCATGTATAAGGTCAATATTCCCGTGAATTGGTAGTTGTTGTGTTTAAAATAACTGTTATTTTATTTTTCAGTTTGTACATATACATATACAGTCCTCCCTCCCTACAACGTCCCTCCCTACAACGACTCCCTCCTTACAACGACCACCTTTGCTGTTCCCAATCCCATCCAATTATACCTTACTCTTTTACTGCTGTAATAAAGTTTACTTAAAACGGTCGTCTGCTTTTTATCTCAAAGGTTACATAATGGACGTTTTGACGGAAAATAGATTAATGACGAGTGGCGAGTGACAAACAGCTTGAATCCAGATCAGATGCCGCGTTATGCGGCGTGTGATCTGGATTCAAGCTGTTTGCAAATGTGAAATAATTTATCTCCCTATAACGACTCCCTCCGAACAACGCAGACAATTCGTCGTGTGAGTCTTACAACGTTCTATCTCACATGAGGGTTGTTTTGAGAAAATCGACTTTAAAGTTGTGGACCAATTAAACAGCATACTTTTGATGGATTTTGAAAATTCTTTCGACTTTATCTGATGAATTGTGAATGCAAAGGGTTCCATTTAAAGTTTTATAAGGATTGTAAGCATGGTTTTTTAGATATATCTTACTTTCGGTTTGAGATAGATCATTTCTCAAACTCTACCTTCTATTTTACTCATTATTACAATGTTCTATGTCCATTTTGTGGAGATAGAACATTATTAACAATACAGTTTCAGACAATTGCATGAACAATTACAGTATTACAATGTTCTATGTCCATTCTAAATACTCCCCATAGGGGATATTTTTGCTTATTTTGATGAAATTATCCCCTCGGCCAAGAAACACAGGTCGCTGACAAGCAGATAAAATAGAATACTTCTTAAGGATTGGGTTTGGTTTGTTGTTGTTGTTAACATCTATACATGCGAACTCGGTTTATAAAGTCTCCCTTGTGCGACTTGGTTTGGTGGGACTTCTTTAAAGGGGTATTCAGTTTTACTTTCATATTGTTTTAAGCAGCTATCTGCTATAAATTAATCACTTTACTTTGAACTACTCATGTAGTTAAAGATACATGGGTATTTCGCCGATTACACTGTACGCCAATAACCATGAAGGTCGCAGCCATTTTGGAAATTTCTGTCACGTGATCCAATTGGAACACAATGACTGGATGAGTTGGACATAGATCATTGTAAGACTAAACAAAACGTTAAAAATGGAGATAGAACATTGTAATATTGGCGATAACTTCAAATAGAAAGCTCGGATAAACATATGATTTGCACCAGGAGATAGCTCTTGAAAATATCTTCCTAACGGTATATAGAACTCTATTTGTTTACAAAATGGACATAGAACGTTGTAAGACTCACGCGACGAATTGTATTCGCCCATTGGATCTCGTTGTAGAGAGGGAGCATTGTATAAATAAGACACGCGCACTTTCTTTAGTATACATTTATTGGAATTAGAACAGAAGGTAAGCAGGGGGATAATATTTTGAATTTAACATTTCTCTCATCTGTGGTCTTGACATGGTATTTAACTATGTACTCAATAGTATGTCTAAAGTTAGGGTAGCCATTCAACACAGGTGGTTAGTAAGGTAGAATGCATCTTATACCCAGTATCTCGGTCTGTTTTAAGTCACCATCTGCCAAAGTCCGTGTCTGCATAAAGTAGGGCTATTTTCGTCACTTGAGAAATAAATTAAAGGCATAAAATGGATGTGCTCATGAAGTAATAGGTTTAAGCAAAACCAATGTAAAATACATTTACAATATACTTTTAAATAATTTGGACCAACATGAGACACCCCGTGACTCGATATCTCATCAGAATCAAATTCATTAACACTCTAGGCCTGAGAGGTAAATCTACAACTTATAAACCTTTGCACAGTGACATACCACACCTACTGTTGTCAATGATATTTTCACAATATTTTTTACAATATTCCAGATAGGGAATTAAATTAATGTTAATATATTAACTGTTCTTTTCTAATAGTTCGACCTCTAAGGGCCTTTTTCAAAGGCCCTTAGAGGTCGAAATATTAGAAAAGGGCTGTTTAAATAATAATCACAATAATTGTGTTCAACGAGTGAATAAACGCAGGTAAATAAAATTGACTATTTTCAAGTGCTCACACTCAACAATAAACTAATTACACTGAATAGCTTCTGTGTCCTAGAGTTATCTACGTCATCTACGTGGGGGTGTATAATATCCCAACACAGTTGCACTAACTTTAATTAACTTTGGCCGATTGCTGATTAATATATTTTATAGAGACAATCCCTCTTTTACGACTACTCAAAAAAGGTTTATTGAGTGTAGTATATGTATAAAAGACAGGTAAGGGGTTAAGGCAAACTGAACGAGAAAGAGAAAGCTCTGACTGGAACCAACTACTTTACTTCCAACTTGCGTTAAGCAGACACCTGCCTTTAACCAAACCAATTTAAGTTATTACATGTAAGTGTTCTAAGTAAAATGGATAGATTATACTCTGCTGAAATATTGTCCGCTTATCCAGAGGTTTACTGTTTTGCTATTTAAACATTTTAAACATCCATCCAATGTCAGGAACGTATCTTTATTCGTCACGGTACAGTGGAGAATCTGTTATTCTTTCCCAATAAACGCGTTTACGCTAAAACTATTATTTGCAGTGCAAACAGTTTGGAGACAGATCAGACGCCGGGTAACCCGGCGTCTGATCAGGCTCCAAACTGTTTGCCACCAAGATAAACATGAAATATCAGAATTGACCAAAAATTGTTTTTTCTACGTTTTAGCGCTTTGCGTTTGCGTACGTAAGCGTACGTTTGCGTTTAAACGGGAAAAAATAACAGATTATCCACAGTTTTACTTGGTTTCCTTACTAGAGCATACAGTGGAGAAAATGTTATTCTTTCCCGTTTTAAACGCAAACGAAAAGTAAATGCAAAGCACTAAAACGTAGAAAAATACAACTTTTGGACAATTCTGACAATTCATGTTTATCTTGATGGCAAACAGTTTGGAGCCTGATCAGACACCGGGTGACCCGGCGTCTGATCTGGTTCCCAAACTGTTTGCAGTGGACATTATAGTTTTAGCGTAAACGCGTTTATTGGGTAAGAACAACACATTCTCCACTGCACAATGTACTCATACCCTTTTCACTCTCGTTCTTAGGTATTGCAAAACATTTTAGAAAAATAATTATTAAATCAGTCGATGATGCGTCAGGAAAATTGTTACGCAATATATTGGTACATTCTGAGACAAAATTATTAAAATCTAAACCGAAGTTTTCCCCAAGAAATGCATTGCGATTAAATAAGAAATACAGTGTTCCCCCTCTACACCGGTCCTCTCAACAACGGCCCCTCCTTACAACGACCTTTGTCGTTGTTCCTTAGATGGGACAATTACAGTGGAGAATCTGTTATTCTTTCCGAAAAACGCGTTTACGCTAAAACTATTATTTGCCGTGCAAACAGTTTGGAGCCAGATCAGACGCCGGGTAACCCGGCGTCTGATCAGGCTCCAAACTGTTTGCCACCAAGATAAACAAGAATTACATGTATCAGAATTGTCCAAAAAACTTTTTTACGTTTTAGTGCTTTGCGTTTGCGTACGTTTGCGTTTAAACGGTAAAGAATAACAGATTCTCCACTGTATGTTTAACGCTTTCACTGCTTAAAATTGTCGTCTGCTGTTTTATCTAAAAAGTTTCACAAAAGTGGAAATTTTGATAACATAAATATAATGACGTGTGACCAACAGCTTGAATCCAGATCAGACGCCGAGTAACGTGGCTTCTGTTCTGGATTCAAGCTGTTTGCAAATGAAAGCCAAAGTCTTAATGTACCCTCCCTTTAACGCCCACCTCCGAACAACACACACAATCTGTATCTCCCGTTGGTGTCGCTGTGAAGAGGGAGCACTTTAGCTAAAAATTGTACAAAGCGTTAAGACAAAATGTCGACTGAATAAATTGATTTATAGCCCGTTTCCGTTTCATACTGTTTTTCCAAAACAGTTCTGTGCCGGTCAGATGCCGCTTATCTTAACATTTGATCAGTGTCCAATATGTTTCTCACTCGAAATTGTCTAACGTTGTGAATTTGTAGATGAGACCATCGTACGTGGTCCAGTGGAAGCACACTCGACTTCGATTACAGTGGTTTTGAGTTCGATCCACCGCTGGACCAAGTCTTTCGAATGGGACTCTATAAAAACCGAGAGAGGTCCGATGTATCAGTGCTTTACAATGAACATCTAAAGGTACTAGGCTTGCAATAAGCCCAAAGATGGCAGAAAAGAACGTTAACAAACAAATACTGTAAAACAGGTATTTACTAATACTTTGGACAAAATGCAAAATGAAGCTGCACGTATCGTCACAGGGCTAACGAGATCAGTTTCCCTTGAGAGGCTGTACGTAGAATGTGGCTGGGAGTCTTTGTTCAAGAGACGAGAAAACCAAAAACTGTTTTTTGTATGTACAAGATATCACATGACACTATCCCACAGTACATAAGTGATGTTATTCCTCCATTAGTTGGTGAAAGGTCAAACAAACTATCCTTTGAGAAACCGAGAAAAGTTTGAAGTGCTACCTGCTAGAACGTCCATTTATCAGAAATCTTGTATTCCTTCTTCTGTAGTGTTCTGGAACTCTCTGAGCTATGATCTTAGGCAAATCCCTACTTTTTCTTCTTTTAAAAACAATATAGTTTCTAGATCGAAGCCAGAGAGAGTTCCAGGGTACTACCTGGTCGGAAATAGACATTTATCAGTACTACATGCAAGATTAAGGAACAGTTGTGGTAATTTGAATGAACACCTTTTTCTAAATCAATTAAAACTAGATCCGTATTGTTCTTGTGAAAATGTAATTAAAAATGTTGATCATTTCTTTTTTAAATGCCCCAATTATATAAACTTACGACAAACCTTATTTCAGACCACAATATTTTGCCATCCGATTAATAGTAATATTCTTCTTTATGGAAGTAATCACCTCACTTTTGAACAAAACTGTTTGATGTTTGGTGCTGTACAAACATTCATTTAAGAAACCAAACGCTTCAGTACTTGATTCTTTTTTGTTTTTCCTTTCTCTGTTTTGGTTTGTTTCTAAAATTGAAAGTTGATGCGTCTGTCCTTATGTTCTCTTATAACTATGATCACAGTTATCTTTTGTTTAGCTTAGATATGCAATGTAAAACATTATGGAACGATTCGAGGGTCTAAGATGGACATATCTTAAAAATTGTCATAACCAGAATGTAGTTAGCCATCCCATCTTAGATTCTCGGCTAGTTGCTCATTTATGATTACATGTATATGTTTATTATATAAGTAGTTAAGCATCTGTTCAGCAGTGTAGAACCTTATCTATATGAAAAATGAAGAGGGGCGAACGTAATACAGAAAGCCCGTTGGAGCTATCTGTATTACTTTTACCTTACTTTAGTTAATCTGAATCTATTTACCAAGACTACGTTTCAGTGCTTAGTTTTACAGACCGTTTTAACAGGAGTTTTACTGTATAGCCAATTTAGCCATATCTCTCGTTCTGGTGAATGACTTAGATTAGTTGATCTTTTTTTGGTCGTTTTATATTTTTTAATCACTTACTTTACTGTTTTCTCATCAAGTTATGCGGAGACACCTGATAACAAGCAACTCAACTTTCTCTCTCTTTCTTTCTCTTTCTTCCTCTTTCTCCCATTCTCTATTTCTATATATCTCTCTCTCTCCAATAGTATATGTATTTTTGTGAAACTGTAGGGGAAGGACCGACTCTAAGTTGGCAGAACTTTTGGCCCAACCCCTTTTCCTGTAAAAAAACTAGAAATAAAATATGTTTAAACTTAAACTTAACAGGTATTTTTCGCGTAATGAATATTTCGCGTAATGCGATTTTGTATTAATTCGCGACATCATGCAATATTTCTAGCAGGTTGTAGCTTAAAGTAGGCTGAAAATAAAGCAGAATGTGCCTTAAGGAACATTCTGCTTTACTTTCAACCTGCTTTAATAAGTCACCTATTTTAAAAACTAGAGACAATCGCGAATTAACGCGTAAATTATTATCTCGCGAATAAAACCGGTTTCATAGTATTTAAAAGTAGAACAGGTACATGTAATTATAAAATTAAGCAGACTCCTATGACCTGAATGACAGGGAATGCGTTAACATACCATTTTGACATTTCAACAAACATTTTTGTCCAAACTAGGTTTCAAATACAAAACAGCAATACAATTCGCACTGTAATCGACTCAACTATTTGTGTAGCATCTGCGTACAATGAGATTGATCCCGTTCGTAATAAATCTTCATCACATTTCTGATGTGCTGTATGGTCATGAAGTGTTATTTCTATAATAGGTAACTGAAATATGTTACAGTGCTCCCTCCCTACGACGGCCCTCCCAGCAACGACCCCCTCCTTACAGCGATGTTTGCCGATGTTCCCAAAACAAAACAATTTTATCCAAAGCTTTCATGGCTGCCATATCGTCTGCTTAAAACTGTCGTCTGCTGGTTTTCTCAAATTTACATATCGGATATTTTGATAGAACAAACATAATGACGAGAGACAAACGGCTTGAATCCAGATCAGACGCCGCGTTTTAAAGCGGCGCCTGATCTGGATTCAAGCTGTTTGCAAATGTAAATCAATTCCCTCCCTATAACGACTCCCTCGGAACAACGCACGTTATTGTTGTCTCCCGTTGAGTATCGTTGTAGAGAGGGAGCGCTGTATATGTAATTAACCTTCTGCATGCTGGTATATAATGTTATAACTGTTTTAAATGATTTGAACCCAGTTGAGACGGCAATAAATTGGACGTCTCTCATGAATTCAAACTGTTTTGAATTAAAGTGATAACTTCTGAAACATACGCACAACAAATAAATAAATTAATAAAGTAGTTTAGTACGTTGCTCTTTCTCAATCAATATTTCATGACTAAAACACTTAAATTCAATGTGAAATGTCCGAAAAAAGTTATAACGCCAAGTTCTCGCCGTCAGTTCGAGATCAATACTAGATTTGCAACTGAAATTTTAACAGATATATACTATTCTTATTTCACTGCCTGCTGTATTAATTGTTTGTCCTGTGTATGTGTTTAGGTTTTTTAAAAAAACATTTAACCCTAGCGACAACTGTACTCGTCTTTTACAATGAGTGTGCCTATGGAAATTGCACTTGTCATATGAAATGCATTGTAGACCTAGATAAAGAAACTTCTGGGCAGCGTCTGTACATGTACTGTTTATCGATTTGAAATACGTTGTATTAACTTACACTAAACTAGTATAAATTGGACAGTGGAATTGTTTATTTGAAGGTTCAGGAGTGACCGAGTTAACCCAATACCCCATAGCCTGATTCTAGTTTTGAAAATAGGTGACCACTTAAAGCAGGTTGAAAGTGAAGCAGAATGTGTCTTAAACTTTCAGCCTGCTTTAAGCTACCTGCTGCCAGAATGTAGAACTTATTTTTAATGTTAAATATTCACATCAATATAAATTGGAACTATTTTTTTCAGTGGAGGGATAAAAAGGCGTAAAAAGGCGTATTTATGGGATAATGGGGAAAATCTCCCTTTGTACCTAAACATTTCCGGCACGGGGTTCAATACTCACATTTTCCACATAACGTTTTGACAGGCGGTATATTTATGATTGCTATGTCCATGTACTTTGGAGTGATTCAAGATTTTGCAAAGCTGCCAAAGATGATCTATTAAAACATCAAAAAGAAAAACAAACAACACCGTTTTATTGCAAGTGAAGGTTCAAAAGAAACCTACAATTAATTATTGCCAGATGGGATAAGCTTGATGTTTTTTCGTCTGAATGAACTTGAAATATACTAATATTTATGAACCAATCTTATCGAAATACAAAGTACGAGTCTATGTTTAGGCTGTTTGACTCTGTTGCGTATTTGTGTTTGGTTGTTTCAAATATGCTAGGTTCTAGTACTAGGGGCACTTATAACAAAATGTCAATTTAGAGCGCTCCCTCTCTACAACGACATCCACTGCGAGACAAAGACCATGGGTGTTGTTCGGAGGGATTCGGTATAGGGAGAGAAATTGGCTTATATTTGCAAACAGCCTGAATCCAGATGCGGCGTCTGATCTGGATTCAAGCTGTTTGTCACTCGTCATTAATTTGATTCTGTCAAATTGTCCATTATGTAACTTTGAGTAAAACATCAAGCGACAATTGTAAACAGGCGACATTGCATACGTAAATAGGTTGGACATAATTGTCTTGTTTTGGGAAGAGCGGCATGCGTTGTTGTAAGGAGGGAATTGTTGTCGTGAGTGTACAACATATTGAGCATTCTAATCCATTCTAACCCAGAGAAGCTTATTATAACCTAATTGACAAGATTCAAATTATGTCTTGTCCAATTTTGACTACTTAGAGTTAATTTTAACATATTTCAAAATGACACAAAGTGCAGACCCTTAACAGAAGTACTCTTTATTAAACCGCCGATGGTCTGCACTATTTGCATATGACAAGTGTATTATTCGCAGATGAACTATTTGAAAACGACGAGAATACTACAGGTATACGCTATTGTTAAATGTTTAGCTTACCCGTAAGTGAATTAGCTACGTTTTGGCTTCGAAATATAGGTATATTTGAACTAACACGAGTTCGAAGTATCAAGTTTCGACTTTATACAATAAATATGGTCGATATATTATAGAATATAAATTTAACATGTATTGTAAGGTGTAGAGTGGGATGGATCTCCGACCCACATACACCTATTCACGGAGATATTAAAAATTGACCATCAAAAAAGAGCTAAGTTTAAGAACACATTTATGTTAGCTTATAACCCAATTTGTAGATAATTAAAAATGTATGCTGACCATAAAGACGACTTTGCAAACAGGTTGCCAAGTAACGCTCAATATCCTATTTTTGTCAAACTCTACCAACTTTTTATTTGGAATCGAAAGCGGAGGAAACATCATAGAGCAGACGCAAGGCTTACATTGAGCTGCGAATGGACGGTCCGTCTACCCCTCCCCCCTAAACCTCTCCAAACCTCCCAAAACAACTTTTAAAACCATGTTTTCCATATTATAGTACAAATGTTGTTTGGAACCTGGTACCCGGCGTCTGATTTGGCACAAATATGTTTGCAATGTATACCAGCGTTAGAATGCATATCGCTTAATTACAAAATAATGACTTTTACACTTCAGTAAAAGGTAATGTACGCTCGCTTTCTAGGTGTTAATCAAAATTAATTATATATGTATTTGTATTTGTAAGAACTTTTGTTAAAACTATTTTATATTTGAAAGCGTTGTAAAACTAATTGTACCCGTAACGTGTTAGTATGTTTCACAGCATTTTAATGAACCTACCGATTGCAATTTACATAGGAAATGTATGTAAGTAAGCATATTCATAGCTTTTGTGTCAAACATATCACCTTAAAGCAGAACAAAGTTGAAAGCGGAAATAACTTTGTTGGAGCATCTGGCTTTGTTTACACTTGAATTCAGAATACTGCAGCTTTAATCCATTTGTGTCCACGATCGAATATATGGGACATAGGCAAACAGTGAAGACTCTGGTCAGACGCCGCATTATGCGGCGTCTGATCAGAATTACACTGTTTGCTGAAAGGAATTTCAGTATATAAAAAAATAAAAATGAAATTTGACAAGGCATCCATTTGATAAAAAATGGACTAATCCAATATATAAACATAGAAGAATCCACTGAGTATAAATGAGTTAAGCACTGTCACTAAGAAAATGTATCCTAACGTTCTTGTGCGAAATACTTATACACGTCCCCTGTTGTAGTGGGAAATGTTAATAGCCAACTTATGGTCTATTTGTGACTGAACTTTACACTGAACATTTCTTATGTCCTTGCTGGAAGTTTTCATTGTAAATATAAAAGGGTGGTCTAAAGACAACGCAGTTGTTTTTGTCAAACAGCAGATCATGTCATAGGAAAGGGCAAACAATGCAGACCCTGATAAGACGTCGTGTGATGCGGCGTCTAATCAGGATCTACACATTTTGCTAATGTATCGTTTGTATAACGATGAGAAATAATTGGTCAATAATAAAGTAAAACCTGTTGCTGCACCCTGGTGGGGCTAAAGAAGTAAATATTGCAATAATAACTGCTTATTTCTGTTGAAGTAATTAGCTAGCATAATCATACAAGGTAATTAACTCTAAGAGAACTCCTCCAATGGAAAATTAATCAATTGTTACAAAACATATCACCACTGGTGATAATGGATTCCTAACTGTCTTCCGACACACGGAATTAGTTTGTTGATAATTCTATTTTACAATGTTTTCTCAATAGTCTGATGGTTGCATAATAAGGTGGATGCTAAACCGCTAATTTCGTTTAAAGTATAATGTGCCAAGGCGTACGTAATGGCATATGTCTTCCGGCATGTTTAAAGGTAGACACATTAACCTATTCTCAACTCAACTCAACTCAATTTTATTTCGGCTTTGGTTCACAATTAACATGAACAGCTAAAGCATCAAGTAATATACATACATACTAAAGAATATCAAAATAGCTTGTGTCAGTGAGTTCTTATAAGGATCAAAAGTAATTATCATTTAAGTATAGGAAACGACTACTATATTAAATACTTGCATTTGTATTTAAAGGGCATTTTACTCATCCGTCTGGATCCTGACCAGTCACCCTGTGTCTGAATGACTGTTCTGGATCCAAACCGTCATTCTGTTGTTTATATTTTCGAAAAAGAAAAAGACAGCTTATATCTTTATTTACATAAATTTTGTATTATACTAAACATCTGTATGTAATTAGCACTAATGTAATTGTAGATAGGGCGCATGTGAGAAACAAACTGCTTATAGCACGGATAGGGACTCTGAGTTAATATAATTATTGATGAAAACTGATTAGATGCAGATAAAACGCCGATTTATTTAGAGTCTTATCTGGATCTAAACCGAATGTTAAGACAAATACAATATTACATTTTAGACATACCGGGTATACCGTATGAGAAGATATCATATCGAGTTCTTTTTTTTTTCTTCTTTTTTTTCTAGTAAATGGTAGCTTAAAGCAGGCTGAAAGTAAAGCTGAATGCGCCTTCAGGCGCATTCTGCTTTCCTTCCAGTCTGATTAAAGTAGTCACGTGTCAACAAAACTAGAAACAGACGATTGGGTAAAGGTACGATTCTTAAAATCAAATTGAAAAATGCAAATTTGGAAATCTTAGGAATTTTTCATGTCAACTTATGGCAGCCCTGTATTTTGCAACCCCCTTTGTTGCTCTTGACAATGAGCGAAAGCGAAATTATTGCCAAGACCAACATAGAGTTGCATCAAACACATAGTGTTCTATATATATATATATGACTTATTCAAATCAAGTTTGGCCACTGTAAACCAGAGAGAAGGCAGGAATCTTTACGACTCCTAACGTCTCTTTCGTTTACAGTATAGTCAAATTAGTAAGTATACACAAATCAAGTTTTATAACATACAGGTAATATAGTGGGTTTACATAGGTACTTGTAAGTACATATACAAATAATACAAAATCGGTTTAGTGCACAATAACTTCGTCTTTAAATAGCTGTAAATACTATGATGTGAGCCACTCTGTAAGAGAATGACATTTACTTTCAGTGCAATTCAATACAATTGAATCATATCGTACTTTTAGGTTTGGAGACACGTGACCTCTTAAAGCAGGTTTAATGTATAGCAGAGTTGGTAATTAAGACATACTATGCTTTATTGTTAATCTGTTTTAATCTACAATCTGGTAGAATATGGAATATATTTTAGGATGCATGTTCGTGACTTTTTAATGTTGAAGAATAAAAGGCGTAAAAGGGCGTAACTATGGCCTGATAAGTTAGAGGTAGGCACGTTAGCAAAACGTTTGTCCGTCAACATCTAGGCACATGTTTGCCTTTATGTAACACGCATGGTAAAATCACATTAGATTAAAACACGCGTGTCACACACATAATGTATGCTTACTTGTAACAGTGAACGTCGCTTTCCTTCAGAGGTACTAATATATGTGTAAAATAATCCATTCGTTGCCAAACCCGTCAACATTAAATTTGCAACCTGTTTTTTTGTCATAATCATAATCCGCGTAACATGGTTGACTCTCATATCGACATGTCTTCAGTGACAACAGCAACATTTCAAAACAAAGCAACAGACGAAATCATGGCAGCCACTGTGTAACAGAGGTTGTGAAGTCTAAATGACAGTAAAATGGTTAAAACTGTACCGGACAAACACGTGTGATTAATGTAGTATTTCACCGGTACTGGTCCCATTTGAAGTAGTTCCCATGTATTAAATTCATTTGACAAATGAATTTACTTAGTAATTAGTTTTTTGAGAAATATGAAATAGTACATTTACATTAACTTTTTTAGACAAACTTCATTACTTATCCATTTTTTATATATTAATGTGATGTATTTATCTTTGTATCATGTGTTGTATATGTTACATGGATTTAGTGTAATTAGGGATTACGCGTAATCCCTGAACCTTTTAGGGATTATGCGTATTCACTTGGCGTTTTATGGAATTGATGAAATGTCGCTCTTTTCGTCAAATTAATAGATTTGTACTATCATGCCATTTCTATTGGTTTTAAACACCATTCTTTCTTGACATATCATGGTCTAATGAACGTTCATACAAAGTTTCGTGCACAAGGGAATAGAAATAAGTGAACAGTGTGCATTTAAGTCGGGACAATTAAAAAACCAAGACATCTTACTTGTTAATAAGGTTAAAGTCCCATTGTGTTTTCAGACCTTTTCTTAATGTCTGAAATACAATAACGGCTAATAATAATGTTTGAACATTCTTATGGGCCAAACTGATCTATGAAATGATGAAGACGGACCTAAATCACCAAAAAGGGCGATTTAAAGTCATAACAAACCGAAAATAGAACGTCTGATATAAACATTACCACACGGCTTAGTATCACGTGATACAGTCGGATTCACCTTCACCGTGTGCAACCGTTATCTACCTTCGCCCGTCCATCCATCAGTCAGTTAGACTATCACACTTTTTTGTCCGCTCTCTAACTCGAATATTTTTTATCCGATCTTCCACAAACTTGCTGAAAATGTTCATTGATATCAAATCAAGGTTTAGTTTGATTACTTCTAAAATCGCATAAGGTATTTTTGAGTTATTGCCTGTTTATTAATAAAAAATGACTGTTTCAGTCATTTTTGCACTCTAAAACAAACAGCGTTTATCGGATATTCACCAAACATGCTGAAAATATTTATTCATATAAAATTTAGGTCTAGTTTGATTATTACTAAAATCGCAAGTGGCATACAGTGGAGAATCTGTTATGCTTTCCCAATAAACGCGTTTACGCTAAAACTATTATTTTCACTGCAAACAGTTTGGAGCCAGATCAGACGCCGGGTAACCCGGCGTCTGATCAGGCTCCAAACTGTTTGCCACCAAGATAAAGATGAATTATCAGAATTGTCCAAAAGTTGTACTTTTCTACGTTTTAGTGTTTTGCGTTTGCGTACGTTTGCGTTTAAACGGGAAAGAATAACAGATTCTCCACTGTATCTGAGTTTTTGCCCTTTATGTATTAGAAATGACTGTTTTCAGCAAATTTTGCTCTCCAACACAAATACTTTTTTTAATCTTCACCAAACTTGCTGAAAGTTATCATTAATATAAAATCAAGGTTAGGTTTGAATCCTACTAAAATCGCATGAGGCATGTTGGAGTAATAGCCCTTTAATTATTAAAAAATGGCTGCTTCAGCCTTTTTTGCTCTCTAACACAAAGAGTTTTCATCGGATCTTCACCAAACTTGCTGAAATGCTTTATTTATATAAAATCTAGGTCCAGTGTGATTATTACTAAAGTCCCATAGGATTATCTTAGTTATTGTCCTTTATGTATTAAAAAGGACTGTTTCACACTTTTTTGCTCTCTAACACAAATACTTTTTTTCCTTGACCTAGATTTAATACCAATACACGTTGTCAGTAAGTTTGGTGAAGATCCAATAAAAAGTGTTTGTGTAAGAGAGCAGAAAATACTGAAACAGTCATTTTTTAATTATTCAAGGACAATAACTCGGACATGCCTTATGCGATTTTGCTAGTTATTGAACCTGACCTAGATTCTATACTAATAAACATTTGTAGCAAGATTGGTGAAGATAAAAAAGAAGTGTTTGAGTTAGAGAGCGGACAAAGCTGAAACACAGAATTATACACTGATATAATTCCGTGGCTGAAACAGTCATTTTCAGCAAGCTCAAGGTATAGATCCTCCGTAATGTTTTAAATCGCTTACCCATGGTGAATAATATGTACACGTTGTCACTGGATCAAGTAGTGTTTAACCCTGTGCCCATTGGTCGTTACTTTACGGGAGTTTACAAACTGTTTGAATCTAGAAACGCGGCGTCTCATCTGGATCCAAACTGTTTGACACTCGTCTTAAGGTTTGTTTAATTAAAACAATGCATATATCTAAACTGAACAAATTTTGCAGACGACAATGTCAAAGCAGACGTCTGTGCAGCAGAATAAGGGTTAACAGGGTAATTCTCAGTGCTCCAGCTATACACACGTAACCGGGAGTAATCTGAACTAATATAACATTTTCTCACTCATTTCAGCACCAAATGCTGTGGTGTTACTACTGATTAAACCGTCTCTTCGAGGCAATTTTAATGAGTATGACACCATTGGGTTTAAAAGCAGAAATAAAGATTTTAGTTTTTCGAAATACTTCCGTTATCTGGAGCCCTGTATTTACAGAGTTGTCCTTCTTTCCATTCACAAAGGAGGCTTTTTAATTTGTGCAGCACAAAAATATTATAAATAAAATTTAAAAAGGGAATGTCTTAGATAAAGCCGGTTTTTGAGAAAGAATCACGTCCTACGTAGTTCAAATGGAACCCCAAACAACCGTTTTATGCAGTTTTCTCAAAAACACAATGCGGCTTTAACAACATATTGTAAAGCGTGGTACTTGCCTTTTTAACTTAATAAATAAATGAGGTGAGATTCATTACTTTAACCAAAAGTAACTGCCAAATTTTATGAAAAGTCAACGAAAAGCTCAAAATTGCGTCTTTTCTCTGGGAGATTTAGGGATTTTGTGAAATCCCTGAATTTTTCAGGGATTTCACGTATCCCTGATTACACCTAATTCCTGTAACATATTTATACAATGAATGCAGTTTGACTTAAATTGTCAATAAATAAATAAAACCAAGATCTCCATTCTATGTTACTGTTTTGCGCCCCTCCCTCTCTCAAATGTTATAAGTGAATCCAGAACGAATTGATGATGTATTGAACAGTGTACAAGTCGCGTGCAGTCGAGTATGCCTTTTAATATCCCAATAAACACGTAACTTCTAAAACAATCATGTCGATAGAAAACAATTTGGAGCCTGATCAGACATTGCTGTCAATCAATCATAACACATTGAACAAACCTGTTACTTTCTATATTTTCATGTACTGAATGTAAATTTAATTTCATCTTAAAAGGAAGAAGTACTGCCTTTTCACAGTTTCTAGGTTCAACTCGACGAATATAAAGTTCAACGGATTTTCAGAATTGATATTCATAAACACAGGGTACAGTAAAAACCTCTATAAAAACCACTAAATAGAAGGCTAATCGATTGTATAGGAGCCAGGTGACAGCTTAAAGCAAGGTAAAAACGGTTTGACTGTCAAAATGTTTTAAATAGCTATCTGCTTTAAGAATATTGTAATTTGCATAAGATAGTGGTCGTACCAGAAGAGTTTTGTTTGTTTGTTAACGTCCATTTCTGTCATGTATGGGCTAACTGGACGTCACATAGAGAGAGGACGGATACCCGGGCGCGGTGCCATACTCTTATTATTGACAGCGTTTTCTGGTTCTTTAAGATGCAAAGTGTAAACACTGATACATCGGACCTCGGCTTAAACAAGTCTTATCCGAAGGACTTGGTCTAGAGCATAGGTGTCCGGCTCAATTTTCTTTTGTGCGACCGTAGTGCTAGATCTATCATAATATAAGAACTTCTTATGTATGACAGATCTAGCACTACAGTAGACCAAAACTTTCTTTTCTTTTTTGAGCCGTACACCTATGGTCCAGCGGCGGATCGTACCAGAAGAGATTTACTGTGCTCCCGTTGTACAGTGGATAATCTGTTATTCTTTCCCAATAAACGCGTTTGCGCTAAAACTATTATTTGCAGTGCAAACAGTTTGGAGCCAGATCAGACGCCGGGTAACCCGGCGTCTGATCAGGCTCCAAACTGTTTGCCACCAAGATAAACAAGAATTATCAGAATTGTCCAAAAGTTGTTCTTTTCTACGTTTTAGTGCTTTGCGTTTGCGTACGTTTGCGTTTAAACGGGAAAGAATAACAGATTCTCCACTGTACCAGAAGAAATTTACTGTGCTCCAGTTGTAAGACATTCCAAACTAGGAGTTTTATTACTGTTGTAGTACATAGTGTAGTAAATGTAATGGTTTTGGCATATGTTTCCATAAACTTCAAGTCTGTGTATGTATTGCATTTTAACTAATGCATCCTAGGAAGCTTTTAATGGAAAAATTCAATTTCCAAATAAGTCTAGTCCATGCTTGACTTTTTATGCTTGATTTCAACGCTTTTTTGCAAAATGACAATCGGAGCAGACCCTGAACAGAAGGCTATAGTATGAGGTCCCTGATTAAATCCTACACTGTTAGCGTAGGACAAATATACGCTTCACATTTACATCTTTTGTAAATGTCAAGTATGCGCATCTGTAGGATTGACTACATAGAATATTACACTTGTGTTTCACTTTGAGGACACAATAGAGGCTGCAAATGACTAATGGTTATGTTATATCTATATACATGTACATGTACAGTCGAAACTCGATACTTTAAATCGATCGCACCAGTATTCCATAGGTTGAATTTGAAATTCGCTCGTGTTCAAGTAAAACATACCGGTATTATGGCTTAGTCACGTTTTATCTTTGATATATAGGTATGTTCGAATTACCATGAGTTCAAACTATTGAGTTTTGACTATAGGTGTAACACGTTCCTTCTTCACATATACTCAAGGCTGAAAAAACATAGGTACATGTATATAGTTTTAAATATGTTGAGTGTACAGAACAAATCTATATATTTGCTTACTTTCATGATTATATATTATAGGGAATATTCCTATATACATGCACATGATAGCTTAAAGCAGGCTGAAAGTAAAGCAGAATGTGCATTCAGGCGCATTATGCTTTACTTTCAACCTGCTTTAAGTAATCACCTATCTTCAATGCTAGAAATTGGCTATCAGGTAAAGGGTTAACTGATTACAAACTTTATACCGTCCTATAGATATGATAAAGGCTTGGAAATTATACATTTATAAATCACACCCTCTATTATGGGCACTACATTATTTATTCAGTGTTTATTGATAATGGTTACTTAAAGCACAGTTGAACTATAAAAGAGTGATCATAAATAATAGAGGGTTCAAACAATTTCAGTTGGATGCATTCACAACAGAATATAAGCTGATACACGACTTTCTAAAATGACACGTGATTTAGTATTTATTTAGAACAATATTACTAAAATATAGCTTTAACTTGGTTTGTTGGAATGTTGTCAGCACCCATGTTACACACATTCCTGCCTTTTTAACTTTTTGATTGCCACAGGGGCTAAATTGAGACATTGCAAACAGTTTGATCCTGTTGACATAGCAGTGTTATATTATGTCAAATCCATTATGTGGGTCAAATACAATACTTTCGTATCACATGTCGTCATAAGTTGTTATAACGTCTATTAATTGCAACTTTATTTGGTAATAATTCTAGAGTAGAAAATTGCTGCCTGTTAATATGATGCCACACAGTACACAAAGTTCATTGGTACTATCTATTATTGGTTATCACTTAATCAAATTAACTATATTGATGCTGGTTGTGACATCACTAGAATGTTGCAAGCAGTGTTTGCATTCACACATATATCAACGTCCCTTTAGTAAATAAGTCCCAAGATGGCGACCATGGAGACAAAGCGGACACAACGGTATGGTCATATTGAAAGTGTCACATCGTCCCAGTCTTGAGTACCAGTACCCGGTATCAGAGGGCGTTGGAGACAGAGACAGAGGGGACCGTAGGCAGCAAAATGGGATTGGGGGGGCACAGATATTTTGTCTTTTGACAATGTTTTTTTTATATTTTTGTTGTTGTTTTGTTTGGTTGTGCGCTAAAATTTGCGTAAAACAACGTCTGGTCTTTATTTAGTACACATGTACCAATATATCAAAATTTGCTTGGTTACTATAAATGGCAAAAGTATTTGGGGCACGCCCCCCCCCCCCCCCCCCTCCCCGTGCCCCGGCCGCCCTGTCCCTACGACCCTTGACAGACTAGGCCTGGTCTTGTTGGGGCTGGAACATGTATTGTTGTTTGCTACCTTGACGAAATTAACACAGCACAGAAATACAGGTGACTGCATGAACTGTAGTTGTAGAAGCAAGAAATTAGTTTGAAACTTGTTACATTTGTTCACTATAGCAATTAAAGTGTTAATGTCTTGATGACGCCTACTAGATGAAGTTTAGGCACCCTAAGCAGGTTTGTAATGAGACAGCGTTTACATTATTCAAACAATACTACATTAAAACATGCCCTGTACATTGTAATCCTTGGTATAGAGGGGTGCCTCTTAACCATGTTAAACACTTTCAGACAGATTAGACTTCAAACTGTTTGCCACTCAGAGCAAAATGAATTGTTTAAACATGTAATTTGAACAACTTTTTCTACATTTAATTACAATGTGCTTGCCTCTTCTTTCTTTTCAATTGGAAAATATAACGTATGTGTACAATAGAATGACATCTAGCGGCTATCGACAAAACGGATTCTGTTTGAGGTTAACATTTTTCACGTAGAAGCGTTTTTAGACCTTGTGGCCTCTTTCTCATAGAATTGACTTTCATTGTATTTAGTTTTTTCAGTTATAAAACCATAGGAAACTGTTCAAGTACAGTTGAATTACGACCAGCTCTATTACGACCACTACATGTAGGACGAAGGCCTGTTGATTGTATAAAAGACAGGTGACAGTAAAACAGAAAGCTCCGATAGGAGCTTTCTGTTTTACTGTCACCTTGCCTTAACCACATCATAATTGAAATAATGTAGTGGTTCTAATAGAGAGGTTGTACTGTATTATGACCAAGATATTTCTGCTTTACCTCAAACCTCCTATAATAACAATGATAGTGGTGAGTTATGCTATGCGTCTGCTTACAACAATCGGTTATACGTAATTTAGAAAACTCCTTAAGAAGCGATACTGTTATATTCATTCTGCTTCAAACAGTCACATTTTTACATACATATGATTAACTGTGCAACAGTGGGGAAGACGTAATTCTTTCCCAATAAACACGCTTACGCTAAAACTATCATTTCAATCCGGGTAAACCGGCGTATGATCAGGCTTCACACTATTTGCCACTCAGGTTAAGTTAAAGCATGATAAATGTCAGAAAATTGCAATTTTCTACATTTTAGCACGTTGCGTATTCGTTTCGAATGCGGTTAAACGGGGAAAAATAACGTATTGCCCACAGTAGGTACATACATGTACATGCATTTCTGATCACCTACGGGAAAATCTTATCATTTGCTTCTCTTCTAAATACTTTTTTATGGATTTGATTCTTTATTATGATTGCCAAGTTATAGTATAAATGTGTCCTTGCTGTATAGAGAGTTTGCCTCAAAATAGGTTGCGTGAATTTTACGCTTGCTTGACCCTTTACAGCATATGCAACTATGAATTTAAACCTTAAGTTTATTCTTCCACTAAAACAAATAGTTCCAATTTATAAAGTTATGAATATGAACCATAAGTAATACTTTCTATATCGTGGCATGTGGAGGCCAAATGCAGACTGAAAGTCAAGCGGAAAGCTTCTTAATGCGCATTCTTCTTTACCCTCAACCTGCTTTAAGTGGTACATATAGCCTATCTTCAAAACTATAACATGCTCTAGTTTAAAATAAAGGGTTAAAGGGACTCGCAACCGGATGTTGTACTTGTCAAAATAAAATAAAATACTCAAATAAAAGCAAATTTGTGGCATTATTTGGCTTCTGACATTAAAAAAATATGTTCAGTCCAAAAAAAGTCTCAAGAATCGTCACCGAATCTTAGATTTTTAGATATTTTCCATCGTTTTTCTATACCGACTAGTAGACGGTATAGTTGTTGTTGTTGCTTCTCTACACGGGCTCACACATAAACCCGAGCCGAATTGTGAAGTTGTATGCACTTTCGATCGCTACACATTGAAATACGTTAAATCGATCCGAGATAAACGGATAGTTCCGTGGTCCATTGATCTAAGCGGTCTATTTTGCCTTCTGCCCACCAATGCAGGGCCCCGGGTTCGAATCCCACCAGAGACCAATATTTTTTTTTATTGAAATACATTTTTTTAAACATAATTTCTTATCTTAAACTAATTCTTTACCATTTATATAAGCGTTTGACACATATTTACAAATCACTATTTTTAATGCACCATCTGGTTGCGAGTCGCTTTAAGCCCACTGTGTCATTAAAACCGAAATCAACAGGTCCCGCAATGTGTCGCAATAGATGGTATTCACTGTATAACACGGCATACTTAAACTACAATAAGTATATAATTCAGCACCAGAAAACACTTTGCCAAATGTTATTTCAATTGCCCTCATTCTACAAGACCCTTACAAATATAGCACAGCTGAGAATCGTTTTTTTTCTCTTATGTTACGAAGCGACAACATGCATGTGCAAAGCAATGCAACAAGGATATATCCAGCCTTTTAAAAATTCTGAAAAAGTATCTTTATCGGAGTTTAAACAGTCTACAGTCTAACCATAATTCGAATTCTCCGTCGTCTGAACTAGCCCGCAACCGTTTGCGATTAACATAAGCTATGTAGTACAAGCGTGTTTAATGGAGAAGAAAAAACGTATTCTGCAAGGTACTTATCTTGTACAGTGGAGAATGTGTTATTCTTTCCCAATAAACGCGTTTACGCTAAAACTATTATTTCCTTTGCAAACAGTTTGAAGCCAGATCAGACGCCGGGTAACCCGGCGTCTGATCAGGCTCCAAACTGTTTGCCACTCTGATAAAAATGAAAAGTCAGAATTGTCAAAAAATGGTCCTTTTTCTACATTTTAGTGTTTTGCGTTTGCGTTTCATTTGCCTTTAAACGGGAAATAATAACGTTTTATCCACTGTATATACATAATTCAGGCACTAACACTGACAGGTGGTTATTCTTAAGCAAGCCAATAGACAAGATGAAAGTCCATGGATGCACACTAATTGCAATTACAGTGGGGAAGACGATTTTCTTTCCCAACAAACGCGTTTCACGTTGCTAAAATAAGTATTTCCATTGAAAACAGTTTAGCGCCAGATCAGACTCCGGGAAACCAGGCGTCAGATCTGGCCCTAAACTAGTTTTTGTTCATCTTAAAATATCTCGTCAATACATGTATGTATAAATAATGTATTTCCCACCATTTTATTGCATTGCGGTTTCGTTTAAAGGATAACGAATAGTGTTTTCGCCGCTGTAATCTCTTGTTATTGCGTTAGAAGACTCTCTGACAGTAAGCGAGTTTATCATCTTGTTTAGCTACTTAGACTTTTCGCTACTGTTCATGTAGTATCAGCTGCTTAGAAAATATCGCTTGCTTGATGTTCTCAGTGTAAATTTTAACCCGTTTTATGATGAAATTGATCATGCGGTATTCCCCCCTTCACCACCATATTGCTGTCTGCTTCATTATGATTGCCTGCAATTTCGTTTCAAAGTTATATTTAAGACAGTATAACTGACGTGATTTCAAGTGGCAAAAAGTTTTGATTCTGATCTGATCAGGATCAAAACTGTTTGCAAATGCGCTTTATGATGTCACATTTGACCGAAGAAAACTGCAACGAGTAAAAACCAGTTCGAACAAGGCTGAAACGTCGAGCTACTCAGCGGCTGGTCTGGGCCCAACTTAAGCGCCCCCTCTCTACAACGACATACAATTGGAGACCAAAATTGTGTGCGTTGTTCGGAAGGAGTCGTAATAGGGAGGGAAGTTGGCTAACATTTGCAAACAGCTTGAATCCAGAACAGACGCCGCGTTACGCGGCGTCTGTTCTGGATTCAAACTGTTTGTAACTCGTCGTTAAGTTCTTTTCTGTCAAAATGTCAAAAATGCAACTTTGAGAAAAGCAACAGATGACAATTTTAGCAGACGATATTGCAGCAGTGAAAAGGTTGGACATAAATGTCTCGTTTTGGGAACAGCGACAAGGGGCGTTGTAAGGAGGGAGTCGTTGTTTGGAGGGTTGTTGTAGAGAGGAACCACTGTAGTATACTGCAAATCATCTACATGCAACACTCTAAGCATCATTATTTATAACGCTTAGGACGAATTTGCGATAATTGTTTTCGTCCGAAGCTGTAACATGGTTCCTAAAATAGTGCACAAACGGGAATTTATATAATCAACCATTATGATTCAAACGTGTTCGTTGTTAGTCTCGATTTATCAACATTGTGTCTAAGCTTGCGTGTCGGATAATTCTGAATAACTCGATACATGATAAGTTGGATTATTAGTCGGGTTACTCTACTTTATTCTATTTATACATTCCCTTTTACTTGCCATAAAAACAACAGTAAATCCCTATTACTTCTGTGTATTATAATGATATAGGTGTTACATGTAGAAACACATGTGACTGCTTAAAGCAATGTAAGAGTAAAATTGAAAACGTTCTGTTATACTTTGAATTTGCATTTAAGTTATTAATTATCTTTCATACAACCACTTACAGTGGAGAATGTGTTATTCTTTCCCAATAAACGCGTTTACGCTAAAACTATTATTTGCAGTGCAAACAGTTTGGAGCCAGATCAGACGCCGGGTAACCCGGCGTCTGATCAGGCTCCAAACTGTTTGCCACCAAGATAAACAAGAATTATCAGAATTGTCCAAAAGTTGTTCTTTTCAACGTTTTAGTGCTTTGCGTTTGCGTACGTTTGCGTTTAAACGGGAAAGAATAACAGATTATCCACTGTACATGTAGAAACACATGTGACTGCTTAAAGCAATGTAGGAGTAAAACTGAAAACGTTCTGTTATACTGAATTAGCGTTTAAGTTATTACTTATCTTTCATACAACCAATTAGCAAGAATGTAGTTGTCGTAATAGAGGTTGTTAACTGTATATGGAATTGGAAACTGGCGTGCTGAACACTGCACTGGGACTATTGTGGTGGGCTGTTTTCAGCAGAGCGTATATAAACTGTACCTTTATCCAACCGAAACACCATTTATTGAGAACTGTTATATAACTAGATAGCTGTTATCTAAAATATATAGTGTTTCATTCGAAACTTTAGCCTACTCGTTACTAATGTCAATCAATGTCTATCCAGATCAGATGCCTAGTTACATGTACTAAGAGCGTAATCTGGATCCAACTGTTTGTATTTGCAAGTGTAGCTACATGTACCCCTCGAATGCTTCAACTATCGTGGATAGTAAACCCACATTCTGTCTTGATTTCGGCTGCTTTGTAATAGTTATCTGCAAAGTTTGATTATATTCATTTTTAAATTGAGGAAACCTAAATGCGAGTGACAAACAGTATAAATCCAGATTAGACGCCTCGTGTCGCGGCTTCTGATCTGGCTCCAAACTATGTGCAAATGCCAGTGAATTCTCAATCGGCAGAACAGGGGTTAATATAGGCCGTAAGTGATCAATAGCGGAGTAATTAAAAGATAGGATTTCCATTTGAAGACATTTCATACTGGGCGTTTTACGGTGGTTTTAGCACTGATTGTCGTGGTGGAAATGGTTTTAGCACATGTTTCCATAAACCTTAACCATGTTGATACAGTGGAGAAAACGTTATTCTTTCCCAATAAACGCGTTAACGCTAAAACTATTATTTTCATTACAAAAAGTTTGGAGCCAGATCAGACGCCGGGTTACCCAGCGTCTGATCAGGCTCCACACTAGTTGCCACTTAGATTAAAATAAATAGTCACACTTGTCGAAAATTATTTTTTTCTACGTTTTATTGCAATGCGTTTCGTTTGCGTTTAAACGAGAAAGAATAACGTTGTATCCACTGTATGTACAGTGTGTGTGTCAGGAAGACATTAAGCTTCCCTG
The DNA here is from genome assembly GCA_922989275.2 of Gari tellinella. Lineage (NCBI taxonomy): Eukaryota > Metazoa > Mollusca > Bivalvia > Cardiida > Psammobiidae > Gari > Gari tellinella. The sequence continues at coordinate 70,801,886 of OV277866.1, forward strand.
TTTAAACGAGACTTGACGCAAACGTTATTCAATGGATTGTAGCAAATGACAAGTACATGTATTTGACAATTGTGATGATTACTTAACTCTGAATAGCAAACAATTTGAAGCCTAACCATACAACTGCGTCTGAACTGGTTCTTAACTGATTGCAAAAGAAATAATCATTTTAGCATACATGTAAGTGCATGTATTGGAACAAAATAACATTTTCTATAAGTTCCTAAGTATCTGAAGGTTTTATTCCATCCCAGGTCAGTGTCGACCTATTATGGTGGGGGACGTCCAGCCAATTGCAGGATGGGGAATACAGTGGAGCAAACGTTATTATTTCCCGTTTAAAAGCAAACAATACGCACACGCAACATACTAAAATGGATAAAATGACACTGACATTTTGATAATTCCTACTATTCGTTTTAGGCTGAGTGGCAAACAGTTTGGAGCCTGATCAGACGCCGGGTTAACCGGCGTCTGATCTGGCCCCAAACTGTTTGCATTGCAAATAATAATCTTAGCGTAACGCGTTTATTGGGACATAATAACGTTTTCCTCACTGTACATGTACCACAGAAGTCCTTTATGCACTGTTTCGGGCAGAAATTTGTAACTGGATAGAACCACTGACCTTCTGCAAGCCAGCTGGAAGGCTTCCCTACATGAAAAATCAAAAGTGCCCAGACCGGGATTCGAACCTACAATGGTGGGGAGCGTAGTGATTGGCAGTCACAGTGATGATAACCACTAGGCAACGGAGGTTCTATGTTGTCACCCGGTGTGAGATGAGGCTTCAAACTGTTTGTCACTCAGATTGAAACGAATACTCGAAATTGCGATCACAAGTTATCATTTTCAACATTGTACAATGTACAACGTGTTTGTGTTTCGTTTGCGTTTAATCGGAAAATAACGCATGTCTCTACTGTTTAAAGAAAATGAATGGTTGGCGAAAGGGTTAACCGATTTGTGCCCACGATCGCATATATGGGACATAGGCAAACAGGACAGACTCTGATCAGAGGCCGCATTATGCGGCGTCTGATCAGAGTCTACACTGTTTGTTGATAGGAATTTCAATATAAAACAAAATGAAAATGAAAATGTTGACCAGACATCCCTTTGATAAAAATGGACTAATCCAATATATAAACATGGAATAATCCATTGGGCACAAATGGGTTAAACTTGTAGGTATTTTCACTAAAAGGGTATACATTTGTAGATGGGAGTGGCAAACTAACCAGAGCAGACACCGAGCGATTAAGTGTCTAATCGAGATCTATTTGCCAATGCAAGTGGATTAGCTGTTGGTAGTAAATAAATTACCTGTAATTAGCACAATGGGAACAGAATCATTGACCGAGATGTTAGTTCACTGAAGCATACTTATTGCAATTGACGTCTATTAAGTACGTTAGCAGTCGCCCGTGTGGTAAGGCACCAGTGTGGTAAGGCACCATCGTGCCCTTATCGTACTACATGTAACGACGGTTGAGTATAGGGTCATGTAGAACCTCTTTATTACGACCACTACATTTGGCTAAATATCTGGTTTTTAAGACAGGTGACTGCTTAAAGCAAAGTAACAGTAAAACAGAAAGCTCATTTGGGAGCTTTCTGTTCCACTGTAAACTTTCTTTAAGCTGTCACCTGTCTTTATACAATCAATTAGCTTTCGTTTTAGTGGTCGTAATAGAGAGGTTCTACTGTATACTGAGAATCATCTATAACAGTATTACATAAAACACCTAATAATTGTATTATGGACTCCCCCCAATGTCGATGTTATTATTGGAGGTGCGTAAGGACCGGTTCAACTGGTGTCAATATAATTAGAGTTCGTGTTGTTTGCGGTCTTTAAGTGAGTTAGTGCATTACACAAGCACACATGGTACTCTAAGACTTTCTTCCGCAGAAATGCCTAAGTACTGCTATGTCTACAATATACGCAGCCATATACTATGTCTCACCATTGAGTATTGATAGTGTTGAATGAATGCGACACCTTCCAGCAACATGAGCTAATTCATAATTTTTACTTGCATCTTGATTGTAGTAGACATTCACATGTCACAAATCAATATACATGGTTTGCACTTTAACCCTTTCCCTTATAGAAGCGACTTTTAGCGTATTTAATTTGTTCATCCGCCAAAGAAAATAGTTCCATTTTATACTGTCATGAATATGTATCATAAGAATTGTTTTCTATATCCTAGCAGATACTAACTTAAAGCAGGCTGAAAGTAAAGCAGAATGTGCCTTAGGGCACATTCTGCTTTACTTTCAACCTGCTTTAAGTGGTCACCTGTCTTCAAAACTAGAAACAGGCTATGAGGCAAAGGGTTAAGACGTGTAAGACTAAACTGGTTAACGAGCCATAGTACCCATTTTAGAACATGTATTCGTATCAAACTCTTTAACCCATTTACGTCCAGTGGATTCTTCCATGTTTATATATTGGATTAGTCCATTTTCTATCAAAGGGATGCCTGGTCAAAATTTTCATTTTCATTTTGTTTTATATTGAAATTTCTATCAGCAAACGGTGTAGACTCTGATCAGACGCCGCATGATGCGGCGTCTGATCAGAGTTTACACTGTTTGCCTATGTCCGATATATGGGATCGTGGGCACAAATTGGTTAATGGCACATCAAGGTGACATCACTGTTATACATGTATGCAAGGAATGCCACTTCAATCACCCACTACAAATGTACATGTAATGTTGCGAAAATGTAAAATGGGTTATGATGGGTTTAGATGACTTCGGGCCCGCCATCGAGAGAATGTACTCTGAAATACTCTACGACAGGCTGACTTCAAACTAACGGTGACGGTCGTTCTGCAAATCTCCAAATTTGAATCCAGAAGAGACACTTAGTAACCTGTCATCAGAAACCAAACCGTTTGACAATCTGCTTTTACATTGCTGTTAGAAAATTGTTTAAAGATTTTCGACATTGTAAATACAGAAAGTTGTTTTAGGGAGGTTTGTGTATTACTTTTATCTAAAGGAAATCCCGGTCATTGTAGTACTTGATAAGCGACATTCTGCATTACTAATACATATTAAAATACATATATTATTTTTTCTACCTGATGTGCTATCTCATATATGCTCAGGACAAGAGTTACATGTATCCACATGTTAAGTAAATGATCTATGTCAGAGTTTCTTGAAACCAGAAACTGTTACGCGGCCTTCTGCATCCCAAGATATTCCAAAGCGCAATATTTGGTAAGAATACCTTATGCAGTTTACAAAATATGCTCCGAACATGTTTAGTCTATGACTGAAGTCCAAGGTCAAGCTCAAAGTCACATTAATATGAAAATGATACAGGACGCTTTATGGTCCCTAAATGTACCCTCACACCAAATGTTATTATGTACCCTAGCTGATGTGGTGTGGAAAATATGATCCTTACAAAAGGGATACAAACGGACACACGGACGGACGGACGATAATGCTCGAATTCAGTAACTACAGTGGAGAATCTGTTATTCTTTCCCAATAAACGCGTTTACGCTAAAACTATTATTTGTAGTGCAAACAGTTTGGAGCCAGATCAGACGCCGTCAGGCTCCAAACTGTTTACCACCAAGATAAACAAGATGTATCAGAATTGTCTAAAAGTTAATCTTTTCTACGTTTTAGTGTTTTGCGTTTGCGTACGTTTGCGTTTAAACGGGAAAGAATAACAGATTCTCCACTGTACCCATAATCAATATGTGGGGGCGTGAAAAACAATGTTTCTACAGTGCTCCTCTCCACAACAACACCGAACGGGAGAAAACGGGAGAAAAGGGCTTACATACGCAAACAGATTGCATCTGAAATAGAAGTCGAGTAACACGGCATCTGATCTGATTTCAAGCTGTTTGTCACTCAACATTATGTTACTTATCAAAATGTCCAATATGTTACTCTGGTAAAAAAGAGCAGACAACAATTTTAAACAAACACTATTGCAGCAGTGAAATGGTAACACATAAATGTCGTGTTTTGTGAACAGAGGCAAACGTTGATGTAAGGAGGGGGTCGTTGTTGGGAGGGCCGTTGTAGGGAGGGAGCATTGTATACTCGATGCCTTTTCAGAGGTGGGACTTTTATAATAGTTGTTGAATGAGTCGTCGCTTTCTACTGATATTTGGATTTATTATATACCTACCAATGTTCTGCCCGAAATATTTCTGTATTTTATCGAACAAATACACCTTTACGGATTGAAAATTCAGTATTACCCATGTACATTGTGTAATGGGAAAAGTAGTCGAAAGTTCGGAACTACAGTAACACCTCTCTATTACGACCACTAAAGTATGTTAAGTATTAGGGTGTTTACGGTAGGTGACCACTTAAAGTAAGGTGACAGTGAAACAGAAAGCTCCTTTAGGAGCTTTCTGTTTCACTGTCACCTTGCTTTAAGCTGTCACCTCTCTATTATTTAATCAATTAGCATTCGTTTTAGTGGTCGTAATAGCGAGTATTTACTTTCACGCGCCATTCCCCGAAGTGTGACGTATGGGAAATCCCGTTTATTTATAGTAACGCTCGAAACATTTCTATCGTTTTTCATTTTATTTTTATTATAAGAGGTACATAATAAAAGGAACATTACTATACTTTGCATATCTTTATCTTATGTACCGGATCACTCTCGTTGTGTGTGTAAAGGCTATATCCAACTCGACCGTCGGTCTCGTTGGATATAGCCTTTACACACACAACTCGAGTGATCCGGTGCATAAGATATGCAAAGTATAGTAATATTCCGTTTGTACATGTAACAGTATCATTAATCATCTTTACGATATCAGAGATTGAAATAGAAGGCTGTCAACTTTATCTACTATCATTTACCCTTGGAGTGTTAATGTATCAAAGGTCGAAAATTATCGTCACGTATCATCGAAGCTGTTTTCTGTCTTACGCTAGATACTTGTACAGTGAAGCAAAGGTTATGTATATATTTCCGCTTAAAACGCACATGAACCGAAAACGCAGTGCAATAAACTATAGAAAATGTCACGTTCTTACGATTCATTTTAATCTGAGGGGCAACCAGTTTGAAAGCTGAACAGACGCCGGGTTATCCGGCATCTGCTGTGACATCAAACTGTTTGCAATGAATAAAATTGTTTCAGCGTAAGAGCGTTTATTGGGAAGGAATATAGGTGGCATAGACTCATAGTACATGTTAAGAATGACTTTATTGATACGAACATCCACGATACTCTAATTCAGCTGTAGATCCCGACCCTACATGTATTAATAAATAACTTCCGAGGCGCACATTTTATCGGCTTCATGCCCCGCATGAGCCCCACAGAGAGAAACACTTGGCTTAATACCCATTTGGCCCGGTTTAAACCACACAGCAGTTTCCATTTAAGGCTGCATCTAATGCAAATATTGCTAGATGGGCTAAGGTATTTTTTGTAAGAGCAGGTATACGGAAATAATTCGGGACATATAATACAAGGGCAATTTCAACATCAGCAGCTTAAGTCAAAGGGATGCTATTGGGCACGATTGCTAAAACAACTGAAGGAAAAATACAAAACCTCGCTATTACGACCACTAAAACGAAGGCTAATTGAGTGTATAATAGACAGGTGACAGCTTAAAGCAAGGTCACAGTGAAACAGAAAGCTCCTATAGGAGCTTTCTGTTTCACTGTCACCTTGCTTTAAGCGGCCACCTATCGTAAACACCCTAATAATTAACATAATTTAGTGGTCGTAATAGCGAGGTTTTACTGTATATTTAAAACATTTTATTTGACAACTGTAACTTCAAATCAATAATTTCCCCCCTTTCATTTCCTGCTGGGGGTTATTGGGAATATACTTACATTTTTTATTTACATGTACATGTAAACTGTAATGAAATAACTATAAAACAACAATTATGATAATAATAATTAATGATAATAATTTTATATCATGATTATTTTACAATGAATGAAGAATCCACTATAAAGTCTCTGTGGGGCTCATGCGGGGCATGAAGCCGATAAAATGGAATGATTAAACGAGACTTGTCTTCGAAGAAGGGAAGTTGAAGGTTGATCTAGATTTTATCGGCTTCATGCCTCCGCAGGAGACACACCCACCCTTTCCCACCCAGTTCTTGGGTTTTTTGGATTCTTCCTTCATTTGCCATAGATCCTGGGTTCGCCCTCAATATGAGGCTGGCCAGCATCTATGGCACTCTCAAGTATGACCTGGCCAAATGGGTGATAAGCCATGTGTTTCTCTCATTTCTGTCTAGGATTGCGATTTTTCACCGTTGAATAAACGATGTTACTGGCAAACGTTTTCCCGTTGTATATTTACTTTCACAGTAATCTCAATAATCGTAACCTCGGGCTTTATCTTTGTAAGTTCGCCATCGATATATACATGTACGCATATCTAATTAGCTTTAAACCAAGCAATCACATCTAAGATGGACTGGTCATGTTTGTTATAACATGGACGACAAACGTAGTCCTAAAAGATATTTCCATGGTGAGTTACAGAAAGGAAAACGACCTCACGGTGGCCAGATGAAGAGATACAAAGACACGCTGAAATGTTGTGTCTCTGTACCTGCTTCCTGGGAGAAATTCACAGGACCGCTGAAACTAGCGTTCCAAAGTTAGGGCATGAGTAATGAAGGCTGAAGAAAGATGGATCGAAACACATAGACAAAAGCGGCAGCGGTGGAAAGACAGCGATAGCTGGTTACACCTGCGGAAATTCCCTGTCCGTATCGTAACCAATTTCAAGGCAATGATTGACCTGACCAGCCAGCTTCGTACACATACTTTCTTTTTCCCTAATGTGATACAGTATTAAATAGGTGTGGTCATCTTCGCTATCGAAGGACGCACATTGTTACCCTTGTACAGTTGAGAAGACGTTATTCTTTCCAAGTAAACGCGTTTACGTTACATGTAAAATGTAATACCAGGCTCCAAACTGTTTGCTTCTCAATTCTACACGATCTGTCAAACAGTTGTCATTTTTTACACTTTATTGCAAAACTTTTGCATTTCGTACGTGTTTAAACCTGGTAGAACAACATATTTTCCACTGTACATCTGCAATCAAATCTTCCAGCAAGTATAAAAGAAGATTTCATTCCAATACGCAGTCATAAATTGGTTTAACTGAATACTAAACACTTGTTATAAAAAGTTTCAAGAGCGTTGATCTGGTTTAAATGTGTTTACAATGCCGCATTGATCCCTGAAACTTAAAAAAAGATAGTTCGTTTTTCCAATTAAATCTGCTCCGCGTGGCGTCTGATCTCGATCCAAACTGAACACCAATACCCGTGTAATCGCCCACTGCAGTGAACCAAGCTAACTTGCGTAGCTAACTTAACCCTTTCCCTTATAGAGGCGACTTTTAGCACATGCATTTTATTCATCCGCTGAAGAAAATATTTCCAATATATACCGTAATGAATATGTGTCATATCTAATACTTTCCTTATTCTAGCAGGTAATAGCTTAAAGCAGGCTAAAGGTAAAGCAGAATGCGCCATATGGCGCATTCTGCTTTACTTTCAACCTGCTTTAAGTGGTCACCTATTTTCAAAACTAGAAACAGGCTATGGGGTAAAGGGTTAAGAAGGAACAGCTTGATTTTTACTAAAGCAGAATATGTTAAAATATCACTCAATAAATTGCAAGAATTTGCATATGTCATTTTGACCTGTCTGAAAATAAACAGTTTGGTGACAGCTGTCATTTAAGTCGTTAACTGTTTAATCTTCAAACTGACACTTTCCAGTTTTCAATTTGATCTAGTCTCGTCAACGTTGGACTCATACATGTAAGTATTGTGTCCTTCAGAATATCAAAAATGACAAACAATGCAGACACGGACCAGGGATCATTTAATAGCCCTTTGATCTGTATCTACACTTTTGCGCAGAACAAGTGTATTTTTCACGGGTACACTGTAAAGGGTGCATATACGTGTCACTGGTATTCAATCATGTTGTTTATTTACCTATGTTCAGATAAGTTTCATTTACTGATGTGGAATTACCTATGTTAATCCTACCACTGCCATTATGACGTAAAAATCCGGTCTAACGAATTCAATGCCACCAAATTCGTCTATTCGCAAACTTACCGTCTGCTTTTGTTTCTATTTGCAATTTATTTTTACTTTTAAAGCATTTACAATTTGATTTTGAATGAGTGTCAAACGGTTTGGATCCTGATGTGCCACGCGGCGTCTTATCTAATTGCATACGGTTTGCACATAACAGAACCTAGCTGCGAAATGGTAAATGATTACCGTTTTGTACAAATTGAAGAATATGGAAAGAAAGGAAAAGACGCACAATGTAATGATTCATCACCCATCCAGTTACATGTACAGACCGCGCAGTATGTTGCTTAACGTAACATGCATTATTCCTTTTAGTCACATTTATCCACTCCTCTCTTTGTCAAGAAGTCACCCCTATATTCACATGGCAGTCCTAAGGGCAGAAGCAATGAACATGGATCTGGGGATTATATTCATATCGTCATTGGGCGCTTATTTGGAAAAGGTAATTTGTAACTATACATTTAATAGAAATACATGCAGTCATTTGACTGAATTATGCACCAGCACAAGAAAATAACACTTATTTTCGAATATGTACAAAATGTAGGTGAAAGAGATTTGTTGGTTTTGTTAACGTTATTTATATAATATTCCCAATAACCGCGTAGGTGGGAAAAAATTATTTTCCTAAGAAACAGTTTTGATCCAGATTAGGCGATAATTTCACCATTGAACCATCGCCTGGTCAGGCCAAAAATTATGTACCACTCAGAGTATGAAAAATAGTTATCATTTTCAAAATGTCATTGATTATTCATTTCTCAGACTTGTTGCAGTTGTTGTTTTGCGTTTTGTGAACCTGTTCTCCTTAGAAATGCCTATGATCCCCACCTCCATTGACTAATACCAGTATTGAATATTTATTCATTCGGATATATGCGTGTGGCATTATAAAAGCAAGATGAATGTAAAACAATCAGCTCTAAAGGAGTTTTTTGCTTATGCGTTGTCCAGGTTTAAACAATTACCTGTCTTAACTCATTCACTCTCAATGACGCCAAAAAGCGCGTTTGCAAAAGTTTGGATCCTGATCAGACGCCGCGTAACGCGGCGTCTGATTATGATTTAAACTGTTTGACACTTGTTTAGAAATGTACACATATATCCAGTCATACTGCCTTACATTTAAAGTCATGAATTTGGGAAATTTTCAAAGTATATGAAAACACTCTATGATGGTTTTCTATTGAAGAGCTATTTAAGATGAATGAAACAATTAAAAAAAGTGTACATTTTGGTGAACAACTTTTGACTCTATGGCCATGTAAAATTTACCCCACCCACTCTCTCTTATTTTGTCCTTTTCAAACTGCCCGCTTTAATAAAATCCATTTCAAATGAAATCAAATATGATAAATTGGTTTTGTGTTATTTATTTTCTGTCTATGGTAGTATTTCTTCATACAAAAACTAATTTAAGAGAAAACATGCACCAAATGTGAAATTTATAAAGCTCTAAATATCATCGATATGGTACTTTTTTGTAAATTTAAGGGAGATAACTCTTTTTACTTAAATAACTCAAAATTTTCAACACTGACCTTTCAATTTCTTTTCATATTTTGAACTGCCTTAGCATGAGCTTATATCTGGTTGAATATAAGAAAATGTTTAATACTAGAACTATTTCATTTTCAAACTTTTTTACTTTTTTTCATGAAATAAAAAATCTAATAAAAGCATGCCCTATCAAAAGCATATTTTTGATATTCAAGGATCTATATTGTTCAAACCTGGTGCCTGCTTCGTCTTTATTTGGTTTCTATATATGAAAATACCACCATAGACATGAAATAAACAAAGAAAACCCAAATTACCATGTTGTTTTTTTTTTGAAATAGATTTTACTGAAACTTGTACTCTGAATGGGTAAAATTTGAAAAAAAAGTCCAAATTTTACATACCTTTTTCAAATCGCTGTAGCTCAAACACAGGACACCACCATATTTTTCATTTCATTTTTGCATTCATCATAAATATCTCTTTCAAAAGAAACAATGATAGAAAAAAAGTTTAATACTTTGAAACAATCGCTTGTGGGTTTGATACACCCTTAACTATGAAACGATATTATTGATAACACTATTGAAGCAGACGACAATATGGTGCTGAAGGAGTTAACATCCCACAATGAATTTGGTCATGAAAGGGTAAATAGAGTTGGATATACAGCGCTCCCTCTGTACAACGGTCCTCCCAACAACGTTTCCCTCCTTACAGCGACATTTGCCGCAGTTCCCTGAACAATAACATTATGCCTAACGCTTTTACTGCTGAAATATCGTCTGCTTCAAATTGTAGTCTGCTGTTATTCCTCAAAGTTACATTTTGATGGAATAAATATAACGACGAGTGACAAACAGTTTGAATCCAGATCAGACGCCGCGTATAACGCGGCGTCTGATCTGGATTCAAGCAGTTTGCAAATGTAAGCCAATATCCCTCCCTATAACGTCTCCCTCCGAACAACGCACACATTTTTGTCTCCCTTTGGGTGTCTTTGTAAAGAGGGAACGCTGTAATTGCTTTGCACTGAAGGCTGTGAAGGAAAGGGTTACACACAATATAGCATCTTTCTTCCGCTGTTATACAGTGTAAACAAACACCCTAGGTGAAAGTTCAAAGTGAAACTAATAATCAAGCTGCGCTACAGGATTCCACGATTAGAGTTAGTCAAAGTTAAATGTCAGAAAACATTTAACATTGTAGGGTCATATTCAACTGAACCTTCAAATACAAACAGTTTGGATCCGAATCAATATTTGATTAATCGGCGTTGAATTAGGATTCTAAACTTGTTGATACATGTTGCAATTATCCATTATGGTTTAACTATGAGACAAAGTTCTGCAGACCCTTATTTTGAAGCTGCTGCTATTATAGCAGTTAAGGGTTCGGGTTCATTAACTTTATTTGCCCTTAAGTGTTGAAGCAGAGCGTTGACTCGTGCACATGGCTATTTCAGGATACTAAAACCTACGAAACACGTGCCTCCAATAATGGCCATGACAGCGGAAATGCATTTTTCATGATATCGCAATCAAGCCGTTAAAAGTACAATGTTTCTGGTGAGTGCAACATTTGGCTAGCAACCAAACGCTTAACCCATTCGTCAATATAAACGCCTTTTATTGTATTTAATTGTTTCCTTCAATGAAAATTAATAGTTCCAATGTATACAGTCATAAACCAGTACTATAATAAATAGTTTCTATATTCTAGCAGATGACAGCTTAAAGCAGGCTGAAAGTAAAGCAAAATGCGCCCTAAGACGCATTCTACTTTACCTTTAACCTGATATAAGTGGCCATATGTCTTCAATACTAGAAACAGGCTATGGAGTAAAGGGTTAATCGACATCGACATTAGAAATCAGTTTGAATCCTGATCAGACGCCGAGTAACTAGGTGTTTTATCATTATTTAATCTGCTTGATATTAGTCTTAACGGATACATATTCTGTTTAACCCTTTCATGATCAAATTATTCGGGAGAAATTTACCCCTTCATCGCTTTATTGTCGTCTGCTTCAGTATTGTTGTCTGCAAGACACGTTTTAAAGTTAGATTTAGTGTTGTATGACTTAATAAATATCGATAAGAGTGCTTAAACAGTTTGGGTCCTGACAAGACGCCGCATTACGCGGCGTCTGATCAGGACCCAAACTATTTTCAAACGCACGTTAAGAGAGTGAAAGGGTTAAAGTATGATATAGATGGATCGTAAAACCCCAACCCATCTTGAAACACTTAAACATCAACATCTTTGAAACAGACCATAGTATGGCGGGAGTAGGTTAATTCAGTTTCCAGACCACATTTAGCAATCAACAAACATGCATGCTACACCACAAGTGCAATAAGGCACGAACCTAAACAACAAGGAGATTACAGTCAATCCCCATTACAGAGCAGAATAAACTATTCGTCCCGTTTAAATGCAATGTACAGTAGTACAACGATCATATGGTGTTGTTTACTAAACAATGTCATTCAATTAAAGAACTAGGATTCGCACTTGAGACTTTATCGCAAAACTCTGACATCATAAACACTTCTACACTGTACGTCCTATCCATAGATACATTTGTATTTGCCGCATATTTACTTATCGCAGTTGTAATTATCGTTAATTATTTCTTTTACATGGAACTTTTTTGTAAACAACGCCATCTTATCACCCATTCACTTCTAGGACGTCATATCTTGTAAACACTTATCTTTTGGTTTTTGTCTTCTTAAAATTCAATTAAGGAAAATTTAAGAATATCATATTGTACGTTTTATATATGATATAAAGTTAATCAGTTTGGATTCTGATCAGACGACACGTTACGCGGCTTTTGGTATTGATCAACATTGTGTGCAATATCGTATTTAGTCAGCTAATTCGCTGAAAACATTAAACTATCACTCCTCTTTACATGTACAACCTCTATATTCGCCAATGAAGCTTAAATGTATTCGTAGCTTTGAGATGCTGAAATAGACTAGAAGGTAGAGGATAAAAAGCCTTAAGATATTTGATTAATAAGTTCTGAGTACACTAAGGACGAATCGAATCGAGGCCGAACGTCATAAATCATACACTTTACCAGTCTGTCTTATACAGTGGAGAAATCGTTATTCTTTCCCAATAAACGCGTTTTCGCTCAAACTATCATTTTTATTAAAAACAGTTTGGAGCCAGGTCAGACGCCGGGTAGCCCGACGTCTGATCAGGCGTCAAACTGTTTGCCACTCAGATTAACAAGAATTGTCAGAAGTGTCTATCTATTGTTATTTTCTACGTTCAAGTGATTTGCGTTTGCGTTTCGTTTGCGTTTAAACGGGAAAGAACAAAGATTATCTCCACGGTTCCTGTAGGTAGCTTTTAATGCTGCCAAAGAAAACCTAATCCTTTCTTCTTTCAAAATTAACAAACGTCTGAATAAGCTTGCATACTGTACGATCGCAAACGCAGTTTGGATTCTGAGTAGACAGTGTCTAAATCGGTGTATAATAAGGATCCAAACTTTTGTTTATTTGGTTGAGACGAACATGATATTATAAGGGTTCAGCACGATTTGCAATATTCGTTTGCAAAAGGTTACGCCTGTAGCAAGTCTCAGAGTTAATTCATCTGCCACTTAATTTTGGCAACATCACTTTAGTGGAACATGTAAACAATTTGGACCATGATCAGATGTAGAGTTAATCAGCGTCTCATCTAGATCCAAACTATATTCGACATTGATCACAAATTTGCAAATGTTTTACTGAAATCCAACCCTTTCAACCCTCTGTATATATTACTGATTATTTAATCAAACAGTGTATACCCTGATCAGAGGGCTCCTATAGGAGCCCTCTGAGCAGGGTCTACACTGTTTAATAGATTCATTGTTTTTTGTTTGTCATACCAAATAATGCAACAGTAGACTTGTTCAAAAGTATTGTACTAGAAGAGTCCAAAAGGATTATAAATACTCACTAGATATATTTAGGGTTGAAAGGGCTAAACAGTAATGACAGTTGACGGGGTTGAACGACAGCTTGAATGGAAGCAGACTTGGTCTTATACAATATAGATAACCCAAGCGTGTGAGCTAACATTGACGAGTTCTTGCATAATTAAAATTGAATGCACTGAAAAGACGCCAAACTTCCCCAGAAGCTATATGTAAATAACATGTCTTCTATCACAGTGTAGACACATTATGTTTTCACAAAAAGGCCACCGAACTCTCAGAAAGTATGAATTTTCAAACGATTTTGGATCCAGACTAGACGCCGATGCGATTAGGCCCTCGATCACACTGATGGTCAGGCTAATACTTAACCCTTTGTGCCCATGATCCCATAATGTGGAGCATAGGCACACAGTATCGATTCTTATCAGAGTCGAAAAATGCGGTGTCTGATCAGAGTCGACACCGTTTGTTGATTAGAATTTCAATATAAACCAAAAAGAAAATGAAAATTTAAACTAGGCACCCGTAAGTCAAAACTGGACTAATCCAATATATAAGCATGACAGAATCCTTCGGGTGTCAATGGGTAACATTTCATTGCAATGCGTTTGCGTTTTGTTTGCGTTTGCATTTGCTTTTGAATGGGAAATAATATCCATAGTATCGACCATGCTAAGAGTAAATCTCTTCACTGCCCTACCCCGGGTACAATGGTTACATGTATTCGTAAATAGTTTGCATCCTTATCAAACCCCTTTGTAACGCATATCAGTATCCAAACTGTGTGCAACTCGTTTAAGTTAAAACACATAAACTTTAGATATGAGAAATAATAGCAGACGGCAATTGTTTAAAATGGATGACGTCATGGCAGTAAAGGAGCTAATGCAAATTTTGAAAAGCAATATCGTAGTGCAATATCACAATACTAAACAGTGGGCGAACTGATTACATTTTGGCGTTTTATAAACATGCTTCATTAATTCCGACAAGCTTTAATTTTATGCAACCCCTATTATACTTGAAATATAAACTCAACTAAGAGCGGCTTGGTCGATGATTTGTCAGTTATTAATGTGAATCATTAATACATCTTGTTTACCATTACAATGCAAAAATATCTTCTGATTAAAAATGATCGTCTGAATGTATTTGTTCATTAACGGTTCGTATTGTTTCCATTGTAACTTAAGAATAGTCAATGTGATTGTCGCAACCGTTTGATTTCAACCAGACGCATAGAACAGTAACTCAGTGTCTGATAAGGATACAAACTAATTGGCTTAACCCTTTCATGGTCAAATTTATCGTGAGATGTTAACCCCTTCACCGCAACATTGTCGTCTGCTTTAATATTGTTGTCTGCAATATCGTTTCAAAGTTAGATTTAAGGCAGTATAACTAACATTATTTCAAAACAAGTGGCAAACAATTTAATTTTTGTCCTGTTTGCAAATGCGTTTTATGACGTCATTGAAAGACAAATGGTTATATGTTAATTTTGTCAAAAATGGTATTGCTTTAATTGAAAATTGGAATCGTTTATGAACAGGAGTGAACGAGTTTATTCAGCAATATGCAATGATATGAATTAGATACATAACTATGTCTCTTTCAACATTTATTATATATTACAATAAGACTGGTTTAGAACAGACAATATGTTCGAGTATGAAACGGTTGATACATGTATCTTGTTCCATGTGCATGACATTGTTCTAATGCTTGGGTTAGGTTTCTTTCATATACTGAATTAAATTTCATATTAAATTAGAATATGAGTTAAACAAGATACGTTTTGAGTGCAAAGTAATCATTCATTTTGGAGACAAACGTAGAGGCGACGTCAATCGACACTATTTTCAAGAAGTTGTAATTTTCTCAATTTACTTTGTATTGCGTTAGCATTTCGATTCATTTGTCCGGAGAAGAATAATGTATTATCCGCGGTAATTATTTTGTTTCGAAATCTTGATAAAAGCATTTATCCTTTACCCCTTAGCCTGGAGCTTTGTCCGCTTTAAGACACATTCTGATTTGTATTCCGCCTGCTTTAAGCTAACACCTCCTAGGATATATCATGCAGTAAATTCATGGCTGTATAAAATGTAATTATTATGTTCAGTGAAGGAATAAATCAAAGGCCAAAAGGGTAAACATGTATTAAGGAATACTGGTTTAATCAAACCTGTTTGTTTAAACAATTCGTTTCATGCTCGAATTGACATTTACAAGGCCACTGCTAAACCAATATTTTAGCATGTTATTGGATATGTTTACACATGACTGAATCATGGTAATATAACTATTTCAAAATCAAAGCTCACATAATTAAAATTAATCGGATATAAAGTATACATGTTAATCCTCTCTATTAAAGCCACACACAAATGAAGGCTAATTGATTTCTATTGAAGATAGGTGACATATGAACGCAAGAAAACTCTTAAATGAGCTTTCTGTTATCTATCATATTGCTTTAAGCGTTCATCTGTCGTAAACACCTAATTAACAACATAATTTAGTGGTCTTATTGCATGTAATGGACAGGTTTTACTGTACTTATACAAGTCACAAATACGGGCAGATGTATGGGTTTTCTGCAGTGTTTGCATTATACCTTTTGTTTTAATTGCAAACACTTTAGAGCCAGACCAGGTTCCAAACAGTTTGCCATTTATTTTTTAAATAAAGAATCATTATTTGTAAATATCTGTTAATATTTTACATTTTATTTCACTGCGTTTTTATTTCAGTTGAACGAAATAGAATAACGTATTATCCACTTTAGGATATTAATCTACCGGTATTTGTACCCATGATTCGTCTCATTAGACATAGGCAAACAGTGTAGACCCTGATCAGACGCCGCATAATGCGGCGTCTGATCAGAGTCTACGCTGTTTGCTGATAGGAATTTCAATACAAAATAAACTTAAAATGAAAATATAAACCAGGCACACCTTAGATAAAAGTTGGACTCGTCTAATATAATTATATACAATGTAAGCATAGAATAATACACTGGGCGAAAATGTGTTTAGAAGATGCCACATAGTTTTCCGTTTAGACTCGATCGTCACTGTTACCAATGTAAACATAGCTGTTTATGGTGGTTAACGAGTTGTTACTCTTTTTTATCAGAACTAGGTGATATATAATTTTCTTAATATAATTTAGATTTATACATGTATTAACCTTTTCACCGATCTGGCCCACTAAAGTCGTCTTTGCAAATACATGTAGTATGTTTTATAAATTCGGCCAGACTGTCTGAAATCTAATTTGAAGGCCATGTCGAAAGAAATGAAAATGTGGCAACAAAGAAGTAAAGTAAACCACGCATAAAGTTGGCGGTAAAAAAACAGAATTGCAGTGTAGAAGATGTTGTTCTTTCCCAGTTACCGTATTGACGCTTAAACAGTTATTTCTATTGCAAACAATTTGGAGCCAGATCAGACGCCGGGAAACCCGGCGTCTGATCTGGCTCCAAACTGTTTGTAACTACGATTAACATGTATAGACAGAGTTATTGAAAAATTGTCCTTTTCTATGACTCATTGAAATGCGTTTGCGTTTTATTTGAGTGTTAACGGGAAATAATTACTGTTTCACCATTGTACCTCAATGTCAAAACCGACTGCCGTTTTGGGGGTAAACAAACAACTATTGGAAAATAAAAGCGTTAACGTAAAATGCACAAGTCTGGGTCGTAAAGATGATTAATGTGTTGAAATTGGACACAGCAATATTTCGTTATTACGGACAGTCAAAATAGTACGATTGGGTTAGAGCTACGTGAGAGCTTAAAGCAAGGTGAAGGTTAAACAGATAGCTCCTGTCGGAGCTTTCTGCTTTACTTTTATTTTGCCTTGAAAAGCACATTGTCGCAAACGCCGTCGACATTATTAGTTCTCAGTTGACATTTCAATGGGCATTACTGTACATCCTATTGTTGTTTAGAGGACTGCCTCTTGAGATGAAGCTGATGATAAAACTGCACAGTATTAAATCAATTGGAAAGACAGAATTTTTATCATACAATGAAACTATCATTTGCATTAATTTTAAATCACGGTTGTTTGAAATGTGCAGCCTATTTACAAGCCTTAGAATCTACCTAAATGCATTTATGTTAGCTGATACCTTTTATAAATCTGAAAGATACGAATAATTTGTCTCTTTCTCTAATATGGAAAATCTATTGAAATTCATTCACCCTTGAAACTTTAAATGGACAAAACCAATGCCCTGTTAAGTCTAGTCCTATTTACCTATATAGGGTAGTAGTTTTTCAATGTGTCGTAAAATGACAAACAGTGCAGACTCTAATCAGACAGCTCCTAAGGGCACATGTACACTGTATGCAAATGACGGGTCTATCCGTTGCTACAGTGGAGAATCTGTTAGTCTTTCCCGTTTAAACGCAAACGTACGCAAACGCAAAGCACTAAAATGTAGAAAAGAACAACTTTTGGACAATTCTGATATTTCATGTTTATATTGGTGGCAAACAGTTTGGAGCCTGATCAGACGCCGGGTAACCCGGCGTCTCATCTGGCTCCAAACTATTTGCACTGCAAATAATAGATTGAGCTTTTGGACATTTCTGATAATTCTTGTTTATCTTGGTTGTAAACGGTTTGGAGCCTGATCAGACGCCGGATTACCCGGCGTCTGATCTGGCTCCAAACTTTTTGCACTGCAAATAATAGTTATAGCGTAAACGCGTTTATTGGGAAAGAATAACACATTCTCCACTGTACGTCATTTAGCACGATCGCGCATATTTTGACTGTATCTTCATTACTCCATATATAGATACGCATTTTAACACATTTAATGTGTTCGTCGACTGACGAAAATAGCATCTTATCATACATAACTGAATAAGTGTAATAATAAATATTTCCAGATCCTAGTACAGTGGAAAATCTGTTATTCTTTCCCAATAAACGCGTTTACGCTAAAACTATTATTTGCAGTACAAACAGTTTGGAGCCAGATCAGACGCCGGGTACACGGCGTCTGATCAGGCTCCAAACTGTTTGCCACCAAGATAAACATGAATTATCAGAATTGTCCAAAAGTTGTACTTTTCTACGTTTTTGTGCTTTGCGTTTGCGTACGTTTGCGTTTAGACGGGAAAGAATAACATATTCTCCACTGTACGAGAGTTAAATGTTGACATGCTGAAAAGTCGCTGAGTAATCGGCATCTGATCTGTATCCAAACTTTTAGCCAGAACAGTGCCTGTGATGTTTGACAGTAAAATGGTAATGTATGTTTTGTCGGGACGATGTCAAATCTTTCACCAAAATCCCCAAATATTTCCATTGCAAACAGATTCGAACCAGATGTGATGCTGAATCCCGTCGTCTGATCTTGCACCAAACTGACATAAAACTGACATGGGCGAAAACGTTGTTCGGTTCCGTTTATAACGAACATGCGATAAATATAGCTAAAGTTGTCGGATATTGAAAAGCTTGCTTATAATGTAAGCTGCAAACAGTTTGGAGCCTGATCAGAAGTATGGTCAATGGAGATACGTCATTTAGCACGATCGCGCATATTTTGACTGTATCTTCATTACTCCATAGATACGCATTGTGTTCGTCGACTGACGAAAATAGCATCTTATCAAGTGAATTAATAAATATTTCCATATCCTAGTAGATGGTTGCTTAACAGTAGGCCGAATGTAGATCAGAATGCGCTTTAAGGTAAGGCGCATTCTACTTTTCTTTCAACCTGCTTAAAGTGGTCGCCTGTGTTTAAATAAGCTAAGGGGTACATTGGGTAAATGATAGTATTACAACACATTAAACCTTAGCGATAAGAATAGTCGTCATTTAAGAGCAGTGAACCTGTGATAGGTACACTAATTTGTTGCAGGCAGTATAGACCCAGATCAGAGAGTCCCCAGCCATTTGATCGGGGTTTGACAGCAACCCTACATTATCAAAAGAAGACGAGACTTTACAGGAAACTGGAGTTGTCCATTGACGTTTTAGGGAGGAAAGAGTTAAATAGTTTTATTGTACGTTCAAATGATTACAAAATATATATTCTCAAAGGGAATGGTACAATATAAGAAAGCCAGCGATATGACATAACTGGGTATTTACTCTTTGTTACTTACATCTGAAATAGAGCAAAACGATTTATTTGATGTATGTAATATAGGATTTCTTTTATAGTCCGTGTGTAACTAGGTGTATAGCCACTTGAAGTTGCATATAACGTTCGGATCAAATGTAGAATACAGAGACGATAAGGTCTGTATGAAATCTGCTTTCTGTCTTTGAAAAATGAAACAAAATCCATAGACAGAAATACATGTGTACAGCATACATGTACAAATACAAACAAAAGATTCATTAATTAGCAACGACAGAAATGTCCATCAATGGTTTTCATATTGTTTTGCTTGAATTTATTTGTTGCATTTAGTCAATTCTGCTTTCTGTTAACTAAATAAAGGTTTCATTTTGTGATGTATTTTTCAACAGCGGAATGATTTGTTTTGGTTTTATCATATTTTATTGCAAATATCAGATAACATATACATGTACATTCATCGACATACATGTACACAGTTTCTACAGTATATATGTATACAAATGATCAATAGATTATAAAATATTGCAAAAGGGTTGAGCCACAAGTTATACCAATATTAGAGAAGGCCCTTTCCTTGACTTCAAACGTAAGTACAGGTATAAACGGTATGCTGTAATACAGAAGAAAATATAACGTAAAACAAAAAAGAAAACACATATGTATTTCCTCACATGTGACCACCCCGCCATGATCCGACAAGTTGTTATCTACATAATTTAGGAATGTCGGAATAAAGTAAGGTGTCATGTTCCAAGACGTTTGGTCATTTTAATAAATTTCTAAAAAGTCCATAAACAGCAGTGAAATAACTCCTTGTGTAAAGTCAGTGTTGCCAAATAGTTCATTATAAGCTTTCAGTGTGTGAAAGTGTTGAGTTTTTTTGTAGAAAGAGAAGACGTTCGTTGGCATACATTGGACATTCAATAACAAAAATATTCAGTATCTTCTATATCAGAGCCGCATCCACAATAACGACTGTGGAATCAAGACTTCAGATAGAGGGAAATGCAGCACAATACCAGTACACACATTATTCATGCTACACCATAATTGTGCGGTGTATGTAACTTTTCTACACGCAACATTGCGAAAGAATTTGAAATTACTGTTGCAAACGATCAGGGTCCAAATAAGACGGCAAGTAAATCGGCGTCTCCTCTAGGTACAAACAGTTTGACACGCACATTAAAGAACTGGTCAATATTTCAACCGAAAAACAACATTTCATTTAACGGAATATATCTATTTTTGAACTGTTTATGTAGTACTACTTAATACTAGTACATGTACGCTCCAATTGTCTTACAGAACAAAAGATGTTATTTTTTCCAGTTTCAACGAAACAAACCGCCATGTATTACAGTACTGAACCTTATTAAATTAAATTGATAATCGCAAGCGAATTGCCATCGAATTGCCATCGAATCGCCATCGAATCGGGCGCTTCAAAAAGCAAACCGTGTGCTTGAGTCGTTTCACGCGATTTTTCCGAAGCGGTTGTGACAAAAATGGAATAGAAAAACATTAATGAAGGCATATTTGCGAATATTGGTGAGATACACAATTCAGGCAAACTTAACGCATTAATTGCGCTGGAAAATATTCACAAGCGAATTGCCATCTAATTGCAAGCGCATTGCCATCGAATTGCAAGCGAATCGCAAAAATTGTTAATTTAATAAGGCTCAGTACTGTACAATAATGTAGCAAATGACAGCTAATCCCAAATATTCAAGATTCACTTCTATCATAGTGGCAAACAGTTTGGAACCTGCCCAGATGACGGGTTACCCGGCGTCTGGTATGCCTACACACTGTTTGTAATGGAACAAAAGCATTTATTAGAAAATAATAACGTTTTCCCCACTGTAATGTCTGTACATGTATACACGTATTTCACTTGATGAAGTTTAGGATCTGAACAAAGTCCTTAGTTACATGTAATTGACACAGTAATTTTAAGACAAGGAAGTGTTTTCTCTTTCAAAGGGCATCAATGATGCATGAAAGTAAAATAGAGAGCTCAAATAGGAACTTTTGACATTACATTCATCCTGATTTAACTGTCACATTTCATAAAAAGTCCAAATGACTTTTTTAGCACGAATGATGTGGTCGATAAAAGAAGGACTTCTTCTGACATCCTGCTTTAACCAAACCAGTACCATGACGTCATGTTTAGGTAAATTGATTAAATTTAAGTCGTAATGGATGTCAAACAATTTAGATCCTGGTCAGATCCAAACTGTTTGAAAACCACCGCTGTGCTGGGAAGAATACATTAAATGTGTAAAAGGCGCATTGATTGGGGCAAAGGCTTACGATGCTTTGATTTTATATAATCACTTAAAAACATGTCTTACCTCGCTGTCTATATGTACATGTAAATAGCGTTATTCTGTATTATTCCATGTTTTACACAAATAAACGAAATCCAGTTCACACTGTAAATGTAATGAATAGTCACCTAGTACTTTCCCAACAGTAGTACAGATCACCTATTAAGTTTACTACATACTGACAAGTCCAGTTTTATACAATTCCCTGTTGATATATAGTATTGGGACGGTTAACCCTTATCCTGCCGATCGCGACTTGATTGGTATTTGAAAACGGATTGGATCCAGATCAGACGCCGCGTAATGCGGCGTCTGGTCTGGACCCAAACTGTTTGAAATGTCTCCTTAAGTTTATTTAATAAACAAATATGTAAGTCTTCATTGAATATTTTTGAAGACGACAATTTCAAAACAGACGATGTTACGGGAGAATGAAATTTGACTTTAAGGGACGTTACTTGTTGTCAGCTTAACGATAGTGGTCAGTTAAAGTTTCTTATTAAGTTTTACAATAATAGATCTATTAGTGAATGAAATATTGATTGAAACTTTAGTTATTATGAAATTCGATCAAGAAGTTCAAAAAATCCCTGGTCTGAGCTTGATCCAACCTATTTATAAAAGTATGTTAAGCCGTGATTAACAGGTTAATATACAAGGTAGTAAGGCGTAAATAATAATACATGTACAGTAAACCTCGCTATTACGACCACTAAAACGAAGGCTAATTGAGTGTATAATAGACAGGTGACAGCTTAAAGCAAGGTTACAGTGAAACAGAAAGCTCCTATAGGAGCTTTCTGTTTCACTGTCACCTTACTTTAAGCGGTCACCTATCGTAAACACCCTAATAATTAACATAATTTAGTGGTCGTAATAGCGAGGTTTTACTGTATGTCCAACCTGCACTTGGGGTGGCGAAACTTCAAAATAAGTCTATTTGTTGCATGTACATGCATCGTTCTGCTCGCATACAGGACCTTGATTGGTTCATTCTTGATAATGCTTATCATTCTGACTTACATGTACAATAAGCACAAGAAGGGGCATTTTTGAGCAGGGAACAGTTAAACTCATTACCCCATAGCCTTATTCTATTTTTGAAAACAGGTAACCACTTAAAGCATGTTGAAAGTAAAGCAGAATGTGTCTATAGCACATTTTGCTTTACTTTCAGCCTGCTTTAATCTACCATCTGCTAGAATATAAAACATATTTCTTATAATATATTTTCATGACTGCATAAATTGGGATAATTTTTTGAGGGAAGGAATAACTTAAGGGCGTAAAAAGGCGTATTTATTGGGTAATGGCTTAAAACCCTTTGACTGCCATGTCATCTGTCACTGATCAGACGCCGCGTTACGCGACGTCTGATAAGGATCCAAACTGTTTGCAAATATCTATTGTATACTACGGGTAATGCAATGAAGGGGCTTAAATCGCCAATATACATTTATCGCCTTTCAAAGGACACCGGCTAAAATATTTAACCATTTGTAACACCGAAACACTAATGTCTGTTCAATTTGTCGTCTGCTTCAGTTTTTAAACTAAACCCAATCTTCTATTTGTTTCACAACTATCGATCAGACTAACAACCAGTTTTGATCCTGACCAGAATCTAGGTTATTGGACGTCAGATCTGGACACAAACTGTTTGTCAAGGTCATGAAAGCCAATTAATCGTATTCAAAAGGATTGAATCTAGTTGGCCGTAGGGGGTATGATTTTTACTGTTCGGACAATGTCGAGCTCTGGACACATGTATTGTAGTTTAATACTTAACCCCTTCACTGCCTTACCCCGAGCACAATGGTTATTTGCAAACAGTTTGGATTCTGATCAGACGCCGCGTAACGCGGCGTCTGATCAGAATCCAAACTGTTTGATACGCATTTCAATACTTCTTAAGTCACACTACCTAAATATTAACTTTGAAACATAAAAGCAGACGACAAGTGTTTAAAAGTGATGACGTCACGACGGTGAAGGGGTTAAGCCCCACATATTTCCCTTTCAAGTTTTTCCGACCTATGTCTGGTAGGTCAGTATCTTTATTCCCGATCTTGAAACATCGTGATCTATATACCGTCAAACTTGATTTCGGTGACAGCTCGATAAATATTTACACCCATCATTTATTACGCATAACTGCTCAACGCAGACCAAACGTAATGCAGAAAGCTCTTATTAGAGCTTTCTGCCTTGCGTTTGACAAACATTAAACCGTTGTTGTAGATCAAGACTGTTTTTCTGCATAACTGCATCCTCTGTTAATGATTGCTTAGTTAAGTTTGACTGTATATCATTTTAATCATATATAGTAACCTTCAATTAGCAGGAGCGGTATTAATAAATGCCGAAAGGGACATAACACCTACAGTTAATTGTATAGTATAGCAGCGGCACGCGATGTAAATCAGTGTATATGTTTCCACCCGTAATAAAATACCCGCTTCAGTAACACGACATAAAATTATGTAAGTGTACAATGTCTATTAACTTCGAGTTTACATTAATATTCAAGTTTCGATAACTCTATCCGTATATTTTCTGTTGAATTCCGCTAAATGGAGCCTAATTAAGTCAATCATATCCCTATTTCAAAGTTGTAAAGTGGAAAAAGTTACGTTACATGTATACAGTGGAAAGTGTTATTCTTTCGAGTTTGAACGCAAACGAAACGTAAACGCATTGCACTCAAATGTAGAAAATGACAATTTAGACAGAGTACAGTAATTTGAGCGGTTACAAACAGCTTGGAACCTGAACAGTCGCTTGGTGAACCGGCGTCTGATCTGATTCAAAGCTGTTCGCAATGGAATTAATAGTTTAAGCGTAAACGCGTTTATTGGGAAATAATAAAGTCTGACAAGGTAACTGTTAAAAAAGGTGCGCTATAGACTATTTAACCCATTACCCCATAGCCTGTTTAAAGTTTGGAAGATATGTGACCACTTAAAGCAGGTTGAAATTAAAGCAGAATGCGTCTAAAGGCGCATTCTGCTTTAAATGTAGCCTGCTTTTCAGCTATTATCTGCTAGAATACAGAAATAGTTATATTGATTTTTATCTGTGACAGTATAAATTGGAACTATTTTCTTCAGTAGAGGAAATAATTAAAAGCGTAAAAGGCGTATTAATGGGGTAATGGGTTATGGTGTAAAGCATATGAATGATGTCCAAGTTTGAATATAGTTGTCATACATGTAACAGAGGAGAACACGTTATTCTTTCCTGATTTAACGAACCACAAACGGATTGCAATAAATGTAGAAAATGACAATTTTTTAAACACTGTGAATGTTAATTTAAATCTGAGTTGCCAACAGTTTGGAGCCTGATCAGACGCCGGTTGTTTGCAGTTGGAAAAATAGGTTTAGCGTAAACGCGTTTATTGGAAAATAATAACATCTTTTTCACAAGGGATGCAACTTGATTATTTCCTAACATACGTGAGTTTGCACCAATAATTTACGCTCTTGAAAGTGCAAGCAGTTTGAAGGCAGATCAAACCTTACGGAGTCAAATCGCTTCACAGCTTAACACTAATCCTGAAATCTTGACATATTTGTCATCTATCTCATTTCATTAGTGTTGTGTTTCAGACATCTGGAACCAGACCGTTTTAAAGACCGTCAAGAGTGTCTATACAGTAAACCTCTCTATTACGACCACTAAAACGAAGGCTACTTGATTGTATAAAAGACACATGATAGCTTAAAGCAAGGTGACAGTAAACAAGAACTATCCAAAAGGAGCTTTCTGTTTTACTGTCACCTTGCAGTCACCTGTTGCAAACGCCTTATGATTAACGTAATTTAGGGATCGTAAAAGAAAACCCTTAATGTACATGTATCCCATTATATATTACATGTACAGTGGATAAAACGTTGTTCTTTCCCAATAAACGCGTTTACGCCAAAACTATTATTTCCATTGCAAACAGTGTGGAGCCAGATCAGACGCCGGCTAACCCGGCGTCTGATCAGGCTCCAAACTGTTTGCCACTCAGATTAACATGAATAGTCAGATTTGTCGAAAAGTTGTTATTTTCTACGTTTGAATGCGTTGCGTTTGCGTTTTGTTTGCGTTTAAACGGGAATAACGTTTTCTCTACTGTGTTATTTGGCAAATGCGATACATGTAGCTGTATTGTTCAGCCGCGGAAGAGTTAACACACATTCTATCTTAACCCTTCACAGTCAAACTTCGATATCTTAAACTCGCTTAACTCGAAATATCCGATAGTTCGACACATGAACTGCATTATTTCATCCTCGGTTAGGTCGAACAAACCCATATTTCAAAGTTTAAAACGTGGATTAGCCTCATTGGAACTTTAAAATACGGGTATGTTCAATGTAACCGAGTCGATATATCGAAGTTCGACTTTATCTCATAGTCTGAAAATATATTTGAAGACATATGACCACTTAAAGCAGGTTGGAAGTAAACCAAGTTTCGCCTGAAGATGCGTTCTTTCTTACTCTGTTCAGACTGATTAAAGCTACCGTCTGCTGGATATAGAAACAAAATGTTATGTTGCCTCAATCGACTGTATAAAGTGTAACTATCTTTTTAGCACAGAAATAAATTACAGCCATGAAAATGCGTATGTATTTGAAAAAGGCTTAAACTTGGAAAACTAGTTTGTGGCATTATTGTTATAGCCAGATTTTACTACTCGGTTCAAAATGATTATTCCGTGGGGAACATGCTACTTTTCAAAAATAATTTCTCCAAGACATTACAGTGGAGAAGACATCATTTCATTTCTCTGTGAGCGCGTTTATGCAAAACAATAACAGTATATGCTACAGTGGAGAATCTGTTATTCTTTCCCGTTTAAACGCAAACGTACGCAAACGCAAAGCGCTAAAACGTAGAAAAGAACAAATTTTGGACAATTCTGATATTTCATGTTTATCTTGGTGGCAAACAGTTTGGAGCCTGATCAGACGCCGGGTTACCCGGCGTCTGATCTGGCTCCAAACTGTTTGCACTGCAAATAATAGTTTTAGCGTAAACGCGTTTATTGGGAAAGAATAACACATTATCCACTGTATGCTATGCAAATAATGTGTGACCCAGCGTCCGACCAGGCTCGAAATTGTTTGCCACTATGATTTAAATAAATCGTCAGATTTTTTAACAAAATGTCATTTTACTCGTTTGAGTTCATTACGATTGCGGTTTGCTTTAATGTTAATAATAATTTCTTTACCAGAGTATGTTCATGCCAACACTTGGGAACCAACTCAAACGCGGTTTTTGATCAGGCTCGGAATTGTTTGCCGCTCAGATTAAAACATCGTCTCGACATTTTCGAAATCTATCCATTTCTTTATTGCAGTGCGTTTGCGTTCATTTTGTGGTAAACGGTAAATAGTAATGTCTTCCCCACTGTGCCGTGAACTTTTAGCTTTCGAACTGGGTTATTCAATTTCAGAAGCTAGACTGATTGAATCACACAACATCTCAAGGCTAACTAGATTGAAAAGTTCACTAAAATTAATTGCACAATGTCTGCACTCCCAGCCATGCTTTCCGTTTCCTTTTTATGAAACCTGGATCATTAGAACGTTTATTACATAACCTTTATCTTTTCATATTGCTAACCCTTTACCCCATAACTTGTTTCAGTTTTAAAGATATACAGTGTCCCAAGTACATGTAAGCAGGTTGAAAGTAAATCAGAATGCGCCTTAAGGCACATTCTGCTTAACTTTCAATCTGCCTTAAGCTACCATCTGTTATTTAGAAACTATTTTATATATGGTGTACAGTGAAACCCCTCTAAACCGGACATGTGTGGGGACAACAAACACATCCGGTTTAGAGGGATTTCCGGTTTAGAGGGGTTTTAAGCTTTACTTTCAACCTGCTTTAAGCTATCATTTGCTTAAGAAATAATAAATTCATACCAGTGTTCTATCGTGCAATTGAACACTGGTAGGAGTTGAGATGCGTACTTAATTTAATCACGAGACCTTTAGGCCGAGTGGTTTAAGTACAAGCATCTCAACGACTACCAGTGTTCGATTGCACGATAGGACACTGGTATTAATTTATTATTTCGATACTAACACATACTTTAACCTTAATTTGCACCGAAGCAACGGCGCTACATTTCTTGGCGTACGCATTTTCGAAACCAAATGACGTCACGTTAGAACGTTTAGCGCCTGAGTGTTCTACTGAAAATTCGTACACTGAGACGGTCCTTCTTCGCTTATATAGGGGTGTGGCCGAGGTGTGTTAGAATAGAATATAGAACATATCTCTGATGATATATGTTCATGAATGTATTTTCTTCAGTGAAGGAATAAATCAAAGACGTAAAAATGGGTGGGAAACCGGACCAACATTTTTGTCCGGTTTAGAGAGAATTCCGGTATTTAGAGTTTCCGGTTTAGAGGGGTTTCACTGTATATATTCATGACGATATAAATCGAGATTATTGTTTTTACTGGATGAATGCATAAGAGTGGTTAAAGGGTGCATTTATGGAGTAATTCGTTAATTGCATTAACCGTAAATATTTACTTTCAGGAATGCGTCAGCTTAAAAGTTGATAACAGATTTTAGTTTTCGAACATAGATTTTAGGTGGTTTGATTGAGAAAAAAAATCACATTTCTATTGGTGTCAAACAATTTGTGTCCTGATCATACGCTGATGTATAACGTATACTCACTATCCGACTTGTTTTCTTATATCACATCAACTCGAGCAAATACAATAAAGGAATTAACAATTCTTTCGTGGTCGACAGCGTTAAGTATTGTCTACAAGTTCTGTTGAATTACATGTTACCCTTTACCGAATAAACGAGTTCTGTAAACATTTCGAATTCAGTTATCTTATGTTGTATACATGTTTTCAAAACACACACAAAGCGTTTGAAGCAGACAACATAATGGCAGACGAATGGTTATGAGGCCACCTGGAAACATTTGCCAGTACGCCCTCTCTATTTAGACAAACATACTTTAACCCTTAAATGATCAATTTATTCGGGATATATTTTACCCCTTCACCACTTAATTGTCGTCTGCTTTAGTATTGATGTCTGCAAAACAAGTTAAAAAGGTAGATTTAATGTTGAATGACTTAATAAATATCAATAAGAGTGTCAAACTGTTAGGGTCCTGATCAGACGCCGCGTTACGCGGCGTCTGATCAGGACCTTAACTGTTTGCAAACGCGTTTAAAGCATCATTGAGACTTGACAGTGAAAGGGTTGACACTTAGTACAGTGGAGAATCTGTTATTCTTTCCCAATAAACGCGTTTACGCTAAAACTATTATTTGCAGTGCAAACAGTTTGGAGCCAGATCAGACGCCGGGTAACCCGGCGTCTGATCAGGCTTCAAACTGTTTGCCACCAAGATAAACAAGAATTATCAGAATTGTCCAAAAGTTGTTCTTTTCTACGTTTTAGTGCTTTGCGTTTGCGTACGTTTGCGTTTAAACGGGAAAGAATAACAGATTCTCCACTGTACCCTCGTTGTCTTTGAAGGTGCATTCTATTTCACTACCAAACCTTACAACTATGCCTTTTTCAAATACGTATCACTCCAAATCAGGCACTGATAGACTCACCATTTTATTGGACTCAATACTATTTGACAGTTTATCTTTGTTTCCTCAATCAAAGTGCCTGAATTCATTGTATAAATTTGAGCCAGAAACGAAAATACAGACGGCATTGTTTAAGTAGACTATATTCTGTCAGCGAAATGATAAGGATTCAACCGTATTATTAGAATGGATTTGGGACGCCTTGAACCATTTGTTGTTGATCTTATTCCACCCCAAGAATATTTTCCCCAGCAAAAACGAATGTGTATTCCACAGAACTTATATCCATGGTAATTATATGGAGCCAAATCAAAGAACGACAGGTTTTATATACATGTAACCCTAGAAAATGTTCGACCGTTTATTGCATGGCACTAGTGTTTATAACAATTTGACACAGTCACTACTGTATTCCGAGTAGATGTCGCGTTACGCGGCGTCTGAATAGGCTTCAAACTGTTTGAACATCATTACGATATTATTTAAGAAAATTTACAGAAATAAAAGCAGACCGTATTAGTTTAAAGCGAGACAATATTCTTTATTTCTCTCAGTTTGCAAATTAAGTGGTGATTTCAGTAAAGGGGTGAATTTGAGTGAAAACTGGTGTCAATAATCGTGGAATGCTTCAATTAGACAATCGTTTATGGTGCACGTTTATAGAAAAATAATAGGCACACGTCTTTACCTGGGAATTTCAAAAGGATTGTTATATTTGTATAGAGAAGAGTTCAATCAGCAGATGTTATTATTGTAAAAGTGCAAAACTATTAACCCCTATATTAACAAGTTCAATCGTCTGATTTTATCCTTTTGCAAGCATTCTATCGTCTGTTGGTACATGTATCTGTCGTAGGGAATGTTTTGACTGTTGAACTATTGATACAAGTGCCAAGCAGTTCAAAAACTGATCATACGTCCTATAAAGTGTACAGTAAAACCCTCTCTATTACAACGACTAAATTGTGTTACTTATTAAGTGTTTATGGCAGGTATCTGCTTAAAGCGACTCGCAACCAGATGGTGCATTTAAAATAGTAATTTGTAAATATGTGTCAAACGCTTATATAAATGGTAAAGAATTAGTTTAGGATAAGAAATTCTGTTTAAAAAAATGTATTTCAATATAACAAAAATATTGGTCTCTGGTGGGATTCGAACCCGGGGCCCGGCATTGGCGGACAGAAGGCAAAATAGGGGAAACCGCTTAGACCAATGGACCACGGAACTATCCGTTTATCTCGGATCGATTTAACGTATTTCAATGTGTAGCGATCGAAAGTACATACAACTTCGTAATTCGGCTCGTGTTTATGTCTGAGCCCGTGTAGAGAAGCAACAACAACAACTATACCGTCTACTAGTCGGTATAGAAAAACGAGGGAAAATATCTAAAAATCTAAGATTCGGTGACGATCCTTGAGACTTTTTTTGGACTGATCATATTTTTTTAATGTCAGAAGCCAAATAATGCCACAAATTTGCTTTTATTTGAGTATTTTATTTTATTTTGACAAGTACACCATCCGGTTGCGAGTCCCTTTAAAGCTTTCTGTTTTATTGTCACATTGCTTTAAGTTGTCACCTGTGTTTTATACAATCAATGAACCTTCGTTAAATGGTCGGAATGGAAACATTTTACCGTGGTTTGATCTTGTTCCATAAAGTTAACAATATATACTCCAGCCGTATATATGACGATTACAAGGTTAACGAATCCATTATTGCCATTATTTCTTTGGTTGAAACGTGTCCTTATAGCTTAATTTTCGGAAATGTACATGTATGTAGTATTTTAGAAAATGCGATTGAAGACATATCAATACATGTATGTGTTTTGCCAGGTGTTTGTCTTGATCAGAAGTCTAGTGCTTAAACACTTAGTCTGGATCAAACGTGTTTATATATGTCAGTGTAGTAAGACTCGACAGGTAAACGGTTAATCTCTATCATCTGTAAATAGCAAAGAGTGTTCTTTTCAAGAATTTTCAACATTGCGCCATATCTTTCTCAATCATTTCATTATGCCTAGATGCAACATTGTATCTAGCCAACATGTATTCCACGAAATATACATACATTGTATGTAAAGAGAGATGCCTTATAAATGTAAATATGTTCATTGAAATTACGAGCTTCTGCTTTACATTTACGGAAAGTTTTCATCTTACAAGTAATTTGTCTGAATATAGAGATAAATTATTACCAAGCTGGACGTAAAAACAGACAAATCTATACTTAAATGCCTGTTTCTATTGCAACAGGTTGGTGCGTGATCAAGCACCGGGTAACTCGTTATATGGTTAGGCTCAAACTGCTTGCCACCTAGATAAAATTATATAACATCGTCTGGATTTTCATAACATTATCATTGTCTATGCTTGACTTCATTGTGTGTGCGTTTCGTTTGGTTTATACTAGAAAGATTAACGTCATCGTCACTGTATGCCAGTACAAAAAGGATAAAGCCTGAAAAATATGACCACTAATGTTTCTCCTTTTCATCAATGATTTAAGCGATAACCTTAAAACTGGCAAGAATACAAGCTGCTCCAGTTTAATTGAATTACATGCTAAACTCTTCTCTATTGAAGTTTCTGTTCACTTAATTATATCAAGCACAACTCCAGAAAACTGTCAAAAGCAATTGGACATATTAACGGACTATTGAATTACTCTGGGTCTTTACTAAAAACAAAGATCAAAGTTTTTAGGCATAACCAAAACAGCAGATTCGTATTCTAGACCGAGTGATAACCCAACTTTAAGAAAAGCAGATTAACTTTTGATTTATTTCATGGGAAATATTTGCAAATACCGATATGTCTTGTGTTGTCGACAATAATGCTGCCCATCTCCCGATCAGTACATGAAACAGTGTAGATCCAGATCAGATTACAGTAGAGGATACTTTTTTTCTTTCCCGAAACGCAATTACGCATAAAGCTATAAAATGTTAAAAAAACAGCTCTTTGAAATTACTATCTAATCTATGCTGGCAATTTGGCCATGATCAGTCTCAATGTTACCATAATCGTGGTATCACAAACGCCATTTTCTTGAAATAATATCTTCCCAAATGTAACTCGGGAGCTGATTAGGAACCAAACTTTTCTCATTTGCATTAATGTTTCTAAATGATATTGTATTTAAACGCGTATTATAATACATACATACGATACACAACTGTAAATCATATTATTAGGGTAGATCTACATCGCTTTCTTTGTATGCAAATGCGTTTGTATAAATAAGCAAAGTACTATCAGGCATGAAAGATTTTATAACATGAACAAACGCAGGGCCTAATCTGGATCCAAATTATTTGCAAAACTCCGAAAAGTCGCGTTCTGATCTGGGTCCAAAACTGTTTGCAAATATCAGTTAAGCCGCGATCGGAGTTAAGACAGGAACTGATAATTTGTATCAGCTAAGAGAAGTTTAACTCATACCACATATCACACAACTTGTTGGTTGCATAATAAGCGACATGTTCAGCAAGAGGTAACCCCACATGCTCTACTTCATCTGTCAGGGTTATTCAAATTACTAAGGGAGTTAACTAGTGAGAAACTGACCTGCAATGCTATTATATCCCTAGATGGTCTTAATTTATGGAATTCACTGTAGGGGAGCGTCGGCAGTAGATAATTTCCTTCATAAAATATATCGTGTATTATTTTAAATAGCTTTCTGCCATATGGCCGAAACCAAAAAACTGTTTCCAAATACAAAATCCGTGGCAAAAGATGAGACACCAAAGAATTTTGCCTTTAAAAGTTTTCACTTAAATTTGAATAGTAACCAGTCTGTTCTACATTTGTAACGTTTCATCTTGTCTTACATGTAAGGGGTGTTTTATTTAGTAATACATGAAGCATTAAGCAAGATAGAAATATATCGCAAAGATGTCCCGAAGGGCAATGGTAATTGGATTTTAATTTTCCTGTCCGCCGTTAAAATGTATATAAAACTACACGTAAAGTATCAATATGCACAAGTAATCTTATTGGCTAAATGACCTCTAAACGACCACAAAAACGAACACTGTGATAGGTAAAATAGACAGAGGGTAATTTGAAATATGGGATTGCGTCTTTCTGTCTGTTTTCTTTTGTTTGAGTCAGTGGCCTGGTTTAGAAGTCGATTATACAGAGGAAGGAGATGATAGTCTCTCCCATTTACAATGTTAATTTTACAACGATTTTTTCGTTGTATACAGTTTGAAGCCAGATCAGGTGACAGGCGTGTGATCAAACTCCGAATCATTAGAAAATCATATAACAATTCACAGTTGATAATTTAAAGCAAAAGTTGTCGTTATCATCAACGGAAGCTGTACACAAGAATACTAATGAGCATTCTTATTTACAATGTACACAAGGAAGCGCACAAACTGCACAGTCACGTTTTATTTGCGTAAGCACATAGTACGTATGTATTAACACATGTGCCAGGTCATTGCACGATAAAATTAATCTGTTTCGCTATGTCTTATTGCTTGTTCGCAAACATCATGCTCAGGTTGAACAAGATTTTTGGAACAGTGTTTTCATGCACATCTGTTGCACACCTAAATGGCTTATTGATCATGTTTGCTATATGACGGTTTCATGCGCATCTGCTGCACATCTTAATCATTAATGACTCATTAAGATTGATTTTAATACAGTTATTATCTGAGTATTACATTTAACTCCTTACAATTCAATGTGATAACCTTTACAAAAAGTATGAATCCTGATGAGGTCTAGATATTGTGTCTGATCAGGAGCCAACTGTTTGACACTCTGACCCGGATTTGAAACACAATTGTGAAAAGGCTATCTTTAGAACAGTAGTGTACGTAGAGCCATTTGCCCACTTCAATAACTTGTTTTCAGTTTTAATGGCAGATGTATGCTTACAATGCCTAAAAGAAAACACGATAAAGCAAAAGTATGCTTGTTTTTTTTTTATAAATATACCATTTGGTTTCAGTCTCGTTAGGGTGGAAGAAATGTATTCTATGATTTTAACAGTGCATGTTAGAGGCATGAAACGGTAAACATGTTATTATATATATGGTAGAGTTAAATGCTTCCAACTGCGTTTCTATGGGACGGTTAAATGGCTTTGAGAATAATAGCATAAAAGTTACTTCTACTTATTGTTTTATGCAATGAGGCTGTTTTCATGAAATGAGAATATATGTACCTAATAATTACCATCCTTATCTAAAACAAAATTATAATCACCATTATCACCATAATTTTCAAACAAACAACATGTACGTACGTTTTTATACATGTATACCTTGCGTATTCTTACCCCTTTAATAATAATAATAATAATAAAGACTTTATTTCAGGAGGGTAACACAATTAGAACACACAAGCAACTAATCTCCCTTGTGGTCCTCAAACATTTGTACAGATATTTACAGATACAGAACACATTCAATCCTATCTACTAGCATATATCTACTTGTCATTTATTATCAATGTACATGAGGAAAGTGTACTTGTCGAAAACTGACAGTGCAGACCCAGACCAGAGGGCTACCTAAGGAGTTCTCTGATCAGGGTCGGCATTGACAGCGTTTATGAACAGAACAGATGTTCAACACATATATTAGCCTTTATCCAGATTAGACTCTATACAGGATCGGCACCGTCTATGGATACGATCATAATTATGTCGAAATCTATTAACATGTTCCAACCAATCGAGGAGCTTGTGCGTCATTTTCAAACAGTGTGTCTATGAAAAGTATATATGTCGTTTGCTAACGAAAAAGACCCGGATCTGAGGGCTCCTACAGGAGTCCTCCGATCCGGATCTGCACCGTCTATGCATGCGATCACGTATCATAATTACTTAAGTAGATCTAACCCTATGGACGATTATTTTCGTCATTTACTAACAATGTACCTAGAAGAGTCATTTGTCGCATGCAGACTGTTCCCGATGAATATGAGTTTTATATGCCTCAAGTACAGGCCTGCATGCAGCATTCGAATATGGACAAACAGCAGATATATGTGCAAAACAATCAAAGAAGCAAGTACATATATTACCAAACAAACAATATGCCGTGAGCTTATTAAAAGCAAAGGAAGAACACTTTTGCTATTTACAAAATTAGATTTTGATACCATTTTTCATCCAATGGATGCAACTTTTATGAAATACTTCTTTGGATGAAGAGATCCTAATATGTTGAGGAAGACAGTTACACATAGTCGGTCCTGCAAAAGCAATACTTTTCCTGTACATTTCAATTTTCGGCTGAGGAAGTAAGTAATTATTTAAGGTTGTAGATCTTAAACATGGGACTGTTTCATCTTCTAAATTTCTCCTTTGAAAGAGTTCGTTAATGTATTCGGGACATGCATTGTTTGAAATTTTGTACATAAATTTAGCTTTGCGTAAAAAGATCCTTTCAAAAATAGTCAAAATATGAAGATCATTCATTGACTGTTTTATATCATCAAAAATTCATATTCATAATCAACAATAACCTTACATGCTCTTTTTTGGAGTCTTTCAACTTTAGCAAGACAAGTTTGAGAACAAGAAAACCACACAATATTGCAGTAATCAATGTTGGGTTGAATAAAACTCTTATACAATATAATTTCGTGATCAGTAAATAGATATTTACTTATTTGTGATAATAGCCAAATGTTTCTTGACATTTTTAATGTAACAGATTTAAGGTGTTCTGTCCTTGTCAGGTTTTCATCTACTTGAACTCCAAGGATTTTATTACATGAGACCATTTTTAATCTTTTATCATCATCTGATATTATATCAAGGAATATGACTGCTAGTTGGCCACGCCTCAACAAAGATTGTGTTTTTTTGAAATTTATAACCATTCCATTTTGTCTGCACCAATTTGATAACCTATTACGAGCTTCTGAAAAATTCCGTTCAATGACCTGTTGAGATTTATTAATATCAAACAGAGTGGTGTCATCGGCATACATATCAGTAATTACATTATTGGTGCACAGTGGCAAACCGTTAATGAACAGTAAAAACAGTAAGGGTCCTAGAATTGAGCCCTGAGGCACTCCGCATGTAACATATTGATAAGATGATAATTCATTTGCAACTTGCACCATCTGCTTTCGATCAGTTAGGTAAGATTTAAACCAATTTATTGTTGAGTTACAGAGTTGATATGCTTTTAGTTTGTTAAGAAGAATATTATGGTCGACGCGATCAAATGCTTTTCTAAAATCTACTAAGATAACTCCTACTAGTTCCCCTTCATTTAGCGCCTTCATCCATTTCTCAACTCAATTAATAAGCGCTGACTCACGGGAATAGTTTAGTCTGAATCGAGATTGGTTCATACATATTAGACTATGGCTTTCAAGAAACTTCATTAAAGAGTCATGGACATGCTTTTCAATAAGTTTGGATATAATTGGGAGAACGGAAATGGGTCCATAATTATTAACGAGCCATTTTTGTGTAAAGGTTTGACTTTTGCTTCTTTCCACTTGCGGGGGAATGTGCTAGTTTGAATGCTTAAATTGCAAAGATAAGTTAAACTTTCCGCTATATATGGAGCTGCTATACGGTACGCAGTAATCGTGGTCCTATACTGTCATTTCCAGTTGCCTTAGATACATCAAGGGTGGATAAATATTTCAATACTTTGTCGTGGCATACTAAGGGAATTTCAAACCAATTGTTTTCAATTGTAGCAAATTTCTCTTTACAAAAATGAAAAAGTTTTTCGTGAGAGGTTGAGTCCAGTGGCTCTTTGAGATTGCTTGCAACATTTATGAAAAATTCATAAAAAATGTTGGCAATTTCCTTGCTGTCATAAACGTGTTCATCATAATGTCGTTTTGAGAATATAGCGCTTGTATTTGAATTTCCCCCCTTCCCTGCTCCAAATTCATTGAAAATTTTCCATACATTTTACGGATTATTACCAGACTGTTCAAGATTTGTTTCATAATTTTTTTGCTTAGCCAATCGAATTAACTTGCACACATTACTCCTTGAAATTGTGTATTCCTCTTCTTTACCTAGAGATTTAAGCTTGTCACGATATTTTATGGCGTCTATAATTTCAGATGTTATCCATTTTGGTTGAGTTTGGCGTTTAACTCGGTGTTCTTTTATCGGAAGGTGTTTGTCAATAACTTCGTTTAGTAAAGAATACCAAGAGTCAATAGCATCATCGACATCGTCAAACACTTTAATTACATCCCATGGTACTTGCTCTAAATCTTTTGTGAAACTGTTTTCGTCAAACGTTTTAAATGATCTATAAGAAATGGTGTGGTGAGAGTGCTTGTTTTCACTATGTCTGATTTTTCTAGTTAGAAAAACAGGAAAATGATCACTTAAGCCTATGCATGGTACATCTACCAATGCGATAGTTTTGGGACAATTTGAGTATATATGATCAATGAGAGTTCTACTTTTCCCACAAACTACCCTAGTTGGTTTATCTACATGTTGATCAAATCAATATGAGGTCATGTATTCAGTCCATTGACTTTAAGTGTGACCATTTAATAAATCTTTGTTAAAGTCCCCTAGCAAAATGACTTCATTTTGTTCATCAAGGACATTTTCAATGAATTCATCAAAATCATCATTCCAGGAAAGTTTTGAATTAGGGTTTCTGTATATAAATCCAGTCAAAAACGATTTGCTATTTTTCGGGAATATTTCAAGCCATATATGTTCAATATTGGCTGACTCAAGAAGTTTTCTCTGTACGCAAGTTACATCCTCTCTTACATACACAAGTAAACCGCCTGAACCTTCCATATTATCTTTTCTAAATAACCTAAATATTGATATCTGAAAAGCTGAATCCGGATGATTTGGTCCGATTTTACTTTCAGACAGGCCAAGTATAACAATATCATTTTGATCTGATTGCAACATAATTTTGATTTCATCTATTTTACTTCTAATACCCCTTACATTGAGGTGTCCAACATGCATGCCTTTGCCTCTAAGACATAAATTAACCATACTGTTTTTGGCATACAACGGCGTCTCATTTTCAATATTAGAGTTTTCTGTTTCATAAGAGTATAAAGATATTTCAACAGATTCATCATTAGCTACTGTCGTTTGATCATAAACATTTGCCTCCATTACCAAAGTTGTGTTTACCTTATGCCCGCAGACTATTGTTATGTATAAGCAGTTTGGATTCGGATTAGATGATCCGGGTCCAAACTGTAAGAGACACAAGCTATTGAGGATCTTACATGGGTGCTCATTATTTATCATTTTTATATTGAAACGAGTTGACTGAAATAATATGACGCGATCCTTGGCGAGCGTCATATTGATTGTGTTCAAAGGGTTTATTAAAAGTGATAAGTAATGAGCACGAATGTGAGATTCTATTTATCACATACAAAATTTAAACGCCTATTAAATCAATCGAAGCCGTAAATTGTAGCCTTTCTGCTGTATAGATTTTCCGCCCAAATCCGACGTTGTTAACGGTAACTACTAGCAAATGACGTCATTTGGTGTCCCGCTACATGCAGCACTTTCGAACGGAAAGGTCTGGCCGGAGCACAAACAACGATATTTCACAAGTGGATTACGATATTTTTAATTACTGGCTTTATTCCATTTTATAAAACCGCAAGTTATGTGATAAAGTCATTTTAATAATTCAACACCATACATGTACATGTAATTGATTAATTTGACGAACGGTATTTATAAAGCAGATTATGTATGTTGGTTGTGACAGGATAAACAATACCCAGTCAGAGCAGAGATTGATTTAAGTAATCATGCAGTTACTTTTTATCAGACAAGCAGGTGTCATGAGTGGCTTAAACATTACTACAGGGGTGAAATGTCAGACGCTGTGTGATAAATACGTCGGGAGGATTTTAATTACAGTGCAACATGTGCACAAATACTACTGCAAACCCACTATCAACCCATTCACTGCAATGACATAATCTGCTTTAACCCATTTTATTGTTGTCTGCTTATAATTCAAAAATTCAAACTTTAGTTAAATTTTATCAAAGTTCTATTGCAATGAGTGTCTTGACACATTTTGGTCCCTGATCAGGATTTAAACTGTTCGCAAAAAAACCATTGTACCTGGGATATGCAAAATGAAACCAGACATGGTTTGCCCTATTATTGATTGAAATGCCTTTTTCACGCAATCACCGTTTACTCAGTCATATATTTACATGTTCATGTACCTACTCCTCATACATCTTTAAATGTCTCCTTATCCTTTACCTGTTAATGAAAATACATCTGGAGTGTAATGTATTACAAAACACTGCGTTACGTTACCATAGTCTATTTCTTACGTTGCATATTCATAACTGTATAAAATGCAACTAGTTGTTTTAGTGGAACAATGAATTAAAGGCGCCCAAAAGCGTACTATTGAAGTAATGGCTTAAGGTTCTCAACAAGGGCTTTGAGGTATCATACATCAAAATGACATACTTTACTTTGCCGGGCCCGTTTCATAAAACTTCGTACGACTAATGTTGTTTTAAGTCAGATTATAAAAGTCTCAATATTTTTTATTTCTCCATCTAATCCTGTCTTGTGACATCTTTTTGGAATCGTCTTGAAAATACCGGATTAAATATAGAAATAAGAAATTAAATGCATTTTAAAGTTTTGACTTACGATCGATTTTTTCGTACGAAGTTTTATGAAACGGTCCCCAGATGAATTGTAATAATACTTATTCTAAAACCTTGTTCCAGCACAGTCAATAACCTTCGTAAAACAAAACAACCAATTGCGCCAGTCTTGCTGGGGTTTTTTTTCAAACAGAACACATAATTATTTAAAACGTATGCTAATTACATGTATGTATGCTACCTGTAGACTACATTGTTATCGTCCATATGATTTTTGTTTCTGTTTGATATAATTGTAAAAGTTGGCATAATATTTCCATTGTTTCAATTATTCACTGCAAAATTGTATCGTCTGTTTTAACCCTCTTACCTCCAAAATATCGATAGTGTTGTAAGTACAATTTTTCAAGTCCGGTTTAGGGATGTTTGACTTAAGAAATATCGATAAGAGTGTAAAACTGTTTGAATTCCGCGGCGTTCGATCGGATCCAATTTGTGTGGTCAGAGTCGCCTTCTGACGACATTGGCAGTGAATGAGATCTAGATCCCACTTGTTTTCAGTATGGTGTCCGTACCATATTACCTGTCAAGTTTATTCTTTAATATGTGTTTTGGCAAAAAACGATGGAGACTCTGAGAAAAGGTACGTCCTATGTGGATGGAAACTGTTTGAACGTATGCTATTCTCGTTTCAAAACACTCACCGCAAATAAACTAATCTGAAAGTTACATCAAACGACAACTTTACAAGACAGAAACTTGCGAAGGACACTAAAGGTTACTGGCCACAATATCGGGCATGCTAATTTGTTTTATAACTGCGTGCTTTATGGTAATTAATTGATTCAATTCATATGCACGATATTTTGTTTGACGTTTACCAGACTCTAGCAAAGATTCTTGGCCGCCTACAAAACGGCTTAAGTAGGACAGAAATCTGGAAACACAGAGAAGGTCAAGTTGTATCATCATATTGGATTGTCTGCTTCTCATCTGTAGTCTGTATTGCTGTCTCAAATTTCATTTTAAGTTGTTTGAACTTCCGAGTTTAAAAACATGTGTGTCAAATAGTGTGTATTCTAAGTACAATGGTGAAATCGTTATTGTTTCCCGTTTTAATGCAAACGAAACGCAAACGCGTTGCAATAAATTGTTAAAACTAACGCTTTGACAATTCTGACTATTCACCTGACTTGCAAACAATTTGGAGCCTATCCTACGCCGGTATACCCAGTCATCTGCTCTTACTCCAAATTATTTGCAATGGAAAAATAGTTTATCATAGTTTAAAAGAATAACCTTTTCTCCACTGTAACAAGATCTACCGTAGGCGTTTGATTATGATCTAACGTATTTGTATATTCCACTCAAGTCATGCTAAACAGGCACAAGCTTTATCCCTTTTGGCGCCAAATAAATAGTTAGTTTTTACCCCTACACCGTTATTTTGCCGTCGTCTTCAATACTGTTGTCTGCAAAATTGTTGCAAAGTTAGATTTAAGGAAGTATGTATAAAGAAATACTGAAACGAATGTCAAACAGTTTGGATCCAGATCAGACGCCGCGTTCCGCGGCGTCTGATCTGGATCCAAATTGGTTGCATGATAAATTTTGATCATGATAGGGTTAATAGCTGACCTTGGCACGTTCCCCGGACCAAAATAAGATTACGGTGTCTTTGAAACTTTTATAACATCTACAGTTAAGAATGCGTTTTTCTATTTAATTTAAAACGCAAATATATCTTCACAGACGCAATGCACTACAATATAGAACAAATGACGTTTGAGTTACGTCGTTTGAAATTGTGGACAATTTACTTTACTCGCTCACTGCCAAGGCGGTATTTTGAACAGTTGTCGTCTGGGTCTAAATTTCAAATTTAAATTTATTTGCTGAACTAATGGCTGTTCGCTGCAATAACGCTAATCCTGTCGATCGCGATATGTCTAGTATTTGCACACAGTTTTAAACTAGATCAGATGCCGCTTTACACGGTGTCTGATATGATCTGATCTAGAGTTTCATTAACTGAAAATGTATAAATCTTTATTAAAACTTTTTGGCAGACCACAATTGCACAGCAAACGATATAACTGCAGAAAAAAAGTTAATACAATACCTTAATTTATATATACATCTGTTACAATTAACTTTTGAACGCATGGCCATGGATGAAAAAGAACATACTCAAAACAGACCGAATAACCTTTCAAAACCAGAATCGTTTGGTATGTGCAAGCAGTTTGGATACCAAGCAGACTACTGGTATTTTATTCAATTTGATAGCATCATACCATTTTTTACAATTTCTTTTAAGTAATTGATTTTGTTTTCTTACGTTTCATTCAAATTTAGTTTAACCCAATACTCCATAGATACGCCTTTTTACTCATCCACAGAAGACAATAGTTCCACTTATGAAATCAGGAATATGTAACAGATGAGTTGAGTTGAGATGAAATATTTTCTATATCCTAGCAGGTGATACATTGTAGCTTAAAGCAGACCGAAAGCATAATAGAATGTGCCTTTACCCCTAATCATGCTCAATTACCGCCCACTTTCATAATTTGCCCTTGTGAAAATCCAACCGAAACGAAGGTGTAACATTTTCCAAAGTATACTATGTGTACCTTTTATCATTAATATGCTCTCGCATTACAACAATGTACCTTCATTACATGTATATAGCAGTTGGTTTGGTACACTCAATTTATACACATAAATGTAGATAAAGGCAATAGTCAATCAAGTACAGAATATGAAAGTACGACAGCCTCGATTAGATCGAGTGCTGAGCAGTAAGCATGGCGAAGCAGCAAGCTGTGAACGAGGATGAGTAGTAGAACGAGTACATGTAGCATGAGAAGCCAAGGTACGAATGGAATAATTATAGGGGAGGCTGAAGTTGGTTGCGTAAACGGAACTGGTTGCCAGTAGCGTAAACGCTACTAGTTTCTAGAAACGAGTAGCGTATACGCTACTAGTTTCTGGTTGCCAGTGTCGTTTAAGAAAAAGATTCTAAGTGCCAGAGTCGTATTATAGTGGGTAGATCGTGAGCAGGTACGAGCAGCAACACAACAGCACACAGGGGAGAATGTGTAATTCTTTCCAAATAAACGCGTTTACGCAAACAGGTTTATTTCAACTGCAAACAGTGTGGAGCAAGATCAGACGCCGGGTAACCCGGCGTCTGGTCTCGCTCTAAACTGTTTGCCATTCAGATCAAAATGACTTGTAAGAAATTTGTAAAA
Organism: Gari tellinella; assembly: GCA_922989275.2. Taxonomy (NCBI): domain Eukaryota; kingdom Metazoa; phylum Mollusca; class Bivalvia; order Cardiida; family Psammobiidae; genus Gari; species Gari tellinella. Next base: position 70,845,388 of record OV277866.1, read on the forward strand.
CTTGCCATTTTCTACGTTTTAGTGCTATGCGTGTGCGTTTCGTTTCCGTTTAAACGGGAAAAAATAACGTTTTCTCCACTGTTAATAAAAAATATGCTTCCAATGCATGAAACATGGCTTAACTATCATTGTACAGCGCTCCCTCTCTAAAACAAAATCCGAAAGGTGACAAAGCGTGTGTGCGTTGTTCGGAGAGAGTTGTTATAGGAAGGGACATTGGTATACATTTGCAAACACATTGAATCCAGATCAGAACGCGTGTAACGCAGCTTCTAATTTGGATTCAACGGTTTGTCACTCATCGTCATTTTTTGTGTGTCAAAATGTCCATTATGTGATTTTAAGGAAAACAGCAGACGTCACTTTATAAACTGACGATATTGAAGTAGTGAAACAGTTGATAATACTTCTCTTGTTTTAGGAATAGTGGAAACAGTTGTTGTAAGGAGAGAATCGTTGATGGAAGGGACGTTGTAGGGTGGTATCAATGTAAATTATCATGAGCACATAGTCTTAAGCGGATCAATATTGTTTGTCCCTTGGATTTATTATTCAGAAATAATTAAATACCTTGTACATGTACGATATTTTTGAAACTTTAGCGATTTATTTTAATACAGTGGATAATCTGTTATTCTTTCCCAATAAACGCGTTTACGCTAAAACTATTATTTTCACTGCAAACAGTTTGGAGCCACATCAGACGCCGGGTAACCCGGCGTCTGATCAGGCTCCAAACTGTTTGCCACCAAGATAAACAAGAATTATCAGAATTGTCCAAAAGTTGTTCTTTTCTACGTTTTAGTGCTTTGCGTTTGCGTACGTTTGCGTTTAAACGGGAAAGAATAACAGAATCTCCACTGTATGAGTAGCAAACATTTTGGAGTCTGATTACTAATACCTGCTTAATTATAAATACAATTTCTTATGTTACATATCCATAACTGTATAAAGTGGAACTATTTTTTGTCCGAGGATGAATAAATCAACGGTGCAAAAAGGCATATGTGTGAGGTGTCATGGGTAAATGAGTTTCTATGTAGTTACTAAATTGGTCTGAAGTGTCAGACATGCCATTGAAAAATTAAACTTCATGTCTAGACGTGAAGCAGGATCGACGAGAGATATATGGCTAATCCGGTGACTGTCTGTCAAATCTGTTTTCTTAACAGCAAAAACATTTAAACATATCGACATGTTTGTCAACAAAATACACATTTTCCCTACCACACCGTGATTGATATGGCAAAGACATATTAAACTTGGCTAGTTTTCAAGGTTGTCAAATGTTTTGCAAGTACAGTAAAACGTCTCTATTACGGACATTAAATAATAGGGTTAATTGTTTGAATAAAATAAGGTGACAGCTTAAAGCAAGGTGACAGTAAAACAGAAAGCTTTCTGTTTTACTGTCACCTTGCTTTAAGCGGTCACATGTTCTTAATGCCTAATAATTAACACAATTTAGTGGTCGTAGTAGAGAGGTTTTACTGTACTTATCGGACTAGTTTTTGATACAGTAGAGAAAGTGCTTCTACAACTACTAGTTCTATTTATTCTACTAAAACAACAATTACTACTACTAGTTCTACTACTAGTATTACTGCTACTACTATTACAACTGTTACTACTTCTACTACTACTTTACAACAACCACAATTCAAACTGAACATTATAATGCCTTTGTAACATTCCACACTACTGGTTTGTACACAGTCTTACTATAATGACGTTTTAAGTACCACTTTACCTAAGACTTTTACATCTTCTACTAGTGTTATTACGAAACAACTACTACTCGACGGGTAACTGCTTTCCGCCACTCTGCTGCTTGGTTATGCACATTACCACGACACATTAACGTTGGTACTTCAGAATGAAGTGATATGTCCATTAGAATATTACGGTGTAGCAAGACTAGCGATGTTTAGTCAGCAACTAGTTTGGAGCAAGATCTGACACCGGGTGACATGGCGTCCGACAATGCTCCAAATTGTTTGCTGCTCATAACATCAACATTTTACCAATCACCCTAATGCCTTTTACGCATTTACTTTATTCTACTAAATACGCAAAATATTTATACAGTCATGTATATGGGTCATACAACATGTTCTGTATCCTAACAGATGGTAGCTTTAAGCAGGTTGAATGCGCCATACAATACATTATGCTGTACTTTCAACCTGTTATAAGGGTGTATTAACACAATAAGAGAACTTTTCAATGTGTCTAGCTTTTTTCTGTCATGTTTATTTTGAAAGGGCTGCTAATGATACGTGAGAAAATAGAAAACAAATTATGTGTTGGAGTGCAACCTTTTGCACTACGGCAATGTGTCAAATTCGTATTTTTACTGAAATATTGTCAAATTTAAAGTATAAGTTTCAGTAAAGTCTTTTCGGAATAAACAACGAATTCCCACTGTAATCAAGTGTCTAGTAATTATTCCTTTTATGATTAATCTGAGTATTTCATATCATAGACATAATGTATTCAAACAATTATAACAATTATGATACGGTATAAATAGAAGTTTGTTTCTAATTCAGTGTCGGTAATTAAATAGATAACGGATATTCTTCTGACATTGCATATAAATCAAGGCTATACTTTTTGTTCAGAAAAGGACGTTAGCACATAATAACTGAGAAATAATAACTCGTCATCTAGTACGCGCGACTTGGCTGGAATTAGTCGACGGGTTTTCACCACAATTATATGCCGAGCAATTGAAATAAGTTATAAAGTATTTGATACTCCTGTTAATTTTTTTTATAGAGACCGACGCCATATTTAGCTCTACAACTCTTTTTGTGTTGTTTTGTCTTTTTGACTTTGTTTGCAAATTGCTTCCAAGTATCTATAACAAAATTACATGTAAAATAGTTCAGGGCAAGGATTTATGATAAAAGCACACATTTAATAGGCATCTACGTCGAGATACGCACCCGCAAGGATACGCACCCGTGCACACGATATATGCTCAAAAGAGTGTACGCGCGTTAAACATGCTGCACAGGGCTCCAGATAAGTGGAAGTAAACTCAACAAATCCATCAATTTCTCACTCATGTCAGCACCATATCCTCAAGTGATAGGACTTATTAGAATCGTAGTAACACCATAGGTATTAACATAGAAATAAAGATTTAAGTTTTGGTAATGCCTCCCCCCTTATCTGGAGCCCTTTATTTTTATTTGCAAATACACCACTCGGTTCAGTCTCTTCAACACTTTTCTCCATAGTATGGTTCTAGTGTGAAGACAGATGACCACTTACAATAGGGTAATAAAGAAGAATGCGCCTTAATACCATTTCTGATTTACATCCAGTCTGTTTAAGCTACAAACTTTTAGGATATAGAAAAAATGATCTAATGGTACGTCCTTTTGATTGTTTTAAGTGGAACTATTTTCTACAGTGGATGAATGAATTAAAGGCGTAATAAGCGTATTTGAAGAGTAGTGGGTTAAACGAAAATAAAACACGACATTGAAATATTGCAGATGACGATTTGAAAACAAACTTGAATAAATAAATAATTATCATTATTATTATTACATATATGCCACCATATTTATATAGCGCTCTTTTCACACAGGGGCTGTGCGTCCAAAAGCGCTTCACACGAGCTTACATAAATGTACCTACAAAGCGAGAAAAGACAAAATAACTACAATTAGATCTAGAATAAACATGAATAAACATACAAAAGATATCCCCCAAAACGGCGATCACATTAACCCTATCAATCAGCAATAACCCGACCGGCTCAAGATTGCCGACCAATAGAAATAATAATTTATTTTATTTTCGTCTCAAACTGATAGGTAAACTGTTGTCATGTTGTGAACGTAAAGTTTGCCCTTTGTAAACACGTTAGATACAGATTACACGGTTTGTAACAAAGCATTTAACATTTTGATATTGGCTTAGATTTGGTTTGAAATATCAAACAAGGCAAACAGCTCATTTTCAGTTTTCTCGCAATTGACAATTTAGAATCAGATGGTAATCCACTCGTTACCACATAGCCTGTTTGCAGTACTGAAGATAAGCGACCACTTTAAGCAGATTGAACGTAAAGCAGAATGTGTCCGGTGCGCATTCTGTTTTACATTCAGTCTGCTTTAAGCTACCATCGGTTAGAATAAAGAAAATATTTTTTTGGTAGATAATTATTCATGATTGTATAACGTTGATCTATTTCCTCAGTTTTGAGGAAAAGATCAAGGACGTAAAACGCGTTTTATGAACAAACGAGTTTTCAGCATAGTAAGGGAACAAAATGATTGATGAAATAGTTAAGCTTGCTGTGAATCAAAAGTCAGACATTAAACAATGATTGTCCATAAATAGCAGAAACCGTTATCAAAAACAGCAAATATGACATGGAGACGTTTCCTGTCTAGCCCTATTGTCTGATAACAATAGGATAGTATGTCATAAATGGACAGCATCAACCAATTATTACCCATTTAACTCGTTTACCGCCATACTGTCGAATGCATACAATTGTCGCATACATACGAATGTCAGAAGCCTAGATCGAAACTTTCTGTTCTTTTACGATGTAACAACTACAACATCTACATGGCTGCCATGCATGGTCAAACTTGGCAATCGTGCTTAACTCTTTCAATGCAGGGCTCACTACTTTTGAATAAGTTCTCGTATAGAAAGAAATAGTTTAGGCTGCTCTGTGATTAACACATTTATTGTACCCAGATCATTCCACGGGTGGCCTTCACTTTTCGCAGTAGAACAAGATGCGCGGAAACACCTGCACACAATATACTTATGGAGTGTGTGTTTTACCTCCCCGTTAGTACTCATTCAATTGAGTAAATATGTCATAGGAACAGGTAGCGGAATAAGAAGGCGTGGACGAAATACGAAAAGAAGGATAGTATGGTCAAGGAGTGAACTGGTATGAGCTTTTCAGAAACTCGGAGGGTAGAAGAAGATCAGATTATGGGACAAGTGAAGTGAACCTTTTTTTATTACAAATAGGTTGATGCACGATCAAAAGCCGAGCCTCCAAGTATTTCATCAGGCTCAAATCTACTTTCTGCTCATATCAAAATAAATTGTCAAACTTTCAGGAAACTGTATTTTTTCCATCTAATTTGCAATGCGTTAACAATTAATGTCGTTTAAATGGAAAATAATACAGTAAAACCTCTCTATTACGCCCACTAAAGTTAAGGCTAATTAGTTGTATAAAAACAGGTGACAGCTTAAAGCAGGGTGACAGTAAAACAGAAAGCTCCTACAGGAGCTTTCTGTTTTACTGTCATCTTGCTTTAAGCAGTCACCTGCTTTTAACCCCTATTAATCAACGAAATTTAGTGGTCGTAATAGAGGGGGTTTACTTTAGTTTCTTCTCTACTGTAATGTTTAATACACCATTGTTTTTAAAATCTGAGTGTCAAATAACTTCGAATCGGATCAGACGCTTAATTAATAGGGGCAGTGTCTGTTCAGTTCGTAAATTGCAAATCCGTAATAGTTAAACTGTACAGTTTCGGAAATGAAGACGTTTAACGGCGTTAGGCTGTCAGCTTAAACAATGATGAATGTAAAGCTGATATGTATTCTTAAAACTTTAACTTGCATTAATTCTTGCACTTACATTTGCACAAAAATGATACTTTGCGTACATGTAGCGTGACGTCTGGTCAATATCCATAAGCCGTTTGAAACTTGTATCGGTATTTCTTTAGTCAAATTATTTAACATTTAACTTCAAAAACAGTGTCATTGCAATGGCAGTGTTAGAACTAAAGTAGACGATATAGCTTGGTTTGACCTAAGATTATTATTTTCGAAAATGGATGCAAGGTTTTTATGTAAACAAGTTAATTTTAGTTATGTTGGTTAATACATAGTACCAACTATTGTATTTTCTACTTTATTATGCTATGCCGCTGTTTTGTATATATCTAGGGAAAGGGCCATTGATAATGTTGTGAAAACTTGTAGCCCGATCCATTTGCACATGGTATTATGCAAATAAATATGTTTAAACTATACATAGATACATGTCATGAGAAAACCTGCCTTATTGCATTGCAAACAGTGTACATCAAGATTGGCCTTGATCTATACTATTTGATACCCGCAATCATCTAAACCACTTTATGTAGCTTTATTATATATGGTATTTGGCAGTGTAGTCTAAACGACACAGAACTTGAGATGACTACAGTGTTTAGTCTGTACAATGTTACAATGCAATAAGACAGGTTCTGCCATGGCACGGCTCATATAAAAATCAACAATTCATTGGCTCAGTCGAGATTAGAATCCGGTCAGAGAAGAAAAGTATTATCTACATGTAAAAATATAATTGTCTTTAATTGTTAACTTTTTCTTAAATTGTTTGGGGTTCCGCTCTTGAAGTGGTTAACCCTTTTTCTATAAACAGTGGATTCCCAATAAACGCGTTTACGCTAAAACTATTATTTGCAGTGCAAACAGTTTGGAGCCAGATCAGACGCCGGGTAACCCGGCGTCTGATCAGGCTCCAAACTGTTTGCCACCACGATAAACAAGAATTATCAGAATTGTCCAAAAGTTGTTCTTTTCTACATTTTAGTGCGTTGCGTTTGCGTACGTTTGCGTTTAAACGGGAAAGAATAACAGATTCTCCACTTTATTTATGTTTTCCTGAAAGGAGTGGCCGCGAACAGTTATTCAAGTGGTGTAAGATACACTTTGTGAATACAGGGAGACGCGCAACTCTATTGAAGAGAAACTGATATATCCCAGACGTGTCATGTCCGTTCATATAATGGATGAACCAGGTCACGTCAATAAGTATTTAATTAGCGATGTGATGGTGTTTATTGCATTACGGAGTCTTTGTTTACCGCAATTGTTTCCGTACATTGCTACTTTCAAAGGATATAGCAAAACCGTGCTATCATAGAAGAATACGCGAGTCATTTCTGAACATATGCGTCTATGCTCCGAACGCTCAAGAGTATTGAATACTGTTTTGATCCAACCCTATGTTTGATATTGCTCCAACATGTGTTTCTTGCAGATTAGAATAATTAGTGAACGTATCCAAATTCTAACCCATTCTGCATTTCATTCCTTTTAACCAATTTGCACCAAATTAATTCTTGCATGCTCATACATATTTGATTAGTCCATTTTTATTAATGTGGTACCTTCTTTTTCATTTTAGTTTTGTTTCTTTTCAGAATTCCTATCAGCAAACAGTGAATACTCTAGTTAGACGCCGCACAGTACGCCGACTTATCAAAGTCTACACTGTTTGCCTATGTCGGTTTTATGTGGCGCTAGGCAAGATAAGGTTGAGTTTAGCGTTGTTTGATAAGAAACTTATACCGTTTTACCTAGTTTATGATATTGGAAAGAAATGATTTTTATGATTTTGAATGCTGTGAATTTGTACAAGTACAGTGGAGAATCTGTTATTCTTTCCCGTTTAAACGCAAACGTACGCAAACGCAAAACACTAAAACGTAGAAAAATACAATTTTTTGACAATTCTGATAATTCATCTTTATCTTGGTGGCAAACAGTTTGGAGCCTGATCAGACGCCGGGTTACTCGGCGTCTGATCTGGCTCCAAACCGTTTGCAGTGAAAATAATAAAATTAGGGTAAACGCGTTTATTGGGAAAGAAAAACGTTTTCTCCACTGTAGAATGGAAGCGAAGCAGTATGGTCTGCAGTAATGCTTGAAGTGATCATGGATCCCACCAACCAGTACCTTTCAGTTATCATGGAGCGTAGCGTACTGTGATCGTCCAAGCGATTTACACGAAGTGAGAGAATGCCGCACATCGAAGATCTTTGTATAACATTGATTTAACTCATTTACCGCTAAATTAGCCTATGTTGTTATTAATTCCGTCAGCGTCATAAAAATGTATTCGCCGACTTCAATATTGTTGTCTGCACTATAGTAAACTGTAAGTCAGTATTAAATTAAGAAATATCGGTATGAGTTTCAAATAGTTGGTATCCTGATCAAACGCCTGATTAGAATAAAAATGTTTTCAAAGTCGACTGTTATCTCTCTGGCTGGGATTTGGTATTATATGATACCACACTTCTCCGAAATCTGCCAACGTATAATTAAAGAATTAACAAGAGGGTGAAACGGTTTTCTTCACCACCAAATGACTTCGTACTCCTGGAACGGGTGTCAATTGCAAGCGAATGAATAACAAACTAAAGCAAAATGGCTATACATGTATCGTATGTATTTATCATGTTACATTCCCTCAAATGTAGGTGCTGTTTACTTGCAATAAACATGGTGAGCTCATTTAAATCATTGAATCCTTGTACCAAATTTACACATCTGTCTTTACAGTTCACACTTGTCATATGCAAACTTTGTAGAGTTCATTTAGTAAAATCAAATTATCACACTTAAGCATAACTATGTCAATTAGGCTCTCTCAAAGCCCCACTGCTTCATTAAAGCAGCACATTGTATCTATCACACTGTAAATCACAATCCGTAAAGACGCTTTAAAGCCTTCCTATCAGGGTCTGCATTTTTTGCTTTAACATACCGTAAACGATCTTTATCGGGTCACCGTGTACGACAGTTATTCGCATAAAAATGAACACATTTCTTTTAACACATAGTAATTTACCAAAGCGGTAGACATGGAATGGCAAACTCTATGCCCAGGTCTGTATGTTCCTATATTTCGGATCATTACGGTAATACAATTGTCTCGAAATAGTCTTGTCTTGTATAAAAAGAAACAAAAACTGGTCATAATTTAAAAACATAGAGTTATACAGTTGTCCATTTATAACATTGTATACTGTAAGGTTTAAATGAAACAAGAAGTATTCATTTATTTTTATATAGTCAGCAAATGTGACATAAGCATATTTAAATGGAACTATGGACATATTACTGTTGATTGAATTAAAATAAAAAGCTTGTGTTTTTATGATAGCAATTACTACAGAAAATAGTTGGCAACGTAAAATCGCAAAGTCACTATGGTTCAAGAGGACACATGGTATACTGCACAGGTGCTTAGCGTGTGCCTCAGATAATATATTGCATACTTTTAAAAGGAAGTAAGCAAACAGTTTGGATCCAGGTCAGATAATATGTTGTCACTGATTCTCAATAAGTAGGAACACTGCATGTTCCTGCACATCTTAGAATTGTTTTACCTTCCAGATTTCAATTTGAAGTATTTTATGGTAGCTTCACATTACTTAAGATACTTGAATAGAGTTTTGTCAATTTATAGCACAATGTAAGAAAAATATTCGATTTTTAACCTGAGAAAATCAAATTTCCGTTACTGTCTCCGTCTTCAAATCTAGTTTTGTAAAGCATTTTCTGATAATAAAATCACATGGTAACCATCTAAATCAAGGTTAACTTTTTGCATTTATATGTGTAGTTACTTTGTTTCAAGCCTAACATACCAAGAAACCAGAGATTGTAACAATACCATTGAAGAAATAGTTGTCCCCGGACTTTGAAGTTTTTCAAAAATCTCCGTTATCGCATATTTGTGTATGTTCAAATAATAGAAATAGCTTTGCTACATCTGTCAATTTATATTTATTTGGAAGTATATGAACGTGTTATACCATCTTAGTGATATATTCATTGACTGCTTTTCAATGTTGTCGATCTATAACTGCCGAAGGTAAAGTGTGGTAATTTTGTTATACAAACCTAAATATCCGTTACCGTTCTTTACGCACATACTGTTTTGATACTGGGTATTCTAGTTATTAAACAAAATGTAAAGAACACTAATGATAAAAGCAAGCAGCCTTTACCAATTATCAACTTCTTTTCAAATTGCTAAAGTTGGTATTTATGACAAAAATTAAATTTCCGTGATCAAAATTTCCGTGATCAAAATTCTAAATTCAGAAATACAGGGATATAACCTTGTATTTGATTGCATGACGACATTGTATGATGTCATTGCATGACGTAATTATACTGTGAATAGACTGCCATGATAATAAGAGTTTAATTGACTAGCTTGATTAACAGAGAAGACACGAAGGTAAGTGATCATTTATATAAAAACTCATTTATGTTAAGACATTCATAAAAATGTCATCGGAATCACTCTTTCTTTTCTAAATACCCCAATTATTGAAATAAAACTAATGGTGATAACACATTTCAAACAGTGATCTTGTTGACAGCAATATATTGGAGGTAAAATTTCCGTTACTGGGCGGTAACGGAAATTATTATTTCATAATCATTGACAAATGGGATGCATTCCTTTGCATTTCTCATTAATGAAGCAGAATATAACTTTTTATTCTACTTTATGCCAAATTGCAGACACATTGACGCAAAAATAAACTGGGTTCATAAATAAGAGGGTTCAACATTGCCATTGCCTTTCTTGGCAGTTACATAGGCCATTTATGTTTTGTTGAAAGATGGTTACATTGCAACATAACATTACTAAAGTTTCTTTCGACATTATTTCAATAAACAAATACAAAAAGAGTGTAAGGTGACACAGTTGTGTATCGAAAAATATATCAGTTTCACACACAGGCCATGTTCCATGTTAGTAACGGAAATTTGATTTTTGGTAACGGAAATTTATTCTTTCCAGAGACAAAATGGTGCCAAAAACAAGGGCAAAAATCCAAAAAGCATATCTGTTTAAACATATTAGTTTGTTTCTAAAATAAAAATGTATGTCATCATTGATTTATAACAGTTTAAGTGTTTGATTGAAATGTCCGTTACCGACCCTGCTATTTTTTCTTCTTTGCTTTGTTTATGACCCATTGTAAATATCGACTCAAAAATTCAAACAACATGCACAAGACAGTTAGAATTTTAGATTAAAGTGACAAAATATGATTAAAGTAAACAATCATTAGATTTAGAATTTCTGAAATACTAAAATATGTTTAATTGTCTACAAAAAATACACCCCAAAAATAAAACACACCTAGTTCCATGTGATAATCCAGTAAATAGATGGATATTTCATGCTGTTACATCTAATTTTGGATACAGATAAACATGTTGAACAAAAAATAAGTATTATTTTTTGCATTTGGTCTACAGCACATATGCCGTTTTAGCAATATTTTGTATACATGCACATAACGGATATATGATTTTCTTTCCATAATCCCTGGCTACTGTCGATAGATAATCATTCGTTACATCAAAACCATAAAAGATATGTATTCAAAATTTTAGATACAAATTCCTGAGATAACTCTTTAAGGTAAAATCAATAGGACATATGTATACGCTGAAGTTGAATTTTTGACATCTATATAGCTGCTGTGTTCCTTCTTATTGAGAAACAGTGTGTCCGTCATCTGATCAGAACCTAACTATTTGGATTGTAAACATAATTAAAGTGTTTAAAAATTCTGAATGAACAAACATAAGACAACTTAAAAAAATAATGCCGACAACTTTGATAAGTCGGTAATATAGCAAGTAATGGACTATTATATGCAAATTTACAGAGATTTATAGAGACAGAGATAGAAAGAAATAATGTAGAGGGACACCTTTCCTTATAATTTTTTTTTCGATGTAAGGTAGGAAAACTAACGAATGATGTACTTCAGTGCATATGTTTTACATCAGAATTTTAACAATTTAAAGATAAGCACTGATGACGACTAATTGCATTCGTCTTCATCCAACGTATGATAACCGTTCCGAAACGAAATGCAAGTATTATCTGTTGGCTGAAATATAATATAATTAGATAAGTACATCATTTACAGAACACTGTTGTTACGCTGCCACCCAAAACGAGATGTATAGTCAGCCTGCAATCAAACGGATAACACCCCAATGTAACGGAACTACAGTACAGGTAAAGACGCAATAGCATTGCCATGTCCGCTCCGCACATAGTACATGTACATGTAACAATTTGCATTGAACAGCCACCTGTATTAGATACGTACGATGATGAATGAAAACATGGGCAGTGTTTATTCCCTATATGATTTAAATTTGCATTCGATCTTGCCCTGTAATGAATTATTAATACACCTCGGTATGTATATTCAACCCTTTGCTTTTGATGAAGGATGGCATTATAAAAATCAGTTACGATATGCAGTAAACTCTCTCAACTACTACCAGCAGATGATGTTAATTATTAGGTGCTTCAGGCAGGCGTTCGCTTCAGTGTACAAGTGAAAATAAATATAGTTTTTAAAATAGTTTTGTTGTAAGGTATTCTTCTTTAAATACAATGACAGATTAACATCGAGAAACGTGCCTCTAGTCCATACCTTAGATTTCGATATGTATGTTTATTGTGTTTTAAATAATTCACCTTATTTGGTTAACAACTATCATGCAGGTCGATTGACAGAACATAACATATATACATTGATGTCTGACGGGGCTTTTTCAAAGACGGATGTATGAAGTAATCGATATACTTTAGACATTGGCTGGAGGACTCATCTTGTCTGATCTCTGATGATGTTGATTTGACTGTCGGTGCAAACTATGAAAATTAGGTTTTGTATGTTAAGTTCGAAAGAAGTTTAAATGCGGATTAAATATGTCTATTTATTTTAAAATTGGTTCTTATTAAATATTATACATGTATTTCGTTTTTTCAAATTTCATTTTTCTATTCTTCTTCTAACCTTAACATGTTTTATTGGCAAACTAATTTTGATGCAGATCAGATGCAAGGCAACTTTGCATCGAACCTGGATCACCTTTTGTTAAAAGAAAAACTATTATCCTCTTTCACCAAATTTGCAGTTGCAATTCTTAAGTCAACAGTATAAATCCTTCATCGGTCAAACCTTACAATGTTTACAATTACTAAAAGTAAGAATCTTGATTAGCGGTGTCTGATCAGGTTCCATACAGCTTGATATGTATATAAATGTTTCTATAATAGAAAATTGCATGAATCTTAAGATTTCATAAAAAAGTAGGCAATAGTTTTAAGCACTTGAAAGTAAACAGTTACTGATAAGACGTACTATTACATCATACTAACGGTGTACGGGTTACGACATATGAGAAGCGAGTGCGATTGAAGTAATTACAATAATAATCTTTATTTCCTCCAGATAAGGAGAGCACAACACTACATAATACAAACAGTTCAAACGTGTATGTACATACAAAGTGACAAACGAAAAGAAAAGGGGAAAAGAGAGCAAAATATGAAACAATTATGTGGCGATGTATAGTTGCGTGTATTTGTCTCCCCTGGAAAAGACAAATACACTCAATTATACTTCGGTCTATACAATCACATGCATCCATGTCGAAATACTATATATAGTATTACCTACTAAACACATGTGTTCCCCTCGCGACCCGATTACATGCGGTGTGCACGAACCCCTCTCCTCCACCATTGCAGCAAGTCAAATAGATAGTCATTTCACAATTTGACCACACCAGAATGATGCAAGAGAGAGATCGGCATTGAGAAGGGAAGCAAAATTAGCAATAATAAGATTTTAAGATTTCCCCCGTTTTGTCACCCGCTATCGAAACGAAATACAGCAGGCAACTGAGGAATGTTATACACAAAACACTGAACACAAACATTAACTCTTTACCTGCTAGCGGCGGATATATCTGCCACAGTGATTATCTTTGCAAACAGTTTGGATCCAGATGAGACGCCGAGTAATACGACGTCTCATCAGGATGGAGACTGTTTGACGCTCTGTCCCTATTAGAAAATTGTATGTTTAGAACATCAGCAGCCGACAATTATTGCAGACGAAGAAATACCCAGCATGCAAAGAGTTAAGAGTGACAGAAAGGCCGGTGGCTACGGCAAATACAAAACACAGTCTACCCTCTATTTTACGACAATCGAGCTCGATTGTGATTGTTCAAGATAGGCGAAAGCTTGATGCTGGACAAAAGCAACGAAGAATGCTCCTTCAGGAGCTCTCTGCGTGGCGTTCGTCACACATCAAGTAGTTTATCACTGAAGAGAACTAATAATAATACTCTGTATAACCAATACTGAGATCAGTTAACACTTTTAATACCGTGGACCCGTTCAAACTATACTCATTACATTTGAAAACAGTATAGACCCAGATCAGAGAGCTACATTAGAAGCCCTATGATCAAGATCTGCGCTGCCTTTTGATTTAGAACAGTATTTATTAGACTATTCAGAATCCAGAAATGCCACGCATTCATACACGCACAGATGCACGAAATATCTAATTTAAGGCACTTTAAATGTATACATATAGATTCAAACATACAAAGTCACGTCCACATATCATATATATATATATATATATCTGTATACATACACACACTTACAATATACACACATATATGTTTTCATATGTTCGTGCACAAAATTACAAATAAGTCACTTCATAACACAGTGTTCTGCAGAACAAAGAAATCAGCACTATTTGTTATATGTTATGTATATTATGTTATATATAATTATTATAATATAACAATATACTCTTCATAAACGTGGCTCCAAGCTTCCATTTATGGATGGACTGTTATTTTGACAATACACATGGATACTTCGAACCACTATTATGTCCAATACAAACAGTTAGGAGTCCGATCAGACGCCGGGTAACCCGGCCTCTGATCAGGCTCCAAAGTGACTGTTTGCCACTCAGATTACGATAAAATAATGTAAATCACTATATGCTTAATATCTGAGATATCAATTGAGAATCTTACGACAAAATTCGCCTATCATCTGAGAGCAAAGTATATTGGAGTCGTAATTAAGAAAAGCTTTCAAACCAGATAGCAGATGGATGATTTGCAGTCGCTGCGGACAAGCTATTAGCCTTATATACACGGAATGACCGCACAACTGATACATGCTCTGCCATAGACTGTACCTTGCTTGCAACGTTTTACAGCAATGTAGAGTCAAGTGCAAGGCAATATTGTCTGTTACGTTGTCACAGCGACTGCAACGAGTGATATAAGGTCTTGCAAACAGAATATGTGTAAATCGCATAACTGACTGAGCGCTCTTTAGGAGCTTACGGTTGTTTTGACTAATAATCCATAGCTGACATGGGGCTATGATATTCAATGGCTGTATAAGTTTAAAATCTTTCATGCTGTCGTCTGACAAGATACGCGTTTCTGACATTGATGAATATTTAATTTTCACAGTGTTTATAATTATTCGTTTCCATACAGCCTTTGGTGGAAACTGACCAGATTGAAAATACGTGTCCATTGTTCGGCACAAACCATATTTATTACATATTCTGTAAATATCGGGTATAAACCCACGAACCTTACAGGGGTTATTCTTAAAATTGCATAGCCGATTGACAAACATTCTTTTAACAATGCTTGTTTCTTCAAGTCTACAGATTTGTCCTAAAAATACTAATTTTCTCTTATCTATTTCTGCTTCAATGGGTAGCATACCAAGTGAGGTTAAAATTAGATCTGTTCTCGACTGTTTCGGAACACTTTGCATCATCTTTATGCAGAACCTATGCGCTATTTCAAGAATATTTATGTCCTCAGTGCTCAAGTCTGACCACATTTCGCACCCGTATAGGGCTTTTGGCAGGACAATTGTCTCATATAGTTTTTTGGCTGACAATGGACTGATACCGTCCTCATATATACCACAATTTACAATACTAAAAAATGTTTTCCGAAGTTTGCTAGAGCTCTCACGAACAGCTTTTGAGAAATCACAGTGGCTTTGAAACAAAACACCTAGGTGAACATATGAGTCTTCTTCTGTTACATCATCAGTACCAAGCTGCCATTTTCGGTGACTAAGTTTAGACTTTTTCAATGTTTGATTGGTAACAATAACGGCAGATTTCGATGAGTTGTATTTGTACCTAAATGAGTTTGCATAGTCATAGCACATATTCATTAATTGTTGTAATCCTGATTTTGATAATGACAGTAAAAGCATATCATCAGCCGATGAAGGACATGTAACGTTAAGGTTATATACTGAGAGACCATACTGACTTTGTACTAGTTTATCAAGCAGTTCGTTGATGAAAACGAGATACAAATGTGGACTGAGTACACCCCCTTGTCTGGTTCCCTGTAATACATTGAACCAGTCTGATGTAAAACCATTACTTTTGACACGACTTTCCATATTTTGATATAAGTTATATACAGCTTTATATAGATATGTATCAACGTTCGTATTGTATAATTTGACCATCAAAGCATCATGCCACACGCAATCAAACGCTTTACTTACATCAAGGAAGCATGTATATAATTTACTTCCATTTTCTATTGCATAATAGTTAGATTCCCTAAATAAAAATGATGTCATTATACACCCCATCCCTTTACGGAACCCACCTTGTAACTCATTAATTGCATAACTACTGCATTGTATACGTTCTAATAGAATAGACTCGTACAGTTTTAATAATACAGACGATAATGTAATTGCCCTGTAGTTATGTGGGTTATTAAGGGATTTGTTCCCGCCCTTATGTAAAACTATTATCTCGCCCTTTTTCATTACCACTGGACAATGAGAAAATTCTAGCATAGAACTAAACAATTTCGCACATAACTTATGCATTACAATACCGCCATATTTAAAATTCTCATAAAAGCAACCATCTGGCCCACATGCTTTATTTTTCTTTGCTTTTTCACACACTCTTTTCACCTCGCCTAGTGATACACATGTTTTACTTTTATCCACTTTATCTAATGAAATTCGCCTATTAATAGATTCCAGTTCTGTAATAACTTGTGCACGGTTTGGTTCATCAAAAGTCTCAGAACATGACGGCAAATATAGATTATTGAAGAATAAAGACCACTGTTCGTTAATTAGTCGTGGATCTCTATATACTGTACCGTTAAATATCATTTCGCTGCCTACAGCGGTTTTAGAACGCTTACGCCGCCGGTTTACACAATTCCAAAATAATTTTGTATCTAATTCAGCATTCTTGTCAATTTCTTCATGGAGCTTTTGCAAATAAGAAGAAGCTTTTTGACGATGAATTTTACGAAAAATACGTTTTGCATTTTTATATTCGGAGTGTGAATTGTTTACCCCGCCTCTAGGTTGTCCGTCCAGTATCCAGTTTCTACGCTTTTGTTTTGAATTTTGACATGCAGCTTTTAATTCATCGTCCCAGTATGGTTTTACGAAATGTTTAAATTTTGATTTTGGAAAACAGCTTTCATTGGCTTTGTTAATCACGTGTGTGATAGACTTATAAAGACTGTCAATTTGACCAGGCTCGGTTATCTCCCTTTGCCCTAAATCACTAAGTTCATTGCTGCACTCAATAAAAGACTGGTACTGACAGATATGATCCTGTGTTACTTTCGACCACCGTATATTGTTAAATGTTTCGTTAACATTATAACTGTAATGTGCTTCAGGAAAAGACAGTGAACATAATACTGGACGATGGCTTGAAAACATTAAAGCGTCATCGTCAGGTATATAACAATTTTTCAGAAGATCTATTTTCTCCGAGTTTACAAGTACATGGTCTATAGTCGACGTAACACCACCGTTATAGTTCACATTAGTGAACAAGGGTTCCATACATTGGTTATGAGTGTTAACAGATAAAAGATTATTTCGTGTAAGCATATCGGTAAAATACGAATTACGACTACAGGCTGAGTTGATTTCTGCATTGATGTCACCCATAACAATCACTAACCCCTTTTCGCTATAGGCTAAAAATAGATTTTCTATTTTATCAATGTATTCTTTATAACGATTCATGCGAATACCAGCACATGGTACATAGAGCTGAAAGATAAATACCAGCATATCAGGTTTAATTGTCAACTGAATACCTATTATTCTATCATCATCAACATGAAGAGGGGTAACAATGTTATTCAACTTCCGTTTCCACAAAATGCAAACGCCCCCTTTCCCTACTTTTCTGTTACTAGGCAATAACAAGTCAAAATCTGAAACTGAATGACTAATATACATGTTATCTATACTATCTAGAAAATGACTATCTTGTTCATATAGCCAATGTTCGGCGATTCCGCATATATCAACATCATAATCACGAAAAGCCTGGCATAAATAAGTACAACTAGACATAATACCCGTAGAATTCCATGTCATTATATTAAAGTTCATTTAAAAGAGTATTTAAGTATTACTAAAACCAAAAACATCGTAGCCTTGCATAGGTAAGTAACGAATGCAAGAAGTTTCGTTGTCAACCACGACTTCAAAGTACATGAACAGTAAAGCCTTTGCTCAGCGGCCCCCCTTGGACAAGATAGAATTGATACTCTCACAGACAATTCATCGCTCAACGCAAGACAAAAGAAAAACAGAAAGCTCACATAGAAGCCAGCCGCATCACTTCCGCCATGCACCAAACAACAACCCGCATGTAAGACAAAAATTTCAACATCCACATAGCGTCCGCACAACAAACACTCTAGTGTATACATGTACCTCTTTGTTACAGTTACAAGCTGCCAAAGCGCTACGAGCGTAGAACACTCGTCGATCGATTTGTCAACTATACCTGTGAATAAAAAGTAGAATCGTGTTACCTTTACTAACATTGGGTTTTGTTTAATTTTACAGTTAGAATAATAATAAATAAATGTAGCAATGTGCAAGCTAAAGGTGCCGCACGTTTTAGCTGCACTGTAACTAACACTGACCACGTGACAAGTGCACGCGTATATTGTCCGATCTAACACAGTATTTACAAGAACATGGCCGATAAGTTTGTCTTTTTGATTGTACACTAACATTAAATAACGCTTGCAGTTAACAAAGCAAATGAGTAGACTTTCACTAGTTACTTAGTCTAGTCTACGTCAGAAGACAGTACATCATATATATTGTAGCTACCAGTCCAATCTGTGTGATTGTCTTCCCTGTGCGCCCAACGCTCTTGATTGTCATTTCTCTCATAACCGTTATAATTGTCACTATGCATTGAACGCTTTTTATGCTGGTTATGCGTTACCCAAGGTCTACACGTTATGCCTTCTGGCCAGAAATACGGCATTTCAAGATAATTGCAAGCAGGATTATCGTGCACATTCAGCCTAATAGTAGCGCTGTTATACTTTTTGTTACGAAATATTGTAACATTCGTCACTTTTGGCCCCCCTTCCGAAACATACGTTCTGATGTCATTTTCAGAAATTGAGGGCAAAAAGCCACCAACATAAAAACGTTTCGTTTTCTTACGCTTAACATGTGCACTGAGGAAAGATTCATAACAGTCGTTGCGTGCAGAGCTTGAGTTACGCGACACATAAACTGAAATGGGCTGCTGATCATGGTCTCGCTTGCCTTGCCCCTTATCATTTGTGCGAAATGACTTTTCATTCGACGCCTGTTTAGATTTAAAAGGGCGTTTGTTGTTAGTCAGTAGTGCGTCTTTGTACGATAAAGTATCTGCAGCTTTAGCAGACTCTGTCTGACCTTTAGTCTTTTCCTTAACTGGACGATTATGGACGACTGTAGGTATAACTACATTACCATAACTGCCGTCTTCCTCGTTTTGACACTGAGGTGCATTTGCCCTTACATTTTTACCACTAGGCACAGGAAGTAGTGGAGAAGGCTTGTTTTTGGCGTTTGAGCCTGTCGCCGTGCGCGACGGAGAACGCATTATGGTTTCGCCGTCATGCGAGGTGACAGGTTGACACTGGGCCGCATCTGTACTATCCTTATTACCACTAGGCACAGGAAGCGGGGATGAAGGCCTGCTTCTATCGATTGAGCCTGTCGCCCTGCGCGGCGGAGAACGCATTAAGTTTTCATCGTCATGCGAGGTGACAGGTTCGATACTCTGTGCGGAATTGGCTTCACAAGACTCAGTCATAATCGACTGTACATTAGTTGGTGAATGGGTGTTAACACTATCAGGGGTATCAATAATAACACAATCTGTATCACTCACATTCACAGTTGCAGATTTGAAACCCGAAGGGTTATCACTACAGTCAGGCCTGTACCTGACATACTTACACAGACTGTCGATATCTGTTTGCAGACTGGACACAATATTAGAAACATACGCTAACTGCGTTTTTGTGTCTGTGATTTTACAGTTAAGCTCGTTGGTCACACTTACTGGGTATGATTTTATACAATCTGTAAGACAGCCTAGTCCCGAGATCACATCTTCAAACAAACTTTTTAAGTCAGACGTGTTTTTAGCGGCACAATTTTTCAGAGAAATAATTTCTTGAGAGCGAGCTGTCTCGATGGCAATTTGCCTTTGTTTGGTTAGAAGGACATCTGCTTCCAAATTGCTGATTTTGTCACTCAAAAGTTTGTATTGTGCGTCACATGAGCAAGAGCTGCGCGTCCTGTTTGGTGTCGATGCCAAGCTTTGCGAGCTCATGGATTTGGCACGTCCCTTGAGGTTCGAAAAGTTCAGCAAATCTTTTATCTCAGAAAAATCTTCCCCCTCCATTACAGAGAGCAACACATGTATATCTCTGGCTAACTTAGAGGCAAGTCTTTCTCCATTACGTGTGCGAACCCGACGCTTTAACGTACAATTTAAGCCGAACGGAAAATCGTCGTTCGCTTTCAGCGAATCGAAAAGAAGACATCTTACCCTTTCAAGATCAACCTCGTCCGTATGATAGTCAGAAAGTAACTGATTGATGCATAAGTCTGTAGGTACACGACGAAATAGATTGATAAGTCGGTTAACCTCTTGCAGATCCGATTCGTCGTTCATATATGTTAAGGGGTCGCAGTTCGACTCTTGACTGATGAGCGCTTCCATAGATAGCGTATTGTTTGGTTGTGGTTGGCCTGGTTGCAGGTCCGGATCTTCACCACAATACACATCACTAGCCTCAGAGCGTTGTGCATGTTCATGCACCTGGGTAGCACGAGCCGGGGTAAAAGGCACCTTGACCTCTGTGTTATCGTCCATCATGACGGGCTCTAGCTCGTGCAATTTGACTTGGGCAAATACCTCGTTCGCCATAATACCTTGATACCGTTATGTTTACAGTTTACACATATGTTGAGATATGTTCATAGATGACCGTTGTTACACAATAGCTGATTTATCCAAGTAACTGAATAACTATGAAATGTATATCGTTATTTGCATGTATACGCAACTTTAAATGTAAATCAAATGCAAAATATGCGTGTATATAGCACAAGCAATCAATACAAAATGTTCCAAATTGTCACTGAGGTAATGTGTGTTCAATATAAAGTTATATTTAATTACTTACAACTCGCTGTTAACTTGCAGCAGATATCACACTTCGAAACACTTTATAGAAAACCCGAGACCCGGGGAGCGGGAAACGGCACAAAGAAGAAGTCAAACATCGACAAATATTGAGTAATTAAACTCGCTTAATGTCCAAAGAACACACATATCAATGTATCACACATAAATGTCCAGGTTTATGCATAAATACAGTTCTATTCATGCACGTATATCACAAAAATCCAGTTTAAATCTTCCATTTCATCCTTAGGAAAAATAAACGTCCGCCATTCTCGCGCATGACGTATGAATGAGCGTAGTGCGATTGAATGTATCTGGTAAAGAATCAAATCAAATAATCCGAATCTTACTTTGAATGGAATAAATACGAAAGACTCAAGCAGGAAACGCAACACAAACAATACACCCACCTCTCAGGCAGAACACACACACAGTCATAGCATAACAAACACACACACACACGCACAATCCCATTCCTTCATCTACACACTAAATAGAAAACAACACGCAAGACAAACATAAAGCAAAGTGAACATCGGAGCCCGCCTTGGTACGGTCAGCAGTAATCAATAATTAATTATAAATTAATCATTAACTACCACTGGGGGGTTAAACCTGGGTTTAGGGGCGCCCAACCTCACACTTATCTCCTATATTCACCTATAAAGACGAACAGTGTACATAAAATATAAACACTGTTCCACAACCTCACAATCAAAAAGACCGCCAGCACAGTAAGTAAATATATGTAAAACATTTAACAAAAAATCTATGACAAGATCATTAGTAACATGGGAAAGAATTAAACATTCAAGCCCGTGTTAAAAATAATCCACTATGGCAACGGTCAAATTGTACTCAAGCGACTAGTCAGTAGTTACGAGTAACTGTAAGACATGGAAGGGTCCAGTGTACGACAGAGAGGGAGAGAAAAAACAAAGCACGAAAATCTGACATAACTCTCCCGGTTAAGGACGGCTTTAGAGATACATCATCATGTAGTGCTAAGCCCTGTCTGTCGTCGCACAACCAAAGAGGAAAGCATAGTTATCAATTGTAGATTGATCGATAACCAAACGTGAAGTGCGCAGCAATATAGTTCGATCATAATCTTTTTTGAGGAAAAATCTAATACGTTTCACAAATAGGTTTTGAAGATGTATATGTCCAAGAATTTTACGAATCTTACGAACCCTATCTTGATTGCATCAACACGTATGTACACGACGTTCCTTTTTCGAACCGAGTTTGACTTAACTGTCGTCGAGGCTGTTTGAATATGACCTATTCAGGAATATTCAGGAAGCCATAGTCAATATTAACCCTTCTAATGTCGTGCTATTGTCTGCTTCATAAAATGTCGTCTGCAATATCTGTCAAATCAGGATATGTGAATTTTATATAGCCAAATCCTTCAGACGAGTGAAAACATTTTTGATTCAGATTAGACGGAGCTTTATGCGAAGCCTAATATGTGTCCAAATTGTTTACGAACTATCAGTCCATTATTACTCGATTAAATGTTTTGTAAGGCACCATTAGTGATATATTTGTAGGAGTGGTGACATACTTTTTAAATCACAATTAGCAAGTTCAGCTATTTATAACGAAACCCTTTAGTGTCCTGTTTTACTGCAGACAACATCGTTTATTTTAAAAACCATACTTAAGGATAATGGATTGCAACTTCTCCGTGACAATTAAAATGATTATATTTATATATAAAGTGTATTTTTGGTACATGCATTTCTCTATCATGTATAATGCTTTTCTGAATTATCAAAAACATAGGAATCAGTCGCTGCGTTGCAAAACTGCGATCAACTCGGCTTTTGTACATGCCCCAAAATGCTCGATGTTGAAAAGTTTGATTTTTATACTCCGATAATTAAACTTGCACCGAACTAACAGTCTGGATAACAATTGTTCGCAATTCCCAGTATATCGGTTATTTGAAGCCAGGATTAAAAGTTCCAGTGCAGACATGTACATTGCTACAATTTTCGATCTTACACTGTTCAACAAATTTATAAATGCTTGTTTTTCGTAGAAATAAATATACTCAATTATTACCACTGACTAGTAGTTCGACACTTATAACGACCAGTTCCGTTATTCGCGTGTTGAATTATATAAACCAACACAGCTACATATGTATCTGTATGCACTGCATAACAGCATCAGTCAACCGGTAAAAAAGATGTTATTGTGGTTTGTACCTGACCAGTTGGCATGCGTGAGTGACTTTCTTCACAACCATCAACTAGAAAAATACATAAATTAAAAATTAATTAAGTTCAATTTAACAGCTTTTCACAAAAATGTCATTGTCTTTTTTTGCATAGTTTCGTAGACGATTGGTTTCCTTGCAACGAGGAAAGTTTAACGTATTTTCCATCGTAAATACAGTTGACACCCCCTCTCGATGATTCAAACATGCTTTAGTTCGAACATACTCATATTTCAAAGTACATGTATAAACGTTGCTGAGCCACGTTTTAACGTTGAGATGCAGGTATAGTCGACGGGAGCGCTATCGCGTAATCGCAGTTAAACAAAACAAAACTGGTAATGTCGATACAAAACGAGTTCGAAGTATCGCGTTTCGACTGTACTATGATATAAATCATCTTTTTGTGTTCAGTTATCGTTATCTATATCATACAAGAAGCGGGTTTGTCTGATATTGCGCGGTTGTTTGTCTACCAGTATTGTGATTTCTAAGGAACTCAATCACTACAAATACCATTACTCGAATGAAAATGCAGGGCTGTCATAAGTTGGCATGAACAATCCAAAGATTTTACCACATAGCCTGTTTCTAGTTTTGTTGACATGTGACTACTTAAAGAAGGCTGAAAGTAAAGCAGAATGCGCCTTAAGCTACAATGTGTCATAAAATCCGAAGATTTAAGAAAAATCCGGAGAAATAGCAGCCCTGAAAATGTCTCTATCAATGATTTCACATTTACATGACGTCTAGTCAGTTTAACATTTATGTTTATGTCACAATGCCCTTTGTGGAATTTACGACTGAGCTATAGAAATTGTCAACCCTTACCATGCTAACCATCCTGAGTTAGATAATATTAACAAACAGTTTGGATCTGTTCAACATACTAAGTATACCTGCGTTTGATCAATACCCAGTATGTTAGAAAGTTGTATTAAGGTACTTCGCATATGCGCGTAGTTTCCATACGATTGTTATGAAACTTTTCATGAAGAATGATAATAGCCTAAGAAACAATGTGTGTAAATATAGGCAAAAGTTATCGTGTGGTGTGTGTTTAAGGTCTTTTTTCTGACAAAAACCTAGAATTTTGATGATTTTATTTTTCTTAAAAATGAATAAAGCTAATGACTATAATTCTCACCCAATAAGTAGTCCACAACATTCATTACAAGAAAAGCTAAAAACATTTTGAATAAAGGTGTTCAGAAAGATGTTATCAGCTATTTAAATTTTGCAAAATGCTAAAAAATAGAATTACAAAAAACTGACTCATTCAATGTATATTTGTTTTCATTTTATTCAAATATATGGTTGATGAACTAGTCAGTCTGAAAAAATTAGAAAATATTACAGTCAGGATTTGTTGTAATAACATATTTTCTTATTAAAATGTGGGATAATTGTTGTTTAGATACAGTTACCTACCTTAGAATTAAAACTTTGTCATTAAAATGCATTATTATTTATTCATGGACTTGCATACAAGGTTAACTATATTGTTTTAATATAATTATAATGGGCAATATCGATCTTGAAAAGGTTAACGTATTGATAAGCTTCAATGTGTGGCTTTATAGTTCGATCAAATCGTTTACATGTATACCGATTTAATTGACTTGTAAGTCATTAAACTAAAACGTACAGGTCAGTGGACATATACTTGGACCGTAAACATCACTAGTTCTAATCAACGAAGACTAAATATAACATGTCTCTTGATTACTGCGTTATGGATTGACAAGTCAATAAATCGGACATGAAAAAAAAATTAGGATCGGATGGGTCTCGAACCTATAACCTTTTGATTGCTAGTCAACCACTATACTAACTGCGCTATGAAAGATTATACTAATTCGTATCAACATTTCCTTTATATAAATTTTCTAGTATAAACACGTACGAAAACAGTGTGTGTCGTCAAGACGCATATCCGCTCGCCCGCAAGACCGACTTCCGGTAGCCAAAGGCCTTAAGTTAGTCTTAATGTAAAAAGGACTACAATTTGTACATACATTTAAGTTATTTGGAAGATAGTGTTTTCAAGTTGTTGTTAATATACCATGATACGTCTTAGCAGCAACAGTCATAGTGTCTCCTTATTCAACAGGAAAGTCTTTCCTCGACAATGAGCTTGTCATGGCTGTATTGTGTTCAGTCTATGTGATACTATTTAGACTCTTATGCAGACTGTCGTTTGAGATATTACTTCATTAAATGGGATAAGAAAAGAGCTACTATAGAAATGTTATGAATGGTGAATTAAGTAATTCTTATAGACGAGTATTCTTAGACGACGTCCAATGATCGACTATATTTATTGCATGACCACCTAACCTCCGCAGACACTTGTTGTTGTTTTTCCAATTATTAACGCTGATGATTATCTTAGCGCTTTGTATGCTAGTCGCGACATTATTTTACTTTTCAAACAGTTTGGAGCCACAAAAGAACCGCGGCGTCTGATCAGATTCGAACTGTTTGAACCTCCTGTTAATAATTCTTGGGCGACATTTACTTTACCATAATGTATTGGAAACAACGGCAGATGCCAAGTATGAAGCAGTCGATTCTGCAGCAGGCCAATAGTTCATTCTCATATGAACAATACATGCGTTTTGCTACAGACATTGGCATCCTATGCAAAACATTATGAGTCTAATACTTTGTCCTTCAGGTAAAGATAAACAATTTCTGATATAAACTGCTAGTGTCCTCGGGGTCTACACTGTTTGCTAATGTATATTTTAGTCGACAATTGACAAAATGGTTAAACACAGGGTATATATGTGACCATTTATACACGGCTAATAGCGTACTGCTTGAATAAGTATGTGATTATTTTAGTGAGATATACAAGAAAGTTAAGAACCATGCATTGACTTAATAGTTTTTGCACAGATAAAGTATACTGACACGTAAAAGAAACTGTGCACTTGATTAGGAATTAAAATTTCCATCTTTTTTTTAAGGAAATATAGGCAAATGTGAAATCAAAATGTTTGTAAATATTTCTTTTACACGATGCTTTATTTTTTAATCGAATTCGGATATTTATAATTTTTTAATGCACTGTTAACGCTTGAATGATGTACAGGTTAAAAGTAAACGTTGCAAATCGGTATTGATTCCTAAACTTTTGAAAATGAAAATGGATTTAAATCGGTATGTGTAATTTCCACATTTTATACTGACCAATGCAACAATTCTCGAACGCATTTACCTGACGTAACGTCTTGTGACATTAATTCGTCAACGTCATGTATATTCCCTGACGTGCTGGCTTGCTGGATCCTGACTGATCTCTAACGCTTCCATTTTGACCATTACGATGTCGAAGGGTCATGATGGTATTTCGGTGGCAATTAAACTACCCAGTGACGTCAGAGACGCTGACGTCGGATGAAAGTTGCTGAAGTGTCTGAATTCGTTCGTTTTCTTGAAGCCGTGGAAGCTTGTTAACGTGTTTAATTCAAATGTACTGTGATTTTATTATTGCATTATCAGTAAAGATACCAGTCAGTGAAAATATGTACCTGTAAACATGTTGCACATGCAGCACGTGCATACTATTGCATAATAGCCGTTGGTACGTTTGAATGACATCCAGGTGGTTTAATATTGGGTAAATAAGTGCAATGTGTGTAGAATCATCTTATCACTCATTATGCTAACATTTATAATTCTAAACTTAGTAACGAAAAAGTTACACTCAATATAAAAGTGTACAGTTTCTTTTTCGTTTCAGTATAGCTTCTTACCCATTCATTGTGTATTAGATACAGTGAAGAAACGATATCCACGCATTCACGCTGAAACAATTATGTCAATTGTTAACACGATTAAGTAAGATCAGATGAAGGGTATCACGGCGGCATCTGGTCAGGCTCCAAACGTTAGGCAACTCATACAGAAGTAGAATATTGAAAAAAAGAATTTTCTACATTTTATTGCAAATCGAGTGCGTTTCGCTTGCATTTGAGCGAAAGAGAATGACGTCTGTATCGTCTGCAGAGACTCGACTGTATGTGCATGTTCGATTTGAAAACATTATATGTTATCATTAATGCATAACGATTAAAAGATTAGACATTAAAAAACAAGTTATGACTAAACACAGAAGCTACATTTACGCTCTGATTCATCAGGAATACATTGACAATGTTGACCGAGCAACACTATTGATACGTATGTGCACACGGTACATGCAGTGGAGAAAAAGTTATTAATTACAAATAAAGGTGGATGTGCAACCTTGTCAATTGCTAAAAGGTTGTGCCGTGTTTCTCCGTTGTTTTGATTTTGATAAAAAGAGACGACAAACCTTGTAACGAAAGAGTAAACCGTATGCATACGTCAAGAACCATTAGCACGATAAACACAACATGTATGCATCATTAATGTTGCTGTTGCAGTACACTTTTGATAGTACTGTCCATAAGGTTTGACCTGGCAGTTTATGAATATTCCGTCTTTTTCCATAGCTATTTTCAGCTTCCGAAAACAGCTACAGTGTTAAGTGTACGAGCGGTTCGACGAAGATTCGTATATTGGATGATATTATCTGTTAAATTTAATTAAAGTCGGTATTGGTTCAGTAGTTATGTAGCTGCGCAACCACTGTAAGGGCAGTGGGTTCAGTCCCGGATAGAGTTTAAATTGTATCGTTTCTTGATTTTGTTTTATCTTTTTTGCAGGTAGACGCATATAAACCATGACGTTCATTTATATAAAGTACAGTACAGAGGAACGTGTCAAAGGAAAGGTTGGATAGAAAAGTTGTTCAAAAGAAAATTTTAGCAACACCACGTTATGCAAAACCTCTCAGAAAGCATGAGTGTTATATGTATTTTTTGAAAGACATTATAAATTAATAAAATAAATAATAAATATACAAAGAAATAATCGACAAAAGAATGGACGATTTATAAAACAGTGCCGAGAATCGAACCCACGACCTTTGCAGTACGAGTTAATTACACTATCCATTGAGTTATTGGAACACATTTGTTATTGACGTTCGGCTGAAGTATAGTTCGTGATTATTTTATGGATCTATAAATAAAGTATACGAAAACTTCCGATGACACCAACGAAAGTTGACAGAAAGTAATGACTGCCAGGTGAAACATTATGTATAATACTGATATATTGATAAATTGGAGAAGACGTTGTTCCTTCCTTCACACGCAAAGAGGTTTGTCCCAGTAAATTGTTGACTGAGCCAACTGTAGAAAAGGTGATTAGCGTATAAGCTTGCAATTTTCACTCATATCATATACATGTTTTTTTAGTGTACATGCACAATTTCGTCAAAATAGGTATAAGTTCAACATCTCTGTACGATGTGTACGCAACACAAAATACAGGGTATGGATACGCGGCGCACGCTGGAGACCTTTACGACGTATATTCGTTCAAGTTGGAAGGTCATGCACAGAAACGTTTAATGCTTTTCAAAGTACTCCCCGTTTCCAGTAATACAATTGGGATGCCGCTTTACCCACTTCTTGTTCAGGTTGCCTACTAACCACTGGGCAGTTGATGTACTTATTCAAGTACACTCGGCAACATTTTTGAATGTCTTACGCCTGTCTCCTTCAATGATGCCTTTAGCAGCCTTAATGTTACCTACGTCTTTATAGGGTTTACTTCTAATATTTACATAAGTTTTTCATAAATGTGACTGTTGGCGTCGGGCCGTTCTACACGCTTTCTCTTCGTCCAACGTCGTTATTGTAACACACAAGAAATCATAATAAATGACATTCAAAAAAGTTTGATTCTCATATAAATAACGTCTAATGTTCGAAATCTTCTGTGATTGCGTCAACATGATGTCAAGTTAAGCAGACGATAATTTGTCGCGCTTAATGTTAGTGAAACTTGAAAATATACTAATTGAACGTTCAGCGGTTTGCTATGCACTATCTGAGCTGCGGCGGTTACAGCTACCATGGCTATATTAATCACGCATACCAATCGCACTTTTTACCTGATTTTGATTTTATTCACCCAATTTAACCCATTTGTGCCCACGATCCCATATATGGGACGTAGGAAAACCGTGTAGACTCTGATCAGACGCCGCATTATGCGGCGTCTGATCAGAGTCTTCACTTTTTGCTGATAGGAATTTCAACATAAACAATATGACAATGAAAATTTTGACCAGGCATTCCTTTGATAAAAATGGACCAATCCAATAGATAAACATTGAAGAATCCACTGGGTAAAAATGGGTTAATACGTGTAGGAATGAATGACTGCATGTATTGGAAGAATATAATGCTGATTGAACGTCAGATAAATGAACTATAAGCAAAGTCCATGATTTACTGTGACAACTTAAGTAGAATAAAGAAATGTCCTGTTTTGAAACTTATAAATATCTTGTTGAACATGAGTGACAGTGTCGAGCCTCATCAGATGCCGAGTAACCCGCTTCTGATTCGGTTCTGAACTATTTGGAATGAAAATGATTTTATTGGCATAAACGCGTTAAACGAAGGAGAATAACGTTTTTAGCAAAGTATGCCCTCGGAATGAAAGTGGAGGGGTTTACTTATTGATTATTTCTGTCTGGCATCGTTGGAAGAGATGGTACTGACAGTTATTTCGTGCTACACTGTCGTCTGTGCTAAATAATGGTATGTGTGAAAAATCAAAATAAGTTTTTGTATGTTTTAAAACTGTAGACAGGTTCAATATTAGTGCCAACCGGTTTGGATTCAGTTACAAAAGCTGCGTTGCACGGCGTTTGTTCCTGGTCTTAACTTGTCCGATCGTAACTATTCGCAAGTGTCGACCATGTCCCATTGGTGTCAACCTGGTTAATCTTACTATTTAACCTTTTCACTGCCGAGATCGTCAAAGGCGACTTTGCAAACCGTTTGGATCCTGACAAGACGCTACGTAACGCGGTGTCTGATCATAATCAAAATTGTTTGACACTCGTATCGACATCATCACAAAAGCTGACTTTAAAAAAATACAGACGACTGTACAAATACAAACGATACATTTTTGACGATAGAAGGGTTAAGGCAGACGATAAAACTCGGCAGCGAAATAGTTAAGAACCAAAACAAGGAGACTGATTTATATAAGTTTGGAACCAAGTCTTGATTTCTCATCCTAGTATCTGTATGTAAAAATGTACGTAATACATTTATCACCTCGGACAGTATTGTCTTTTAAATAAGATACTATTTTAACTAATGTACATGTGTCTGGTTAAAATACGTATAATGGGTAGCATATTATGTGCGTTTGAACGATCACTATCTAGAATATAAAGGAACTTCATATAGTATAGATACATTGCCGAAACAATAGACGCGTTTACGTTAACACGATCAGTTCCAGTGCAAACAGTTTGACGCAAGATCAGACGCCGAATAACCCATATTTTATATTTTATTGCACTATGTTTGTGTTTAGTTTGCGTTTTTAAACGAATAATGTTTTCTTCGCTGTACAGATGATAGGATTCAAACTGTTTGTAACCATTCATACATGCCCATAAGACGATTGTAATGCAGGGTAAGGGCTAACACGGCGCCTGCTTAATGTTGGAGAAATAACCGCAAAATAATTTATTTATTTTAAGATAAAACTGCTTGAAAGCTATTCTTAGATACTGTCTAGGCTAATTTCGGAACACATCAGTATAGGCTTTTTATTGCACTGATATATACGTTTTTATTATTTATAGTTTATTTAAGTTATGCTCTGTGTCTGACAGGTTTTAACTTAATGCAAGTTGAATGTTAAGCAGAAAGCTAGAAACTCAGCTCTCTGCTTTACTGTCATATTTAAAGCAGAAACACGTCCTCATCGTCATTATTAGTGGTTATATTGGTTGGTCGTATTTGTGAACGTTTACTGTTAACCATAAAATGGGTTTAAAACAGCATTCCGTAGCTTTACGAGCCGTGAACAGTCACTCTTATATTCACCTGACACTAAAAGATAGACAAATAATGGTATAGTCTTTAACAAAATAGTGATTCCTCAAAGCAAATTTAATACGGTATTAAAACGTTCGTTCTATTTGTCATTATACAGCAAAATCTCTCTATTACGAAAAGTCAAAAGAAAGCTATTTGATTTCATAAAATACTGGTGATAGTTTAAAGCAATGTGAATGTAAAACAGAAAGCTCCTAAAAGATAGGTTTTAATATATCTATACTAAATAAAATCGCCTTTCTTTAGACAGTTGTATGCTACCTCGATGAGTAGCGTCAGCCTCAATAGCAGCCTCCCCTAAGCAGCAGAACAACTGCATTGTGACTGAAAGGCAATTAAACACAGTTCTAATTTTAGTTATTGTAGCATTTAGCATCCCTTGACCGACTGGAGGTAAAACAGCGTTAAGACTATACTTTAGTGGAACGCCGTTATTATATCCTGTATTACATGTACACACAATGAAAGCAAATCTAGTCGGAGCCTGGGGAAAGACTTGGCTACCCGGCGTCTGATCTGACTCATAGCTGATTACGGTAAAAATAATTGTTGTAGCATAAACGTGTTTATTTGAAAAGAATAACCTCTTTTAGACTGTGTATCTAGTGGTAATTCGCCACTTTATGTGCAAACCCTTTGCATGTCCTACCGATCGCTGCAAGGCTACTGGCTGAATTATAGTTTCATATAAGCATTCAAACTGGTTTTGAATTATACTTTGAGAGATTGCTTTGAAAGACATAATATTTTAGCATCGTTTAGCTATACCCCTAATTTCATAGCTGTTTCCAAATAGTGTGCATCCTTTTCAGACGTCGTCATCTGATCAAGGCCCAACCTAGTTGACACTAAGTTAAATATTTCTAAAGTCAGAATGCCTAGCATTTAAAGTTTGAGAAATAG
Source organism: Gari tellinella (assembly GCA_922989275.2). NCBI lineage: Eukaryota > Metazoa > Mollusca > Bivalvia > Cardiida > Psammobiidae > Gari > Gari tellinella. The sequence goes on from OV277866.1 coordinate 70,877,727, forward strand.
AAGCAGATAACAATTGTTTGAAATTGATGACATCATGACAGTGATGTGATTAATTTTTTCCCTTTCCTCATGACATGTATTTTATATTTCTACTATTTCCTGGTAAATCACCATATGAAAATTTCCCTGTATCCTGACTGGTAGATGATTAAAGCAGTATACTTGTCCTTTACAAACGGGGTTCTTTACAAACCTGTGTACTAAGAATACAGACGTATTTTAGTGGACACACCAACATGTACCCCAATCATATGGTAGCAACTGTATGAGAGAGCAAAGGGGCAATTTTTGCAAGCGATCTGGTATTATGTATTGTGCTTTATACTACGGAATGCTAAATCACTGCAATCTCACATGTTTCGTACTTTTCTCTTACTTAGTAATCATATTTTCTGGCTAGTGCTATTGAGTATTTATTGTTAGCCATGTTAACGATATGTTATAGGACTACGAACTTTGCATATGTTTGATGCCAATGAACGTTGACTTGAATTTTGATTGGAAAAGAATACCTCCAAGAACTTACAAAACAGTGTTAAAACTTAAAAACTAAATCGGCTTGACTAAGGTAGCCATATTTATGTTTTCTTTTCTGTAAATAACAAATGTAATGACGTACTCCTTATATTTACGCCATTTTTCTTCTAAACCCCTACACGCAAATCCCATGACAAACACATATATTTATAAGTACAATACAAACACGAAATAATGAAGTAGAGTCGCACACGTGAAGCTAGATACAGCATTTATTTAATACTTTAAACTTTTTGTCTGTCGATTGCGTATTTGGAAACAGTTTGCTATATATCAGAGATAGAGTACGTTGGTGACTGATACGATTCCGGGCGGCTGATTAGAGCGTATGTACAGTGGAGAATATGTTATTATTTCCCAATAAACGCATTTACGCTAAAACTATTATTTGCAGTGCAACCAGTTTGGAGCCAGATCAGACGCCGGGTAACCCGGCGTCTGATCAGGCTCCAAACTGTTTGACTTTTTTGTGATCAAACATGATCAATTTACGATAAGGAAAAAACTCAATAGGCTTACATTTTGCAGAAACGTGTCTGTATAAAGGTATCGAAAATATAATGCAACGTAATGTGTGTCAATTACATTTTTTGAAGGTGTTGACGATTCATTTCACCATCAGTGACAAATAGTTTGGAGCCTGACCAGACGCCGGTTAAGCACAGACAGGTTTATTGTGAACGAATGGCATTTCAGCTGTAGGACGGGGAATGAATGCAAAACATTCCAACACACACGAAGAATTTCACTAGTTATCTAAATGCTAATATAGACAAATTGCATAATTTCTCTAACGTTCCTAATTGTTCCGTTTCTTAATTTAGTGTCGATGTCAAGAGATCCATTTGCGCCAAATAAATATGCATCAGGCGTGAGATTTGCTATTAGAAGTTTCAATTCCGTTTGCAAAGACATTTGCATACATCTAATCGTCTGAATTACACAGCCTTAACTATTTGACGTATCTTTATAAAAAGTTAACCGCTAACACTAACATTTGCAAAAAGTTTGGATCCTGATCAGACGTCGCGTAACGCAGCGTCTGATCAGGACTAAAAATGTATGACACATATATCAATGTTCCCAAAGGATAGAATTGTAAATTTTGTCAATAAAAGATGACTATGATTTAACCCCCTCACTGCCTTACCCCGAATATAATCGATATTTGCAAACAGTTTGGATCCTGATCAGACGCCGCGTTACGCGGCGTCTGATCAGGACCCAAGTTGTTTGACATTCAACTTTATATTTCTAAATTCAAAATACCTAAACTTTAAATTTGAAAAAAGCAGACGACAAATGTTTGCTGATGACGTCATGGCAGTGAAGGGGTTAAGCAGACGATATGTATATGACGTAATGGACGGGTTATTACAGTATATTGCAGTAAAAGGGCTAACTACTATGTATTTAATTGACACAGTTTTAAGTCTAATTTCAGTCGTAGGTCACTATGCCGAATTCATCAATTACAAGCACTGCACATAACATCTTTATATATTCTCACTCCCCATGTAACGTCCTTTATTTCACTTCACTTCACTTGCCCCATAGCCTGGGTCCAAGGTAATAAAGCGATTTGAGCAGAGTCTGAGTGTATTCTCAATCATTTGATTTGTCAGATTTGAACCTAGACTCAAATCTGACCAATCAAATGCATGAGAACGACTTTAGACTCAACTGGAAAGCTTTATAACCTTGGACCCTGGTCGGTCGTAGGGGCATCTTACTTGCAATCGTATATATAACTGACTTCATGACAATCTCTGAGTTGGTGTTAAACTCAAGCCTGTCCAATCTTTGACATTGTCATCGAATCTCTTATTTAGTCGTCCATGCCTTTTTTGTCCTTTTGATTGTTGCCTGGGCTATTTTCTCGTAGAGGCCTGATAAGCGGTAGACTTGCACATACCAACTAAGCTTCCGTGTTCTTACTGTAGTGAGAAACTTATGGTACGGGTAAATCAGTACTCGAATCTGACTATGGACCTCTCAATTGGTAATGTGGTTTTTGTCAGATATGTTTTGAATCCATTCGTAGAATCGCAGCTCCAGAGATTAGATGTGTGTCGTCAGTTCTGCTGGCAGAGTCCAAGTATCACACACATATAGGAATACTGAGAAAACAAGTGAACGCATAAGTCTCATATTGGTGCAGAGTTAGATGCTCTTGTCCTTAAAAAATGTGTTTCAGCGATGAAAGCACAGCTTCGGTTTGTATAATTCGAGTCAACTTTTCAAACGTTATATAACCGTATGTTAAGAAGTGTGCAAGATGAGTTTCTACGAACCTTCAGTTCCAAACTGGTTCTTGCTAATTAACTACTACAGTGGAGAAAAAGTTATTCTTTCCCAATAAACGCGTTTACGCTAAATCTATTATTTTCAATGCAAACAGTAACCCGGCGTCTGATCTGACTCCAAACTATTTGCCACTCAGATTTACATGAACAGTCTGAATGGAAAAAAATATTGTATTTTTCTACGTCTTATTGCGATGCGTTTGCGTTGAGTTTGCGTCGCGTTTGGGTTTAAACGGGAATAAATAACGTTTTGATTAATCTACTAGTAACACTTTAGCCAATAAGAACAGTTTGGTTATTAATTTTTATCTCGAACTTTCTTAAGTCGAACTTATCCGTAGTTTAAGTTAAAATGAGGCTTAACTACGTTTTAACTTTGGAATATAGATATGTTCGTCTAAAGCGACTTCGAAATATTGACATTCGACATTATTGATAATTAAATACAACTTGACATTAAAGAAGATAACTTTATATTCAAAATTATGTTTGGAGTCACAATAAAGTATTTGTTCAGCATAAGAATGTTACAGTACTTCCTTCCATCAACGGCCTCCGAACAACGACCCCTCCTTACACAAACACTTGACATTGTTTCCCAAACAAAAGAAGTACGTCTAATGCTTTCACTTCTGCAATATCGTCTGTTTAAACTTACGTATTGAACAGTTTGACAGAAGAAACGTTCACACGAGTGATAATCGGTTTAAACCAAGATCAGATGCAGCGTAACGCGGTCACTGATCTGGGTTCAAACTATTTTCAAATGTACTTTTAGGGTATTAGTTTTCCCTCCCTTTAACAACTTCCTACAAAAAACACAATATATGCCCCTTAGGTTTTTTTGTAGAGATGGAGCACTGTACTTTCTTTCACAAAATCAAACGAAAACACGAACATACAATTACATGTCAACGATATAAGACTTATCCTATTTTTTGCATGCGTTGTGTTATTAGGAAACAATTTTGATAGATAAAACCATACGAATGCGTGGAACCCATATATCAGCTTGTCTTATCCAACGCTGTGTTGTCAGAACTGATATGAACTCATATTTATATATGTTTGGACTGACAGTTTGTCTACTTAAAACTGTCTTTAAGTCAAAACAGTCAAGGAAATATCGATAGAAGCCAATGATATGTCATCATGAGTACACTTGTACTAGGAAAACGTGGATACATAATAAATAGCAACTGAAGTACAGTCGAACGACGATATCTCGACTCGCTGAATTCGAACTATCCGAATCGTCGACACATGGATTGCATTATTTCGTGCTCGGTTAAGTCAAACATTCCCGTATTTCAAAGTTACAATGTGGCTAAGACACGTTTTAACTTTTAAATACGGGTATGTTCGACCTAACCGAGTTCGAGATATCGAAGTTCAATTTTAGTTTATACATAACTGTTATAGGTGACATGATAATGGGCGTTTAATTTAGAACATCCTAAAACGAGATGGGCCTAATGGCAGTCAACAGCAGTACTATACGTAGAGCGATCTGCCATTCCAGTCAACGGACGGTCTATACCAAACTATTGACGAGCATAGTTTGGTACAGACAAGTTGTTCCACACATATTATTATTATTTATTATTAAACCAGATTCAAAAAGCGCTCGATTCACACAGGAGACGGGCGTTCTACAGAAATAACTATATTTAAAATAACCAAAATACATCCTATGTACCTGAATTATTTTCAATATAATTACTAAGATTATAAGAATTGTTATTATGAATTTAAAAAAAAATATTTTAAGACGAGGCTTATATTTAAAAGATTAATAGCATACTTAAAAATAGTGATTTAGAAGTCATTCTTGTTCCAAAAACCTTCTACCCCCACCTCATCCGGACCTACTTGATCCATGACTGAATTACAAGCAAAAACTATAAAATAAGCTGCCCTATAATTATAACACAGATCCGCAGCCTGCTGGTCTCACATAGATCAGAGTCGGTATCGCTACTATCAAAATCTAACAGACAGGCACCGGGTCAACGGTACAACTCCAGAACTCCCCTTTTAAAACCATAGCATCTACAGAAAATACAGTCTACAGGTAGCTGTCATTTATCCCCCTTCTCCGGGACTTACATAATGTATGGCTGAATTATACACTTAATTTATATAATATACTGTCCAAGTACAACTCCAGAACTCCAAATTAGACCTACAGCATCTACAAAAAGAGCACAATTTAATGGTAGCAGTCACCTATAACCTACTTTGTCATAATAACAGCTATTGCAGAAGTTTAATTCAGACAGTATTTAAAGGTCGCAACTGCGCTCGCATCTCTGATGTCTGATGATAGAGTGTTTGGGGCTGCATGCATGATATTTCTATCTCCAAACTTCACTAAAAGGCTTCGAAGGACAGGACAACCAGCGATACGGATTTACTCGTAGACCTCTAGTTCTTTACACCTGAAGTATATTGACAGCGCACCGGGAATGATTGCACATGGCTTTGTATGTAGTTCTTTGTTGAATTGGAAAGCCAGTGAAGCTCCATCAAGGCTCGGGTGATGTGATTGTACCAAGGAGTCCTAGTAATGATTCGGGCTGCTGTATTTTGCACATACTGTTTTCGTAGTGTGGTTTTGATTTTTCCATACAGCAGGAAGTCGCAGTAGTCAAATTTCTGTTTTACTAAAAAATGATTGAGGTCTTCGAAGCCTAAGACCTATTTGCCACAACTCTGTGTAGCTAGACTTGTACACAGTAGTGCTGTATGGTTCAAGCGAATCGCTTAATGAAACGCTAGATACCCGTTCAAGATTCTCAGAAAAATCAGGTTTAAAGGTTAGTTTTAAAACAATAACAGTACGGATAGGTAAGAAAAAATATAGCTCTGATACAATTAAAACTAAATGGACACTAACATGGAATCAGAATGAATTTGTGATGCTAGGGGTAGCTTTTCATGTAGATTTAGACAGGATTGTCATTTTGAATTACAAACCAAAAATAACTGAAAGAGAAAACACAATAAGAACATGGAATAGAATAATATTAACACCTATTGGTAAAATAACTGTCATTAAAAGTTTACTAGTCGCAAGGTTAAATGATTTGTTTCTTTCTTTCTTTACCGAAATCCGCGTTACGCGGCGTCTGATCAGGACCCAAGTTGTTTGACATTCAACTTTATATTTCTAAATTCAAAATACCTAAACTTTAAATTTGAAAAAAGCAGACGACAAATGTTTGCTGATGACGTCATGGCAGTGAAGGGGTTAAGCAGACGATATGTATATGACGTAATGGACGGGTTATTACAGTATATTGCAGTAAAAGGGCTAACTACTATGTATTTAATTGACACAGTTTTAAGTCTAATTTCAGTCGTAGGTCACTATGCCGAATTCATCAATTACAAGCACTGCACATAACATCTTTATATATTCTCACTCCCCATGTAACGTCCTTTATTTCACTTCACTTCACTTGCCCCATAGCCTGGGTCCAAGGTAATAAAGCGATTTGAGCAGAGTCTGAGTGTATTCTCAATCATTTGATTTGTCAGATTTGAACCTAGACTCAAATCTGACCAATCAAATGCATGAGAACGACTTTAGACTCAACTGGAAAGCTTTATAACCTTGGACCCTGGTCGGTCGTAGGGGCATCTTACTTGCAATCGTATATATAACTGACTTCATGACAATCTCTGAGTTGGTGTTAAACTCAAGCCTGTCCAATCTTTGACATTGTCATCGAATCTCTTATTTAGTCGTCCATGCCTTTTTTGTCCTTTTGATTGTTGCCTGGGCTATTTTCTCGTAGAGGCCTGATAAGCGGTAGACTTGCACATACCAACTAAGCTTCCGTGTTCTTACTGTAGTGAGAAACTTATGGTACGGGTAAATCAGTACTCGAATCTGACTATGGACCTCTCAATTGGTAATGTGGTTTTTGTCAGATATGTTTTGAATCCATTCGTAGAATCGCAGCTCCAGAGATTAGATGTGTGTCGTCAGTTCTGCTGGCAGAGTCCAAGTATCACACACATATAGGAATACTGAGAAAACAAGTGAACGCATAAGTCTCATATTGGTGCAGAGTTAGATGCTCTTGTCCTTAAAAAATGTGTTTCAGCGATGAAAGCACAGCTTCGGTTTGTATAATTCGAGTCAACTTTTCAAACGTTATATAACCGTATGTTAAGAAGTGTGCAAGATGAGTTTCTACGAACCTTCAGTTCCAAACTGGTTCTTGCTAATTAACTACTACAGTGGAGAAAACGTTATTCTTTCCCAATAAACGCGTTTACGCTAAATCTATTATTTTCAATGCAAACAGTAACCCGGCGTCTGATCTGACTCCAAACTATTTGCCACTCAGATTTACATGAACAGTCTGAATGGAAAAAAATATTGTATTTTTCTACGTCTTATTGCGATGCGTTTGCGTTGAGTTTGCGTCGCGTTTGGGTTTAAACGGGAAAGAATAACGTTTTGATTAATCTACTAGTAACACTTTAGCCAATAAGAACAGTTTGGTTATTAATTTTTATCTCGAACTTTCTTAAGTCGAACTTATCCGTAGTTTAAGTTAAAATGAGGCTTAACTACGTTTTAACTTTGGAATATAGATATGTTCGTCTAAAGCGACTTCGAAATATTGACATTCGACATTATTGATAATTAAATACAACTTGACATTAAAGAAGATAACTTTATATTCAAAATTATGTTTGGAGTCACAATAAAGTATTTGTTCAGCATAAGAATGTTACAGTACTTCCTTCCATCAACGGCCTCCGAACAACGACCCCTCCTTACACAAACACTTGACATTGTTTCCCAAACAAAAGAAGTACGTCTAATGCTTTCACTTCTGCAATATCGTCTGTTTAAACTTACGTATTGAACAGTTTGACAGAAGAAACGTTCACACGAGTGATAATCGGTTTAAACCAAGATCAGATGCAGCGTAACGCGGTCACTGATCTGGGTTCAAACTATTTTCAAATGTACTTTTAGGGTATTAGTTTTCCCTCCCTTTAACAACTTCCTACAAAAAACACAATATATGCCCCTTAGGTTTTTTTGTAGAGATGGAGCACTGTACTTTCTTTCACAAAATCAAACGAAAACACGAACATACAATTACATGTCAACGATATAAGACTTATCCTATTTTTTGCATGCGTTGTGTTATTAGGAAACAATTTTGATAGATAAAACCATACGAATGCGTGGAACCCATATATCAGCTTGTCTTATCCAACGCTGTGTTGTCAGAACTGATATGAACTCATATTTATATATGTTTGGACTGACAGTTTGTCTACTTAAAACTGTCTTTAAGTCAAAACAGTCAAGGAAATATCGATAGAAGCCAATGATATGTCATCATGAGTACACTTGTACTAGGAAAACGTGGATACATAATAAATAGCAACTGAAGTACAGTCGAACGACGATATCTCGACTCGCTGAATTCGAACTATCCGAATCGTCGACACATGGATTGCATTATTTCATGCTCGGTTAAGTCAAACATTCCCGTATTTCAAAGTTACAATGTGGCTAAGACACGTTTTAACTTTTAAATACGGGTATGTTCGACCTAACCGAGTTCGAGATATCGAAGTTCAATTTTAGTTTATACATAACTGTTATAGGTGACATGATAATGGGCGTTTAATTTAGAACATCCTAAAACGAGATGGGCCTAATGGCAGTCAACAGCAGTACTATACGTAGAGCGATCTGCCATTCCAGTCAACGGACGGTCTATACCAAACTATTGACGAGCATAGTTTGGTACAGACAAGTTGTTCCACACATATTATTATTATTTATTATTAAACCAGATTCAAAAAGCGCTCGATTCACACAGGAGACGGGCGTTCTACAGAAATAACTATATTTAAAATAACCAAAATACATCCTATGTACCTGAATTATTTTCAATATAATTACTAAGATTATAAGAATTGTTATTATGAATTTAAAAAAAAATATTTTAAGACGAGGCTTATATTTAAAAGATTAATAGCATACTTAAAAATAGTGATTTAGAAGTCATTCTTGTTCCAAAAACCTTCTACCCCCACCTCATCCGGACCTACTTGATCCATGACTGAATTACAAGCAAAAACTATAAAATAAGCTGCCCTATAATTATAACACAGATCCGCAGCCTGCTGGTCTCACATAGATCAGAGTCGGTATCGCTACTATCAAAATCTAACAGACAGGCACCGGGTCAACGGTACAACTCCAGAACTCCCCTTTTAAAACCATAGCATCTACAGAAAATACAGTCTACAGGTAGCTGTCATTTATCCCCCTTCTCCGGGACTTACATAATGTATGGCTGAATTATACACTTAATTTATATAATATACTGTCCAAGTACAACTCCAGAACTCCAAATTAGACCTACAGCATCTACAAAAAGAGCACAATTTAATGGTAGCAGTCACCTATAACCTACTTTGTCATAATAACAGCTATTGCAGAAGTTTAATTCAGACAGTATTTAAAGGTCGCAACTGCGCTCGCATCTCTGATGTCTGATGATAGAGTGTTTGGGGCTGCATGCATGATATTTCTATCTCCAAACTTCACTAAAAGGCTTCGAAGGACAGGACAACCAGCGATACGGATTTACTCGTAGACCTCTAGTTCTTTACACCTGAAGTATATTGACAGCGCACCGGGAATGATTGCACATGGCTTTGTATGTAGTTCTTTGTTGAATTGGAAAGCCAGTGAAGCTCCATCAAGACTCGGGTGATGTGATTGTACCAAGGAGTCCTAGTAATGATTCGGGCTGCTGTATTTTGCACATACTGTTTTCGTAGTGTGGTTTTGATTTTTCCATACAGCAGGAAGTCGCAGTAGTCAAATTTCTGTTTTACTAAAAAATGATTGAGGTCTTCGAAGCCTAAGACCTATTTGCCACAACTCTGTGTAGCTAGACTTGTACACAGTAGTGCTGTATGGTTCAAGCGAATCGCTTAATGAAACGCTAGATACCCGTTCAAGATTCTCAGAAAAATCAGGTTTAAAGGTTAGTTTTAAAACAATAACAGTACGGATAGGTAAGAAAAAATATAGCTCTGATACAATTAAAACTAAATGGACACTAACATGGAATCAGAATGAATTTGTGATGCTAGGGGTAGCTTTTCATGTAGATTTAGACAGGATTGTCATTTTGAATTACAAACCAAAAATAACTGAAAGAGAAAACACAATAAAAACATGGAATAGAATAATATTAACACCTATTGGTAAAATAACTGTCATTAAAAGTTTACTAGTCGCAAGGTTAAATGATTTGTTTCTTTCTTTCTTTACCGAAATCGTAAGAGAAAATGATAAACAGCTTACAAAATATATTTTATACCTATATCTGGGGTTGAAGTCATAAGATAAAACAATCTATTATTGTAAAAGACTATAATGAAAGGAGGTTGATGAATGTAAATTTAAGCGCTTTTATTGATTCGCTTAAATTAACATGGATGGGTCAAGTCAGCATATGGGTAGATTGTATAAAAATTACATAGATATTAACAAAATGCTAATTTGTGGAAAACGTTTCGCAGGTAAATGTAGCAATACGTTTTGGGATGAAACATTCATGGCATGTCCAAACGTTATTAATAGCATTATAAAAGAAAACAACATAATTCAAGATTACGCTTTTATTTTAATTACATGCTTTTGGTTCGACATAAAATGTATTCTTAAAGTCTTCGTTTCAAACGGGTTTTCACTGAATTGGTAATTCGGTAAATATAAATGGTGCAGTCATGACTTTTAAATAATTTGTAAATAACATAATCTACCAACCAATAGTTTGGTATACAATATAATTGAAATTGCCATCAAAAAGGGACTTGTGCGTATCCGAATAAGAAAGGGCATTTTAAACCCTATACCGAAACCAATTTTCCCGCCTTATTTCAAACACATCTTAAAAGATTCTGATGGTTAAAAAATAATATACAAATGCTTATATAGAACTTGTGACACGCTGATTTCTTTAGAGAAAAGGAATAAATCATTAGAGATAACAATAAACTAAAATGATTGAGAAGATATATCTAAAATACCTTTTAAGATATCAAATGATACAGAGATACAGTGGTTTCAGTTTCGTATTATACATATAATAATTGGTACAAACTACTATCTATTCAAACTGAATTACGTGAATAGACCATTGGGTACTTTCTGTAAAACAGATTTAGAAAATATCGACCATTTGTTTTGGCCGTGTCCTACCAGTCAACAATTAATTAAAAGCTTTTCTTCCCAAAAGAAGGAATTTCAAAATCTTAACATTGACACAATGATGTTTGGTTTTCAATATACATCACATACTGTAAATAACGTTATTCTCATTTTTTTAAATGAATATTTTCCGATGCAAATGAAATAAATATCTACCTACAGTACAAGGTATATCCTTTAAAAACAACTTATTTAAGACAATTGCAATTAAAATGACTCTACTGATTGTTTCATAATCTATTGGATCGCTTTAAAATACTTTTTTGTAACTTAAAAAATACATAAATTAAAATTATATTTGTGTATAATGTATTATATTATGAAGGAATGTAAACGTCTGTGTCCATTTGCAAAATCAATATGACGTTAGAAGATTGTATGCAATATGATTTACATGCTGACTACAAACGTTGGTTTCTTGTTTTTATTTTCTTTACATTTTTATCTGGTCTAAACCGCAAACTGAGAGACCTTTGTCAACGCTAAAGTTATATTATATTTCTATGTGATATACATTGTTATACAGTTTTGTAAGGTGTGCAAAGGGATGACTCTTCGACCTAAACACACCTATGACGGGGAAAATAAACGAGGTCCTGCTTTTGACAAGGCCTGACATTTTTTTTCTGTGCTATGTTTTATCGATATACAGTCGATATACCAATAATTTTTGATCGACATTGGCCCGATCAAATCAGGGACGTTCTACCACAGTCATTTCAACCAAATAGGTGGCAATTGTCCATATGCCAAACAGTTCATTTCTAATAATAATAATAACGTTTGACTATACAATATGTTTATATTTGATCCTGATGTTATAGCGAATAAGTATTAACCGGATACACTGTGTTCTTTCAGCATTTAACACACATGACTAATTACTACGATATACCGGTGGTGACATTTCCCTATACACACTCAGAGATCAAGCCTTCATACTACAAACTTCAGACTTTAAACTTCAAACCTCAGACTGCCGACTGCCCATTTCAGGTAATGACGTTAAACTTCCGACTCCCGGCTTCCGACTTCCGACTACTGAAATCCTACGTCATACTTCCGACTTCACCCTTCAGACTTCAAAATTACAGTTCAAAGATGAGTAAACGGGAAATCCTACTCATGCTGTACAGTTACTGTAAACGATTATAGATTTACCTCTTTCAGTGCCAACAGTGTAAAGAGTTAAGATCTAGATCAAATTCCGAGTTATTCAGTATCTGTTTTGGATCCAATCTCTTTGTTAACTCATTTGTACCCAGTGGATTCTTCCATGTTTATATATTGGATCAGTCCGTTTTTTATCAAAGGGATGTCTGGTCAAAATTTTCATTTTCATTTTGTTATGTATTGAAATTCCTATCAGCAAACAGTGAAGACTCTGATCAGACGCCGCATAATGCGGCGTGTGATCAGAGTATACACTGTTGCCAATGTCCGATATATGGGACCTTGGGCACAAATGGGTTAATTAATTTGATACTAAGACAGTATATCGATAAATAATATATAGATTAACGCGTTTATGTTTAAATCACTGTAAACAACAATTTTGTGTCAATCTTAAACGTTATTGCATGTCGGTTTTATGCATGTACATATTTAAAAAAGAATATATTTAATCCAAACGACAATTTTAAAGCAGATAACAATTATATATGGAACAATAACGGGTATTCGTATCTGGATCAAAACAGACTGTTTGTTACCGATGTACACTGGTGCATTGGTATTTTAAATATGTTAAAGAAGTCTCCACAATGGACATTCCTTTGTAACGATGTTAAAAGATGTCTTTCATAAGGGTACCCGCTGCATATTTATAACCCGATGACGCCAAAACACGTGTACATGAAATTATGTTGAAGTCTGAAGTGAGAAGTCGTAAGTCTGGAGTCGGAAGTTTAAGTCTACACTCTGCAATATGAATTGTGAAGTTTGAAATTGAAGTTGAAAGTCTGAAGTCGGAAATTAACACCGGGTATTTCGAAGATTCCTGATTTACGTTTGTTCTGCATTAAGCTGAAAACTGCCTTATTAGAATAGCTGGCTGTTTTATAGAGGAGTGGGCTCTTAGTCCTAGTCTAACGGTTTGCCCTAGGTGAAATTATATATTTCCTTCAACCCTTTACCTGATAGCCTATTTCTAGAATTGAAAATAGGTTACTACTTAAAGCAGGTTGAAAGTAAAGCAGGATGCGCTTAAGGCGCATTCTGCTTTACTTTCAGCCTGCTTTAAGCTATCCTGTGCTAGAATATATTGAAAATTTTCCCTATAATATATATTCATGACTGATTAAATTGGAACTATTTTCTTCAGCGGAGGAATAAATCAGATTCGCTAAAAGTCGCTTCTATAAGGGAAAGGGTTAACTGTTTAGAGTAATCAAGCTATGCACATGCATAACACGTACAGTCGAACTTCAATATCTCCAACTCAGTTAAGTCAAACATATCCACATTATACCAGGTATACGGGTATATTCGACTCAACCAAGCATTAAATTATAACATTCATTTGTACTCATACCAGAAAGTCAGATTTAAGCGAGTTTGAATTATTGAGTCCAGACGGTATATCGATAATGTATTCTAGTAGCTGTGATGTCTGTGTTCGTCCTTTAGGAACGTTCACAACCAATGCATGGTTCGACCGCAGATCGACCTTTGGCTTTGGCAAGATGTCCCCTTTGAAAACAATATATTGCAGACCGAGCTCCATTTACGTTTATGACCAAAGTAATTCATTAGTGAAGGGCAGATTACAATAACCTTGCGTTTGTCATAAATACACTACTGCTGAAATATTCAGAGCTTCTTAGCTTAACCGGCTACCACGCGACATCTTTCCATTGTTTATGAAATAGTTTCCACTTGAAGCCGGTTAAAAATAAAGCAGGATGCTCATGAAGGAGCATTGTACTTATTTTCCAGTCTGCTCCCACCAGGAAAGGTGATTTAAATGCCTTTTATATTGCATATTTAGGACATTTTATCTTTGGACTACTTTTATCATAGAAGTAAAAAGAAACGTGTTTTATAAGATAAAGTGATAAATAACGGTTACACCGTTGCTCTGATAACATTATTCGCACCAAACGTATCGTCACTCTGATTTCCGTGTTTAATTGTGGCCATTTTGATAGAAAAATCATCGACATGAGTTTCAAACAGTTTGTATTCATTTCATTCTCATGTGAGAACAATTTGGTGTATAACCATCTTCTTGCGAGTTACTTGCTTTCTCACTGTAATAGAGAAGCTGTTTTATTCATTTTACTGGCTCTTATCTGGAGTCCTGTTCATCATCAAGAGGATTTATTTTATTATGTACTGGTCATATTACAACCATATGAACATGTAGGGCACTAGTAAACCGTGACTCAATGTAATTAGTATATTATCAGATGTCCTCAACTCACGCCATGAACCAATTAATACTTATCTTTTATACTGAAAATAAAAACCAGAAACAAAACCAATACTTCATCTGGCTAATCAGAAATGAACGGCCTTGGAAGGATCGATCTAATCATGTTATATCTATTTCGGCCCGGTTATACAGTAACTCTCTGTCAACCAGCTAATGTTTGAAAAGAGTGCTAAAAACAAGCGGGAAGCTCAATACTCGAAATAGTTTTGATGCATAATGCTCCAAACAATGAGTTATTATTGCTTTTCACCCGCACTGAACAAAACCCTCAATTGTATATGCATATGTTTATAAGTACCTTGTCAGAAGTAGCAATGTCGTTGTTATATACAATTTTAACATATTCAACATACACATATATTACTACAGCCATGATCGGGTTTTGAGGGCGTCAGTCTCGGGAAGCGAGATTTAGAAGGATTGAAACCCGACGGATGCTGATATAGAACTGGTGTGAAAGCTGGTAAGCCGTCGGGTAGTTGAATAAATGGTTATCGTAGAAAAATGTCTTCTGGACACCCGTCATTCAGAGGAGGGATTCGGGGAAGTACTGTCGCACAAAAGATAGGTGTCTCAAAAGTTAATTTGACTGGCCCTTTCAGTAAGGGTGGCATAATAATAGACAAAGTATTTGCCTTTTTAAACCTATCCTAGCGTACACAACGTGATGTCTGTGTTGCATTGGAGAAAACGTTATATTTCCCGTTTAACCGAAATGAAACGCAAACGCTATGCAATAACATGTAGAACATATCAATTTTTAAAATATATTGACTATTTCTTTTGAAATGATGAGGAAATATTTGTTGTCACATAGCGTCTGATCTGGTCAGCACCGTTTGCAATTATGGCAAAAAGCTGTTCAGAATACGCGGGTGTAACGAAGACAATGATTACATGACATCCCTTTTTGCAACACTGTGTTTATCAGATATATTTATAAAGCCTGATCATATTTCTCATTACAAGTTGCAGTCGTGCGATAATCATGACCGTGGCTGGCTCGCGATCCCCACGAATTTGTCAAACACAACGTTAGTATATCGCAAGATCGCAGTTCGTAAACTTGTTGTTAGTTAAGATTCTGACCCCGCGGTCATCGCAACATCTTGGCACCGAATTGGCGTAAAAATTAGCTCCGCAAGATTTCTCTTGTTCATGTCAAGGAGACTGCACGGCAATGAATTAAAATACATGTACCGTGAAACAAACGTGAACATTCTCTACGATTATGTCTCAACCTTCCAGTCGAGCGCTGTACGATGACCGTAGGCACCGTTAACACATACGCGACTGTCCGTAATTTAAGAAATAATCTATATTATATCGTTATTAATCGGCAAATTGACAACGATAGGGAGTTGTGATGCGCAGGAATTGGCCACGAATGCCGAATGCCTGAGTGGTCAATTCCTTCGCATCACAACGACATACCGTTGTTAATTAGCCGATTAACAACGGTAGAACATAGATTATTTCGATTCTGACATTACAAAAAGGGTCTTACCGGGTTTTTACTGGTTCCTTCATAGTTATAACGGGCAACAATTGCATCGGACTATTTTCACAACGAATATCTACATGAAGTAGGAACGCCCTTTTTTAGCTGTTTCATTCTACCCATTCCAAATACGTTATACCTAATGTAAGTAGCATGTATCTAGCTTTATTCTAAACAATGGTGACCACTAAAAACAGGTTGAAAATAAATCAGAATTTGTCCTAAGGTGCATTCTACTCTAATTTCTGTCTGCTTTAAGCTACTATCTGGTAGGAAATATTACGCCACATGTCTTTCATTGAAGGAGCTGTGTTTTAACGTAGGGCGGAAGAGTTTGCATAACGGACTATTTTCACAACGTGGTATATTATACAAGATATATCACGGAAAATTTGAGTTTTGTTTATAGAGACGATTTCACGTGTCATGTTAGAAGCTATAATATTGCATGTAGGGTGTACAGCTCTGTTGCAAAACAACTATAGCCGCCAAACAACCTTAAGAGTTGCAAGCCTTCTACTCCACAAAGAGCAAAGGTGATATTTTTATGTTATATATTTCACTCTCTAACACTCCCAAAGCCTACAAAACCTAACAACCTGACAAAGCGTAAAGAGGCGCCGAGACACTCAACGTTAGATTAGGCTCCAGCCTCTTTATAAATCAACAGTTCTCAAAAACTGTCAATTCCTACACTAATATCCTCTTACGCTTTACTGCATTGCGTTATTTCCTTTTTGTCGGCGAAGCAGTTGAACCCTCTATTACGACCACTGAACAGAAGGCACATTTATTATATAAATTATTTGTGGTTGCTTAAAGGAAGGTGCCAGTAATTAAACAAACTTCTAAGGGAGGTTTCTTTTTTACTGTCATATTGCTTAAGGTGATCTGTTTGAAACATGTAATACAATAATTAAAAAAATATAGTGGTCGTAATAGAGGGGTGTTAGTATGTGTTAGTTCATTGCTTACCACAAAGGCTCAAATACAAGGCTTTTGAGTTTACTCATGATTGTATATGTGACGACATATGTCCCTAAGTCGTGACGGTGTAATGCTGTAGATCTAATCAGTAATCAATCTAGATTGAATTGTCTATACGAGCTGTACCAATTAACCCTTTCCCTCGACAAATGTAAACGTCTGGATTAAACTTTTCGCGCAAAAAATATTGTTTGATAGAAATTTTTGTTGGCAATTCTTCGTTAATATAAAAACGCTGACGTTTTGGCTGCAGGCATTTTATAACGAGTGTAGAGAATGTTTGGATTCTGATCAGACGTTGTGTTACGTGGCGTCTAACAAAGACTACATTTTCATGGCAGTGAAAGGGTTGTTGTTAATTTACAATATAGCAGTTGTTCTGCTATACTCAAACCTGATAACTTAAATAAGGAAAAAGAAGTTATAAAACTTGTATTTGAGCTCCCTTTTTTCAGATGCTAAAAGTAGTCGCCTGTAGTATTTCTGCACCGTATAATGTGTATGAAATATGAAACAATATCAAGTTGTAAAACCAACTGCAGAATACAGGCGAATTAATTAAAACATTTGAAACACAACTGGAACCTGTTGTAAAGCCATTTAAATGTAATATGCGTTCGAAGTGTTGGACACTATAGGTCGTTTGCAGTTAAAAAAACACGATAAATCTTAGATAATTTTTAAACTAGAGGACTTATTAAATTGAACTTTTGCATACACTTATATTGTGCCTATACCAACTCTGACAAAGAAATTCAGAATTTTTGATAGTCTGACTAAAAACTTTTCTTCTTTGTTTTATATAAATTTTGTGTCGCTAAAAATGGTCAATTACGTGGGGTGTTATTGGCTATTATTGTTGTGTTTTATTAACCTGTCAAAATTTAAATAATTATACGCTGGTTGAACACGCTATATTTAGCTTCGGTCGATGTCGACTATTCCCGCTACGTTTTACGGGTAGGTCAGGGCTGAAATATGAAGTTCATATTTAAAATAAGATTTAGATAACTATATGTTTCCGTGGTCGAGACAGTAAAGTAGTGTTTTACTAAGTACATGTATGGCCATGAGTTCGAGACCCAGCGGAGGATTCTTTCTTTTAGTTTTATCTTTATTATTTAGTGCATACATGTACGAGTCTGCAAGAAGGAGAACAATCATAAATTGAAATCCATTTGGATCTGATTTATGTATCATTCACGAAGAGTGCACCTATACACCTGTTACAAACAGTGAATACCACGATGAGAGGGTTCCTGAATGAGACCTTTGATCAGGGATACACTGTTTGCCATTTAGTTGTCATACATTGATTTAATTGAATTAATTGCAACCTGGAAGAGTCCATAAAAGGTTTCAGCGATAAATGAGTTAAAGTATTTGTTATCTAGTTTGCTCAACTATATCGGGTCTTATTTTACATACATCTACATTTAAAACTTTTAAAAGTTTACAAAGAGTGTCGTTTAGGTTATCTATGACACATTTTGTATTATAGATCGCTATGTTGAACAGTTCAAGAAAAACTAACTGTTCGAAAAAAACAATTGTAATAAAAAAGAAATTAAACCTAACGGGGATCGAACCCACAATCTTTCATCCTTTTACAAGTACCCGTTATCGCTACCAACTACTCTAACTCGATTATTGATTGAAATTCGATACAGAATGCACAATATCATTCGGTTTCTATCCGTAAATCAAAACGGAAAGTATCGACTTTATACCGAAGCTAAATATATCCTTTCAGTGACGTATGAATAATTCAATTTTTGACAGGTCAATAAAACCAAACAATACCTTGATCACGTTTGTTTATATGGGAGAATATCACCAGGTAAAATCCCGTGCTAGTTGCTTCGGTCTGAAAGGTGAATCCCGTGCTGATATAGGTTGTTTCGTTGTACAAATTTAATTGTGAGGCCCCAATACATTTTTACTATGCCAAATCCATGAGCTTTTCACCAGGAATAAAGATTATTGCATTACTTTTCAAACCGAAGCTCTAACATTTCTACAATATACAGAGCTCCAGATAAGAGAAAGTAAATTGAACAAATCCAACATTTTCTCACTCTATTCATCACCAAATCCTATGGTGTGACTATTCATTAGAATCGTCTCGAAGAGACGGTTCTAATGAGTAGTTACACCTTGGGGCTTAATTTAGAAATAAAGATTTTCGTTTTGGAAAGACTCCGCTTATCTGGAGCCCTGAGAATATGTATCAATGTTCGAGTTGATTGCAGTACGTTTACGTTACGTTTCGTTTCCTTTAAACGATAAAATAATAACGGTTTTCGAACTGCTCTGGAAACATTCTGTTGAAAACTTGATAATGGTAAGTTTGTGAAGATCGTCTGGTATGAACATGTCTCTTCTGCTATTTAGTTATTTTACGTTTTGTTGATACAACATTCATATGAGTGGCACATGGTTCGGATCCTATTCAGATACGAAAAGGTTCCGGTGTCCGATCAGGAGCCAACATGTTCGCACATGACAGTATGGTCGGTTAATATGTTTAAAGTACCCCAGTCAGGGCCTCGTTCGGTTAGTTGTAACCTACTATGGTATGCGGTAGCTTAACGGTGAGGCGTTACGGAGTCGTGAAAGATAGGCTGTTGAATAACTTGAAATTGACCTTCGGAAAAGTGTCCCTTAGAAGTGTAAACATTATATAGAAGTTATGAATAAAACTTTTTTATAACGAAGAGAAAAAAATGGTTCTTTTTTGTCAGAGTTGGTATAGGTATATCATAAATCTATGCAAAATTCTATTTGTCTGCGTTGTCTTGTTGTGAAGATATTTGAAAATTATCGTGTTTTTTTTAACTGCAAACGACCTATACCATGCTACTATAATACAAATGCAGATAAGTCAACAAGTTTCAAACTCATAATCGTCATTCATTCCAATGGAATCAAGGTTTCTACAAATATCATTCTACAAACGTTAAGACCCTAGCGACAAGTATACTTATCATCAACAAAGAGTCAACTTGCAAAGAGTTCAATGACTCTATACAAATAGTACAGACCCTAATGAGAGGGTTCCTAAATGAACCCTCTGATCATGGTCTGCACTGTCTGTCATTTTGTAATTTATTGTTAAATATTACCCACGATAGCAATGGAATAGATTCAATATGAAATTGAAATTATCCGTGAAAAGTTACAGGGCTAAATGCGTTGCACTTTCATACGCAGTACACCAGTATTTAATAACTAGAATAAAAAAATGAACAGTTAAACGTATATCCAAATTTACACGCCAAGGTGTCATTTTGAAAACGTTTAACTTTACAATTTCATACAATTAAATTTAATGGTCCAAATAAACTGTAATTTGTATCTCATGGATAACTGCCTTCCCTGTTGTTTAAAAAAAATAAACAACACTTACGTAGATCTATCTACTATTATAGTTGTGGTCGACAATTTAGATCTAACAGATAATTAGCCTAGAAAAATGACAACTGACCTGATCAGTTAGCAATCGACCTCAATCGGCAATCGTCTCGGACAATCGATGCCTACTCTCAACCCCAGGGACCTGTTTAAAAATATTCATTATTTTGCAAACAGTGTAGAACCAGATCAGATGGTTTATACAGGAATAATCTGATCAGGTTATACAATATTTGATAATTTAGAGCAGTATTTACTTCCAAAATTCAAAGTAGACTGGTTCAGATTTAAAAAATTTAAAACATCCACAAGCGCACTTAATAATGCTCAAGCGTTGTTCGTTTAGTTTAAACATATTTTATTTCAGATATTTACATGCATATTACAAACATACAATAAAGTTTAGGATTGAAACGAAAGCAAAACTTGCTTATTGTGTTTCTTTCCTTGCACCGTTGGATATATGCATATGCTCTGTCTATAGCTACACTATCATATATCGTATACATTCTTATATCAATGCAAAATACGTAATCATTGATGAACATTTCTCTTAGTTCGCTGCTGCCTCTCTTCAACGACACTCCGTAAAGCGATATAAGGTTCACATAAGTACAGGCCCCTGACTAATGAAGGACAAACGTAATACAGATATATCACTAGAGTAATACAGAATTCTATATCTCACAAACCGGGTCATCTGTCAGGACACGCCCATATTTTATGAGTGTCGCTCAAGAAAGGAAGCACCAACTGAACAAAGTATTCTATGTCTCTATAAGTATGATGATAATGATAATGGTAAATGTTTTATTTAGATTAAGAACAAAAAAAATTCAACAATTAACATGGAATTTAGAATCGAGCAATTAGTCGTATAAAGTTGTTTTGGTGAGGATTGACACAGGGAGGAAGGGAGAAACAGGGTCCTGATAAATAGATGGATTGGATCGTGGTTACAGTCAGTATATATAGAAATACTATCGATTTTCTTAGAATCGCTTTGTATTTTTAATATACCGGTGAACAGCTACGACAATTTTAACATTTAAATCATAATGTAGTTGTGGATCACCTTGCAGAAATACGGATAGCGATGGTGCTGTGTAAGTAGATACTTCACATAGAAGTTCAGTTCTTTGAATGTCAAAATTTTTGCTTTTTAAGAAGAAATGCGCTGTATTTTCAATTTTGCCACATGTGCAGAGAGGAGTACATGTATCAGATATGTTCTTTGAGAAAAGGACATGATTCAAAGAACTGCAATTTGTACGAAGCCAAGTAAGTAGAATTTGGACTTTTCTGTGTCCATAATAGAAGTGTTTAGGTACAATGGGCTTGTTTTTCAGAGATGATTTAAATGTAGAAAGGCTAGTTGCATGTCTTGTAGTTTCGGGAAGGTTGTTCCACTCTTGTATAGTTGAGGGAAGAAATGTCTTGTGATAAAAACTTGTGCGACAAGCCACAGACTGAATATTATTAGCATTTCTAAGGTGGTAGCGTGATGCATTACCAACTATTTCTGGTACGAGATATGTTAGATAGTGTGGCGTTAAATTATTGACCATCTTAAAAAGTAGTATAAATCTGTGATGTCTCCGCCTTAACCCTCATCCGGACCTTTGGGGTCCATTGGACCCCAACGGCTTTATTTTTGCTAGAAAAAAGTACTCAGCCTAATGACGCGTATGACGTTTTTAAACATTGTTCCTATGACTGTTTTTGACACTTTTAATGAAATACGTACTAAATAGGTCAATTCGCATAGATTTTATTTTCAAAAACGGCTCCCAGAATTCTAAAGGTTAGTAAAATGTATTTCAGGCCATTTAAAAACCGTTCCTTGTTGTTTGCAACTACAATAGTGGCATTTATTGAATACTAGATAACCCCGATAATACCGTTCCTCAATCGCACATATAAATATATCTTTCACGATCTTGTGATTTATTTCCCTTGGCTATTATAACCCCGGAGCGCCAACTGCGTGTCCAAGAGAGTCACACTCTATGGAACGAATACAATTCTATCTGACCTCTAATTATGCAAATGATTTCAAGATTCAAATAAGTGTACTATATTATCTTTGATACTGGTCCTTTCTGGAAGTTTCCATAGCAATCATAGCCCAATGCTGTTGACATTGACCTTGACCCTATTGTACGTTGGCCAACGAGGTCTGGTCGATCGGTATTTAAGGCGTCTATTTCAATGCTTCATTTGCCATTTTTCAGTATATCATAATCAACTGTATACAGTACTGAACCTTATTAAATTAAATTGATAATCGCAAGCGAATTGCCATCGAATTGCCATCGAATCGCGCGCTTCAAAAAACAAATCCTACGTTTGACTATTTTTACGCGAATTTTCCGAAGCGGTTGTGACAAAAATGGAATCCAAAAATATAACGAAGGCATATTTGCGAACATTTGTGAGGTACACCATTCAAGAAAACTTACCCGAGGGTAAAGTTAGTACTTTGAATCGCAAGCGAATTGCCATCGAATTGCAAGCGAATTGCCATCGAATCGCAAAAATTGTTAATTTAATAAGATTCAGTACTGTAGCTACAAGGGAAGAAATACACACAACAGACAAACACGCTCCAATTAGGATGTTTGGCAAACGCTTGTTCAACAGTGGCTTAACCTAATGTTTGATACAATTTCTTGTTATTTCATTCATGAATAAAATTAATGTAAAAGATGATGATCGCAGGAAACTTCAAATCATAGTTCATTAACAGTGATATAAACATATGGTGTAAACCAGTGACCTAAACGGACCGTGCTTACACTTGTAACTGCGTCTAGGACACTACCATGCAGCTCATCAGACATGTGATGATGTGACGCAGAAAAAGTAATGAGAACATACTCAAGACATGGTGTTAAGCACTTGATATTCAAAACTCTTTACCATTTGAAGTTATGTGTGTGTTACTTTCATTACATATGTTTACCATACTTAGTTTTATCACATATATTTGGCATACCACTGTCTCAGTGTCAGCATCATGAATCCTGCACGGAGCTAAGACATGCACGGTGACAGGTCAAATAAATTGGACAACTATTGCCATAAAACAATTGGAAGCAGAAACAAAGCTTAATAAATTGATGATATTGGTCAGCAGGGAAGCTGTTTAGGTTACATATGTTCCATTAATAAGGTTTTTAAATCAGTCATGGTTACAAGTTGTATAGTAACCCATGTTATATGCATGAATATTATTTGGGGTCCACTGGACCCCAGCTATATTTTTGTCATTTTCTTCTAAATGTTCACATAGTTCAGTAAAAGATACAACATTAATGCAACAAAAGGTATATATAATCATAAGTATATCAACATTTCCCCATCTGTACATTTTCTGCAAAAGTTATTAGATAAAATTCGATTTTACAACAAAAATCGTTGTTTTTTGTGTTACTATGGTTAGTGGTTGCTATGGTAACAGTAAGAGCAACGTTTCGGTTTTATACTTACAATATAGAATAAACACAGCAATTTATAATGCGGCACCAGTTATGTGACAAATGCCTATCTTGACATAGAAAAATAACAAAATGCACAATGGGGTCCAATGGACCCCAAAAGTCTCAAAATGGAAGTTTTTGCAAGGTCCGGATGAGGGTTAATTCCAAAGTTTCCCAACCAACTTCTTGTAAAAGCTTTTCAATTGAAACCAGCTTAGTTATTCCAGTGACTATTCTACATGTAGCTTCTTCATATTGGATTTTTTCAAGTTCATACTTTTGACTTTGAGTGCAATTACTAAAAATTATATCTCCGTATTCTAGAATAGGTATAATAAATGACGTATAAATAGTTTCGAGAGAAGTCCTGTCTAATGTATATTTAAGTTTTCGCATAACATTTACTCTACTCAAGGCTTTTGATGCGATATATTCAATATGTATATGCCATGTTAAATCATTTGACAGAAACATTCCTAGGTGCTTATGTGAATCTACTTCTGGAATGATGTGGTTTTGCATACATACAGATGGTTTTTTTAACAGACTTTCGTGAAATAATTAGGGACTCGGTTTTCTTAGGATTGAACTTCACAAGCCATTTGTCCGCCCATAAACTAACTTTAGATATGTCTTTATCGATTTCAGATGCCATGAGTACTGGGTCATTCCCTATAATAAACAGGCTCGTATCATCTGCAAATAAACGAACATTTGAACCAATATCATTGACGAACCAATATCATTCTGAGCGTTATTGAAAGAATATATCAAATATGTTTTGTTTTCATGGAGGTATAAGAACAAACCTGGCCACACTTTATGAAACCGCAAAGCACGTTTACGTTGTTAAACAACTAAATGCTCCCCAAATTAAAATTATCTAGCTTCGGAAAATATTGCCACTGACCTCGTCAGTAAGTTTTTAACCTCGAATACGTCTCGGTCTAAACTTGATTCTAACACACCTCGCCCACACCCCTATATAAGCGAAGAAGGACCGTCTCAGTGTACGAATTTTCAGTAGAACACTCACGCGCTAAACGTTATAACGTGACGTCATTTGGCTTTGAAAATGCGTACGCCAAGAAATGTAGCGCCGTTGCTTCGGTGCAAATTAAGGTTAAATTATGGGTTAGAATCGAAATAATAAATTAATACCAGTGTTTTATCTAACAATCGAATACAGGTAGTCGTTGAGATGCTTGTTATTAAACCACTCGGCCTAAAGGCCTCGTGATTAAATTACTACGCATCTCAACTCCTACCAGTGTTCGATTGCACGATAAAACACTGGTATGAATTTATTATTTCTTAAATAATGTCGGTCTATAGCCTTATTATTTTATATAAATTTGTACTAATGACCATTCTAACTGGTACATCTTTATGTACTATACGCAAACGCACGCTAATGATATAAAGGTATTAACAGTTTTTAAAACGTTTGACGATTAAATTCAAAAGGAGCGAAAACCGGTTTGGAGCCTGTTCAGATGTCGAGTAACTTTGCGTCTGATTTGATCACAAAGTTATAGCAATTGGCATCACTTTCTTATTTTTGTACACACGAGGTATTCAGGAAAGATCAATGTTAAAATATACCGCCATTATTATGACAATCACCAGAGTAAATAGTAATCCTATTGCCAATATGTAATCCAAGATGATTTTGTACGAAATAATGTACGTTCTACTAACAGCGCCGGACAATGTCATTGTGTATCTTCATCGTGACAATGTTATCTTGTTCCTAAACCCATAATTCAACGTGTATTGAATGTGGATTGTCTGTGTGATAATACGTAGAAACCCACTACAGGATTAAATGTATCAACATTACATTGATGAAATACTGGTATATGGATGTTAAATATCGGACCATATGTATTGACAGTCATCTTTGCTTGTCGATGCTATACCAATATTTATTACCAACGTTTTCACTTAAGTTTGTGGACGCCTAATTAGATTATGCAAATGTCGGTCCATACCGGAATTCGGCCTACCGGCTAAAGAATGGTTGGCAAGAGTCGGTACTTGATGAGAGTGGCCGATCGCTGTGCGAAGATAGCCGAATCTGGTCTTGTCGCATTACAGGTTTTCAGCCTTAACACAGTCTCTGTATTCTCTCTGAGTACTGATATTCGCAAACAATTCGAGATAAGTTGCAGAGTACCGCGTGTCTGACCGAGACCCAAGACATTTGAACTTCAAAAGAAGTTGCATTCAAGGACAATAATGTAAATCTAAATACATGTACAAACAGATTAGTGTAAGTTTAGCGAGTTCGAGATATCGAAGTTCGACTGTATGCTTATTTAAAGCTGACAATATCCTTGGCAAAGAAGTGATTATGTATAATCATGTGAACAGTATAGGGTAGCACGCATACCAGAATTGCATTATCAAAAATATTCCTATCAATGTAGTCCGTGATTCTGATGACTTCTATTGTAACCATTTACACCCGTCATCTATACACACACGTTTATCTCGATTGCAATCGGATTGCTTTATGGTAAGATTCTCTCTAAAAACTGATTTGTGATTACCTACAAACGAAAGTGATGACATCCGTGAAATTTAATCTAAACTTGCAGATGAAGTATAACGCATATATAGTGAAATACGTTATTCTAATGATATGATGAGTAATGAAATATTTATGAATGGATACAACAATGGTAAACAGGGAATCTGTTTCTTAGATGAAGTTGCAAAAATGTTAGATCTGTAGTTTCAATGATCCTATGCTAACCCCATCACTGCCAAGACGTCATCTGTTTGAAGCAACTAAAGTATGTTTTATTCCTAAAATGCAATGGTATTTTGACTTAAGAAATATTGAAATAAGTGTCCAATAGTTGTTTTTATACTTAACTTTTTGCTTGCCGATCGCGACTTTTCTGCTATTTGCAAACAACTTAGACCAAGATCAGAACAGCGTTACGCGTCGTCTGATCTTGATCGAAACTTATTTGTGCTAATTTTCATCGATGAAAATCCACAAATGCGAAGTGAAATACAGAATTAATGACTCCGATTTCTAAATAGACGATAATTTGACAGGGCATTGGTTATATATCATGTATGCTTCACTTGAAATATATCGATTCCGATTAATTAGAACTCGCAGAAATCGAGCATTACCTTATATTCACATTTGCCCTATAACTTCTTCATACAGTATAGCTATATCAGAAATATGGAGTTTTCATTTTCGATAAACCTTTAAATCGATACTGGTTAAATCCAGTTATATGATTGTCAACACGCTAAAGAGGAAGTGGAGCAGCGGTCTCTGACTATGTTTTTTTTTCTGAATCCCCGATGATGTACATCAATGTTCTTGACAAGACATGCACCGCGAATTGGACTTCTACATCCAGGGGTTAAAATGGATACCTGTGAAGGGCCCTAGCCGGTACTGCGGCTGCATTTGATTGCGCAATATGTTAGCAGTGCTCAATATTGTAGGCAAGATGGCGTACTGATCAGGGGAGTAAATGTACAGTCGGCTGAGCGGTCATTCGGACAGAAAGTAGATTATAATTTGGTATATTATAGTTTTACTTTATATGTCTACTTCACGGCAGCGTCTGGACAAACTGTATATCTAAGCGATATGAAACACGAGTATAAGTATTATCATCAGGTTCTGCTTGATTTGAGCGTTCTTTTGCTGCCATAATAATAACAACTAAAATTTCGCCTGCTTTTTGTCAACATTTGGAAAATTTGAGTAGCTCAAAAACGATTTCGACGATTGTCCTTTCAAACAAACTTTACGTGAATATCAAGCAATTGGGCAGAGTACTTGGTGTCTTATATAAAACCGATAAATGTTTTCAAATACGGTTATAGTTGGTTTCGACAGTGAGGTCTACTTAAACAGAGAAAGATTGGAAATTGATATCATTGGGCATATCAAATAATTCGTAATTAACGATGTTGTTTTAATTATCAGCCTTGCCCTGTTTAATTTTGTATATACCAATTAGTAGAAGATCTATTGCACTCAGGTGTCACAAATAATCTGTACCCAAATGTCTAATCAACTTGGAAGATACTATACTTTCTTAATAATACGTTTGTGCCAAGACAGTTTATTCCTTTGTGAGCCGCTTATAATCAAATCAGACTCCAATTTGTTTGAAAATCATAACATAGATCATTAACACTTTTGATAAAGTGTTGTTCTTGTATATTGTAATACGTGTGGTTGGGGCGGTGCCGTAAAACCCAACTCAACATATTATCATTTAACGAGACAGTAAAATAGAGAGGAAATATGTAATGATTTGAAGTGGTCTTGACATGTTCCAATTTACTATTATATCTATTTGAGATGACAACGAACTAATTCAGTAAAATTATCCAGCATGCTAACGGTAAAACGTAATCATATTGAACTTGATCTAGTAAGATATTGATAAGCTCGAGAGTAGACGTCATTGGTTGGCAACCGTCATAAAAAGTACCTCTTACATATGACGGACATTATTAAAATATATAACATTGTCATTGATATATGCAGTGAAAGAGTTAAATTGTATCTTCACTTAATCATATTTTATTTCATAATAAAACATGTTCTTTCCGAACATACATTAACATACATTAGACTGAGAAAGATCTACGTTCCTTATTCGTGATAATTTATGTTTAAAATGTTAAGGTTGTATAACAGTTTCGTTTGACTAATCATAACTACTACACTATGATAGTGGCTTGAAGGATCGAGGTATTTCTGTACTCATCATAGATAAAGGCAAACATAAACAACTCCAATATTTATACATAAACACCCTTGTTCATCATGATAATTATGACAATGAAAAACTACATTCGACACCGAATATTCTAACCAGTAACTTTAAAAGCTGTGTACTGCATACGCCTTATTATATTACATTGTACTTTTAACTAACACTTAACCTGCTAAAACTAATTCAACCTAAATAGACTGCTTGACAAGTCTATATATGGAATTTATAGCATAAATATGGTTGCAGAGGACAATATGGTCAAGTTTCAGGGAAAGTATTTGATAAAGATGCTTCTATGGAAATCAAGACAAGCTTTTTATCTACTCTATGCTAATAAGTGGTACGTTCAATGCTGGTTCGTTATACAAAAACACATATATCAGGCAAGTCATTTTTAAAAGCATTGTATCTATGTAAATTACGCATTTGTTTTGAAATGCAAATAAAAGATCTATATTTTCACTGTCTGAGACATGTCTACTAAAATGCTGTAAATATATACCGGTATGTCCTTTGCTCCGATGTTACCTTGAGCATGACATTATTCGTTCCCAAGTAAAGCCTTCGAACTTATTTTTTTCATTGAAACAATTAGGATTAAGATGATACGCCTGCTAACCTGGCGTCTGATCATGCGCCAATCTGGTTGCTACTCAGATGAAAATTAATAGTCAATAGTTTCGCTAAGCTGTCATTTCCCACATTTTATAACATTGCTCTGCATTTCATTTTTATTTACAAAACCTTGAGTGAATAAAATGTTCTCCACTCTATGCATGCGCAAAAATCTATCGACATAAATGTCAGCTTGTTTCCAGACCATGCTCTTTGCAGAAAAACTTGTATTTGATGTTTCCCTTGAGTAAACGTAAGTTCTAACTTAGAGCTTATGTTTAGGGTTTGAGGAAACCTATATTTCAAATAGGTTATTTTATACAGTTTTTTTTTTTTCGATTTGTTATTTAACATGTTGTGTGTATACATTTTTTAATTGTATTTTATTAACATTTTTTAGATTTTATTTTGTATTACATTGAACAAGTTTACGGTTTAATGGTGCGTATATGCTTGGATTAAAACAATGGTAGATATATATTTATGCTACAACAACTTGAAAACAAACATCAACCGTAACGAAATATTTCCAATGGAACATTTTAGAGGTTTTCGGTGAAGCAGCGAATACAATGTGATGTTTACAAACATTGAAGAATACCTTATTTACATACGACGTCAATCATTAAGAAAAAATGTTCTTCACTCAGTATAAAAAAATGCGAAAGAACTGATGTAAACAAGTTTCCTGAGTATGACTTAAGTTTGTGGTTACCACTATGAATTAGAATATCTCAGATGTCTACATACCGGTAGTTAAGGACATGTTTGTTCTCGTTTAAAATGAGAAGTTAATACAATACAATTAAATGTAGACAATGAGAGATGCTAATGCATTTTTATCTGAGTAGAAATAATGGTTTGAAGCCTGACCAACACCGGCGTCTAATCGGGCAATGTAAATAATACAGTCAAACTTCCGTACCTCGGGTTCACTTCTGTGAAGATAAATTGCATCTCCCGGGTCGAATGGCATTAAATTGAACTCAATTAAGCAGAACATATCTGTTTTTTTTGCAAAGGTCAAACGTGGCTCAGATAAATTCGGCTTAAGCGATTTTGATATAAATGCTAGTTCGACGGAAGTTTTAGCACAAACACAAATATTGAAAACATCCACACTTTCCTCACCGTATCAACCAAAACAGTACAGCTAGTGACACCTCATTGGTTTCGGTTTGATAGAAAACAATATCTCATGTTCGGTCGTCAATATACACTTCAAGTGGATCTGACCCAGTATAAATACATTCCATGTGGATAGCTGTAAGTTTTTGATAGAGTTTTTGCGATTTGATTGTTACAATATCGGACAGTCAATGTTTGTTCTTGTCCCTTTTGGCTGAAACAATAAATAGCGAATGCTCAAGAAATATTTGAGCATTAGCTATTTATCTACCATCAAAAGGGTTACCAGCCCCCATAGTTTCTCGGCGTCTCATCTCGATCTGCAATAGTTATCATGACTTAGAAACTTGCATAATGTTATACTACAAACACAATGCACTAGACACTGTTTCAATTCCACTGTAAAGGTAATAAAACAGATATAATCCGATTAAGAAATTCACTCGATTCCGATTGAAGAAACATATGTTTTATGTACTTGTTGCCTCATTTAGTTTTCATTTGATATCAAAACACAGTTAACAAATGCGTCATGAATAATCATAATAGACATGAAGTCAGTTATGGTTGATTTTTTTGTTACGTTAGCAATGCCGTGTATCAACAAAACATTGAACATTGTTGTTCTAGCAACCATTTTTAGTTGGTTTCAAACATGTGTTTCCGGAGTTGCTTGATAGATGAGGCAATCTCTCTTGCAGGTCATAAGGTAACACAATGATGTATATGTTGAAGTGCCTATACAGATGGACGGGGTAATAAAACTGAGTACTGAACCGATAAGCTGTCCGTTATTTGTCTATTCACTCCGTTCTCCTGTCAATTAATCATATGTCCAATACAAAAACGATACACAAAACGTTTGGAGTATATTTCTGTATTTCGAAAAGCACTCCATTTAACATAGATAACAAGAGATGAGTAAAACTGAAAATGAATTTATAACAACGTCATTACCAATCATTGACATAATTCCGTAGTCTTAATCCTTTCATGATCAAATGTACCGTTAGGTATTAACCCCTTCAACGCCATATTGTCGTCTGCTTCAATATTGTTGTCTGCAATATGGTTTCAAAATTAGCGTAAAGGCAGTATAAATGATGTAATACAAAACAAGTGGCAAACAGTTTTGTTCCTAATTTGATCAGGAAATGCGCTTTATGACGTCATTGAGAGTGAAATGGTGAAAATAATAGTCATTATATCAATACGGTGATATGGCTGCTTTATACACATTACCAGTTGACAGTGCGATACAGAGTGATGTATTTAGCTCGAGACGATTTTGGCGGATATAGCCGATCTGACGAGCGCCTTGGCGCGAGTCTGATCGGTTGTTTCCGCCAAAAACGTCGAGAGCTAAATGCAACACTCTGTTGCGCACTGCTAACTGGTAATGTGTTTATTATATGCCTTGAACACAAATCAGAAACAAATAAATAGTTGTTTTAATCATTTTACATCCAAAATTTATTACTTATTTGAAGCAGAACGAGAAATTTTGTATGCCACAAATAATAACGCGGCACTCGTACATGAACGTAAATAACGTCACGTCAAATCGAAAGCGACGTCAGAGTAAAATACAAAGTGGCTGATACAAGATGGCTGATACAGACTTGCAAATACACGCGGAAACGCTCGATATCACTCGAAGGCATATAATAAAAACAGTTATTGTATAGTCAGCTCTTATAGTGAAAGTGTTAAATGGAAAGCAAGCATTTCTTTAGGTCCAAATAGTAGCATATAATATGAGTATTTTCACGGACATGATTAATGGCTCATACTTTCATCTGTGGTAAATGAAACAACTTAGCATCAAAACAGTTTCATAATTTGACGCCTTAAAGGCCTCAACAAACTAAAGACAACAGTTCCAATTTATACAGTCATGAATACGCATCATAAAACAAAATACATTTACCTGAACAGAAGGTAGCTCAAAGCAGGCTGACAATAAAGAAGCTTGTACCTTAAGGTGTAGTCTACTTTACTGTCAACCTGTTTTAACCCTTTACCCCATAGCCGATTTCTTGTATTGAAGATATGTGACCACTTAAAGCAGGCTGAAAGTAAAACTGAATGCGCCTTAAGGCGCATTCTGCTTTACTTTCAGCCTGCTTTTAGCTAATATCTGCTAGAATATAAAAAATATTTCTTATAATACCTATTCATGCCTGTATAAATTGGAACTATTTTCTTCAGTGGATGAATAAGTTAAATGTGCTAAAAGGCGCTTCTATGGGGGAAAGGGTTAAGTAATCACCTGTTTTCAAAACTACAAAAAAGTCTATTGAGTAAAGGCTTGAGCGAAACTAAACAGGAACGCAAAGTCTGATACAGCAACAGTCGGTATACATACTGTACAAGTTAATGTATAGAGAACACGTGGTATCAGTTTGATACTCTTGGTTATGTATTTTCTTGTACATTAATCAATTACATCTTCATCGAACCATTAATCGTCTTTACAGATGCAAGTATATCAGTTGACATGACTCGATTACGCATGCGTTCTGTCGTGCATTTTCGTAATGCCATTTAAACAGTATATGGTTCTGTAGCTCTGACAATTTTATGACAAAAAGAACACCCACAAACAAATGCACTTTTTGTTGTTGAAAGCATACAGATTATAGCACACTACAGTATGAGCAAACGTAATACATGTACAAAAAGTTTGCATCAAGACTAACCGTGAAGTAACACAATCACAGCTTCAAACTGTTTTGTGCTTTTATCATATAATCTAAATATATCTAAATATATCAGGAACAATAACCTTGATCATTAGTTTCCGAACAACGGTTGTTATACCTTCAGAACACGTGTTCGAATAATTTCTGATGGCAGAGAAAACTTGCATCATTTGAAAGCATTGTCCTTCATAATGACTTACATGGGACGTTAGTAGAGTCTATAGTGACCATGATTCAAACCCTTTAAAGTCACACCCAATATAATCAAAGCGTGTTACACTTAAAGTATATGAACTAAGTTTCTAAACATGTCAATATATTCCAGTCAGTAGGAAGTCAATTCCGAATGAGAAAGTAAACGTTAGACCAAAACAACCAGCTATAAAACAACAAAAAACTCACTTTTTTAATCATGTCATTTGTCTTTTAGTTTAAACATATTTATTCAGCAAATATACACATCACATAGAAATAGACAACAGAAAGACAGGATTGAAACGAAAGACATTAAACTCTTATATGATTTTTCTCTCCCTAGAATCAAAGAGTGTCAAACAGTTTGGGACAATATCAGCAACGGCGTAATGCAATATCTGAACTTGATCCAAACTGCTTGCAATGGGTAACGTGCAAGAATCAAAGCATGCTAGCTGGAATGTTCCCCACATCAACAATTCGAATTGTTCAGACCGGGATTCGAACCCACAACGAGGAGCTTAGTGGTTGTAAGTCACAGTGACTAAAGTCACTAGCCCACAGAGGCCAAATAATGTTTGATTGCAATTACTTACCATGGTTATAAAAGCTTTTGATTTAAATCTGAGATTGCTATCAAGCCTTTGATTGTTTAGAATTGAGCAAGAGCTTAAATTTGGCCAATCCATATTTGAAAACTATCTCAGAAGAAAGGTATAAACACTTTATAACATTGGGCCCTGTAGACAGGTTTCTTGAAATCACATACATAAATCATCATCAATAAACAGTTACTACGAGAACCAATTTAACTCCCTCACCGAATCTAAACTTCTCAGAAGCAATACGTGTTGTCGATAAATGTGCTCCCTCCAACTGTAAACATTAAAATATGCTGCCAGTCTCTTAAAATGATCAAAATATGATAAATATTTACATTGCGAAATTTTTTTATGAGTTTCTGTTGAATGTGTCGATGTTATATTCTAAACAATTCTTTAACAAGTTCATGTAATGGCAAAAATAACAAAATTCAATCATTAATCTCAGTTAATGTGATATATCTTTTTGAAACATTACGAGTAAGTATGTAACTCACAAACTTTGTTCGAATAAACTGCTTCTACCTCTACTGCACCTACTACTACTACTACTACTACTACATGAATTACTATTACTACAATTAATCATCACCTTTTTAAACAAAAACAATTCAATTTGATTGAGCAATTCAATGTAAGACAGAAAATAACTATATGGACTATAATTTATATCAAAACAACAACGACTTATGAAGATATATACTTCCACTTCTACTTCTACAACGTCTCTAGCTGTACCTGTTACATCTATTACAACTACTTCATTTACTACTACTTGTGCTACCTACTACATTACACCAACAACACCAACAACTACTACTACCTTTGGGTGTATCCTTGATCGTTCTTGATCGTTCGAGATCGGTGACGTCATTTACAGACGACCGCACTATTACGTTGACTTACCGACGTAAACGTTTAATCCAAAAAACGGTTTAAACTCGACAGTTTCGGAAACACTTCGGATACAATAGGGAATCGTCTGAGGCAGAGTCAAGTCCCTATCCGTATCCGTAGACCATGTACTAGCAGATCATCAGTGCACGCATAAGGCACATAATAACGCCAACGTCATGTTCTGTCATGCGATATCACAAGATGTGAAACCAATCGAGCGTATATAGGGTGAACTTGGTCACGCGTGCGGAACAATTACGAAACAACTACCAGATTGACACAAGCATCGACCTCAAACCGGAGACATGCTCTTTTACGAGAATTGCATATCAACCGAGATGACGTCATTCGACGGAACACCAGCGACGAAGAGTTGCCTGCATTATACTTAGAAGTGGGAATGCGCGCTACTGAAGAAGCTTTATGCAGAAATGCACTAAAAATTAAATTATATCAGTCACTAACACTGCGTATTCTACAGCGGGTCACATCGCGCTCAGGAAATACGGAATCCAAAACCGTCATACAAGCCCGTACACCCTTCCGAAATGCCGTGTAACGAAGTTATTTCCAGTCTAGATCCAATACAAGAAAGAAAACATGCATAAGCTGACAAAGTTTTACTGTATTGACCCTAAAATTGACACTTGAAATTGACATCTGTGACATTTCAAACTCACGCGCTACTCGATGGTTTAGTACAATAGTTATAGAGTTCAACTTAAACGATATCAGGAACTCGCATAAGTAGAATTTATCTGCATTCCTACAGTTTAATGCAATAATTTCTAAACCGAATTAAGCCACCATTTAACTTTGAATTATGGATATGTTCGCCTGCAATGAAATCAAGATAGACCCTATCGAAGATCGACTGTATCTAACATGGTTATTTGGTAGAGTGTTATATGTGTCTCCGGCTCCACCGCCGTTCCACTGGCCTTCCGGCCTTACTCAGGGGTTCTAATCAGGATCAACACTCCGATCAAGTAAATCAGTTGTTTATTTCAATATGGACTGTAGTCATGATAAAGTCATGATAAATCTGCAAATAATGAACAATAATAAGAATATGGTAATGATACTACATACTACAAAGTAAGTGTACACAGATATATAGTAAACAAACATGTATATTCGGTGTCAGCTAGACAAAATACACCGACTTATTACATTACAAATAATTACTGTTGTACAAAGGTTATCTTCTCCTAACTTAAAGGTATGAAAGCTAATAGTATCAAAATTATAAAAATAGTCTTAACAACATAACAACATGTATTTACCTGCATAAATATATAATTTATCCAGAGTTCACAAATGCCTATATTATGGCTGCCATTTTAAATTTAGCGGATAAAGATGACCCGTAATCACGTGATGCAAAGGTTAGTCAAAATAATGTTAGTGAAAGTTAGTTCCCCTAGACCGAAAGTACCTATTCCTAACGACTGACAAGACCAAAACGTATAAACTAAGAGCTAAATATCTAAATATACTAATAATTCTAATGGGGAAATCGAAATAACAAGATACTAGGTGATTACATACAGTATTTTATTGATTTATTACTAATTTAACAGTTCATGGCAAAATCCACCCTACGACATACTCCCCCTGTTTGAAAAATGTCGTCCCCGACATTTAAAATACTAGTAAACAAAGGAACGTAAAGTAGACATAGGTTGTTAGGGTCATCAAATAAATGGTGCAACAACCACCATCAGCCGGAATGTAATATCCATGCAATGGAAAATAAATGAAATGAACGAACGAAATGAAAACACATGTACAACAAAAATCAAATAATCAATAACACCACCGTGTTGACACAACATCAAACACAAATTCAAAACCGTTGCATGATCAACTGTAGTCCCAAACATTCAAAGAATATGTCCAACATACCGACAACAGATGCAACTATGGCATAACCATAACAAATGAAATGTGGTGATACAAAAATCACACAAATGATATGCGCTAGCTGAAACTCACACAATTCAGCCAATATTAAGACAATAAAAGCCAAAAATAAATAAAAATTCACTGATCATATATAGTACAGCTGACTGAATATATAAAATTCAACGTCTAGCTGGAATGACGTACTTCTGGCTCTCCGTGACGTCTTTCTGGTAGTCAACCTTATTGTGTCCAAGTGGAAGAAGAAGGTTTCTGTGTAGCACTCTAGTTGCTCTTGCCTTTGGACAGTCCTTCTTAACCTTATAAACCGGTATATCCGGATTTGGTTGAGACACAACGACATAAGGTATACTCTCCCACTTATCCGCAAGTTTATGTTTCCCTCGTAATGATACATTCCTGACGAGGACGAGGTCTCCAACAACTAATTTGCTTGCTTTGGCTCTGGTATCATAACGGGATTTGTTTTCCGACGCTCCCTTTGCTGAAATCGCTTCCGCCTTTCGGTATGCTTGTGATAACCGATCACGCAGCTGCTGGATGTATTCGTGCTTGCTTCGATATCTGTCGTCATTTGCCGAAAGTCCAAGCATCGAGTCTATGGCTAATTTAGGATGTCTACCAAACATGAGATAATATGGTGAGTAGCCAGTAGATTTGTGAATGGTGACATTGTACGCATGAACCATAGGTGCAACATGCGATTTCCAGTCCGCTTTGTTATCTTCCTCCAAGGTCCCTAGCATCTTCAGAAGGGTTGAGTTGAATCTCTCCACTTGTCCATTCCCCATAGGGTGATATGGTGTCGTGTGGCTTTTTGCTATTCCAGCAAGTTGGCAGAGATCTTTAATTAGCTCAGACTCAAAGTTAGGACCTTGGTCAGAGTGGATGCGTGTTGGAAATCCATAGTGGGTTATAAATGATTCAAACAAGACTTTGGCGGTTGTTCTGGCAAGTTGATTTTTGGTTGGAAAGGCTTGGGCGTAGCGCGAAAAATGGTCCGTTACCACCAGGATGTTCTCAAAACCGCCTTTGGAACGCTCTAGACTTAAAAAGTCTATACAAATTATTTCCATAGGCGCTGAAGATTTGATGTTGATGAGTTCTGCTTTTGCCGGTGTTGTTTTCCTTCTGATACACCTTGGGCACATTTTCACTTTCTCCTCAATCCAGGAATCCATCCCTGGCCAGAAAAATCTCTGCTTGAACAATGAAATGGTTCTATCCCTGCCCTGATGTCCTAGATCATCATGAAGGGCTTTGAATATCTCGTCCCGTAAGTCGTACGGTAAAACAAGTTGTAGATATTCTTCATTATTCACGGCTCCATTGTGATAAAGGACTTCGTCCCTCAAACAGAGTTTTTCCCAACTACGGAGGTACTTCAAGACCAGAGGACTTTGTTTCGAAGTTAGTCGAGTGACTTTTGGTCTGGTTCCATTTCTCAGGTGGCCTATCACTTCAGCTGTCACGTTGTCCTTAGATTGTGCTGTTCTCCACTCTCTAGATGTTAAAGCTTCAGACTGAATTATTTCACTGGGAATATTTTGAGATTCTTCAATGTCTGGTAAAGATCCAGGTGCTGTTGTGCTAAATGCCAAAGGTGCTTGCT
This sequence comes from Gari tellinella, assembly GCA_922989275.2. NCBI lineage: Eukaryota > Metazoa > Mollusca > Bivalvia > Cardiida > Psammobiidae > Gari > Gari tellinella. Next base: position 70,916,117 of record OV277866.1, read on the forward strand.
CATGCTGAACTGATGCAGCGCAGGTAAGTGCCTGGATAATCGAATTGTCGATTATATTTGTTTTATCAATGTCTTCATTTTCAGGTGTAGTGCAGGTAAGTATATCCCTTTCAGTTTCTAAAGCTTGTGCGTCCGGAAAATTTGTAATGCTGTGCTCCATTTCACTGTTTTGATTGGATGTTTCTATCCGTGATAGTCCGTCAGCATCCGCATTACTAGAGCCACTACGATACTTGATCGTGTAATCGTAACTGCTGAGGGCTGCTAACCAGCGATGACCAGTTGCGTCCAGCTTTGCTGTTGTTTGGACATATGTAAGAGGATTGTTGTCCGTCCAGACTTCAAACTTACAACCATACAGGTAGTCATTGAACTTCTCGGTTACTGCCCATTTGAGAGCGAGGAATTCCAATTTATGGGCTGGATAGTTCCTTTCAGCTGGTTTTAGACTCCTACTCGCGTACGCAACTACTCTGTCATAGCCAGCCTGGCGTTGATACAATACAGCTCCAAGTCCTAATCCAGAGGCGTCTGTATGAAGTCGAAATGGTAGCTGGTAGTTTGCGTATGCCAGTATTGGGGGATTGACTAATCTCTCGATGACCGTATCAAATGCTTCTTGCTGCTCTTTGTCCCAAATAAACTGTGCCTCTTTCTTAGATGTTTTCTTTTTCTTCTTTGTCGAATGTCCAATAAGAAGATCATTCAGTGGTCTGACAATCTGTGCATATCCTTTAATAAAACGTCGGTAATATCCCGTAAAGCCTAAAAATTTCCTGACGTCCTTAGTGTTCTTTGGTATTGGCCATTTCTTCACAGCTTCTGTTTTTTCAGGGTCGGTTGCAATTCCATTTTCCGATACAAGGTGTCCTAAATATATTACTTCTGGTTTGAAAAATTCACATTTGGATGCTTTTAATTTCAAGTTGTGTTCTTCAAGTCTAGTGAAAACTGAATTGAGGCGTTTCAAATGTTCGTCAAATGTTTCTGAAAAAATTATGATATCGTCCAAATATATAAGGCATTCTTGAAGGTTCAGATCTCCCATGCACCGTTCCATGAGCCTCTGAAATGTGGCTGGGGCATTGGTTAACCCAAAAGGCATCCTATTTGCCTCATAAAACCCAAGAGGTCCAACAGAAAATGCTGTTTTCTGTTTGTCTTCCTCCTTGACGGAAACTTGCCAATAACCTGATCGTAAGTCGAGTTTTGAAAAGTATTTTGATCCAGAAAGTAAATGAAGTGTGTTTTCGATTCTAGGTATTGAATAGGCGTCCTTGATAGTTCTCTGGTTTAATTTCCGGTAATCAATACAGAACCTGATGGTACCGTCCTTCTTCCGTACTATCACAACATTTGATGAGTAGGGGGAGCTTGAATTTCTGATTGCACCACAATCTATCATGTCTTTCAAGTGTTCTTTCACTTCATTGAATAGTGCTGGTGGAATATGTCTTGGTGCTTCCTTAAAGGGTTTTTCATCACTGAGATGGATTTCATGTTCCACAATATCGGCTTTACCTAAGTCAGTCAAATCTTTGGAAAATATATGTTGCCATCTCTGAAGAAAATGTTGAACTTCATCTCTCTGATCAGCTGTAAGGTTGTTGTTTTCAAGATCAACTTCAATGGGGCTATTTCTATCATTGGATGTTGCTGACTGTTGTCTCACATCGGCAGAAGTATCAGCTTCTTTATCTTGAAAGGCATCTCTAAGCACTTTCACTTCTCTTAAATCACAAATATTTGACTTTGCTGGTATCGATATCGGTTTCGCTGATAAGTTAAACAGTCTAACTGGTATTCTTGCCGTGTTCCCTGGTTTATCAAGTGTCACAACTCTTGGACAAATGTTCACTCTCGAAGAGCAGTGCTGGTCCTCACATGGTTCTGTGACACATGCATCTACGGCGCGAACTTTCCTTACAAATCCAGTAACTGTTCTCACTTCGTTAGCCTGAAGTTTTATCCTTTGTGTTGTTTTCACGGTTCCAACATTATCCACAAGAGCACTAAAAGCAGTATTCCATTCAGCTGGTATATCTTTTACATGTGTCTCGGTTTTACACATCCTGATGAAATTTGTTCCTATAATGGCAGGTTCAGACTGATTGCTTTTGCTATCCTCGACTACCAGAATTGGAAGACTGAATGTATTATTGCTTAATGTTGGTACTTTCACTTCAGCTTCTATGTAACCTATGTAAGGTATTGTCTGTCCATTTGATGCCATGAGTTTCAACTTAAAGTTCGACAATGGTTGTAATTTAGGTCCATTCTTTAAGCTGTTGAAAAATGCTTCTGAAATGGTTGTAACCATTGAACCTGTGTCTATTACTGCTTTTGTGTTAATTCCTTCTACTTCTATTTCTCCAGTATTGTTTCTTCCTATAAGATTTCCAGGTAATTTATTCTTTAGGCATGTCTCTTCACTGTCTCGGGCCTGCCTTTCACCAGAGACAGTTACATGTTTGATTGATGTTTTCCATCTCTTTGGTTATTCTGGTGAAAACCTCTTGGTTGATTGTCTGCTTTGTTACTCTTTCCGTCTCGACTGTTATATCTTCGATAATCTCCTTTGTTTTCTCCTTTGTTTCTCTCATGTGTACTGCTTTCATTACTATCTCCTTTGTTGCGACTAGTATAGTCTGTCTTATCTTGATATCCTTGGTGATTCCCTTGATTTATTCTTGAATCTCCGTTGTCTTTTGTATCATTCTTGTGATAACTCTGTGTCTTTCCAGTACTTTTATCTTCCTGAAACTTTGAACCGTCTTGTTCATTATAGTTTCTCTCCTGGTAATGGTTCCTGTTTCTCCAATTACCTCTCCAATTCCTGTCAAAGTCTCTTCTATTTCCTCTTTCATCAGTATTGTCGTAATCATAGCCATTTCGTCTATCTCTTCTTCCATATCCTCTATTCTCTTGCCATCGGTATCTGGCTCTTCCTCTTTGAAATCTTCCTTGCCATCTGTCAGATCTTTCATATATGTCTGACTCAAAATCTCCGCTTCCTCTCATATCTGACTGTCTAATGATATCTTCTAGTTTGTCCATCCTTTCCAATAGTTTGTCCACTTTATGTCCATCTTTCCTGGAGTCTTTATCTGAACTGTCACTAGTTGTGTTCATTTCTCTCTCTTCTATCCGAATTTCCTTCAGGAGTTCATCAAATGATAAGCACTTGTCGTAAAATGTCCTAGTACTCAGTTTCAATCTTTCATCATACAAGTATTTCCAAAACCTCTTCATTAACATCTGTTCTCTCTGCTCTCTGTTAATCTGTCCTTTCTTTTCTGCTTTCAACAATATCTTTTCTAAGCGAACTCCCCATTCTGCAACATTCTCATTTTTCATTTGCTTTGCTTTATAAAAGTCAGCTAAATGCGATTCTCCAGATCTCCTATCGCCATAAATTGTTTCCAGTTTGTCAAGAATTTCTTTAGTCGTTGCCTTTGGGTCTATTGTCGGCAGAACATTTCTAACCCTTTTGCTGGCTTTGCTTAAGGAGTTTCGCACTGCATGTAAAAGTAAATCATGCTGGTAGAGGTCAGAATCAATCAAAACTTCAATGTCCATTTTCCACGCTTCAAAATTGTCTTCTGATAGATGCGGCAAATTTGGTATCTTAAAAATATGGTCATCTGTCTTGTGTTTTTTCTCTCTAGACATATGTTGATTTGGGTGTAATACCTTTTGCTGTTCTGGACGTGATATTTCATCAGAGTCACTATCTGTACTGAGTGCATTGATTGTGTCTTCATGCTTTTGTAGCTGTGTTACCATTCTATACTGTTCCTTTTTCAAACGTTCAAGCACTATCTGTTTCTCTATCCTTCGTCTGTTTACCTCATGTCGAATTTGATCTTCTCTCTCCCTCTTCCGATTCACTTTCAATCTCATTTCTTGTAATACTGTCTTTTCTTTTAACTTTAATTTTTCAATGTCATCTCTAATTCTATCTATCTCATCATCTGTCTCGTATCCTGAATGTTCATATTTATCTATCGTAATCCATGCTTTATCTTCTTCACCTTCACTGTCCTCACTCTTAATGTCTTCTTGTGGGTCATAGTACCGACCCATATCTCCACCTGGTGACCATGGTTTAGTCAAATGTTTCAACTCCTTCTCTATTGAAGAATTTCCTCTTTTCAAATATCCAAGAGCTGCCTCACTCTGCCTCCTAAGTTCAGTCTCTTGTTGTTCTACTCCTGTTCTCGTGTCCTTAAAAACTTCGTCATCTTCCGTTTCAATAAAACTAATTTCTTCCCGAAATGTTCTATCCATTTTCTCTTTCAACATTGACTCTTCTTCCTTGTGTCGTCTGTCTATCTCCTCATATCTCTTCTTCTCCTCTTCATATTTCTTCTTCTCCCATAATATTTCCTCCTCCTCTTTTTTTCTTCTCTCCAATGCATCAATTTTCATCTTTTCTTCTTCGTATATCCGTCTCCTTTCTTTTTCAATCTTTATTGTTTCCTCTTCATACAATCTTTCCAAATCACGTTTTCTCTTTTCTTCCTCTTCTTTTCTTCTTTCTATCTCTTCTGCTTTCCTCTTTTGGTCGACGAATTTCTGTCTATCTAACTCGTGTTGTCTCTTCATTTCTTGTCTTTCTCGTCTAATTCTGGATAACTCCTCTCTATAATCATCCATGCTTCTTGTATCGATCCGTGTTTTATCCTCCTCAATTTGTCTCGAAAGTCTGTCTCTTTCTATTTCCATTTCCTCCTTCTTTCTTTCTCTCTCGAGTCTCCTTAACTCTCTGTCTGATAATAAGTTGGCCATGATGATATCAAAATCACTGACACTAACTATATGTGGTTTTCATTTAAGATAAGATAAATGTATGTTAACACTTGCTAAATCACTGCTTTGTGATTCCTTTATAAAGCAAACGCAAGTTGAAAACTCATTTCAACAAACCACAGAACAAAGCTTAAATTTATCACAACTCCATTCGCCAAACCACAAACAAAGAGAACCAAACACACAGCAACACGTATCTTACAAACTTATGAATAAACACCTTGCGAACCAACCACAAGAATAAACACCTTGCGAGAAGAAAACAAAATCGGCAAAAAAAAAAAATCGGCAAAAAAAATCGAGTGCCTGGCAGGGTTCGAACTCGCAACCTCCGGGGTATAAGTTCGACGCGCTACCGACTGAGCTACGGTGACAGTATATACGAGCGATGCGCACGGGTTTAGTCTAGCACTACACTACAGTACTACCATGTTACTACGTATAAGCTATCGATAAACCGTAAAGTCTAAGTCGCTTATCTATACCTGTATACCGACACTAGTAACTACCTAATTTATTGCTCAGGATCCACACACTAATACCTACTAAGTAATACTCGTCTCTGCTGGTAGCTATAAACACAGGGCGTTAAATATGTATTTAATACCAAACTACCTTTATTAGGTTAATGTATCAGGGTAAGATCTGTTAGTATAACATCATAAAGTGATCAGGGTAGAGTCAGTTAGTGATTGTAATTACAGGGTCTAAACTGAAAGAAAACAGAAAACAAAATTGCAGCCTAAAAAAACAAGTACAACAACAAAAAAAGATTTTGTCCCTGACAAGAATTGAACTGGGGTTGCCTGCGTGAAAAGCCTACGTACGTACCACTGGGCTACCGTGACCAATACAAAAGCATAGGTGCGATAATCCAGGTATACAATAAGACACGCTGACAGCGGTCGAATAGGAGGGTTATACAGGTCAATTATCAAGATTCAACAAGCAAAATTTACTAAGTCCACACAATTATGACAAAAATACAAAATATTTCATAAAAATACAGATATTACACAATCAAAATATGCAATACAAGATAGAAAAAAATTTACATACATACAAAAAAAACGATGACAGCTTTCTGACAACAGATTCCTCTGTTCCCGGAAAGATGGCAATATACAAACAAACAGGCCTGTGCTCACACCAAAATACAATCAAAATAAACCCTAAAAAGGTCTACATTCAAGAATATCCACTCACCTCAATATATAATCCAAATATCACAAAACTTATCCTTATCACTATATAAACACACACTAAAGCACACACACACTGACACACAAGACTGTGTAAATACACGTATCACTGTCACTAAATGTCCAAAGTTCCAATTCCTTTCTGCTCACAGTTTATATCCAGATCACACGCGAAGTCAACGGTAAATCCTCGTGCACAAAAAAAACAAGAAGGCCTAATCCCGGGTTCCACGACTATCTCCACTAGCTAGTATATCCACCGTAAAGCATAAACTGTCCGGATCCGTCAAATAATAATCACTGTATAAACACACACAGTAATGTCAGCGCTAAGCATCAATAATCACAAATGTCCATACTGTTCAGATCCAAATCAACGTTGGGCGCCATTTTGGTAGAGTGTTATATGTGTCTCCGGCTCCACCGCCGTTCCACTGGCCTTCCGGCCTTACTCAGGGGTTCTAATCAGGATCAACACTCCGATCAAGTAAATCAGTTGTTTATTTCAATATGGACTGTAGTCATGATAAAGTCATGATAAATCTGCAAATAATGAACAATAATAAGAATATGGTAATGATACTACATACTACAAAGTAAGTGTACACAGATATATAGTAAACAAACATGTATATTCGGTGTCAGCTAGACAAAATACACCGACTTATTACATTACAAATAATTACTGTTGTACAAAGGTTATCTTCTCCTAACTTAAAGGTATGAAAGCTAATAGTATCAAAATTATAAAAATAGTCTTAACAACATAACAACATGTATTTACCTGCATAAATATATAATTTATCCAGAGTTCACAAATGCCTATATTATGGCTGCCATTTTAAATTTAGCGGATAAAGATGACCCGTAATCACGTGATGCAAAGGTTAGTCAAAATAATGTTAGTGAAAGTTAGTTCCCCTAGACCGAAAGTACCTATTCCTAACGACTGACAAGACCAAAACGTATAAACTAAGAGCTAAATATCTAAATATACTAATAATTCTAATGGGGAAATCGAAATAACAAGATACTAGGTGATTACATACAGTATTTTATTGATTTATTACTAATTTAACAGTTCATGGCAAAATCCACCCTACGACAGTTACGCCATCACATTGGAATGTTAAAATGTTCATATCAAGGGTATTTTTCACGGAGAGTTCTCGGAGGATATTTACGTTTTATGAAACACAAATGAAACACAAATGAACGGAAATGATCCGGAACGTACAAATGAACACGTACGTTAGTGTCTAGGCATATCGAGTTCTGTCTGTTTTGGTTGATTTCGATAAACATATTGATCTAAATAAAACTGAATCCAATGTCAATTTCATTATAGACAATTCACAAGCGCCGTTGTACATTACATTGTTCATGTCACGTCCCGTCGTTTGTTTATCATGGTGAAGACGTGGGTTGGGTAAGCAGGGAAAGCAAAGCAAGAAACTAGCATATTATAGATATCGGAATTACATTTACACATAATGATCGATTTAAGACATTTTTTAATTAAGATTTCTTTTGATTGCTTGGAAAACAACTGCTTAATAAACCGAAAAAGAGAGATTGTTCACGCGAATCGAGCGAGGGAACAACATCTAACTAGTCACGTGACCCGTACTACCCGGCAAAATCAATGTGTACGGTCTCGTACACAGTGGGCACGTGTGCAGTTTCAGCCTATCAGAGTCCAAGAATTTATGATGACTGGAAATTACATTTGTTATCTACTGCAGTACCGGACTGAGGTATCGGTCATGGTAAGGAAGCCTAAGTATCCATTTCATGATCAAAGTTTTCGGGAGATGTTGACCCCTACACCGCTTCATTGTCGTCTGCTTCAATTTCGTTGTCTGCAATGTCGTTTTAAAGATTAAAAAATGCAGTATGACTGTAGAAATTTCAAAACGAGTGTCAAACAGTTTGGATCCTGATCAGACGCCGCGTGATGCGGCGTCTGATCAGGATCCAAACTGTTTGCAAAGCGCTTTTAAGCGCGATTGAGAGTGAAAGGGTTAAATATGTTTAGTTTGTGATACAGTTTCAAAGACATTATCATAATTATATTGTATGCAACAATTATCGCAAACAATCTAATAATACGGTAAATTATGACTTTTATGTGCAAAACAATTTGGAATAGATTAAACATCTTACTGCTGATATCGAGATATCAATCATGCGGTGACTTCAAAAGGTAATAATTACAGTATTTTACAACACATGTGAATTTCATATTAAACAGATGTTGAACTGACAAATGCTAACATATTACACGAAAAAAAACCATTATATCTGAAATATTACCTTTATGATAAGGCGAACATTGAAACACCAGATATTTGACACTTGCAATATTTTATATTGAAAGCGATGGATTTACAACATCTGTTATGCAGTAAGCCCTACAGTGGAGAATCTGTTATTCTTTCCCAATAAACGCGTTTACGCTAAAACTATTATTTGCAGTGCAGGGTAACCCGGCGTCTGATCAGGCTCCAAACTGTTTGCCACCAAAATAAACAAGAATTATCAGAATTGTCCAAAAGTTGTTCTTTTCTACGTTTTAGTTCTTTGCGTTTGCGTACGTTTGCGTTAAACGGGAAAGAATAACAGGTTATCCACTGTATATCAGAGTGAGAAAGACGTTCTTCTTCACCGTTTGAATGAAACAAAACACGCTCATAGTGCACTTAAATGTGGCAAATGCCAACTTCTTGAAGAAGTTAACGATATTGTAATGTAAATGGCAAACACATTCGAGACGTTACCCGTTTAAATGTTTGTAATGGAAAAACAGTTTTGCAAAAAGGCGCTTATGTTAAAAAATAAAACATATTCTGCACTGTATGAACATTTAATAGAAATCAAATATCGATTGTTTATAGAGATCAGACAAATACGATTGTTTATAGAGATCAGACAGTTTAACTTAAGATTGAAGTTGACAAGATGGATACAATATTTTTTTCTGATTTACATCTTGCCTTAAGCAGCCTATAGTCTGATACACAGCTTACTTAAACTAAATGTACTTGATGGTATAAAAGGGCAGCCATTTTTAACTAACAAGTTAGTTTCGGTTTAAAAAGGATAACGTAAATGTTATACATTGCGTAAAATTATATCATTTTAGCAGATATTGCTTTATGCAATAGCTTTATACTTACCATGCATTGAGTTTTTATTTATCTTACGAGCGTCACGCCACTGACCTTCATACCCTTTCGTGGTTCTTACTCTTAATTGTCATAGGGGATTTTTTGTTTTTTTCTAAACAGAGAGTATCCCCTCTGCCGAGAACAAACAAGAAAGCAGGCCGATGGTTTTGATCACTTGCACTGTTTTGAAGTAATTAGCCGAAACCATATTCCTGAAACCATCCCTCATCATTATCATTTCATCTCAGCAGTCATCGGCGCTACATGATAAACTCTATACCGTAATGATGTAAAACCAAATAATTAAGGGTAAAATGTTAATAGACCATATACACCTTGAATTCCTCTCAAAAAAATAAAAGCGACTCTAAACAATTCTAAATACCAATTTACTCCGCGACAATGTTAATAAACCACCACGTTAGTCGACTAAGTCAGAGGCCACTCATGTTAGTCACGCACGTGGCACAAAAGTTCGTCTTGCAAATATGAAATAAACATTATTTGCATAAAGATATCGTTTAGTGTAAACTTTACACATGGTTTGTATCTGAGGCAGTGTGCAAAACCCAAATCACAGTTTGAGTTTCTAAACAAGGTTTTAGATCAATTGTGAAATGCCTCTATGTTCAATTTAGTGTCATAAATTATGTACATTATAAACTGTTGTCGGCAGCAAACCCCCGGTAGATACCCTTGCAAACAAAAAAAACAATGAAGTATAGAATATGGCTACTTTAAAAATAATGATCATTTTCTTAAATCTGAGTATAAAAATGTCTGATCATATCAGCCGACGAGATATTCCGTGTTTGATCTAGATGCGAACGGATTGCAATAGACGCATTTACTTGGAATACGGACGCTTTTATATGGAGAGAATAAAGTTGTATTAAATTTAGTGTTGTTAAAATGTTATTGTTTCCAAATAACGCGTTTTAGCTGAGCCAATGATTTCGGTTGCTAACAGGTTGGCGCAAGATGAGACATCGGATAACCGATATATGATAAGGGTACAAACTGTCTGCAACTTGGGTAAAACTATAGTCTCAACGTGCTCCGACAGATTTCATTTGCAGCGGTTGATTGCACTGTGATTGAATTTCATTCAAACGGGGAAAAAAACGTATTTCCGACCGCACAGTCAATTGAATAAGATAATATCGGTACAGGAAAGTTCAGGGATCCTCAATGTTTCTGTGATACTACTTTATATACAGCGCCATGTATACTATTTCAAAATGGAAAAGGTCCTCTGTAAACAGTTATCAAATCAAGGTCTCCTTTTTGTCGACAAACTTGTTTTGATTGATTTGATTTGTTGGTATCAGGACAATAGAAACATTGTCAGTGCAGGACAATGACCCTGATTATACGTCTGATATAGAACTCAAAGTGAATTACATTCGTATCTACGGCTTGTCCAAACAACAAATTGTATTGAATTGCGTTGAAGCTACAATCAACTTAGACAACGGTTTCTATCTCTTGACACCATAATACATTTTGTAAAAAGAAACTTGGAATAGTATTCCCAGCGAGACCGATGTACTACAAGTTAACATAGAGTACGAGTAAATGGCTGCACCCTTAAAACCTCTTCATGCTGTGGACGAGCTGTACTTGCAGTTGTACATATTTTTTATTCCCATAAGACGCTCAGTAATAAGGAGTCTCACCTGGAGCAAATTTATTTGATTTTTCTAGTAACATTTTATTAAATAAAATACAGCCGCTTGACACTGTGGCATACCACAATAACGGATGATAACAATTACATAGTATGCTATAGTTCACATCGCGTGCATTCTTCACCAATGGATTGATCAAATGAAATAAAGTGTTGCAAAATGTTTAGGTTCAAACGAGACTGTTTACAATTCCGTGTTTAATCGGGATCCAACTTGTTTGAATACAATAAACATATTTGTGAAAGACGAGACAATAGATAGCAGTATAGAAGTGTAATGTCTAACAAACAATGTGGGAATATTGAAATACCGAAATCAACATTGAAGGTTAATAATACAGTGGAGAATCTGTTATTATTTCCCGTTTAAACGCAAACGTACGCAAACGCAAAGCACTAAAACGTAGAAAAGAACAACTTTTGGACAATTCTGATATTTCATGTTTATATTGGTGGCCAACAGTTTGGAGCCCGATCAGACGCCGGGTTACCCGGCGTCTGATCTGGCTCCAAACTGTTTGCACTGCAAATGATAGTTTTAGCGTAAACGCGTTTATTGGGAAAGAATAACACATTCTCCACTGTACAACCGCTGTACATAGTTAACTGCATAACAATTATGCTTGTTGCTTTTTTCACAAAACAAAATTAATTGTCATGTTTATGGTTTGCGTAAAACGAAAATTTCTTAAACGACGTGTGAGTGTGCATATTGTATATGCTATCTACTTACTATACCCTAAAACTCCCAATGGACAGTTCTTGTTTACAATAAAGGCTGATTCATTTTAGAATATTAAAGGTTGTTTTCATAATATAAAACAATACAAAATTAAAGGTTGTTTTCATAATATAAAACAATACAAAATTGCAAACAATTAGGTCCCTGACTAGAGGGCGCCTGTAAGAGACCTCTTATCAGGGACTTCACTGTTTGCATTAGACAAGTGTACTCTTAAAAGGTACCATTTTGGTAAAGACGCATATATGCGATACTAGGGCTCGTTGAAGTAACTCAGGCATGTCTGGAACTGCAAATTAACAACTAAAGTTTCCCATGCAGCCTAGTCCAATATTCACTATTAAGGGACGTTTTCTGCAATAAGTTGCAAAATGTCAGACATTGTAAAAACATATTAAAGGTCTCTTTTAGGTACCCCCTGATCAGGAACAACACTTTTTGCATAATTATGTACTATTCACAGGTGATATGTCTGTAAAGCATGTTTATACTCGTCGCTATAGTTGATGAGGCTTGTGTATGTTTTAACCCTATCTTTGACAATTCTAGTTGAAAATGTAATTATTGGCAAACCTATTCTTGTAAAACAGGGGAAAAGTTATTACATCTCTTTTTACCTTTTAACCCATTATTTGTTTCTAGTTCTGGAAATAAGTGCCTACTAAAAACAGGTTTAAAGTAACGCAGACTGATCCTTAAGGCGCATCCGGCTTAAATTTTAACCTGCTTTAAGCTACCATCTGATAAAATAAAGAAAGTATTTATTATGCTACATGCCTGTTTTCATGACTGTATAACTATTTTTTAAAGCGGAGGAATACATTGAAATCGCTTAAAGGCGCGTCTATGGGGGAGAAGGTGTTTCGTTGATAATATTCGAAGTTAACTTTACGATTTTGTGGACCACACTTATTGTCTAATGTTTTATACAGGATTAATAATCAATCTTCCTTTTTATTGCGTTTATTGATGTGAAGTGCCTAAGAAGTGTGCAGATTATTCCTCAATTATAAACTCTTTAAAAATATATTATCCTATCCCGAAGTTTGATGATATATCAAATGCTAATTCAATCTTTGTGCTTCCGTGGAGTAACCGAGCTACCTAGCATATGTATCCCAATTTAGATTTTAGTCAGTTTAACTGTCGCAACATCAATATGAATATTAGTTTGGACCAAACAAAACGGGTAGTATTAACTAGAGTAGCCCAGCTTCTGATCTAGAATGAATGACTCATTTGGCTCAATGTCGTGAAGGTTTAACTCTTTCACTGCCAATGTCGCACAATAGCGACTTTGCAAATAGTTTGGATCCTGATCAAATGCCGTTAAACGCTACGTCTGATCAGGATCAAAACGGTTTGACACTCGTTTCGACATAGCTGCATTTTATACATCCCTTAAACTGTCTTTAACCTTTTTTGTAGACGACAGTACCAATGCAGACGATATTTTGGCGGTAAGAGGGTTAAGGCAGCCGATAACAATTGGCAGCGAAAGAGTTGAAGTATATCATCCCCGCGCCGTATGGGATTAAGATAACCTGACAACACCTCAAACACCATGTTGAGAGCACATTAAAAGCAAATCAAACTTACATTAGACCTCTGAACCTATTATATAATGAACATGTAATCCATCATAACCCTTACACATTAGTATTTCTGACTACTGTACTAATTGCAATCAACAGAAACATGTTCTACTGACTGGTGTTATCCCTTCCACTGCCGTTAAAATAATAAAAACATACAGGTTTATATGTAAATATGTTTTGTTGTGTCTTTATGTAATAAATGTATGTTAATTTAATATATGATAATGGAATGATGTATAAATCAATTTAAGTATGTTCTGTTATGTTCCTTACTCTGTTTACAGTAACTATATGCACATACATTAAAGCCTAATCAGACGCTGCATAACACGGGTGTTTGAACAGAATTCACCGACTGTTAAACACTTATTACGATATCAACTAAGTACCATTACCTAAATATTGAATTTATTTGAGAAATATAAACAGACGATTAATTGAATTCTAGTTATAGTGTGATTGTTCACGTTTGATACCCATGTGTGTAGCTACTTCTTAACCCTTTCATTCTCAGTGACGCCTTAAAGCGCGTTTGCAAACAGTAACGCGGCGTCTGATCAAGATCCAAACTATGTGACACTCGTATCGATATTTCTTAAATCATGCTTCATGGAACCTTACTAAAGCTTTTCACGGCTTCAATATCGTCTGCTTAAAATTGTCGTCCGCTGGGTTTCTTAAATTTACATATTGGACATTTTGATAAAAAGAACATAATGACGAGAAACAAACAGCTGCGGCGTCTGATCTGCAGTCAAGCTGTTTTCAAATGTAAATAAAGTTTCCTCCCTATAACGATTCCCTCCGCACAACCCACACATGCTTGTGTCCCATTGGATGTCGTTGAAGAGAAGGAGGGCTGTATCAACTCACTTCTATATACAGATTTGTTTTTAATATGTGTTCGATTCAAATGATAGTTTTAACCCTTTCTTTGCAATTTGAACGTAAACACCCGTGGAGCACAGACGCTGACATAGTCTCGTCTGCTGTTATCTTTTCCTCTGCTTTCACTTACGGAATGTATTTGAAATTGTATATGTTTGAACCTTAAAGATATTGACACGAGTTTCAAATACTATTCAGACGCCGCGTTACGCGGTTTAAAATGTAAATGTTTATTTGTGTCAACCCTGGAAAGAAATAATTAGATAAGAAAACGTGGAATCATAAAGTATGTTTCCGATGGAGACTCGGTTCCCTTTTGGACTTCGGTGTATAATCTAGTATAAACACAAATCTTTTGGAGCTAGATCAGACTCACAGGATCTCGAGATCAAATGATTTGCTATACTGCTAGACTTTTAAATGTTGTCATCTTGTGTAAGAAACCACCATGTTCAACACTAAGAACGTTTCTTTCGAATTTAATTGGGAGTGAAAACTAATTTCGGTAATGTGGTATTTACAAGTGTATTTGAAGTATCTATACAGTTAAAGATACACACCTGGCGACGTGTTTGTATATGAATATTGACACTATATTTATGTTCATATGTATGTAAGAACTTCTATAGACGGACTCCTTCTTTCGAATATGCGTATTATTATACATATATCATGTTTACATCAACAAACAGACATCCGGTATTTGCAAACTAAGTATATTTCACGTTACTAATCATTCTTTCTTTTCTTTTCTTTTTCCCTTCTACAAAGATGTATGTAGGTCATTCTGTTGCTTATTGCATGACAACAGCCTGCTTTACTGTTTCTGTACTAGTGTTGTTTTGTATTTAAAAGCAGCTTGAAACAAACAGCTGCTAACATTTTGAATGTATTATACACTACACTAATGCAGAAGCCTCTCTAAACTGATTTTGTTACTTTGACCCTAGAGGTTTATCATATATTGCTAATTCCATCACAACCCCCTTGGCCAATCTATATACCAACACTATACGAAAGTTCATATACGTAAAAAGTCATTATGATAACAAAGGCCGCCTGAATAGTAATTTGAGAAAATTCGATTACGTAGGAAATATACGCAATTTGAGAGAAACAAATTTACGCAAAGATCTTGAATATCGGCCAAGTAGAGAACCATTTGCATAGTAAAAGGATAAATCAAAATGCGTTGACATTCAAAGACTGGTAGCGGACTAGCAAGGTTTTCGTCAATGAAATGTAAACAAGGTTGTCTCTCAGTTATGTTGTTGTAGAGATAGGCAATTGTGTAAAATACACAATGTTATATGCTAGTGCAATCCTTTTAAACCACTTACATCACTTGCTTTGTACCAAGTAGAGAAGGCGTTTGTCGTTCACGTTTTAAAGAAACTAAACGCAAATATATGCAATTAAATGTAAATGTAGATAATGAATGGATAGTAAGAATTGTTAACGATGATATATACTCTTAGTGGCAAACGAGTAAGTGTCTGATCAGACCCGGTGTCTGATCTGACTCAAAACGATTTGCAAAAAATGAATGAATTAAGCATAAACACGATTAACGTCTTCGTCACTGTATTCGTCAAATCATATACAATGATCTGAGAGAGACGATGAATACGTCAGCGTGCTATGCAAATTCATGTCCTTGTAGACGCATTGATAACATTTGTACCAATTTTGAGAGACTTTAAATTACTTTCATTTTTTTGGGGGGGATGCGAAATATAGCTGACGAAAATGTTGTCATAAACATTTAGTGGAAACTATGTCGTTTGGTAACTTTTAAAGTACTTTTTCGTGTTTTATTCAAACAATAAGACAACTTTATCAACAGTAAGTATGTTCGTGGATCGTTTTGTTGCTGGTTACTATTATAGACGCCATCTTAAATACTTATGTTGGCCAACAGATATCCAGAATGTAACTCGCAGTTTCACACGTGTACGAACAATTCGGTGCACACAACCTTTCTTTACTAATAGAGCGTGATGATGACAGGTTTAAGCATGGTATTGGGATTGGTTGCAGCATTTACACGAATAACTCGTTAATTATTGTAAGGTATTCTGTTTGTATATACATTTTAAACCATTACGAACGAACGCCGAATTCTATCGTATTGCCCTGTCATACAAAATGCTTTCAGTTGTCAGATTGAGGTTTAGAGGGAAAATCGTTATATGGTGGAAAAACTAAGACATGGCTTACATTTTCAAACAGCTTGAATCCAGACCAGACGCCGCGTACGCGGCATCTGATTTGGTTTCAAGCTGTTTGTCACTCGTTATATTTTTATATCAATGTCCACTTATATAGGTTACTTTGAGAGAAAAAAACTTCAGACGACATTTTAAGCAGGCGATATTGCATCATTAAAACGTTAGACATTCTTGTTCTGTTTAAGAAACTTCGGCATGGGTCCTTGTAAGGAGTGAGTCTTTGTTGGGACGGCCGTTGTAGAGAGGGAGCACTGCATATCAATGCGCTCATGGGTCGATAGTATAGCAGTTGAAAAGTTCAATCTTCCTACATGATAAATGTTAGTTTTAAACAATACATCACACTGTGCTTATATACACACTACTTTATTATAGAAGCCTATGAACAGAGACGTGCAATCAACTGTTAGATATTCCATTAGAGTTGATATTACTGTACAGTGGAGAAAACGTTATTCTTTCCCAATAAACGCGTTTACGCTAAAACTATTATTTGCACTGCAAACGGTTTGGAGCCAGATCAGACGCCGGGTAACCCGGCGTCTGATCAGGCTCCAAACTGTTTGCCACCAAGATAAACATGAATTATCAGAATTGTCAAAAAGGTTGTACTTTTCTACGTTTTAGTGTTTTGCGTTTGCGTACGTTTTGCGTTTAAACGGGAAAGAATAACAGATTCTCAACCGTAACGAATGATTATACTTGAACAAGAGTACTTTAAGCTTTAGACCACTCCTTTGTATGTCCGAACTGTTAGTGTTTTAAAACATAAAGATATCAAACATGTACAAAACGAAAACTTAAAGTATGTAATACTATTTTCATTTCGTATACATATACTTTCCTGTATCACACTACAAATGTAATACCGGTATGATCCTTATACCCCATAGTTTGGCCAGTTTTTAATCTGATTTGCGTTAATTTGCATAATTCATAAAGGCTAATGACCGGGCTTTATCGCAAGTGCATGTATGTTTACAACATACTTCTGTATTACAATGGCTGAATCACATTGTTTGTAGATCATGCGACCAGATAGCGACGGACGTAACGCCTTGGTCACTTACATACTACATGTAGTATAAAAACTGAAACGTTCTTCTTTGTGATTTTGAAGAGGGAACCATTCTGTTTCCAATATCAAATATTCTAGCTTTTAACTTATTGAAACACTTTATTTAGGTAATGATGGTGTATATTGAAGGAATATGATATGTACATATCACCAGTTGCCAATTCGCTACCTACCTGGTGGAAACAGACGAATACATAAGCACCAAAGATGCTTTTTCGATCAGTTGTGTCAGTCAAGTTAAATGAACAGTGGAGAAAACGATATTCTTTCCAAATAAACGCGTTTACGCTAAAACTTTTTTTCCACTGCAAACAGTTTGGAGCCGGATCAGACGCTGGGTTACCCGGCGTCTTATCAGGCTCCAAACTGTTTGCCACTCAGATAAAAGTAAAAAGGCAGAAATGAAAAAAAGTTGTCCTTTTCTACATTTTAACAGTTTGCGTTTCGCTTGCGTTTAAACGGGAAAGAATAACGTTTTCTCCACTGTATGTGTCCATCTTAATTCATCGTCCTGTACCGCATCGGTTTTTCGCAATTTGTATGCATCATGTTAATGGTCAGTGCTTTTTAAAATTCCAAAAATCGATGAAAACGGTAAACTCGCGGTTTGCTTTGATGAGACAAACAAAGGGGTAAAGAGGGTAAAACGATAGGTGCCGACCTAGTATGTCTGATTGGAACTTCCACAATGAGACAGAAAACCAATAACAGTGGAGAATCTGTTATTCTTTCCCGTTTAAACGCAAACGTACGCAAACGCAAAACACTAAAACGTAGAAAAGAACAACTTTTGGACAATTCTGATAATTCAAGTTTATCTTGGTGGCAAACAGTTTGGAGCCTGTTCAGACGCCGGGCTACCCGGCGTCTGATCCGGCTCCAAAATGTTTGCACTGCAAATAATAGTTTTAGCGTAAACGCGTTTATTGGGAAATAATAACAGATTCTCCACTGTACTACAAGATCAAGTTTCAGAACAAAACTGAATAAGATTAACATTGCAAAATAATTAACTTTGGTCGTGATAAAGCTGGAATATGATGGTATCTGAAATCACTTAACAACAATTGCCATCAGATCCTACCCATAAACTACAAAAACTAGAGAGACATACGTAAACTTTGTCATATATCAAACCGTAATAATCCGCAGTTTTGGGACAGACCGGCCTGGTCAAACAGTGTAGAGCTTGGTTAGACTGCTCCCTCAATGTCTTTACTGTTGGTCATATTTGGGACAAATTATGGTGTAGTAAAAGCAATGTGTTCAATTGTTACGATACTAACAGCAACTACACAAGGTGCAAGATGTGTATAGGTCGTTTGCAGTTCCAAAAAACACGATAATTTTCAAATATTTCCATAACAAGACAACGGAGACAAATGGAATGTTGCATAGATTTATGATATACCTATACCAACTCTGACAAAAAAGAGCAATTTTTTTCTCCTCGTAATAACAAAGTTTTATTCATAACTTCTATATAAAGTTTACACTTCTAAGGGACACTTTTCCGAAGGGTGATTTCAAGTTATTCAACAGCCTATATTTCTCGACCCGGTAACGCCTCACCGTTAAGCCATCGCATACTATAGCATTTTACAACTACCCGAACGAGGCCCTGACTGGGGTACGTTAAACGTATTAACCGACCATACTGTTATTTGCGAACACGTTAGATCCTAATCGGACAACGGAGCCATTTCGTATCTGAATAGGATTCCAACCATGTGCCTATCAAACGAAAGTTTTATCAACAAAACACAAAATAACTAAATGTGATAAATAGCAGAAGAGACATGTTCATACCAGACGATCTACACCAACTTACCATTATCAAATTTTCAACAGAATGTTTCCAGAGCAGTTCGAAAACCTTTTATTATTTCATCGTTTAAAGGAAAGTAACGTAAACGTACTGCAATGCATCTCGAATACTGATACATATTAAGCTCCAGATAAGGGGAGTATTTCCAAAACTAAAATCTTTATTTCTGAATTAAGCCCTATGATGTGACTACTCATTAGAGCCGTCTCTCTTCGAGACGATTCTAATGAGTAGTCATACCATAGGATTTAGTGCTGAAATGGGTGAGAAAATGTTAGTCTTGTTCAATTCACTCTCTCTTGTCTGGAACTCTGTAATTATTTAGAAATGGTAGAGCTGCGGTTTGAAAAGTAATTGCAATTCTCTTTATTCCTGGTGAAGAGTTCGTGGTTTAGGCATAGTAAAAATGTAATGGATTATAGGGCCTCAAAATTAATTTTGTACAACTAAACAACCAATATCAGCACGGGATCCACCTTTCAGACAGAAGCAACTTGCACGGGATTTTACCTAGGGATATTCTCCAATATAAACAAACGTGATCAAGGTAATAGCCTATAACACCCCACGTAATTGACCATTTTCAGCGACACAAAAATTATATAAAACAAACGACCTATACGGTTTGTGTCGCTTTGTTATTTTCAATTGCATAAATCGATTTTAGTAACTCGTCGTCTTAAACCCACTGTCATATGGTCAACGATAGTGAAGTGTTTCGCGATTAGTGAAAAAGGTTCGAATGATTGGGAAGAAGAAAAATAACAAGTCGAAAACAACACAATTGACTACGATGTGTCTATTCGACAATATTCGTGTTGGGTCACACAAACATACTGGTCATTCACAATATAAGTTAAAACGAGCTCCCTGCCGGATTTCGCAAATAGTGAACCCCATGACCCATTATTTTCAAAATTCGACAACTCAAACAGTTGCCCACAAATTGGATCGCATTCAGACTGATCTGGATTTATAACTGTTAGGTCATATATATATATATATGCTTGAAATAAAAATATTAAAATTTTAGAATTTATATGTAAAGTGACCATTAAAATGAAGTCTTACAGTTGTTTTATTTATAAAAGATAGGGAACAGCTTAAAGCTATGAGCTGTCTGTTTCACTGTCACCTTACTTTAAGCAATCACCTGTCGTAACAACTCGTTATTATGTGAATTGTAGTCGTAATTGAGATTTTATTTTATTTTGCCAGAAAGTGAAAATACAAAATGGCATTTGCATTCAACCATTTCAATGCCATTATGACGTCATATCCTTCTAACACATGAAATACACGTTGGCGTCATATTTTAGTTTCAATTTTGGCTGTTTGATGCAAATAATCATTTACATAAATGATAAACACATTTGATCCTGATAAGACGACGCCTTGTAAGGCTTGCATTTAACCCTTACCATGATGACTGTTGTCTGCTCCACATGCATCGTCTTCGAAAAACATCAAAAGTAGTTTATATGCTTTTTAACCCATTACCCCATAGCCTATTTCTAGTTTTGAAGATATGTGACCACTTAAAGCAGGTTGAAAGTAAAACAGAATGCGCCTTAAGGCGCATTCAGTATTACTTTCAGCCTGCTTTAAGCTATTCTCTGCTAGAATATAGAAACTACTTTTTTATGATTCTTATTCAAAACAGTATACATTGGAACTACTTTCATCAGTAGAGGCACGAATTATACGCGTAAACAGGCGTATTTTTTGGGTAATGAGTTAAAACAGTTTGGATCCAGATACGACATTGGCAGCAGTTACACGCCAAACATTAAGACAGCTGTTTGTTCAACCATTATCATGCTGAATTGTCGTCTGCCTGAAATATATCGTCTGCGAAAAACTCAAAATTTGTTTTAATTTAGAAATGAACTTAATCTCTTCGGCGTTTATTTCGCTTAAACTCCGAAACAAATCAGTTCCTTTCTTTGTTTACATTATATTTGCTACAATTCCCAATATTAAAAGAACATTGTATTAGTTTGCATGTACGTTTGCCACGTATAAGTACCTTAAAAGGAACAACCATAACTGCATTACTCAGGCATTCAAACATAATGATCACGGAGAGCAGTTCCACAACCCCCGTAGCCTCTGTGCTAGATATTCACAAGTCCCGCTCCCTAGATAAATTGCGTCTATACGAATTAAACGTCATTTTGTTCGATGGAATTGAATATGGCGAATGTAAATATTACTGCTTTAACTGAAGAAAAAGTTGAATATGAGTGACAAACATTTTTGAAACTGTAAATGTAAGCAACGTTGTGCTTAGCACGTTAAGGGTTAATTGGGTTAAGCTGAATATTTTAGACGTTTCAGCTTTAATATCACTTTGCAACATTGCTTCAGCGATAATCACAGAAACACACAATTGGATTCAGAAATTCTAGTCACTTATATGATAGGCATTGGCAGTGTTTTCGCAAACTGACTTTGTTTTGCAGAATGGATTTGCATATCATTTGTCTACTGTCGAATCAATATAATTGTAAATCCTCCCCCATATTTCTCCTCACACTTCGAAAATTGTAATAAACCGGGGAAACGTTGTCAGCAACAGCACAATAAAATATCAATCAAAAAGGGCGCAGCAAGTACAATGAAGAATATTTCATTTTTCTAATGTAAACGCAAAGAAACGCAAATGCAATTTAACACAATTTAACACAATATTACAAAATAAGTGAAGACAGCCAATTAGGAATTTGACCAAACACTCGGTTATCCAAACTGTTTTCAATGGAAATGTATTCAGCGTAAATGTTTATTGGGATATAATATTGTCTTATCAACTGTACACGGTCTGAGGTTCCGATACTGAAGGCGAATTTCAACATCCTTTGATACAAAACATGGTACAGTGGAGAATCTGTTATTCTTTCCCAATAAACGCGTTTACGCTTAAACTATTAATTGCAGTGCAACCAGTTTGGAGCCAGATCAGACGCAGGGTAACCCGGCGTCTGATCAGGCTCCAAGCTGTTTGCCACCAAGATAAACAAGAATTATCAGAATTGTCCAAAAGTTGTTCTTTTTCTACGTTTTAGTGTTTTGCGTTTGCGTACGTTTGCGTTTAAACGGAAAAGAATAACAGATTCTCCACTGTACTTGTTGGGAACAGAGTAAGACGGACTAAGCCGGCGTTTCATATTGATTGAAACTGATTTCTAAAGCGCTTAACACGATGCAAATATATATTTGTTCTGAAACTATTTCAAATTGCAAGTTTACATGCTAATAGAATCAATATGGAACATTTCAATTAATACGTTTGTAATACGAGTTTAACTTGTACGATATACAAAGACTAATGCATGGAAAGCATTGATCAACACTGTATCGTGTTTATTGTATTTGTTTGTTTTATTAGCTTCATTTACAGTGAATCTTATCTTTAAAGACACTTTAGACTGTTCCTTGAAAGTTTTCATCGTGTTGGCGAATATATATTTAAAACATATATTTCTTCTAATGTAGATATGGGGCCCTCTTTCCGACAATCTACGCAGGATTAGCGAGTAATTAAAAGAGTCAGAGCCAACAGTGACATATAAGTCATCTCGTCGACAGAAGTTTTATGAATGTCGACAGAAGGGGGCGACAATATCAGCATTAAAACTATTAAGTGTGTTGTTTTAAATAAAAATATATTTTAAATTAAGATTAGTCTAATCGCCAGTCTTTACAATAGGCGATATATGTATAACGACATTGATTATCCTTGAAACAGTCATTCGTTTGTCAAATCAATTTTTCCCATCTTTACCGCTAGATGCTAAATAGGGGTTGAAAAACATCAAAGTTTTGCAAACAGCTTTGATGTGGATGTGATCAGTTGTTTTCGTCAAGTACCTCGACCGTTTCATACAATACAATGTAGTGACCCGCACCTGGCGATAAATATATCATATCATGCTTCTAATATACAGGGATATTTAGGTGCTAACATAATAAAAAGAAACTTTAAAAGGATAAGTTTAGTTAGTTATTTAATCTGATCCCGTCATTATTGGCATACTTCAGTCGTTGCGACTATGACTTAGCGCTACGTGCGAGGTTGACGAGGAACACCGCCGTATGTTGCTGGAGAGGCCGATGCTGGATCAATGTGATCGGGCAAATGACAACTGGTGATTTCTGATTGGTGGTGATATTCTGACCCATTGCTTCAATATTTCGGGTTGTTTCTTGCAATAAATTAGTCGATAGTATGTTAGACTAATAGTGTAGACCCTGCTCAGATACCTTATGCATGTGTCCTCTGATAATGTATGCATTGACTGCATAGGGTAAGTGTACTATTTACATGTACAGTGTTTGTTATAAACTTGTACATGTGCTAGTAGTAATCATACAGTTATCTGTATGAATGAGTTTGGTTTTACGGCTTCTTTATTATATCAATGTGTCTTTAATGTACACGTGTTATTGTTTTTCGTTCATGTAGTGATTTGAAGTGACCTATGGAACCCTAGTGAAGCATATACACGCCCTGTGCAAATGTAAACATTTCCAAAGAAACACTATTTATCTTATGGAAACAGTGTGCATTTACAGCCCTTTGATTATAATCGTCAATGTGTATCAGTTTGTAAAACACTGTAAGAAGAACATTTAGAACATGTATTCAAGAAATGCTAAATCTAAAGGGACCTGCACTTGTACATTTGCATGTTTATGGGTTAATATGTTAATGACGTTACATTCTTAACGCCAATTAAGTCACAGAGTGCACACGACTTATATAATCCGATTTCCATGGAAATAGAGACTATTTGGTGACTAGCTTTGAATGAGAAATTTTATCTGGCAAGGCGGATGAATATATCAGGTGAGCCGCAGGCTCATCTGATATTTTCAGGAGCCGAGCCAGATAACATTTCTCATTCAAAGCTAGTCACCAAATATTCTATTTATCCTTTTCACAATAGTAAAATAAATAAAGAATGCTTTTTTTAAAGCTAGAATCATTTTTGGTCTAGATAAGTTTTTCACTAAAGAACAATGTTACTATAGGAAAGCGCGCTATTATATAGATGACGTCAGTGACGTTACATCCTTGTTACGTTGAAAAGAAATAAAAGAACCTTCACAGAAATATGTCAGCAAGCAACTGGTGGCGCGTATTCTATAACGCTTTGATTGCATCGAATAGTTCGAATTAACGTCGTTATACGTCGGATTCTGTTGAAAGAATTTAAGAATACCTTTCCTTACAGCGGGACAAATAAGCGTTTCGGTGGAAAAAAAATAGTTCCGGCTACATGTCATGTGACCAACTGACATAATAACATAGGTCATGTGACCAACTAGCATAATAAAGCAAAGTTTATCTGTCACCCCTGTATTCGTCAGGAAAATAGGCACGTGACAGGATAATTAGCAATATCAGTTATCGACTGTAATCCTTTCCTAAGTCCAAGTTTTTGGCATTAAACTATAATGTATGAAAGGCAGCATACAGTAATTTAGAAATCTTCCTTCAGGAAAGTTTGTACCTCAGTACCGATAATAAATTACGGTAAAAAGCAACAAACAAACAAATAAACTAACTACACTCAATTGGTCACCTACGTTAGTAGAATATTGTCAGTGATAAGTAATAACTCTTTCCTATATCTAATTGTATTTGATTGCTACATTTCAATTAGTGCATGTACGAGATTGTATAAGATTTCGAACAACAATTATGATTGTATGATAAAACATTGTGCAAAATTTCGAAAATTGGAAACACAAACATGTTTTGCAATCCATGATAAACTAGTAGCGTGAGAGTCCCCAAACAGAATACATAATGGCACGAAAATGTTGTCTCATTGAAGCAACACATCACCTGAGTGACATCACGCTCTAACTCTTGTCAGTTCTGTTGTTATGGTAGTACACGTATCCTACTTTTTATGTTCTATTGGGTTTACATCTGGACTCTTCGATGTAATCAGGCGACTATTATTTGCCTTAGAACATTCTAGTGTCCCCCCTTGTAACATGGCATGGAGCGCTGCCCTGTACTATCTGGATACTGACTAATGTTATGCACGTGTATATCATGCCGCGATAACATGTTTGCATCCAAAATCTCCAAAGTTTAAGTTTCTCGGTCATCTAAACATGTTTCAAATATGTAGACATAACAAGTGATCCTCTGTGAAACCTGAACGTGATACATATTTAATTTCGAGAATCACTTAAAAAAGTAAGGTCACTAATTAGAAATTGTGTTGATTGTACATTGAGAAAGACGTTTTTACTGCCGTCCCCGTATGAACGAAACGAACAAGTGAACACATTTCGATGTAACAGAATAAGGAATGTGTACTGTTTGTTAACCCTCATCCGGACCTTTGGGGTCCAGTGGACCCCAACAGCTTTATTTTTGCTAGAAAAAAGTATTCAGCCTCATGACGCTGATGACGTTTTTAGACATTGTTACTATGACTGTTTTTGACACTTTTAGTGAAATACGTACTAAATAGGTCAATTTGCATATATTTTATTTTCAAAACACGGATGGGATCCAGCCGGACCCCAGAATTCTAAAGGTTAGTAAAATGAATTTCAAGCCATTCTAAAACCGTTCCTTGTTGTTTACAGCTACAATAATGGCATTTATTGAATACTAGATAACCCCGATAGTACTGTTCCTCAATTGCACATATAAATATATCTTTCACGATCTTGAGATTGAGTTATTTCCTTTGGATATTATTACCCCGGAGCGCCAACCCCGGGTCCAAGGGATTCACACTGTATGGAACGAATACAATTCTATCTGAACTCAGATTATGCAAATTATTTCAAGATTCAAATAAGTGTATGTATCATTTTTGTTCTGGTCCTTTCTGGAAGTTTCCATAGCAGTCATGGGCCAATAGTGTTGACCTTGACCTATGACATTGACCCTATTGTACGTTGGCCAACGAGGTCTGGTCGGTCGGTATATAAGGCGTCTATTTCAATGCTTCGTTGCCATTTTTCAGTATATCAGATTCAACTATATAGCTACAGGCGAAGAAAGAGATATTCAACAGACAAACATGCTCCCATTAGGATGTTTGGCAAACGCTTGTTCAGCAGTGGCTTAACCTAATATTTGATACAATTTCTTGTTATTTCATTCATGAATAAAAATTAATGTAATAGATGATGATCGCAGGAAACTTCAAATCATAGTTCATTACAGTGATACAAAAATCTGGTGTAAACCATTGAACAAAACGGACCATGGTTACACCTGTAACTGCGTCTAGTACACTATCATGCAGCTCATCAGACATTTGATGATGTGACGCAGACATAGTTATGAGAACGCACTCAATACATGGTGTTAAGCAATTGATATTCAAAACTCTTATATCTTTACCCATTGAAGTTATGTGTGTGTTAGTTTCATTACATATGTTTACCATACTTAGTGTTGTCACATATATATTTGACATATCACTGTCTCAGAGTCGGCATCATGAATCCTGCACGGAGCTAAGACATGCACGATGACAGGTCAAATAAATTGGACAACTATTGCCATAAAATAATTGGAAGCTGAGACAAAGCTTAACAAACAGACGATATTGATCAGCTTGGAAGCTGTTTTGGTTACATACGTTCCATTAATAAGGTTTTTAAATTAGTCGTGGTTAAAAGTTGTATAGTAACCCATATTTATAAGCATAAATATTATTTGGGGTCCACTGGACCCCAGCCATATTCTTGTCATTTTCTTCAAAATGTTTACATAGTTCAGTTAAAAATACACCATTAATGTAACAAAAGGTATATCTAGTCATAAATGTATCCACATTTCCCCATCTGTACATTTTCTGCACAAGTTATTAGATAAAATTCGATTTTACAGCAAAAAACGTAGTCTTTTTGCGTTACTTTGGTCACTGGTTGCCATGGTAACAGTGAGAGCATCGTTTTGGTTTTATCATTACAATATTGAATAAAACACACCATTTTATAATGCGGCGTCATTTATATCAGAAATGCCTATCTTGACTTAGAAAAATAACAAAAATGCACAATGGGGTCCAATGGACCCCAAAAGTCTCAAAAAGTTTGCAAGGACCGGATGAGGGATGAAGACTTAGTGGTAGACACTTTGCCGCCTGATCAGACGCCTTGAGTGTACTTAGCGTCGACGTTTATGCATTTGAAATAATTGATTTAGCACGAGTGTGTTACTAGGGGGAGAATGACGTCTTCTTTCACGCATATAAACGAATAAGCACGCTTTATCATATATAAGCGTGATGAGCATATATCGTTTCCCGACATTACATACTACCATTTCTAAAGCATATTGCATGTTCATGAGACCTTTGTAATATGAATCCCATTTACATTGACTGAAAAGATATTTCGTTTGGCCAAAACAGAAAGATAATTCAAACAACCTTGTGAGCGGAACGGTATGTAAATAAAAGAAAGTTGTTTACGTTTGCTGCCAATAACACTAACCTTTTAACGGATTGTTCTGGTATAAGATGGTCAACACATGTACAATGTTGGAGCCGTTTAAAGTTCTGTTTCATATGCGGCAATAAAGCTTAAGTTTAGTAGGAACATTATTCAGATCAACATTGCTCTTATTGTCCGCCAGTTATTGCGTTTAGCTTATCCTTTTGTAGAAAAGGTTTTGAGCCAGTTCAGACCAAGGATACAGTGGAGAAAACGTTATTCTTTCTTATAAACGCTAAAACTATCTATTACAAACTGTTTGGAACCAGATCAGACGCCGGATAACCCGGCGTCTGATCAGGCTCCAAACTGTTTGGAACCAAGATAAACATTAACTATCAAAATTATCAAAATATTGTTCTTTTCTACGTTTTAATGCTTTCCGTTTGAATAACGCTTTCTCCACTGTAACTAGCTGTCTGATCGAATTTCAATATGTTTACCTTTCAAAAATGAAATAAATGAAATAGCATTTCCATAGCACTTCTGTCGTCCATTTTGTACTGCGTTCAGTTTTGTTTCAACCGAATAATATACCGTCTTCCCCGTGTTATTTGTAGATTGTACTTTGAAATGGTTCCGACATGTGCAAATACTAAAGGTTGACCAGGGCAATGTATGTAATATTTCACGCATATTTACTTCAGAGTTATATTTGACCGATTCAGCAATCAGCTTGGAAAAGGCAAACATCTGCAACATGTTGTGTGTGCATGATTAAACTTTGTAGGCTGCAGTAAGCTTTACAAACATGTTTGCACACTGGATTGTCTATGTCTGACAGTCCTGTCAAATAGTACAGTAACATTCACAGGGAATGCCGGGAACTGTTGTTTGATCCCCATTTAATAAATGCTATAATCCTTGCATGTACTATCGCAATCCGTATACAGTGGAGAAAACGTTATTTTTTTCCGTTTAAACGTAAACAAAATGCAAACGCAAAACATTTAGAAAATACAACTTTCAAATAATTCTGACTATTCATGTTAATCAGAGTGGCAAACAGGTCTGCTCTGGCTCCAAATTGCTTCTAATAGAAATAATAGTTTGCCTGTAAACGCGTTTATTGGGAAAGAATTGTTTTTCTCCACTGTACGTGTACATGTTTTTGCCTTTTCAGATTTTTAGCTCTCAAAATATTTCGCATAGATTATCTGAAAGTTAGAACACGTTGATTTGCAACCAATTCCGTATTGTTCATTTTAAACGCTAGTGAAATCTATATCAATAAGCCAATCCCCATATAAATTTCCACTAGCAGCAGTTAAGGGCCTGAACAAACACCGAGCATCTGATCAGGCTAAAATCGGTTTCTTACTCAGATCAATCTCAATTGCACACGTTTTCAAAAATCTGTCTTTTTTCAAAAATATTTCATTGCGCTGCGTTTTTGCGGCGTTAAAGGAAAACACATAGCAACTAATCAGGAATACATTCTTATACTCAACGTTCCCGTGATTTATTGTGACTTCTCTATCATAACAGTGATCGTTTTCAATTATGAACTTACTTTAATCACTTTCCAGTTACACAGCATTCCAATTCTGAACATGCCAGAAATTTAAAGATAGATTTAAGTGACTTTCTGTTTTTTTGTTTTGACAGGAATTAAACCCACCACTTTGGAACAATAATTTTACCCTGTTTTGAATTATTATGTACTAGTTGTGTTCCAATGCAATAAGGCAGTTGGAAGGGTGTTATAAAATATATTACGATTATTTCCATTGTAAACTGTTTGGGTCCAGATAAATTACCAGAACTGCTCTAAATATATAACTAGTGATTCGATGCAAAAAGGCGAATCTCAAATTCATTTTTCAGGTTTTAACTTCATCAATGCAGGGCGTACAAACCGACATCTATTCGAAATTTCGGCATGCTGGCACTGTGACACCGCATAGGCTTATCGCCACATAAAAGTGACCGGTTTCGTCTATGCGGGGAATTTCGACCCATATATAGGATGGTATCGTCTGTGCGCCGACGCGCATTGCATAGACAGGTCGTCTTGTTAGTGTTGCGCAAGTACGCATTTTTAGACCCCATTTACAGGTCATCATACTGTACATAATATGACAAATGCAATGACGATGGTGACAATTTAGATGCCGATTACGATGATAAAGATCTTGATGTTAATGATGATGATGATAATGATGATGATAATGAGTATGAGATGATTACGACAGCGGCTGTTTTGCTTGCTTCGGTTGCGTCTTATCCGTTATTTCGTTCGCACGTCCAAACATGTTACATGTATGAGTGCATAGCTGCTTTACCATTTAAGAAATATGATCTCAAATCTGTACAGGTGTTTGTTGTAATTAAAAGTTTTGAACATGTGTTTGACGGATTAATAGCCATTGACTAGGTTAAAATGGAGATCTTCACAATAATATTATACTACCGTTTAAACTGGAAATGTTAAGGTTTACCCTGCACCGTTCGTGCGTTTACATTTTCTTGTTAGCGCTCTCTTACCTTACTTTATTGACCAATTTTAACGAATCCTTCTACATAGCTACATAACGTCATTACCACTATTGCTCGACAGACTTCATGATGCAGACATTTGTGAATAGTTTAAGCGGAGTTATGCGCCCCTCCCATTGTGATCAAATATTAGCTTTTTTTTTTTTTTAAAGCGACTCGCAACCAGATGGTGCATTAAAAATAGTAATTTGTAAATATGTGTCAAACGCTTATATAAATGGTAAAGAATTAGTTTAGGATAAGAAATTCTGTTTAAAAAAATGTATTTCAATAAAAAAAAATATTGGTCTCTGGTGGGATTCGAACCCGGGGCCCCGGCATTGGCGGACAGAAGGCAATATAGGGGAAACCGCTTAGACCAATGGACCACGGAACTATCCGTTTATCTCGGATCGATTTAACGTATTTTAATGTGTAGCTATCGAAAGTGCATACAACTTCGTAATTCGGCTCGTGTTTATGTCTAAGCCCGTGTAGAGAAGCAACAACAACAACTATACCGTCTACTAGTCGGTATAGAAAAACGATGGAAAATATCTAAAAATCTAAGATTCGGTGACGATTCTTGAGACTTTTTTTGGACTGATCATATTTTTTTAATGTCAGAAGCCAAATAATGCCACAAATTTGCTTTTATTTGAGTATTTTATTTTATTTTGACAAGTACACCATCCGGTTGCGAGTCCCTTTAAAAGGCCAGTCTTATTTTGTTTTGTGTTCATTTCCTTTTGTGCATTTAAATCGTCATTTAAAATGAATAATTTGTACCTATTGCAACAAACTTCTCATTTAGCTCACATTTATGCAGAAAACATGCGTAGTGATTTGTGTTTCCTTGCAATGAAATTTATTTCATTTATAAACCTTTACATACTTTTGTAACATCATTTTACGGAATACATTGGTTTATTATGGTAACTTTACCTCTGTTTCTCTTATCGAAATCAAACTTCATAGTAAGCCTTCTCATCATGAAGTAAGTACACCGCTTAGTTGGTCCTGGCCTGAATATTTTTTTATTGAGTTACGTCCCATTATAAACTTAGAATTAAAAAAAAAAGCTAGTTTCCGGATCATAACTTAACTTCTATTTGACACAATATTCGGCAATATCGTATATATTTGGTACATTTGACATCGTCTTTGCGACACAAGGGTGCTTTTTTCGCTCTTACGGTGCCATGTAACTGCGTTGACAGTCCGCGCATAGACGAACCGGTCACGGCAAATAAAACTAAGACCAAAACATATAGAAAATGAAAAACAAAATATTTGTTTTAAGAATTAACTTCATGACATCAATGTTTGACCTGCAATAAAATTCCACACAAACTTTCAGCACAAATAGTTATCAACCTGTACAAAAATACTTTAGCATTTTGGTTTTTAAAAAAAAACATCTAAGCCTAAAACATGTCAAAACTGACAAA
Source organism: Gari tellinella (assembly GCA_922989275.2). NCBI lineage: Eukaryota > Metazoa > Mollusca > Bivalvia > Cardiida > Psammobiidae > Gari > Gari tellinella. Next base: position 70,947,772 of record OV277866.1, read on the forward strand.
AATTTAAATACTTGTTTCGTACTATCATTGATTGACGCCATATGAAGCTTCAAACAAAATTGCAGTACCTTAACACACGTAAAAATCTTAAAAAAAACGTCTAAACAATTAATCCTGATCCACGACTACGCCCTCACGCTGGTATAACAAAAAAACATCTAACCCTAAAACATGTCAAAACTGACAAAAATATAAATACTTGTTTCGTACTATCATTGATTGACGCCATATGAAGCTTCAAACAAAATTACAGTACCTTAACACACGTAAACATCTTTAAAAAAGCGTCTAAACAATTAATCCTGATCCACGACTACGCCCTCACGCTGGTATAACAAAGGCTCTGCTGTCTTACGAACTGGCAAGCTCAATTTTATTCATCCTATATTTGCAATATTCAATTCAGCCCCTCCACTGCCTTACCCAGAGTAAAATGGTTTTCTGTTAAGACGTTTGACCCTGGCCCTGACGTCTCCAAGCTGTCGGACTGAAGCTAGTTTACCTGAATATTAAAAGTATGAACTAAAAGGAGAATACAATTGTTCAACCTGATGACGCATGACAATAAAGGGGTTAAATGATTCGCTTTGTGAATACATAACGCCGATCCGAAAAATACATTTTGCGTGCAACGATGCAACTACAGTAAAACCTCTCTATAACGGCCACTAAAGTGTGCTAATTTATTAGTTGTTTTTGACAGGTGACTGCTTAAAGCATGGTGACAGTAAAACAGAAAGCTCCTGTAGGAGCTTTCTGTTTTACTGTCACCTTGCTTTAAGCTGTCACCTGTCATTTAAATAACCAATTAGTCCTCGTTTTAGTGGCCGTTATAGAGAGGTTTTACTGTATACGTACATAACACTACCTTCACCTTGGTTTATTTTATAGCTGTATCTTCCGGAACAAGAATTGATGCTTACGTTGCTAACTTCTTTATTTATTTTGCTCGGTGGTACTAGTATTTGAGACCAGTGTAGACTCCGTACCTGTCAGGATCTACTTTGTTTGACTCGTTACGTACATTTGTATATTTACAGTGTATAAAATTTCAAACATGATACATGTAAACCACACTCCACTATTCCAAAGATGTGCTCACAAAATACTTTGGCTATCTCTTATTAACGTTTTACCATATTGAGGTCAAATGTGATGTTCAAGTTTATATTGGCTTGCACATATTACGCAACACACTCTATAGTAATAAGATTCATACTCCTACCTCAAAAGGTATACTAAATATCACCCGAGAGATCGGTTTTCTATAATTGCGGTCTTAAGTCAAGTTAAAGGTGGCAGTGACCTTAAAATATTAAATGATTCTTTGACAGCTAAATGCATACTCACATTCTATTTTTAATATATGTCATAGTTTATATTTTGAGAACAAAAGGTTCACGGAAGGACCTTCGGACTTACAAGCGCTATATCAATGCACTATATGCCTCTGAAACTATGCTTTCAGTCATAAAACAACACAACTACTTTATCAGGCAAATAGGTATAGTTTCAAAGTACGTGTGCCAATACATAGTCTCAAATAAATATAGTTACAGGGCTTAAATAAAATAAGGGATTACGTGTAATTCCTAAACTTTTTAGGGATTACGCGTAATCCCTGGGCGTTTTAGGGAATTGATGAAATGTCCCTTTTTCATGTAATTAATAGATTTGTATTATCTTGACATTTACATTGGTAATATAAAAATAAGGGAACAGGGTGAATTTAAGTCAGAAAACTTAAAACAACCAAGACAACGGTCTTGTTAATAAGATTAAAAACATATTTTATAGCGTGATGGTTGCCTTTGAACTTAATGAACTAAACGAGGCAAGATTCATTACTTTAACAAAAGTAGCTGCCAAATATTAATAAGAAATCAACGAAAAGTTTCCAAAGAACGCCTTTGCCGTGGGAGATTTAGGGTTTTCGTGAAATCCCTGATATTCAGGGATTTCACATACTCCCTGATTGCACTAAATCCCTGTAACATATATATAGTGTCCTCTACAATCAAGTATCAACGAACACATATGGCATGATAACAGGTCATCGGCTTCGTTTATAATACTCCCCCACATAATTGACGTCGTTGCACTGAGTGTGATGAATAGAGAAAATATTTCAGTAACTTCACGGTAATCCTATCAATCAACATCGATATAGTTATGCATTATCTATTGCATTTGACACACAATTTTAATCAGGGGTGACGACATTATTTTCTCTCATATAAGGGAAAGAAAATACAAACGTAAAATATGTACATTAAATATAGAAAGAGACAGCTTTTAAAAAAAAAAGCGGGAGTTAATTTTATTTAAGAGGCAAAAAGCTTGGAGATTGATAAGGTGATAGGTTTCAGAGTGGGTGACATGCCACTAACTAGTTGCAGTATAAATAAATGTTATAGTACAAATGTCTTTCAATTGCATATACCTTGATTCAACAAATCTAAAACAGTTAAAATCATAACTAATCTAGACTTTATTGTCGACAGTACATGCACATTACCAGTTGACAATACGATACAGGGATGTATTCAGCTCGAGACGTTTTGGCGATCTGACGAGCTGACTACAACACCCTGTAACACACTGCCAACCGGGGCTGCGTTAATGTTATGCCTTGAATACACACCAAAACAGCTTAATAATTTGCTATATCCAGAAAGATCAGTTTTTTTGAAGCAGAACAATAATTCGCGTATGCCAGAAAGAATAACACGAAACGTGTACATGTACGTAAATGACGTAACGCTTAATCGAAAACGAGATTGAAGTAAAATACAACCAGTAAAATAAAAGGTGAACGATCGAAACTCTTGTTTTATTGACACGGAGATACACGCGGAAACGCTCTACCTCATGAGAAGGCATATACGGATACAGTGGAGAATCTGTTATTCTTTCCCGTTTAAACGCAAACGCACGCAAACGCAAAGCACTAAAACGTAGAAAAAACAACTTTTCGGCAATTCTGATAATTCTTGTTTTACCCGGCGTCTGATCTGGCTCCAAACTGTTTGCACTGCAAATAATAGTTTTAGCGTAAACGCGTTTATTGGGAAAGAATTACAGATTCTCCACGGATAGTACATATTTCAACTGTACTTTAACCCATTAGTTTACCGACAGCTACTTCACTGGTGCATGTAATTGTAAAACTTTAATAGAAAATACTTAGCAGAAAATACTTAGTCAAAACAGTTTGGATCTAGATTAGACGAATAGTAATTGGCGAACTATCTAAATTGTTCGCTATTAGTAATCAAGTCGCGATCGACAGACAAATGGTTAGTAAGGCTACTGAAATGCTCAATTAATCACGAAAATACCTTTGAAAGGATCTATTTAAACAGCGAAACAAAGCAAACGATATAAAATTAACAAAACAATGTCGGGTACGTGCAACAAAATAAAAAATGTAGCCTGTTCAACAAAGCTTCCACTTGCCGAGCGGACGGTCGTTCGGCCTTTAACGAAGTTGCTCAGCGAGCGCTAGGCGAGAGGAAGCTATGTATTTGAGAAGTTGCCAGGTGTGGTACAGTCAACTCGGGCGAGCGGAATATCTTGAACATGGAGATTACGTTGCTCGAACATGCATTGTACTGCATGTAAATGTGAAATTATGACTACATTCTTTGCTTAGAAAAGAATATTGGATATATCTTTTGTACGTTGTTTGCAAAATTGGTTTTGTTTGTTAAAGTCTGTTATGTCATCTATGGGTTAATTTTGGCGCCCAAGAGAGATCGGATCGGTTACTGGACCTTAGTATAAAAAGTTTCATCCGGAGGACTTGGTTCGACAGAGAATCAGACTCACGACGCCTGGTACCGCTGTCAAGTGTGTTACTACCCGTCCTTGTACGCCATTGGTATTGTTGCAAACAAGTGTTGAATCAGATAAGTTTGACTAGCTCCGGCAATAAGTGACATCCACTGACTGTCACAAATTCAACTTCTTCCCACGCACCATTCCCGTGTGGAGCAGGCTCCGATCAACTGCAACTGAGGTTCCATCTTTGCATTTTGTCAAGAAGGAGCTCTCCACTCTTTCCATTTCAGTGTACATCAGTCGGTAGACTCAAATCACGAGTAGGAGCTATGCCAGCGGGAGTTCGTACCCCAGCATGGCCTCCCAAGCTGGATTGGTCTTACTCAGTTGAATTGAGAGTGGTTTGGTGACACTTTCCTGGGTTTATTTTTACTTTGTCTGTATGTCTTCAGTTTTTCTTGTTGGTGTCTTTTCCTATCTGGTTCTATATTTCTCATAGTTTGTTGTGTCTGTGCGCTCCTACAGTATTGTCAGTCTGTATGATAGTACAGCGTGATGATGTAGATGTAGTTGTACATGTAGATTCAAAACCCTTTCTTTGCCTACAGACAGACTTTAAACTAAAGTCAGAGATTGGGGCAATACTTTTACGAACTGCTTGGTCCGATCATACGCTAGATTTCTCGACAGCCGATCCCTTTCCAAACCGTTTCCAAGGCATAGGCGATATGTGCGTTGAAATGCTGATAAGTCCATTTGTTTGTAAACAGCAGTGAACATGTCCTTGCATAATCTATTAATACACAGTTATATCAATTTCTACCAGACGTAGAACAATTGTTGTGCAGAATCACATATTCCTTTAAGAAATGTTTACATACACTTTGCTAGAGTATATAAATGTCTTATAAAGTTAAATATCATGTTTTTATTTCTACTTAATACTATTCTGTAAATGATGTTTTCTACCATTTGAAACAGTACAATGCCGGTCAATTTGAGACAAGATTTACAAACAAATGCTCTAACGCCTTTGTAAGTCGGTATTGCAAAGGAAAATTGATTGATATTCTAACATAAAACCTGTTTTTCAAGATCTGACAAGGATAAACAGAAGATAATTTTGTATTTGTGTTCTTTTTATAACATGTATACTCCGTGTACATGTAAGTATATATTTCCGCTTTCACGTGTTGTCCATTAAACTCAGACGTTACTGTTTAAATAGTTTAACTAACAATAATGTGCATGCATGGACATACATGTAGCAAGTTATATAAATTGACATGCAATTAATCATCATATGTCGTTTGTCCGTCCAACTTTAAAAGAGTTCTCAACAAATGATATAAAACGCTGACAGTAAAGTACTTGAATTTAATGGTTTCACAAGCTGTGCGTTAAAACAATAAATCACAGCATCCAGACAGGAATGTCAATGTGTGTTGTATCGGGGGTTATAAAAAATTCTGTTCGCAGTCTGGAATACTTGAGAACGTTTAAATGCCAGGTACACAACCATTTTTTGTATATTGGTTTTGCGATGAACGCTACAGATGGAGATAAGCTTACTTACGTCATTTTGTCCGTCCGTGATTTGCTCTGATCAAGTCTCACATCCGTTTGAGGCTGTTTTAAGGAGATTTTATGTGACAACATATAACATTGAACATATAATGAGATGGAGAGATGACAATAACAGCTGGTTGAATATATATACCATGTCAATGTCAAAGCACAGTTCTCAAGATACTACGATATGCATATTTCAGTAAGTGGTAAAGCTAATTACTTTGTGGTAGGCACGTGTCTGACCAACTTAGTACATATATTGTAGTGCTATTTCGCATACATGTACACTCGTATAATAACAACCGTTCAAGCGCATTACATAGTATTAGTCTATGTACTCCGTCGGCCAATTTATTAGCATAGAGTGGCGTATATATTACTGTTTCCCTTTCAAAGTAATATATAACAATCGAAATGTAATAAGGTGTGGTAAATGTTTGTAATACGATGTTTGAGCTCGATAAAACGCAAAAAAGACTAGAGACAATGTAACAATTTCTTGCAAACGATATACATGTAGATACTTTTGCGCAAAACGTGTCTAGAAATATCTAAATCACACGCTTAACCACATGTTGTACTACAAATACCTGGGTGAATAAGGGATACACCAAGCATGTAGCTATCGTGGCCTACAATTATTAAGGTAAATATCATAAGACGACAAACTGTTTGGATCCTTAAAACGCTGGTCGGAGCCGCATCTCGGGTAAAACAACTCCCTGAAACAGATTATTTTTCTCAGCTCTCGGACAGAGGTATTCCGTAATCTAGGGGGCGTGAGATAACCTTATCTGTCCGGACAGACAAGCCGAACATTGTTTGTTATTGCCGTTGTCATGACGTCGTCATGCATGCATAAGCGCATTAAAATATCCTCCGTGACATTACAGCGAAACTCTCGCTAACGAATCTGGTTAGTAGATCTATATTCAGTTCATAAAGGCTATATAGTTAATAAATCAAGTGAGGTAACGGTTTGAAACAATAACACATGTGTTAATATATTAAGTTGTTGAAACTGGTGTACTTCTTTTTTCTGCGTAGATATCCGTCCGTTATTCATGAGGCAAAAGCGAAACTACAACTCGCCACTGTATAGCAAGTTGAACGTGTTTTAAGGGTTGGCGAAGTGAGAAAATAAATCTAACACCACAGTTGAGTGTCAGATGGATAGCCCACCCTCAGATGAAGATATTTTAGAACACTCGGCGGAGCCTCGTGTTTCTAAAATATATTCAAACCTAGGATGGGGTATCCTTATCTGACACTAACTGTGGTGTGAGTTCACTATGTCCACTATGATAGTTGAAAGAATGGAGGTTATGGGTGTTTGCAGTGGGTATTGACAATGACATCCAAACGTAAGCAATGTTTGAGGGTGTACAATTATGTTCATTTCAAAACCAAACGATAAGTTTCCTGTTTCAAATCGATAATATATATCTAAATCCGTCAGAGAGTAAGAAGAATGCACTTGGATTTTTCTGTATTCAATATCTAGATCATACATCAGTCTAACTGTGTGTTCCAAATCACATTTCCGTTCAGAACGATTGATAAGACTACTTATCACAAGTCACAGTAATAACATAAACTCCATTTGTCCCTGTTTGCACAATCAATATATACATAAACAACGAACTTTATCTTGATACTAAAGCCGTCAATTATTTAGGCAACGTATCCACATAACTAAAATATCATCAATCCGATATCTGTTGACTGAGAAATATGGTTACTTGTCATCGACTGTGATTAATACAGCAACACTTTCAGAAACTCTTTTCCCACTTTTCTTCCCAGAATGAAGTCTGCTTTTCATGTTACAAAATCATCAGATATTGATACGGTTAGAGTCGAGATGGGACGTTTTATTTCGTTGCGTCTATACTGATTCCAAACCGCATGTACAATTATCACAGTCTGAAATAGTTATGTATTGTTAATGTCATGTTTGCCAGATATTTAATAGATTCTTCCCAACCTGCTTAAAACGACAGTCTGATTTGAACGGTTGCAATAAGATATAAGGCATCTAAGAAACGTAAACGTACTGTAAATTTCAGAACCCATGGACCCTGATCAACCAACAAGTGGTTTATTATCTGATCAGAATTAAAGCTTTTTGCAAATGTAAGTTCACTATATTGCGAAAGCTATGGCTGGTAAACGGTTGTTGGATTAAATGTTTCTATTGTTCTAAAAGACATTCAATGTTACTGGAAGAATCATTAATAGAGAATTTAGTGTCGTTTAAACTGATTTACAATCAATGCCTATCGTTCTGCTAAACATCATAGTATATGTTTCATACATTGTACTATTTCGTTGCTTCTTTTATGACAATGTAAATACTCGAGATAGACTCGGCCATTGTTAGTTTCACAAGTCTGTTTCGTTAAGTAGATCAGTTTCTTCCGAAATATCATTACTAATGAAATGTGACTTTGTATGCTAAACGAATGTTTGAAAACATTTAAACTTTTAAATGTGTATCTCTTTTATTAAAACAACATTATAATTTGAATTTAATTTTTTGCATGATAGCATGCTTTGAAATGGCGTTGTATCCCTGATCATATTCAACAGCTTTAAATAGCAAGGATGTCTGTGGTAAGATGTAACTGGTAAATTGTTTCCCTGTCTAAACAAACAACCATCATATAAAAAATATCCCCCCGGAAGATACTTTGTGTCGGGTTGTCATTGCAAATAAGAAAGTACATGAGATCGATTGGACAAGCTTTCTAAACTTACATACTGTATTAACCCTTTTACTCTCAATGACGCTTAAAAACGTGTTGGCAAACAGTCTGGATCCTGATCATACGCCGCGTAATGTCGCGTCTGATCAGGATCCACACTATTTGACACTGGTTTTGAAATGTGTTGAGTCATACTATTTTATTTTTAACTTTGAAACGATATTGAAGACAACTTAAATGAAGCAGACGCCAATGAAACGGTGAAAGGGTAACATTTTGAAGAATAAATTGATAGTGAAAGGATTAACATACAATTATCTGACATCATAAGATGGCGTCAAATTCATATTTGCAATGTATTGACGCTATATGACCATTTCAATGCCACAGTGTCGTAAGAACCTAATTTGTATTTCACTTATATCTATGTTTCTTCAATATTCAAATTCCACGTATATTATATAGAGAGGTACAGGTCGGACGACGCTTTGTCAAATTCCAATTTCAAACAGTTTGCTACTAGCTCAAACGCTGAGTTACCCATTATTTGGTCTCGCTGTAAATTGTTATTCTTCGGATAAGATAAATCGTCATCAAGAACATAATTATATTTTTCTACGTGTGTGTGAAATCATGCTTTTGTGTATCGTTTCGTTTAAGCCAGAAGTTGTAAAGTCCTCTTAAATGTGAGAGTAATCGATGTGCCCTGACAATGAAAGGGTTAATACCTCATACATGGGGGCAAACTGATAAAATACCATCGTGTCCTTACCAAACAGATTGTAGGACACTGACATTAAATACTCGTTGTAGACTATTTAATTGTGATAGGAATCATACATTTTCGACCGAAAACTAAGTTTTGCTTAATATGGCAAGGTTAGTTTAGCTTTAAAGAATCATCACTGACGTCTCGTTCAAACTCCCTCAGAATAGTACCATATCCATTTACGTTCGTTGCCTTAACTTTCAGTTCTAATAAGTAAAAGCATTCAAGAGAATACGATATTTACCTTACTTTGTAATCTGGTGTGTGATTTAGCACAAACTATTGAATCTAGTGCTGTTGCGATCCCAATATGCAGCTTTAAAATGTAGCCTAAACACAATACAAACGTATAGATGCCTAATACTTTATCAAGTTCCTCTGTTTTTATTGTACAATGTCAATCTTGTTCTATTTTTGTACAATACAATACCAAAATTATCTATAAATTGTTTGTAACATTGACGTGAGCAAAATATCCAAGAAATAAGTATATCCTGTGACTAATGAAAATTTGAAACATTACCTGAAGACGTTGATACGCATACAATTTGGAACCGTGGTAAATTAGACGCAAGAAAGAAAACGAAACGTTGGATTGTCCTCTTCATATTCCAATGCTGTTTTCATCTGTGACATAATTGCAGAACAGTATCATCTGTATAATGATTTGAAGCCAGATCAAGCAAGACGAAAGAATATGAGCTATGTAATGCTAGCCTTAACCCTAATCATTATACTATAGGTCAATACACAGTAAACATTTTATTACGAAAGCAAAAGCAGTGAATCGGTCGTAGTTAATATTATTTCTTTATCGTGCTTTTTATAACTTCTCTCCATTAATGTAGATGTTTATAAGAAGGGGCACATATGACCGGTCACTCTATCTTGACACATACGAACCAGTCGTAACGCTAGCCCAAAATCCTGAGCGCCAAGGAAGGAAGTTATTACTATAAATATTTTAGTATTTGGTTCGACTCGACCGGGCATTGAACCCGCGACCTCCCGCGCTGCCTGCGGACATTCGACCACTGGGCTATTGAGGCGGTTTAACGGAAAGTGTCTCTAATTGTTTCATAGAAACATCTTAACATATGTTAACTACTCGTATTTGATTTGTATAAAGCATACATATACACTATCTAACACCGGCACTGCCTTGTTCTGAGTATATCGTCATTTGTTACAATGTGGATAATATACCTAGTGCTTTGGTGTCTGATCAGAATTGGTATTAATTTTTAACTGACGATGGCTGTAGGAATCTTTCTAAAATGTAGTATAATAGGTAATACGTTCAATATTATATAATACAATATAATTACTAAGCATGCTATTTATATAAATGTCTATTGACTCTGGTAGTTAATATGTATCGGTATGTTATAGAGACTAAGGCACTGGTTTAGTTTGTCCAGTGGTTAAAAGGTATATTTTCCCACAATTTTCCTTTTCTGAGAAACAAATTGAGATTTCAAACGTAATGCGTCCTTTGAAACGCAGGGAATCTCCGCGTCTAATAAGAGTTCAAGCTATTCACCAATCTGAGTTTATTTAAAACAAGGGCATCTGAAATATGTGTCATTGCATTATGTTTCTTTTTAAAGCCTATCAAACTGGAGGGGGTCTGTTTCGCCTTTACAGGTTACACATAATACTGCTGAACTTTATTTCACATCACACTTCCCGCATTCATAGAATTGTAATCAATCAGTAGGTTTTAGTGTTCAGGAATTATTTGGGATTTTGATTGATTGTTTAAGTGCGAAGTTGCTGACAACTTATTTTAATCAATTTTAGTCTGCGTCACGAGAAAAAAGTTTCTAAAGAGGTACAGTGCTCCCTCTCTACAACGGTCTTCCCAACAACGATTCCCTCCTTACAACGACCATTACCACAGTTCCCTAACAGGAAAATTATGTCTAACGCTTTTACTGCTGTACTATCGTCTGCTTGAAATTGTCGTCTACTGTTTTTGTCAAAATTACATATTCGACATTTTGATATAAAAATACTTAATGATGAGTGACAAACAGCTTGAATCCAGATCAGACGCCGCGTAACGCGGCGTCTGATCTGGATTCAAGCTGTTTGCAGATGTGAGCCCATTCCCCTCCATGTAACGACTCCCTCTGAACAACGCACACAATCTTTCTCTCCCATTGGGTGTCGTTGTAGAGAGGGAACGCTCTATTTGAATGAGATGGGCACGATAGGAGAGTAATTATATGCCACTCTATCTCAAAATATGGTGAAAAACGACAGACAGTGTCGAGGTTATCAACGGTAGTTGGCATCTGTCTGTACAGGATTGTAAATGGTCATGGTTTGTTTCACAAGTAATATAGTTTTAGCCATTGGTCTACCGTTCTTATTTATCATTAGGTGTCTTCCTTGATACCTCGGGCCAATAGTTTTGACTGTTCCCAAAACATACATGAAACAACTGTATACTATTCTATAAACAAATCGGTATTATTGTATACTATTACTACGGGAAGGAATTAGGCAATTGAGTTGTAATTGAGTATATATATAATTATCTAAAATGAAGTTCCAACATAAACAAACCCGGGAATGACTCTTCCTCTCCTACCATCTTACAATGTCCGTAATCTGTTCCACATAGCATGCGTCAATTTGAAGACAGGTGACCATTTAAAGCAGGTCGAACATAAAGCAGGAAGCTTTATTCAGCCTCTCTTAGAGTAAAGAAGCTTTTCTATTGTGCATCGTCATGTCTTTATAAATTTGAACTATTTTCTTTAGTGGGTGAACAAATTAAAATGTGTAAAAAGTCGTATCCATGGAGATTAAGTGCTAAAAGGGAAAGTTGTCCATTGCACTGTAGCAGTATTGTTACATGCAGTATACTGCATTTATCAATGCCATCTACGTTTGAAAGAGAACATCAAATATGCCTCAAAGTAATGGTAATATACAGTAAAACCTCTCTATTACGACCACTAATTTTTATAAGGTTTTTAGAAGCTTTCTGTTTTAATGCAACTTTGATTTACGCGGTCAACTGTCGATTATATTATTCATCAAATATCGGTGTGGTAGTGGTAAAAAGAGGTTTAAGTGTGCATATATTCATGATGATTTAAATGTCTATTGCTCAGCCGAAACGGTTTTATTCAACATAATGAGGAAAGGTGCAAGAATGATAATATTTACCAATAAAGACGCTTTAAACATTTGATTGTGTAGCACGTTTACAATGTTGCAAACAGTTTCGTTAATTGATTTACAGTCGACATGTAATTATAGAGAAATCACGTTATTAGGACAACTAAATACATGCATCAGTATTGTTTACATGTTTTTAAAGGTAGTTACTGTAGCTACCCATTTCAGCATTGTCGTTAGCTTTAATATTGAAGACTGTAACATAGTCAAACAGTTTTGATTCAGATCAAACATTGTATAATTGGGATCCAACTGCTTGCAATGTTGACTGTAGTCGCAGGTTACGAAGAAAGCATGTTTTACCCCTTCACTGCCATGACGTCATCACATTTAAACAAATGTCGTCTGCCTCTATTTTAGAAAAAACAATTTTTAGGTATTTTGACTTAATAAATATTGAAACAAATGTTAAGCAGTTTGGATCCTGATCAGACGCCGCGTTACGCGGCGTCTGATCAGGGTCTAAACTGTTTGCAAATAACTACTTTACTCGGGCTGAAGGCAGTGAAGGGGACTAATGAAACATTCGTAAAGCGGCTCCTAAAGATAAAAGTCTACTTTATTTGTGTCCTCTAGACATTTATTTGTCAATTTTAAGACAAATCAAAACACGGATAATCATTGTATTTGCATTATAATTACAGTGCGCCCTCTCTATAACGACACCAAATGGGGGACATAGATTGTGTGTGTTGATCGGAGGGAGTCTTTATAGAGAGGGCAAATTAAGATTTTGCTTACATTTGCAAGCAACTTGAATCACGATCAGACGCCGCGGCCCGCGTTACGCGGCGTCTGATCTAGATTAAGCTGTTTGTCACTCGTCATTATATTTATTCTATCAATATATTCAATTATATGTAACTTTGAGAAAAAACAACAGACGACAATTGTAAGCAGACGATATTGCAGCAATAACAGTGTTAGACATAATTGTCCTCTTTTATTGAACAGCCGCAATTTCGATGGAAAGAGAGGATAGTTGTTTTGAGGGCCGTTGTAGGGAGCACTGTAGTTGGAAACGCTTATGTCATCTGCAAATCGTCTAATCCTTATCGTGGAAAGTGCGACTTGGTTAATAATTGCAAGCATATTGGACCCAATCAGACGCCGCGTAATCCGGCGTTTGATCTGGACCCAAGTTGTTTGCCACATATAATTTTATTTTCTCAATTTCAAAAAAGTTCAAAGTTAATTATGAGTTTTGTGCAAACGAGATATTTCAAGCAGACGACAATTCAGCATAATAAGGGTTGATATGCAGAACCCAGTTTGTCAAGTTTTATAATACAGGGGTGAAGATATAATTCCTTCCCAATAAATGTTTTTAAAGCACATTGCCTCTTTCTAGTTTTAAAGACAGGTTAGTACTTAAAGCAGGCTGAATGTATAGCAAAATTACTTTCAGCTTGCCTTAAACTTCCATCTACTAAGATCAAGAAAAACAATATTTTTTTTAACATATTTATGTTTGTTTGTATCTAAATCCCTCTTTCTATTTCTCTTGTTCTCTCGCTCTTTCTCTGAATATCTCTCTCTATCTGATCAGTCACTATGTTTCTATCTATTTAGTTTGTCTGATTGGCTGTCTCTCTTTTCTGATACATGTAATCTCTCCCTCTCCGTCTCTCTGTCTGTCTCTCTATATGTATGTCTCTCTGACTCTGTACCTTTGTCTCTCTGTATATCTGTCTCTGTCTCTGTCTATCTGTCCTTGTATCGCCTCCTAACTAATGTCAATACTTGAATTATTTCTTGTGCTCTTTTGCCAGTTTCTTCTTCTTAGTCTTGAGATGGCGTTTACATATTGAATATTGCTGCATCGTTATCGATTACCTTAAAAATATGAGGGACTACTACTTAGTGAATCCACAGCAGGTTAGCATTTAAATAGACTTAACACACCTGTCTACCGACTAAGAATTAATCCTGTTAAATTAATACATTTTAATTTTGAAAGAACCCCTTCAGTGTGTAATACGGTCTATGAAGCTATTATTATTAGCAACTGAAACCTATGACATGCACAGAGAGAGACATACTACAACTGTCTGGTCTCTTTTGACTCTTCTTCAACTATTGCCATCGTAAATAGCCGAATCAAACCATTGAAATTGGTGTTTGCAATAGTGTTTACATGTACCACCTCTTCAACTTGTAGTATGTTGATAGTAACGCCTACCAGTTACGTTCAGTACAGTACTGTCTATAACGACCATGACATTGCATTAATTATTAGGTGTTTGCGACATGTGACTGCTTAAAGCATAGTGTAAGTAAAGGATGTTTCTTTTTACGGTCAACTACCTGTAGTTTATACAATCAATGAGCTTTCGTACTAATGGTCGTACAGTGGAGAATGTGTTATTCTTTCCCAATAAGCGCGTTTACGCTAAAACTATTATTTCCAATAGAAACAGTTTGGCGCCAGATCAGACGCCGGGTAACCCGGCGTCTGATCAGGCTCCAAACTGTTTGCCACCAAGATACACATGAAATATCAGAATTGTCCAAAAGTCGTTCTTTTCTACGTTTTAGTGATTTGCGTTTGCGTACGTTTGCGTTTAAACGGGAAAGAATAACAGATTCTCCACTGTAGCACTGCACATCATTTTAGACATTTTCATTTTTATATGGATAAGAAAGGCACTATCATCGCAAATTACATTATGCCATGTAATTGCATTTTTTGCAATAACAAAACATCTAATCAAGCAATGTCCTTAATTTCGTGGTGGTATTAAATTGCTAATTGCTTATTTCATACACGGTATACGATTACCACTGAAACTGATATTCGGCGTATAGTTATATTGATTACAATAATTATCTATCACAATCTAGAACCTTTAAGTCTAGAGGAACCATTGTTATAAACAACTAAACAATAAGTGTACTACAATCAGTAAAAGTTTTCTTCTAAACGTATCATTTTCAAATTAGTCTCCAATGTGTCTTCTTCAAAGAAGGAAATAGTTGCTAAAAAGGTATCATTTTCAAATAAGTCTCCAATGTGTCTTCTTCAAACCCTGTCGTGTTAACGATGATTCTAATGAGTAGAAATAACAGATGTTTTTTGCAGATATGGGAAAATAAGTATTCTATAATTCGAACTATTGTTAGTACGAACATACGCGTATGTTAAAGTTTTAACGTGGTTTAGCCACGTTTTAACTTTAAAATACCTGTATGCTCGACACAAGCGAGATCGAATTACAATAAAAAGTATATAATATTATGAAAGGTCGATTAAAGCAAGTTCGAAGTTTCGAAGTTAGACTGTATTTGAAATACCCAGCTAATCTAGAGCTCTTTGTTATTGATTAATGAATCACTCATCATGCCATTTACCCATACAGAATGTTCACAATAATGAATTTCATAGTCACGTTTATTTCTTAATATCTATTTTAGTTTAGTAGTGTTCACGAATTAAACAAAACATTTGTACTCATCGACTTTTTTGTTTTGCATTTTGTTCGAATTTTTGGTAAACAAGAATGAACTATTTTCATGTGCACTGGAAACAAAAAACATAACTTCTGGCATTCCATGATCAGACTTTTATATAATTTCTTATGTTTAATTGTTGAAGGTAGATGACCATTTAGCCAGACAATATTTAGGAAATTGTTAACCCTCTTTGCTGCTATTTTGACTTCATAACCATTCCAACACAAGTTCCGTTGTAAAATATTCTACCTACAAACATATAGTCTGCTGTTATTTAAAAAAATAGAAATTAAGGTAGTTTGACTTACATAGCAGATATATGAGTGGCAAACGGTATGTGTCCTGATCAGACCCCGCGTTATGCGGCGTTTGATCTGGATCCAAACTGTTTCCATATGTAAGTGTTGTCGAGATTGGCGCTGAAATGCCAAAATAAGGTCCAAGCACGACCTCTCTTTATAGACTATGGACACATTTCTTGACTCATGTTACATTATCAAGGAGTGTGTCCATAGTGTGATATAGGTTAACCCTTTACCTAACAGCCACTGGAACTATTTTCTTCAGCGGAGGAATACATTAAATACGCTAAAGGTCGCTTCTATGGGGGACAGGGTTTAACGTCCTTGTTGAAACATACAATCCAAGCATCAGCATCACTAAGTCGAATGTACATGTATGTCACTAAAAGTAGACCAAGGTCTAAGGCTGTCAAGCACATTTTATTGCCCTATCAAATGTACTTGATCTGATGTGATTATACGATGACTAACACAATTCCGAATGTTCTT
The DNA here is from genome assembly GCA_922989275.2 of Gari tellinella. Classification (NCBI taxonomy): domain Eukaryota; kingdom Metazoa; phylum Mollusca; class Bivalvia; order Cardiida; family Psammobiidae; genus Gari; species Gari tellinella. The sequence continues at coordinate 70,964,043 of OV277866.1, forward strand.
CTACGGAACATGGGCAATTTATTGGTCAATGGCTACAACGTAATGCTTCTCTTACAAAACTGCTCATCTAATAAGGTCTTCATCGTCATTGTTCTGTGGTCATTGTTACTTGCGAAGATCAAATTACATGATATATAGAAATACAGTTTAACCTCGCTGGAACTTAATGTCAGACAAGAGATAGAAAGTTAACGGTAGAAAGTTGATATTTCGAGTCGGTGTACTGGAGGTGGGTTAATCAATTTAAGCTTCGTGTCTGATATAGTAGACATAAGCAATCAGTGTAGATCCAGATGAGAATATGCGTAACGTGGCGTCCAATCATGATAACCTATTTCAAATGCACTGTTCTGTTGTATGGACAATTACGTTAGTGTTATTAGACCATTTTTTTTATATAAAACATTATCTATAATGAAATATTTCATAAAAGTACACTGGTATAAATCCTTTAAAATAAACAAAACCACTGTCAATAAACCTACAAGTAAAAATACTACGCTATCTTCACAACTGAGGCAAATAATCACGATTTTCAATTACATTTCAGATAGCATCAAGTTACAAGGGATATATCCTATAGCACAGGTAATAAGTCGATCTTACCTGTATTTGTGATTACACTTAGAAAGTACTGACATGACATCACCTATTTTAATTCGACCTTTTCCATGACTCCATGTCCTATGAATGGTATTGTTGGAGCGTCACAAAGTCTACGTATGGTTCTGCGTTAACGTATACACACTACGTATGCTAAAACAACGATACACATGCAGTACTCCCTCTCTACAACGGCCCTTCGAACAACGGGTCCATCCTTACAACGACTTTTTGCGTTGTTCCCAAAACAATGTAATTATGTCCAACAACCTTTTCACGGCTGCAATGTAGTGTACTTCTAATTGTCGTCTGCTGTTTTTCACAAATTTACTTTTACATTTTGAAAGAAAAAACCCACTCATAAAGACGAGTGGCTAACGGCTTGAATCAAGACCAAACGCCGCGTGACGCGGCGTCTGATCTGGATTTAAGCTGTTTACAAATGTAAGCCAATGTCCCTCCCTACAACGACTCCCTCAGAACAACGCATATAGTTGTTATCTCCCATTTGTAGAGAGGGAGCGCTGTACATGTACCTAACTGTTTAACTATTTTGCAATATAACGTTATACTCCGTCAAACGCATTCAATTGTGTAACATACATTTTGTCTGCTTTTCTTATGAATAAAGGCAATTAGTGCGTTTTTATCTTACGAAACATTGATATGAGTGTCAAATATTTTGGATCCTGATCGGACACTGCGTTGTCATAAAATGTAGAGAAATAGTGTATACTAAAATACTAAACTTTTAAATCTGAATCAAAACAGTTTGAAGCAGCACGATTAGACTTCGAATGGCTCAAATTCGGAATCATTTTTAGCACGCGTTTTGGAAGTACCATCGCTTAGCACGTTTTTTCTTAGAAATATGTTTTTTGTTTATAAGCCGAGGACATTATTTTCATTTTCAATGATACCAAACAATGAACTCACATGTATACACGCTGATCAGTTTAGTAACTAACCGTATATGATTTTCTTCAACCACGGTCGTAATTTGCTGTATTTTTCTCTTCAATACTTATCGAATTGTGATACTAATTTGGTTATTGTGTCTATAATAGTTCGGCGTCATCAGCCTACCATTGTTATTATTTTACAGTAACCCTCGAAATCATTGAACTAAAACATAATTGCCAAATGGAAAGATTCCATGTTGGGGTTACTGAGTTTACAAATACAGTACACCCCTTGACTGTGACCACCAAACTATGTTAATATTTAGATGTTTCATGCAAATGGCAGCTTGAAAATGCGAAAGGAAATGAGAAATCTCGTTCTTGAGCTTTCTGGTTTACTTTTACAGTGCTTTAAACTGTCACATGTCTTTTTATGCAGTCGTTAATGGCAGTAATAGAGGGGCTTTACTGCATTAATGCTACATACTGGAAGGGGTAGATCAGCTGGAGACAGTTTGACGCCAAACATTTGGTAACAATGCATCTGATCAGATTTCAAGTTGTTTACCACTCAGATATCAGAAGTTTTAAAAGGTTGTCAATTTCTACATATCGCCGCATTCTGTTTCCCATCAGGTTCCTGAGTTTTCACTGGAACGCGTCTTATCAGGCTCCAGAGTGTTCTTAGAGATACAAGAACTCGATTGACTAGGTTTAAACAGTATTGTTAATACGAAAAAAGAATGCAATTGATATTATATAAATAGCACATGTCTGACAGGGTGACAGTAAAATGTTCAACTTTCGGGAAAACAAGTCACCCTGTCTGACATGTGATACAAACGACTGTTTATTTGCATCATTTGGTCAACTCAAAACTGCTTCAAGTCGTATATCAAAGTTTTAACGTTATCTTACATGACGCTTTTTTTACATGACGACATTTTTGGTTTAACGCCATTTACGACATTCCGTAACCTATAGTAGCGGGCGACAGTATTTCTTTTTCCACAGGGTCTGACAGTGTTTTATGGCAGGAGGTTAACATTGTAAAAGAATTTGAGGTATAATAAACTTTTATGAATGGCAGGTGGCCGCTTAAGACAGTGTGTTATTGTTATATTAAAACAGAAAGTGCCGTCATTTTGCTTTAAGGACTCACCTTCCTTAAATATAAATGTTAACACAGCTTGGTACATGTAGTCGTTATATAGGGGTTTTACTGTGTTTCAAGTTGTTGCTAATGAACACTTTGGTTTAGTACATTCTATAATTGCCAAGGCCATAAACATTATAGTAACTTCCACACCAATGACTTGTTCGCGAAATGGATGTGACCATTCTGCGTTTAGGTTTTGTGGTATTCGAGTTCTAACAGATCTCTAAAACTGTTTATATCAGCGACCATGAAATAAATGTGACAGCTTTAAGTTTGCCTCTTATCCCGGTAATTGGTTTGTAGCATTGGACGCAATTCAGCTTCTTGACCTAATTACGTTTTGTTCTTAACCCCTTCACTGCCATAACGTCATCTGGTTCAAACACTTGTTTTCTATTTTTATTTCTCAGATTTAAAGTTAACCCGCTTGTGCCTATGGTCCTATATATAGGACATGTGCAAATAGTGTAGACTCTGGTAACATGCCGCATAATGCGGCGTGTGATTAGAGTCTACATTGTTTGCTGATAGGAATTGGAATATAAAGCAAAATGAAAATTTAGGCCAGGCATCCATTGCATAAAAATGTACCAATCCAATATGTAATCATGGAAAAGTCCACTAGGCATGAATATGTTAAGGTAATTTGCCTGCAGCAATACCATGATGAGTGTCAAACAGCTTGGAATCTTACCTGATATCGTGATTCGCGGCGTCCGATCAGAATCCTTTTCGTTTGCAAATAACTATTTTACCCAATGTACATTGGTTACAGTGGAGAATATGTTATTCTTTCCCGTTTAAACGCAAACGTACGCAAACGCAAAGCACTAAAACGTAGAAAAGAACAACTTTTGGACAATTCTGATAATTCTTGTTTATCTTGGTGGCAAACAGTTTGGAGCCTGATCAGACGCCGGGTTACCCGGCGTCTGATCTGGCACCAAACTGTTTGCACTGCAAATAATAGTTTTAGCGTAAACGCGTTTATTGGGAAAGAATAACAGATTCTCCACTGTATATGCACTATCAGAATATTTTCTACGTCCTCAGAGCACTGGCACTAGAACACCAATGTTGGACAATTCTGATATTTCATGTTTATTTTGGGGCAAACAGTTTGGAGCCTGATCAAACGCCGGGCTACCCGGCGTCTGATCTGGCTCCAAACTGTTTGCACTGCAATTAATAGTTTTAGCGTAAACGCGTTTATTGGGAAAGAATAACAGATTTTCCACTGTACATTGGTTACTAGTATTGTAAATAGTTTATGCAATAGTGAATATACACACATATTATAGATGAGACAACATAATTAGAGAAGTATGATAATTATAGTAAAGTCTCAAATTTGCATCAAGGCAATGTATTCCCCTTCCTTCAATATGTATTTGTCATCTAGAACAATGTTCAGAATTTATTAACAAATCAGTGCTTGCTTTCAAAATGTGCATACGAATATATATATGCAAACTCATCGTTGTGGTTGACTGTGTTGATCCTAATTCGCCCCTAGCGTGCAGAACATGTGCTCGTAAATTTATAACAAATATCAATGTTCCAACAATATTTTACGTATAATAATTTTACCTTAAATCCGCAAAGTCGAACATACCAGTATATCTGCCACACTAGTATGCCATAGTTAAAGCGTGGGTATACCACTTTGTAACTTATGAAGACTGGTAAGTTCAATTGTGAACATTTCGAATTATAGGGTATGCACCGTAAATTGTTTTAACCCTTATTATGCTAAGCGCAACTTGGCTAACATTTGAAACCTTTTCAAACAGTTTGGATCAAGATCAGACAACGCGGAACACAACGTGTGCATTGGATCCAAACTGTTTAGTCATCATATTCAATATCTATTAAGTTTTAGAGGTGATGTTTTCGGAGAAGATATATTTGAAGCAGATTACGAGTTAGCATGATTAGGGCTAAACAGAGAAACAAGCTTCTATAAAGTATTAATAAAAGCAGAATTGTCCATGGTTACTGTTAGGGTTACGATTACGGTTACAATTACGGTAAACACTGGGTTTACAGTATAAGTACATGTATCAGTATTAATGTGAATAAAAGTGATTCTGATCAGACAAACGTTTATTCGAGGACATTGTGATATTTAGAAATGTTGGGAAAGTCAGAAGTGTTGTGGGATGGGTTAATCATGTAGATTCTGGTTAATGTCGGAAATAAACAAGTAGTTAGTGAGGATTACCGTAAATACTTATGTAGGGACAATAATACCATTAAGTGCTGTGGGGTATTATATAGTCATCAACTTATAATTGTCTCAATGATAATGTAATTTTAATAAGAATTTTATGTGCATGTAAAGCCAGGTTAATTCATTTTTTTATTTTTATTATTATACTCATCCCATGTTGTCTTCTAAACAGACGACTGCTATATTGCTGTATATTATGGTCCTGCTTTAAATATGTTTGTACAGTGGAGAAAACGTTATTCTTTCCCGTTTAAACGAAACGAAACGCAAACGCAAAACACTAAAACGTAGAAAAGTGCAACTTTATGACAATTCTGATAATTCATGTTTATCTTGGTGGCAAACAGTTTGGAGTCTGATCAGACGCCGGATTACCCGGCGTCTAATCAGGCTCCAAACTGTTTGCATCGGAACTAACAGTTTTAGCGTAAACGCATTTATTGGGAAAGAATAACGTTTTCTCCACTGTACATACAGTGGCGAAGACGTTATTCCTTCCCATTTAAACGCAAATGAAATTCAACAAAATGAAAAAAAAACACCTTGTTGACGAATCTGACTATTTATTTTACTTTGAGTGATAAACAGTATAGAGCCTGTTCAGACGCCGGGTTACCCGGCGTCTGATCTGGCTCTAAACCGTTTGCAATGAAAATAAACGCATTAGTGTAAATGCGTTTATTGGGAAAGAATAACGTCTTCTCCACTGCATGCGCCCAAAGTTACTAACATGTTCAATACAGATCCATATGTTGACTGGATTCATTATAAAGGATAACTTTGTTGGTTTCTTTCATTCAGCTTTGTATTTCTGCCTTTAAAACAATTCCATGTCCATTGTTGAGTCTATTACAGAAATATTCTGAATGAAAACAAATGGTACATACTTTTATCAGATTGCTATTGAAACACCCTCTGACCATGGTCTATACCGTTCGCTAAATACCTATCAACTTGTTTTCACGCACAGAAAGGGATGATAATTGTAAAGTATCGTTAAGCCCAGATATATAAACTTATAATTGTGTTAGCAAATATTATCCCGCAGTAATTACAGAAATACATACTATTGAGCTGTGTTAAGTTAGGGTATAATCCGACTGTATTATAGCAATAAATACCAATAAAGTGGGGAAATGGTTTGCCGATGATAAGGGATTATGTATCCACAGGTTACATAATCAGATAAGATCCTCAAAACATCTCTATTAACCCTGCTCACCTACCTGAGGAAGTAAACAATTACTTTGGCAATGCAGTTTGTAAACATAATCGGATATAACCCTTAAACCTAGGAGTTGTGAGTGCAGAGGAGAATCTGTTATTCTTTCCGAATAAACGCGTTTACGCTAAAACTATTATTTGCAGTGCAAACAGTTTAGAGCCAGATCAGACGCCGGGTAACCCGGCGTCTGATCAGGCCTCAAACTGTTTGCCACCAAGATAAACATGAAATATCAGATTTATCCAAAAGTTGTTCTTTTCTACGTTTTCTACGTTTTAGTGCTTTGCGTTTGCGTACGTTTACGTTTAAACGGGAAAGAATAACAGATTATCCACTGTACACTTGTATCATCATGTTCAAGCGCGTTGTACTTTGGACTCAAACCAGGACTGAACTGTTTTGCAATGTGAGTGCACAGTTGAGAGTGTACAAAATAAAACTTACATTTTCACATTTTTCCATCCGCGTAAAAACTATCTGCATATTTGTTTCAAAAATGAAACTACTGATAACATTGAAGATATCATTTACTATATGATACTGGACCTAGAAATAAATTTCTAATACAGTAAAACATCTCTATTTTGTTAATACAATGGAGAATCTGTTATTCTTTCCCGTTTAAAGCAAACGTACGCAAACGCAAAGCGCTAAAACGTAGAAAAGAACAACTTTTGGACAATTCTGATAGTTCATGTTTATCTTGGTGGCAAACAGTTTGGAGCCTGATCAGTCGCCGGGTTACCCGGCGTCTGATCTGGCTCCAAACTGTTTGCACTGCAAATAATAGTTTTAGCGTAAACGCGTTTATTGGGAAAGAATAACAGATTCTCCACTGTACTTATATCGTATTTTTTATTATTACAGTGCTTCCTCAATACAACGACCCGCCGAATAACATTCCCTCCTTACAACACTGATTGCCGCTGTTCCTTTACCAGTAAATGCATTGATGCTAAAGCAACTAATTTGTATATTTGAAACAATTCTTAGACAAATCAAAGCCGATTGGTCGGTGTTTGATCAGGCTCAAAACTATTTGCCACTCAGATAAAAATTAAATCACCAGAGTTTAGAATGATTAGGACTTAGTCAGACATTTTTCCAAATACATGTAGTTCAGACTCTTGTGAGACGCCGCGTCACGAGGTGTCTCGTCAAGGAGTCCATAGTGAGCCAAATTCCACTTAAGTAGACACTAAGCTTAAAATGTTTGACTGATATTGACGGTAGCAGGATACAAGTATAGCTAAAAGCTCCACAGTTAACATGTGTTGCTAAGGCAATACTTGGGTACTATGTTATTAGTAAAAAGTTAAGCAGCCGCTTTTTGTACTTTAAATGAAAATTTGAAACATATTTTCTTACTAAATAAGCGTAGATCATTATCGTTTCTTGACAATGTTAAAACGATATGTTAGAATCAAAGAGTCTTGAATGTGTTCTTGCTCCACACTATTTCAGACAAACTTACAATCAGTAATGTCAAATGCATTTATAGTGAAATAAACCCGATAAATATATATAATATGTATTTGATATTAGATAAACCACGGGGTGATTTGTTTGCCTATGTTGTTGCGTGTCCTTAACATATTAATCAACTCAAATGAGATTTGAAAACCCTTAGATACAGAGGCAATTAACACCGAATCCTTCAGGAAAACTCGTCATCGAGGTGACTGTCCTATCTTAACAGTGTTTTGGAGCATCGTTGCCTGAACATTTAATCAACTGAAAAAGGTTTGGCGATAAATAAGGATCTGACCTATTAACCTAGTTTGCATTGAATAAATATACCAAATAAAGCCAATCTCCTTCTGTGGAACAATGAGCGATTAAACCCGACTTAGGTTATTTTTTTAATATACGATCGCCAACAAGACAGTGAACAATGTAAACCTATTTCTGTTGATATATTTTAGCTTTCCACAAGATAGCTCGTATAAGTGACATCTTAAGTCTTAGAGTGTTCGGATGCTTCCCGAGTTCAATCCCGGGTTGGTGTAGTATGTGAGAGAGTATATTGGTCGCGCGTCCGATCGCGTGGGGGTTTCCGGGCACTACGGTTTCTTTCACAGAAATGGCGGAATTCGCCCCTCCCCTATACGTGTCATCCATATTGATTTGCCTAGGTTGTTGGTATTTTTTCATTAATCGATTATAAAATATATAGTTTAAACTTTAATCTATATGTATTTTCTTCTGTTTTAAATATGTAAAGGAGCATAACGGTTAAAATGGGACAAGGTGTTTTCAAAAACAACTAATGGATTTTCTACGTGCCTTTCGTGCATTGACAGCTGGTAGTCTGTCAAAAGTTTATAGTTTATTTATGTTCTTAAAAATTACAAGGATAAACAAAAAAGAAAGAAAAAACACAATCTTATGCCAAATAACTCACACGCGATGAATTCACCCGTTGTTGAAAAACAGTGTACTTTTCAAGACTACATATGTCCTATGCAAACAGTAGATCATGATCAAATGTGATCCGAAAAGAACCTTCTTATATGGGTTTACATTGTCTAACATTTTGCAACAAATTGCTCAAATTGTTCCTACAGCAACTCTAAAAATCGGGTCTCCACTGTTTATCGTTTCCAACATATTGTTAAATTCAGCCCGTATTATGTAAATTGGCACTGTCCTTTTGAAATATTAGGGGTATGTGGGTTGATAATTAAGAAAACACAGATGGTATTAAGGGGGAATATTATGCTTTATATGCTTAGCGTGTATATTGTATACACTTATTGATACATGTACAGAAAGTGCTACGTAGTTACAGTGGAGAATCTGTTATTCTTTCCCGTTTAAACGCAAACGTACGCAAACGCAAAGCACTAAAACGTAGAAAAGAACAACTTTTGGACAATTCTAATAATTCGTGTTTATCTTGGTGGCAAACAGTTTGAAGCCTGATCAGACGCCGGGTTAAGAATAGTAAATAATGTTAAATAGGTAAGCAAGGTAACATCAAATACAAATGTATATAACTGAACACTTTCCTACTTGATATAAGTATAATCCTCGTGCAGCACAATACAGCTGCGCTAACTTTACTGGTATTTTATTATTTCCCAATAAACGCATTAAACTATTATTTCCATTGCAAACAGGTTAGAGCAAGATCAAACACCGGACAACCCGGCGTCTTACCAGGTTCCAACCTATTTGCTACTCAGATAAAAAAAAAATAGTTAAAACTTCTAAAAGTAAATTTCCACAGTTTAGTGCATTGCGTTTGCGTTTAAACGGGAAAGAAAAATGTATTTTCTACTGTACATTGCGAACAATAAAAACAGCTATCAATGTATATTGTTTGATGAAGGGAATACTCATCCCTTTTAAAGTTTTGGAATGTTCCAATCTAAAAATAACTCTGCCAAGTCAGAAGAAAATATTAATATATCATTTTATCTCTCATAATGTACAAATAAAAGCAAAGCGGCAGGGAACCGCGTGAAATTGGCTGTCAATTTAAGTTGATGTGATGTTTTTATTAAAGCAGAAACATATTAAGTTTCAACACAATTTGAAGAAACACATTAACTGGCGGCATTTATTGAATTTGAAGATTTCGAATGGGTTAAGGGAATTAGACTGCTGTCAAAACTATTTGTTCATTCTAATAGCTAATTCAAATCCTATGAATGGATGAAATATTTTGGATGTTTCTGACCTATACTTGCTGTAACAACAAAGTACTAAAGATTAACAGAATAACCCTTTACCCTATAGCCTGTGTCTAGTTTTGAAGACAGGTGACCATTTAAAGCAGGTTGAAAGTAAAGCAAAATGTGCCTTAAGGCACATTCTGCTTTACGTTCAGCCTGCTTTAAGCTAAACTCTGCTGGGCTACATGTATATAAAATATTTGTTGTGGTAATTGTTCATGAGGGTATAAAATGGAACTGTTTTCTTCAGCAGAGGAATAAATTAAATACACTAAAAGTCGCTACTATAGGGGAAAGGGTTAAAACAGTGAGATTTACAGTATCTAACACCCATAATACAGGGTCCATTCTTATAAAGCGTTTGAGTTGAGTCTGAAATCGTTACCAATCATTTTATTGGTCAGATTTGAGCTAAGGTTCAAATCTGACCAATCAAATGCTTGAAAACGAACTCAGATTCAACTAAAACGCTTTATAATATCAAGGTCAGAAGAATCTCGCAAAATTTAGAACGTGACTTGGTTAAGTTTAAACTATAGAATAAGGGTAAGCTTAATAAATATACTAAATTATTTTATCGCGATATGCGTCTAATGTCGGATTTGAAAACTTTTCATCCAATTCAGACACCGTGTGTCTGATAAGACTCAAAACAGTTTGACTCTTGTATCAATATATATTTGACCCTTATGATGCTAAGCTCTCTGTACACAGTTTAGATTCAGATCATACGCGGTGTATTGCGGAATCGGATCTAGATTCAAACTGTTCCTTCATATTATTTTTTTTACAGTTTAAAAAGGAAAAAGGAATTGAGATATTTTTTTACAGACGATTTATTTGAAGCAGACAACAATTAAGCAGTAAAGAGTTAATAATCAAACTTTGAAGTAAACAATTTTTTCAAAATGTTGTCGACGATATACATGTATGTCAGCACATTATATTAGATATTGTTTGTGTAGGATTATTTTGTTTTTCTTTCGATTTCCTTTAACCCTTTTACTCTCAAAGACACTTTAAAGCGCGCTTGCAAACAGTTTGTGTGCTGACCAGACGCCGCGTGACGCGGCGTCTGATCAGGGCACAAACTGTTGGACACCCTTATCGATATTAAGTCATACAACCTTAATTTCTATTTTTGAAACATATCTTGCAGACAATAAGAATGAAGCAGTCAACAATAAAGCGGTGAAGGGGTAAAAATCTTCCAAATAGTTTGATCATGAAAGGTATAAGCTGTCACCTGTCGTGAACACCTAATAACGAAAACATTTACAATGGAGAATCTGTTATTCTTTCCGAATAAACGCGTTTACGCTAAAACTATTATTTGCAGTGCAAACAGTTTGGAGCCAGATCAGACGGGATCAGGCTCCAAACTGTTTGCCACCAAGATAAACATGAACTATCAGAATTGTCCAAAAGTTGTTCTTTTCTACGTTTTAGTGCTTTGCGTTTGCGTACGTTTGCTTTAAACGGGAAAGAATAACAGATTATCCACTGTATTAACAAAATAGAGATGTTTTACTATATTAGAAATTTATTTCTAGGTCCAGTATCATATAGTAAATGATATCTTCAATGTTATCAGTAGTTTCATTTTTTAAACAAATTTGCAGATAGTTTTTACGCGGATAGAAAAATGTGAAATGTAAGTTTTATTTTGGAACGAAATACCAAAGTATTCTTTTTTTAAAAACAAAAAAGAACAAACAAACAAATATGGGCAAAGAAACTGTTTTTTTTTTTCATCAGAGGTCTTTCAGTTAGAAAAACAATCAATGTTTAAAATGACTTTACAATCCAGACAAGTTAGCACTTTAAGACTATAGGCGACTTATAGGCGTCTATAGTTGGCACTTCAAATATAATTGGGATCCGGATCAGGCGACACTACCTAGATCCAAAATGTTTTACGATGATACCGAAATTTCTCTAACAGAAAATATTGGCGATGGAAATGTTCAAGGATATTTCATCAGAAGGCAACGACTTGTTTCTGTTAATATGATTTTCTTTAATCAAAATATGTCGATGATGGAAATGAATTTTAAATTGGATAAAAATGCATTTTGTGCTTTATGTTTCCCATCGTTTATTTCAGGAAACAAAATTAAAAGATCCGCTTCCAAGTATGTTTGTCAGATGTCAGTCCAGATTTCAAATATTTGCAGAAGACACGCTCTTGTTGTTACTACAGGGGAGAAAACGTTATTCTTTCCCGTTTAAACGCAAACGAAACGCAAACGAAACGCAAACGCAACACACTAAAATGGACAAAATGACAACATTTTGATAATAACTATTCACTTTAATCTGAGTGGCAAACAGTTTGAAGCCTAATCAGACGCCGGGTATACCGGCGACTGATCTGGCCCCAGTCTGTTTGCATTGCAAATAATAGTTTTAGCGTAAACACGTTTATTGGGAAAGAATAACGTTGTCTCCACTGTACATGTATTTTAGTTCTATTATCAAATCGTGTTGACGTTTTGCAAAACATTTGGATCTAAATCAGATGCCGAGTATCGCGGTGTCTTGTTAAGAATCCACACTCCTTTCTCTCGGACCATAGACTAGCAAACAGTTTGAGAAAGTAAAATAAATAAAAACAATCAGGGCAAATATTTATTATCACACTATGCTTTTTTGATGAATTGGTTCAAGGTCGATCGAAAAACTCTATTATAACTAATGAATGTTATAAAACGAGATTCGCAAACGAGGCGAAACCACAGGCACTCGATGACAGGAACGAATTAAATCGATATAAATTCCCGTGTCATATATAAATAAAACAAGGTTCCCCACTCGCCATTTTTTAAAAGAACGGAAGTGCTAGATATTTTAACCTGACCCGACTAGCTCGCGGTTTTGTATGGACATTTCGAGAGCCAGCGTATTGTTATTCTCCGTTCCGTTTGGGACTGGTTCCTGAAAAGTCCGTACAAAACCGCGCGCTAGCCGGGTCATGGTAAAATATCGGCACTTCCGTTGCTTTAAAAAAGGGCGAGAGGGGAGCCTTTGTGTTATTTATATATGACATTTAAATCGATTCATTCGTTCCTGTCATCGAGTGCCTGTGGGCGAAACACTCTAATTTTGCGTCTTAACACATGTATGCCTAACGTCCTATACAAAGGTACTTAGGCAAATATTTTGCGGCATCTGATAAGGGTCTGCACTGTTTGTTGACAGAATTTTCAATATAAAACAATTTTTTTTAGACCAGGCACCCCTTATTTCAGAAATGGACTTATCTAATATATGAGTATGGAAGAAACCACTGGACGAAAATAGGTTAACAGAATAACCCCACACATTCAACGCAATCATATGTACAAGTTAAAAGAGTTTTTAAAATACATTACTATTAAGGATGATTTTAGTACATGTAGCAAACGGTTCGAAGACGTGCAAGATATTCCGCGTCTGAATAAGGGTTTGTCGTCGACGTCGGTTCTTGGGGTGTTAAAGTCTTAGAGGAAAGAAAATACACAAAACACAAGTTTACTTTGGGTGGTAGTACAAGCAAGGCTATAATCTTTTATTTCTAAACACCCAAGACTCATGTGTTCTGCTATCCTTAGAACTTGTTTACATCGGTGAAAGAGTGTGAGTAATCGGTGGTGTTCCCGCGTAATTTATATCTTGAGGTCATACGGTTTATATAAATAAATACCAGAAAATGTGTGTAACATACTATGGACTGACAATTTTGTGATTTTGAATATGATCCATTGACAGAGGCAATAAGGGTTAAGATGTTTATCAGACTTGAAATCAGTTCCGTACTCTGCTATTTTGATAGGTCCATCTGTGGTAATACATTAGAACATATATCAGAATAAAGGTCACAACTCTGACAAACGGACCCTTCAAAACCAGAGGTGCCTGGAACCTAACTGTTCACCAACCATTGACGAAGGTGCATAAAGAGTTCTAAAACACATTGTTGTTTCACACATTACAGTGGGGAATCTGTTATTCTTTCCCAATAAACGCGTTTACGCTAAAACTATTATTTGCAGTGCAAACAGTTTGGAGCCAGATCAGACGCCGGGTAACCCGGCGTCTGATCAGGCTTCAAACTGTTTGCCACCAAGATAAACAATAATTATCAGAATTGTCCAAAAGTTGTTCTTTTTTACGTTTTAGTGCTTTGCGTTTGCGTACGTTTGCGTTTAAACGGGAAAGAATAACAGATTCTCCACTGTACAAGCATTTCACAGTACAGTGGATAAATCGTTATTCTTTCCCGTTGAAACGCAAACGCAAATTGCTAAAATGTAGAAAAATACCATTTGTTTGACAATTCTGATTATTTGTTTGAATCTGAAAGGCAAACAGTTTGGAGCCTGATCAAACGCCGGATTATCCGGCGTCTGATCTGGCTCACAACTGTTTGCAATGGAAATAACAGTTTAAGCGAAAACGCGTATATTTGGAAAGACTAACGTTTTCCTCACTGTACCTATGTCCTTTGCAAACAGTGCACAAAGAGATCATGATGATGAGTTGGGTTTTACGGCACTGCGACACAAGAAAGGTCATATAGCGCCGATGAGTTAATGAGGGATGATGAGATAAGATGGTTATGATCTCAGGAAGGTGAGTTCGGCTACTCTCATGCCTTGCAAAACAGTATCGATCATACAGTAAATACTCTTTACTATGACCACTTAAACAGTGTTATTTAGTTTCATAAAACACAGGTGACAACTTAAAGCAAAGTAAAAGTAAAACAGAAAGCTCCTAAAGGAGTTTTCTGTTTAACGTGCATCCTACTTTAAGCAGGCACACGCCTTTAAATCCTGCTGATAAACAAAATTTAGTGGTCGTAATATAGAGGTTTTACTTTATTGCAAAACACAATCATTAATAGTCAAAATTGACAAGCTTTTATTTGAAACTGAATTGCTCAAGTTGAAATTTAACGTGTAAACAACTGATATTCAGGAACCTCATATAATAAATAACTGCTACAAATGTACCGTGCCACGTGCCTGCTACCTTTTTAAGGAACAGTCAAAGCAATGTATGGATCGATCGATGAACCGCCCTAATTCTGGTAATTTGCTATACTGCAAGTCTCTACAGTTTGTAAAATGTTCATTTTTTAGGTTTTATTGAAAACAAAAATGTCTCCAACCAACAATTATTTTTACCATTTTAATAATTATAACGATTGCAACTGAAAAGTTTGAAAATGATAGAACTAGATCAGAACCGGAATAGTCCCAATATCGTTGATATTCGTTTAACTTAAAGAATAATTATACGGATAGTTTACGCACGACATCTGCAACTCATTACCAAAATAGATATGCTTTTAAGTTAAAGCTTTCAAAATCTCCCTTTACTAAACAGAAAGGTTCCACTTCATACAGATATAAATATAAACTATGAAATAAGTCATAAATCCTAACAGATGGTAACTTAACGCAGACTGAAACTAAAGCAGAATGCGCATGTAGGCGCATTCTGCTTTTCATTGAACCTGCTTCGAATGGTAACTTGTCTTCAAATCAAGAACCAGACTATGGAGTATTTGGTTAAAACAGAAAATCAAATAGTGAAAGTGGTGTTTATGTTCATAGCATTCATAGCTAACAGCATTTGACATATATTACGTTATTTCTCTGTACAAAAATAAATAATCGTGTATGTGTTAATTCTATCGTGCCCTAAACAACATTTTTTAGAGCAAAATAATGTACTTTACCTAAGTACAGTGGAGATTATAGTACAGTGGAGAAAACGTTATTCTTTCCCGTTTAAACTCAAACGAAACGCAAACGCAAAACACTAAACTGGAGGAAATGACAACCATTTGAAAATGTTGACTATTTATTCTAATCCGAGTGGCAAACAGTTTGGAACCTGATCAGACGCTGGGTTACCCGGCGTCTAATCGGGCTCTAAACTTTTTGCATCGGAAATAATAGTGGTAGCGTAAACGCGTTTATTGGACAGAATAACGTTTCTCCACTGTATCATTAATCAAAACACAACCCTACGTAGATAAAATATAGGACAGGAGTGTTTTGTTATGTTGAGTATGAGTGCAAAAATGTTTGGATCAAGCTCAGACGTCAATTTATACAGTGTCTGATCTCGATCATACAGTTTTTAAATGTTATCCAAATCACACACGGCTAGTGAATGGTTCAAAGAGGTTGTTCAAGTTCTGAATGCTGTTAACCCCTTCACTGCCTTACCCCGAGTACATGTACGCCGGTATTTTGAAAACAGTTTGGAACCTGCTCAAACGCCGCGTAACGCGCCGTCTGATCAGGATACAAACGGGTTTACACTCATTTCAATATTTTATAAGTCAAAATAACTAAATATTTGATTTAAGAAATCAAAGCAGACGACAATTGTTTAAAATTGATGACGTCACTGTAGTAAAGGGGTTAAAATTTGTCTATACTATTAATCAGCAGCCGCTCTCTCTTGTCTAATACATGTAGTTCCCAACGTTTAGTTTTTCGAAACCTTGTTACATGTACGCATAAACACGGCATTTTCTTTCACTGCACGTGTGCACACTTGTTAGACTCTGACCAGCCGTCTGATCAGGGTAAACACTGATTGCCATATCGGAAACAATCATTATTAGACTAGACTAAATGGGAAACTAAAATTGTTTATGTAAAGTTGAAGAGATGAATGGGTTTATGTTTTACTATCGATGCATTATCCCGCGTTGTACAGATTTGTGATACATGTAGTTTGATTCTGATCAAACGGTAATTAAATTGTATTCAACGTTAACCATTTCACTGCTTTATTTCTCTAATTTAAAGTTTAGGTATTTTGAATAACGAAACATTGAAAAAGTGTCAAATATATTTTATTCAAAATGATACGTTCCCCACAAACGTGATAACGCTAAAATTAATATAGACATTGCAAACAGCCATATAAGACGCCCAAAATCCGGCCTCTGATCAGGTTCTAAACTGTTTACCATTCCGATATTAATAAATGGTCAGAATTATCAACCAATTGTTATGTTCTACGTCACAAGTTGTATTGCAATGCCTTTGCGTTTGGTTTCCATTTCAAACAGTCAGACTTCAAAACAAATTGTCAAAATTTTGAAAAAACATCTTCATTCCTTTTGTATTAAAATGTGTTTGCGTTTAGCTTCTTTTTGAATGGCTCCACTGTATATACTCATGGTTGGTTAATCTGATTCTGTCGAGATCGTAACTATGATTAACAGAGGAAAATACACCTCTCTTCTACGACCACAAAGACGAAGGCTAATTGGTTGTATAGCAGACAGGTAACAGCAAGGTGGCAGTAAAAACGACAGCACCTAAAGGGGGCTTTGTGTCTTACTGTTAACTTACATTAAAAACGTTCACATGTCGTAACCACGGTAATTAAAAATTAACATAATCGAGTGAAGTGGTCGTAATAGAGAGCAATGCAGTAAAGTGTAGAAAAAGACAGTATTTGACATTACTCACAATTCATTTAAGTATGAGTGGCAAACAGTTTGAAGCCTGATCAGACACCGTGTTACCCGGCGTCTGATCTGGCTCCAAATGTTTTGCAACGGAAATATTAGTTTAACCGTGAACACTTTTATTGGGATATAATAATGTCTTCTCCACTGTTTAACGTGATATGCCATGAGAGTTGTTTGGTCATATAAAGCTACAATACAACGTGAGGAATTACAAGTTTATTACCACGTAGAATACTTTGTATAGTTATTTTTAAGTATATAAACAGGCAAATAGCCTGCGTAAACTTGTTTATTGCAGACAAAGATTGTTTATCTTTAGCTACATACCTTTATATTTATAGGTCGACAAAAAAGCAATCCCAGATATGTCGTAGTTTTTACGATATACATCTTACACAGTTAACCATTTGTTAAGCAGCCGTTCGGGAGAATGTAGCCTATAATTATTTAACACTTTCACTCTCAATGACGCTTTAAAGCGCGTTTTCAAACAGATACTCTTATCGATAATTACTAAGTCACACAACCTTAAATCTAATACTTTTGCATCGTCTCTTGCAGACTATAATAATGAAGCAGACAACAATAAATCGGTGAAGGGGTAAACTTCTACCGACTTATTTGATCACGAAAGGGGTTAACATGGGTACTGGTCAGCTAGTTTACAAAAAGCAAATAAGGCTATAAAACATGTTCACGTAAATCTTTCCAGCATTTATAAGTAATCACGTGGAATGTTATGTGCATCTTGAAGGAGTACCCGTTTAAAACAAGTTTCTGTTACATTATCGAGCGTAATTATGTTTTGACACATGGAAACCTAGCCAACCTCATGGATCAGTGGTGGTAATTGCTCTTGTCAGAAAGGAATACTGACATAATGAAGAGTGTAATATAACTTATTCAACCGAAGTAAGTATATCTGTAAACTCAAAACAATGGTTATGATTGGAATTGCCGTACATCTATACATTCATCGCCACTGGTAAATTCAGTAAACTTGAAAACGTTTTGGAACTAGATCAGACCCCTTTTATCTCGAATTCAAATATCACTGCACGACAATACATGTGTGATGTTATGAATAATTGTTGATTATACAGTTCGCTTCAAAATAAGTTATTGATGTGCTTAGCAAATATTGAAACAGACAGTGTTTTCCATTTTTGTCGGTCGTTGTGTATTGTCCAAATGACTTATCAATGACAGAGTACATGTATATATATAAATACGTATTATATAAGTCGAATCCTTGAAGTAAATAACCATGTTGTATAACAGAGCAATCATTTTTATTACGTTTACTGTTTCATACTTGGTCATGTATTTATGTAGATCTATGTCTTGCTATACATGTAGAACGATATTTGCTAAGGTGTTCGTATGTACAATGGAGTGTATGTAATTTACTAAAGTAATTAAACTGTCAAAAAGCTGTTTGTTTGAGTGCGTAATTACGTCATGTCTTCTCTGAGATGCTGGTCTATCCATCACACTCTACATTTTACTTTAAGTGATGGTACTGTAACTGCCCTTTAACCTATAACCTGTTTCTAATAGGTAATACAGCTGATCACTTAAAGCAGGATGCACGTAAAAGCAAAATGCTTTAAGCTAACGTTTGCTAGGATACAGATACATTTCTACCTTGCGGAGGTTATTGGGTTAAATTGTCACAGGGAACGTTTGTGCTTATTCAATCTGCCAAGAACTAAAAGAAAGGCAGGTCGTTGGTCTGATCCCATTCGCTGCTTCCCAATGAATATGATTAACAAAAACCAAAATGATATTACTGAAATCATCCTCTTTCCCATCTCTTCGCATCACCCTCATCATTCTTCGTCGCTATATGACCAACGCTAGTATATTTTGTCGCAGTGCTGTAAGTCCCAACGCATCCATCCATTTACAAGAATAAACGTAAGGGATTTATGGAGTACATGTATTTGGATTATAGACTTTTAAGTGAATGATTTAAATGTTTTGATATGTTTGTTAAAACATAAATATGTGCGCTTGTTCACAAGTGTAAAGTCCAGTTTGAAATCCTTTAGAGGCATTATACGTCTGCAAAACAGTCGTTAACTGTTATTTTATTCAACATAATTTCAGCATTCTGATAAAGATGAGCCATTGCAGATGCCAAACGGGTAGTAGCTCAATTCGGGATATTATTATATTACACGTATAAAGCTCCAACTTCAATTTCTCTGTAACCCTGTACCCCATAGTCCTCTCTAGCACTTAGTTGATGACAGGAGGCAATTTAAAGCAGGTTGAAAGCAAACCAGAATGAGACTTCAGGCTTTATTTTCAGCATGCTATATTTGTTATTGTGCACATTCATGACTGCATAAATTGGGGTATTGTTTAAAGGGAATAATAATGAAATGCGTACAATGGCAATTCTATGGAGTAAAAGGTTATTCTTTCGTATGCCTTAGATACCAACAACAGACGTCTTTCGGGTTGTTCTAATGGTATGTTTAATTTGATCGTATTTCCTTATAGATGTTTATGACACCGTACCATTAGCCTGTGTCTGAAAATAAGGACCATATTGATGAACCGCGTCTTGAATGCTGGCGAGTAATGAATTCGGTTATTAGATGCAGTTGGAAAGACTTTACTCTGTTCCGTTTGAACTAAACGAAATGCAAATACAATCCAATATAAAGTAAAAAAATACAGTGGATAAAACGTTAAACGCAAATGAAACGCAAATGAAACGCAAACGCAAAGCAACTTTTAGACAATTCTGACAACTCGTGTTAATCTGAGGCAAACAGTTTGAAGTCTGATAAGACGCCGGTTTAACCGGCGTCTGATTTTGCTCCACACGGTTTGCAATAAAAAAAATAGTATGAACGTAAACGCATTAATTGGGAAAGAATAACGTTGTCTCCACCGTAACATGTTCTTAACAATGCCAACGGTTTATTTTACACTGAATTGCAAATGGTTTGGAGGATGACCAGGCGTCAAGTTATCCAGTGTCTGATTTTTGTATTATATTAATTTAATTGGCGTAATTCTGGTTAAACTTTAGAAGATATAGATATTGATCTACATATCAGAGTTGACGTTATAAATATTATAGTGTAAATATGTGTATGGTTGTACGACGAGAAATTGTATATTTTAAGTAAAATAAACATTCTTATTATTCTTCTTTTTCTTTTCTGATCTATATTCAAACTGTTTATACTTTGAATAATCGTTTTAGAATTGTTTTATTTTTGGGCTATAATAACTTATATAGGACATATATCTTATAAAAATCTAGAAAATCTTGTCCAGTAAAAAGTATGTTCTATATGTTATTGCAATACGTTGGCAAAAAATGCTCTTTTAGACGGCAAAGAATAACATGTACCGACTGTATCTGGTCTAGAAACAGGACTACAGTACAACCTCTCCATTACGATCACTAATTGGGTTAAACTATTAGTTGTCCAAGACAGTTTGCTGCTTTAAGCAAAGTGCAATTAAAACAAAAAGCTCCTTTAGGAGCTTTCCGTTCTATTGTCATTTTACTTTGAGCTGTCACCAGTATTTTATACAATCAATTATTCGTCTTTTTGGTGGTCGTAATAGAGAGGTTTCACTGTAAGTGACCGTATAATGAATTCACTTTTTGCACCAGTCACATGGAATCTGATTGACCTTGTGAAAACATTAAAGGTTTGGCAGGTCATTGGATGTAATATTTCACACTTGTTACTATTGACTTGTTTCCACTGAGTAAACGATATTTCGGTAGCTAATTAATATATATACAGGCATGGACGGACTGTTAAGATTATAAAACTATTTGCAAATAAAGTTAATTGATATACATGATGTATGTGTACTAAGCAGAACATTCTATTTCGAGTTCGAAAAGGTAATTTTTAAGGAACGATACTGTCATAACAGACTAAAAAATGAAAATAGTAACAAGTTTATTAATCCCAGATCACCAACGAACAGCTTTAGTCATAAACGAATACGGCGGTCTAACTGCTTTGACATCTTTGCCGTGGGGTTTGGCTAGCCAGTGCCAGAAATTGATATCCGGTAGTTTTGAGCATGGAAAGTGTGGATTCCTGAAGGGAAAAGATATCAACATTGAGTGACAGAAAATACAGGCAAATATACACCAGGCAATAAGGTGTTGTTTTTTTCTTTTTTCAACTGTCTATGGTTGACATAACCAAACGGCATCATTTAGAAATAAGAACGCTGATCACAAATTTGTGAACGCTGTTGCAAAAAGTTTGAATTCAGGTGAGACGCAGAGTCACTCGGTGTCTCAGTGGAATCAAAACTGTTGGACACTCTAGCGACGTTTAAGAAATACTTAAAATTAAGTATGAAATGACTTGAATCTTTCAGTCATTACATGAAATGTATTAAAACACCAGTCATTTCACGAAATGACTAAATTAACTTTAGCTTCATTTATTGTATCGTAATGATTGGTGTATCTTTATATTCATAAACTTCACTATTGAAACAATACATGCATATTAAATGGTATACAAATAAAGACTCTTAAGGGTGTATCAATGTCATGAATTTAAGAAATTTTCAAAGTATACATAAACACTTTATGATGGTTTTGTATTGAAGAGCTATTTAAGATGAATGAAAAAATAGAAAAAGTGTACATTTTGGTGAACAACAGTTGGCTCCATGGCCATGTAAAATTTACCCCATCCACTTTATCTTATTTTGTCCTTTTCAAACAGCCCGCTTCATTAAAATTCATTTTAAATGTAAACAAATATGATAATTTGGTTTTGTGTTATTTATTTCCTATCTATGGTAGTAGTTCTTCATACAAAAACGAATTTAAGAGAAAACAGGCACCAAATGTAAAATTTATAAAGCTCTAAATATCATCGACATGGTACTTTTTTGTAAATTGTGTAAGGGGAGATAACTCTTTTTACTTTAATAACTCAAAATTTTCAACACTGGCCTTTCAATTTGTTTTCATATTTTGAACTGCCTTAGCATTGGCTTTCATTTTGTAGAATGTAAGAAAAAGTTTAATACTAGATCTATTTCATTTTCAAACTTTTTTACTGTTTTTTCATAAAATAAAAAATCTAATAAAATCATGCCCTATAAAAAGCATATTTTTGATATTCGAGGATCCATATTGTTCAAACCTAGTGCCTGCTTTGTCTAAATTTGGTTTCTATATGTAAAAATACCACCATAGACATGAAATAAATAATGACAACCCAAATTACCATGTTTGTTTTGTTTTGAAATAGATTTTACTGAAGCTTGTACTCTGAATGGGTAAAATTTGGGAGAAAAAGTCCAAATTTGACATACCTTTTTTAAATCGCTGTAGCTAAAAAAAGGACACCACCATATATATTTTTTCCCATTTTTTCATTCATCATAAATAACTCTTCCAAAAAAACAATGATAGAAAAAAAGTTTGATACTTTGAAAAAATCGCTTATGGGTTGGATACACCCTTAAGTCAATACAAAATGGGTGCACTATTTCTGAAATAATTGTAAGATAATAAGAATTCAACAAAATTATGCATATTAAATGGTATAAATGAGCAACTGCTGTTAAATTAATTAATTAAAAGCTATTTTACACATTGCCTAAATCCTGTTTAAGGTTTCTAGCCAATTTGTGGACTGTCAATTTTAGGCCTTTCGTGAAATGACTAAGTGAAACAGTAATATTTAGTCATATTGTGAAATAGACGTATGTCATAATGGGGAGGGGGATTCACAAACACAATTCCTAACTATTAAGTGTCGTACATAATGGGGTGTCAAAAAGGCAAGTTGTCGGTTATATCCAAAAGGATAGTTGATAATGATCAGAGGTGTATAATGTGTACTTACAAATCGGACGGAATGGAAAACGAATCAACAGGTACAAACTGGTCCGGTTGGTTGTTACATATTATATTAGATAGCAGCTGGGTCTTGATAGAGTCAAGTTGTGCTGAAATAGAGGATTTATTCCATAGATTTTTACAATGCAAATAGTATGTTTTCCTTATACATAAAGCAACTCCCCCATGTTTCGACCATTACAGTGAAGCTAATTGATCGAATAAGAGACACATTATAGCTGAATTCAAAATGAGAGTAAAACAGAGAGCTCATACAGGGAACAACGACATGCCTTATACACAGACAACTGTTGTCACATTTACAAATATATTGCATAAAACAATCTAAAGAAGTTATAAAATGACCGGAACTAATTGGAAATTAAAAGTGTCCTCAATAGTTAAATGGACAAATTAGTTCAAGGAAACGTCCTTCAATATGCACAAAGCAGTCACCTGCATTAGACAAACAAACTTAAATTAGTATTATAAAGTATATATTATTAGTATATAAATTCGTAAAACTGAAAATGATTGTTCTCTTAAAATGAAGAAGATGTTATTTCTTTTCAAAACCATTTTATCAATAGATTGTTTGAGTCTGGTCAAGAGCAGAGTAGCACGGGACTGTTCGCCACGAATTTTAAAAATAAATAGCTAGATATGTAACAAAAATTAAATCTTCTACATGTTATTAAATTGCCTTTGCGCATCATTGCGTTCGAATGAAAACGTCCTTTCAATTGTATATCATCCATGGACATCATCCTTTTGCTTAACTCTGATCAATAAAAAGCTTGACAACGATCTTAGACTCAACTAAATTGCTTAATACAATGAACATTAGCAACAATTGTGATAAAAAGCCTAGCTTAATCGAGGGAGTTACATGTACTCCCCTTGAAAAATATGCCGATAAGCGACTTGTATATCAAGAAGCTATCGATTTAGATTACAAAGAATATATTACGGGAACGTTTTTGTAACAACAATTAAACCATTATTGTTCCAATCAAAATATTCGCCCTCTTATGGGGTGAAGGGTCTAAATATAAACTTTATGATGGTATATTTTGTTAAAAAGAATATTTAATCTTTAACAGTATTTTATTTTATTATCTTACATGTAACAGTAAAGTGCTGCCTATATTTTCTTATACGATTATGCCAAAATGAGAGGGTTTTACCTTTCTTGGCTCTTGAAAGCAATTTATTTATCAAAAAATTGTTGCCCTCTTATGAGTAAATTGAGAAAACATTCTTCTTTCTAATGATATAAATTTAAGAAAAATAAATTCAGCCATTATACATTATAGGCACTAGTTATAATGTGTAATGACTAAACTTATTTTACTAAGTGTTATATCAGATTAAATTGAGAGACAGGACAGGTTAAATGAAAAAGTTAATTAAATATAACAGTTTGGAGCCAGATCAGACGCCGGGTAACCAGATGTTTGATATGGCTCCAAACTGTTTTATACACAGATTAAAATAGAATTTTGCCAATTCTCCCTCATAGTATATTGCGTTTTGCGTTTCGATAGCGTTTTAATGGGAAATAATAACGTGTTCTCCACTGTAAGCACATTGTCTGGTTTTCTTTTTAAACTCTTACCTTCAGTAAAACCTGTTTCTGGGAAGTCGTTTTCATACCAGAATCTGTCACCGTACTTCAAAGTTTTAAACTGTCGCCCAAGAATACAAGCAAAAGTAGGTCCAACTGACCCACCTTTCACGTGCATTTCTGATAGTCCTCCAGAGAATAAATCTATATCATCAACATGCCTGAAAGCAGAGTAGATCAACATCACTGGTAGGTTGGAAATCGTGTGATTTTAAAACTATATTTGGCGACTTACACATGAGCATTTGGGTAGTTTATAGCCTTTCCTTATATGTGTTCTGTGTTTGATGTCATTATAATCATACCAAAAACTACCCCTTTGTATATGAATCGCACTTATTTACGACATTACAGGTAATTGATGATCGATTGTGTAATTTTATACACAGAGTAATACACCTGCTTGCTTCATACGAGATGAAGACAATGAAGAATACTCTGATAACATTCATTAAGCAGTCCCCTGTCTTACAATATAAGAGCTAACGTGTAGCTTTGTTGGAAAATATGATATATTTTATAAAGGAAAGTAAGTTAAACCTTATCGTTTTAAGCCCGACCTTGCTAACATTTGCAAACAGCTTGGGTCCAGATCAGACGTCGCATAACGCGGAGTTTGATCTAAATTCAAGGCGTTTACCACTCATTATAATATTTCCTTAGTTTTAAAAAAACATTCGCAGAAGATATATTTTAACCCTTTCCCCTATAGAAGCGACTTTTAATGTATTTAATTTATTCCTCCTCTGAAGAAAATAGTTCCAGTTTATACCCTCATGAATAATTACCATTACAAATATTTTTATAGCATAGCAGATTTTAGCTTCAAGCAGGCTGAAAGTAAAGCAGAATGTGCCTTAAGGCACATTCTGCTTTACTTTCAACTTGCTTTAAGTGGTCACCTGTCTTCAAAACTAGGAACATGCTATAAGGTAAAGGGTTAAGCAGACGACTGGTAAGGGTTTAACACAGAACGATATTTACTTGTATACTTTGGCAAACAGATGCATTGTCTCATGGTCAATTTCTATCAATTCTTCAAATGTGTCAGCCCTGGGTAGACCACACCATTTTCTCCAAGCATTGTACCCGGGTACACCATGATCACGACCACGCTGTAAATACAACGAGAGACAGCACATAAATATTTTTCTTTTTAACACTTTCCTTCCTTAAACTTTAAATGGACAATTCAAGTTTCAAATTTAGTCCAGTGAATCTAGACCACTTTTGATTAGCATGGTTGTTTTGTCTATGTAGTACATAGACAAACAATGCATATCCTGATCAGAGGTGTTCTCAAGTGTCCCTCTGATCTGGGTATTCACCGTCTAGATATAATGAATGTATTCTTTACAGGTACACTTTTTGCAAAGGGTTAAAAGGGTTTATCGAAACAAAAAACAAGCACAATGCATAACATGTAGAATGCAAACAATGGCATACAGCATTTTGAAAATAAAAGCGGACTATCAAAATCTGGATGATAAGCAATTTGGAGCCTGTTCAGTGTCCTAGTATATCGTATCGACGTCTAATCAAGTAGCAAACTTGTTCCAAATACATGTAGCCACGTTCGTGCATCATAAAACCCAATCATTGACACTTCAAACATTCTAGAGACAGACGCCAAGTAATTAAGCGTCTTATCCGCTTTAAACTTCACCCAAATCCATTTAATAAGTCATTTTCGTACTTTTGTTTTGATAAATTCTACATGTAGCAGAGTTACGTCGTAAAGGACAACTACAGACCAGTGCTACGATATTTTGAGAAATTCTCATTCTTTGAGACGAGATCGGTCTCAAAATGGTTAGTAAAAGCCGACTGGAGACAAGTCTCATCTCATGACTAGAAGATTGAGCAAAATCTCATTTTATTTAACATGAGCAAGTTTTTCAGACGCTTAGTAAAAGCACAACAATACAAACATTTGTAAATGTATTACTATACATGTACCGGTGTCTGATCAGGAAACAATTTGTATGTCATTCTGTTTAAAATAAATCGCTATAAGTTTTCAAACCAATGTAATTTTCTTCACTTTATTGAATTGAGTTTGCGTTCAAACGAGAATAAATAACGTCGTATCCTCTGTAGATGGACGTTGTTTTTTCAATCACATTCTGTAGCACACTCACCTGTATATTTAAAGATGCCAGATCAAAGCTATTCCCTCTACTGTCTAAGAACAAGTTGTCTCGAACACCTGGCTCTAAGAATCTGTCTGTCTTTCCAGAAGGTTCGTTTATCAACCATCTGTTTACATGGTCTGAACCTCGTCCACCATCAGCCAACAACTGAAAATAGGTTGTTTATTATACTCAATCGTTCATATCTATTATTCCATGTTCGTAAAATGGCTAGTTCATGTTGTTTTTTAATATTTCATATCAACAATCAGTGCATATTCTCATAAGCTATTTTAATACCGGTATCGCAGATAAAAAATGAACAAAGTCTACACTGGTTGTAAAACACACATACACAAGTTATCAGTCGATTTAAGAATGGTAGTGTAGAAATTGGCTCCGAAAGGGTTAAACGAAACGAATTGAAACGCAAAGGAAATGTACCAAATGTGCCAAAAAGTCAGTATCCTCAAAATGTGATGTTTTAGCAAAATGCTGGATACGTATACTGTCAAGTATTGTACTTACCAGGGTTGGCCTAGTAAATGTTTGCTCGACGTCAAATACTATTCTGGTGGTGTTTTTATGGAAATGGTTGACATTGCCTGGCACCTGACTGTGTCCAAAGCGGAAGGCAGCCACAGCAAATCCGTTGGCTATAGTGGCATCCATATCAGGTTTGTAGACAGTGTTGAAGCCATGGGGCTTAATGTAAAGTCCAAGGTATTTCATCATTTCTGGGCCGATAACTGAAAACAAGTATATAGTAACACAATTAGTTATCGATATTAATTAACCACTTCACTCTCAATGACGCCTGAAAGCGCATATGCAAACAGTTTGAATCCTGATCAGAATCTAAACTGTTTGACACTCATATCGATATGTTTTATGACATACTATATTGAATCTTACTTTGAAATGATATTGCAAACAACAAAATTGAAACAGACGACAATAAACCGACGAAGGGGTAAAACTTCCGAAAATTTGATCATGAAAGGATTAATGTAAGTGATGGATGAAGCGAATTGTGCGCGTTTGTTATCTATTCCTCATAACAACGTGGATACATGCTTTAACATTAGGGGGTAAAAAGACGTTTTCCATTCACGTTAGCTCTAATGATACTGAACTGTCGTCAGCTTCAAATATATCGTCTGCAAAAAATGCAAAATATCACTTATAGTTTGTAAATTGAAGAACCTATGAATATGAGAAGCAAACGGTTAGGATCCAGACCAGACGCAGACGATATATTTGAAGCAGACGTCAATTCAGCATGATAAGGGCTATGAAACATCGGTAAAGCATACTTCTC
This sequence comes from Gari tellinella, assembly GCA_922989275.2. Lineage (NCBI taxonomy): Eukaryota > Metazoa > Mollusca > Bivalvia > Cardiida > Psammobiidae > Gari > Gari tellinella. The sequence goes on from OV277866.1 coordinate 70,992,274, forward strand.
TCAAGGTATTCCCCGTATGTAATTTGTTGATTAAGAGCTGCCACTATCTTCCTTGTTTCCTGGTAGATGATCTCGTCATTCCAATGAGGGTTTATCTTGCCCAACATGGCAGCTATTCTATTATGTTCCCTCAACATTAAAATCTGAGTCGAACCCATGCCAGGAACAATATGGATACGCCTGTCACCTAAAGAGAGTTGAGACTTCAATAAAAAATCTAACTATCCATTTTAATCGGAGTGGCAAATAATTTGGAGTTTTATCAGACGCCGGATAACCTGGCGTCTTATCTGGCTCAATACTACGTGCAACGGAAATAATAGTTTTTACGTAAATGACTTTATACAGTGGAGAATCTGTTATTATTTCCCAATAAACGCGTTTACGCTAAAATTCGTATTTGCAGTGCAAACAGTTTGGAGCCAGATCAGACGCCGGGTAACCCGGCGTCTGATCAGGCTCCAAACTGTTTGCCACCAAGATAAAACAAGAATTATCAGAATTGTTCAAAAGTTGTTATTTTCTACGTTTTAGTGCTTTGCGTTTGCGTTTAAACGGGAAAGAATAACAGATTCTCCACTGTATAACGTCTTCTTCACTGTACTACCTTATTCATTTTATAGCACTTTAAATGCATTATTATGTTTTCTGTGTCTCAATCGGAAACAAATAACTCATGTCGCTTTTAACCAGAGAAAGCATTTTTCTTGCCCGTTTAACTCATTGAGCCCTAGTGACGCATATATGCGTCTTTTATCAAATGTGTACCTGTGAAGAGTATGCTTGTCCTATGCAAACAACACCATTACCTTTATTTCATCTCCGGCACCGAAGTGCAACATGAGGAAGTATATACATTAGTTTTGCAAAATACAAGTATCAAAGTAACATTACAGATAATAGAATACAGTGGAGAAAACGTTATTCTTTCCCAATAAACGCGTTTACTCTATCATTTATTCCTGCAGGAGCCCTCTAATCAGGGACTTCACTGTTTGGCATTTTGCAATTTATTACAAAAAACAACTCTAAATAATGTAAAATCGACCAGCCTTTATTTCAAACTGGAATTTTCCATTAGAAGTTCCAGGGGATAATGAGTTAACGAAGGTTAAGGTAAACGTACAGTGGATAAAACGTTATTATTTCCCGTTTAAACGCAAACGAAACGCAAATCCATTACAAGAATGTGTTAAAAAATTGGAAATTATTTGATATTCCTAAATATCTATTTTAGTTTTTAGACTTAGTGGCAAACAGTTTTGAATGTGATCAGACCCAGATTTTATTTTAGCGTAAACGTGTTTATTGCGAAAGAATGACAATATTTTTATTTTATATTTCAACGAGTCATCTCTTAATCCCGTTGCTAACAAACGAGCCTGGTTAGACGTCAGGTTTCATGGCGTTTGATCTGGTTTCTTAACGTTTAGAACTAGAAAACATTGATCAAAAACGCATTTATTGGGAAATAATAACTTATTCCACTTGTAAGCGATTCTGAATCATATATGATTTATTCTGAGTCAAGAAATAGATTGACAAAGCACACGTTAGGATTGACGGAAAGCAGTTGCCTAAATACGGTTCTATAGACTGATATATGAGTTCACCGCGTTCCAATGAGTTTATCTATTCATAATATGGTTTTACTTATAGATACAAAAAGGTAATGAACCCATGTCTTTAACCCTTTGTCTCATAAATGTCTGTATATATCTGTGTCTATTCATCACCGAATAGCCTTTCTTTCAGTGAACCCTTTACTCAATTGTTTTTTCTTATTTTGAAGACACGTGACTACTCAAGGAGATTGAAAGTAAGCAGAACATTATCTGTCCCTATCAGCCTACTTTAAGTCACCGTCTGCTATGATATAGAATGTATTTCGTTGGTGCATATTCATCACTGTATAATTTTGAACTGTTTTCTTGGGTTGTACTCAAGTCAAAACTCTTATTTAGGTAGTTAAGTTGAGAAATAAAATAAAGGCGTAAAATGACATATTAATTGAGTCATGTATTAATTTATTGCGTAATGTATTAATCTGTTCTAAAACACACTACCAAGGAAAACCATAGATTGATCGACACGTGGAAACACTTGGCCGTCTTGTAGTGAAGACTTCAGACTAAGGACGAACAAAACATTATAATTATGTTTCTAAACGATTAGGAACAGAGTTGAACAACATTAAACCATCTAGATGCTGTTGGCGAGATTGTAATATATATTGAAAACAGCTTGGTTTCAGATGAAACGCCGAGTCACTCGGCGTCTAATCTGGATCTAAACTGTTTGATATTCTGATATTTTCTGAAAGAAAATGTAGATAAATCAACCTCGAACATTGTTGCAGACAAACTTTCGCGGGCAATACTTACATAGCGTACAGAAGATTAAACACTTTTCAATAGATACTAGTACTTCACTGACAAGCATATATTATTTGGCAATGTATAGCCTACTCTATCTATAATTCAAAGTTTCAGAGGCATTGACCCACGAGCTGTTACGAAATTCTCAGTCATTTTTTACACCAATAAATTGAAAGAATTCCCAACGTAAGAGATGGGAAAAAGCTTTTCATTTTAAACAAAAACATTTCAGTGTTCCGAAAATTGATGTCAATTTCATTAGTTTGAGTCAGATCGGCATCTGATCTAGATTCAAACTGTTTAAAATGTAGCCTTGTGGCTCATGTGTTTCCCCTTCAAACTGGCTCCAAATTGTTTAAGCAGAAACGTGTTTATTGACAAGAACAATGTCTTCTCTATGTTTAAAGGTTTGATATGCAAACACAATACATTCGACCATGACTGCTGTTTGCTTAAAGACATAACATAGATAAGATATAAATATTACTTAAGGCTAAAACGACACACGAACATAAACTGAATTCATTTTAACGGCTTGATTTGACTAGTTATACATGTATATACTTGTGTTATGTAAATGCTGAATATAAAAGCTAAGATTAATTTGAAATGTTTCTATCGGCCTGTAACGTTAAATATATTTGTGCATGAACCCATTTGCCTGCCGATCTGCTTGAACCTAGACCAGATACTCGGTGACTGTTCTGGATTCAACGTGTTCGGCATTCGTCTTTAGAATCTTCGTTCTAGAATGCATACGAAAATATTAATTTGATAGACACAATAAACAAGCAGGCGAGTTGACGCTATGAGAAGGATCCGCAACAATTTAGCAAAGTGTTTAGACGTTGCATGTGTGTGCATTGTTGATGCATCGCATTAACATGATGAATATCTTATCTGTAGCAGTTGCACATTCATTCAATGTAGTTTGACGTGTGAAATGACTGAATTCTGCCTTTCCCTGATTTATGGAAATTAATTATTGCCAATGATCAAAACTACGGTATAGAATTTGTCTACTGGGTCATTCAACCTACAATGACTAAGATATTAAGATTCCTTCCAGTTTACGATACAACAAAATATAGACAAGTGATGTTCTTCTAAATAGTGTTGATATATATAGGTCTGAGTTGCAAACATTGTGGGTATTGTCAAAGTATTATAAAGAGTTTGAGTTGCGTCTGAGATCGTTCTCAAGCATTTGATTGGTCAGACTTGTAAGCTTTTGCTTAAATCTGGCCAATCAACTGCATCAGAACGATCTCAGAATCAACTTAAACTCTTTATAGCCGTGGACACTGATCCGTTGACGTTGTTCTTTTCAATAAACGCATTCGTGCTTAAACATTTATTTCCATTGCAAAGGATTGCCAATTTGGAGCAAGATCAGACGTTTTGTAAGCGGACGCGCCAATTTGTTTGATAAACTAACATTTTCACCATTTTGTAAAATTGCGAATGACACGCAAAGGTTTATATAGACCTGGTGTGTGTGAAGACATTTACCAATCAAGGAATATTTCAATGACTTGCTAACGTTTATCTTATAGTGTTGATGATAAAAGATATACATGTATAATGTTGTATGAAAAGTCATACATGTAAGGCTATGGGCGTGTTGTCAATGGAACTCCGTATACAGAGAGACACAAATAGCTCAATTTCTTTGCCCTCACACTGCCAAGCTTTACAACATAAACTATTTTGGAAACAATTTGGACTTTGATCTACATCCAGACAGTCATTTCGATACATGTTTAGTCACTCTGTCATGAATCTTATTCCAAGCGATTGTTCTGACAATGATTTGACTGTAGATTATAATATGGCGATGAAGGAGTAAATACAGACGTAACGTTTGGCATGAAAATGGCTTAACGTTTTCCGAAAGCTGTAATTAAAACGCCAATCTATGTGGGCTATTTGTCACAAGATAACGTATTGCTTCTTAAGGTTTTCGGGGGCTTTTTCAGTAGGCCTGTAAATTATCAAGGGAACCTTATTCAACATACGGGAGAGCGAGTGTATAGAGAACGCCAGGCCAGCAAGCAATCGTATCATAGTTTATGTGTTTCTTATTGACAGACATATTTTTCAATCGGCTTCAAAGGACATTTCTCAATGAACGTTTTCGGCTTCAGCTCATTGACCCCTAGCGAGTATATTCGTCATTAACAAATAGTAGACACGTTTACTATGCGAAAAGTGTAGACCCATATCAGAGGGCTCTTAAATGAGCCCTCTGATCAGGATATGCACTGTTTGTCATTTTGTAATATTTAAATTGGTAAAACTACCATACTTCCTCGATTCTCACTAGTCGGAAGCCTATCATGAGTCCGGAAAGATCACAAAAACGCTTGATATGGCGCGTGTGGTTTGCTTACGTCATCGCAAAAGGCGGTTCCGGTTAGGTATTAGATGCGGACAGATTATATCTGAAAACAAAATGCTAAAAAAACTTGGAATTTTAGTGAAACTTTGAAGGAAATTATATATTCAAAAAATGGGTACCAAAATTGACCACGTACCTTATTTTTTTAATGTCACTTTGTAAAATGATTCCGAATAACACATTTTCCAATATAACTCTAAATGTTTATTACGTGTAGCAAGTGTCTGGAAATTGAACTTTCATATGCAGTATAAATTTGACCCGGTTGTGTACAAGCGCCTTTGCAACCCGGATGATGACGTCAAACTTCCGACCTAGTAAGAATTCGCGGCGCTGCATTTACAGCCGAAGGTTAGTTTGAATAACTGGTATTTGTTTAACAATCACGTTGTTTGATTACTTTAAATGTTATTTTCAGTTAGAAAACTATTTTTTCTCCATATTCGTTCAATGTATCTCCCAGTTTCCATTTTAATTGATTACCTTTATAGTCCGTTTTCGCTAAGGGGTCCGGACAAACGAGTGAAGAGGATATAGCACCAAATGGACTAGACTGTATTAGAAACTGGAAACGCCCACTTAAAGTTTTAGAGGTGAATGGGTTAATCTAGACTGATGTCTTATAAATCATGTTATCGTCTTCTATAACGTTGTTTTGACATTTTCTCAAATTCAAATAATTGGAATGTTATCTTTCTCTGAGTGCATTCTGCTTTATTTTTAAACTGCTTTAGGTTACCATCTACTGATTAATAGAAAATATTTCTTATGGTACATGTTCATTACTAAACAAATTTGATATACAGCGCTCCCTCTCTACAACGACATCCAATGGGAGACACAGATTGTATGTGTTGTTCGGAGGGAGTCGTTACAGGGAGAGGAAACTAAAGCTTGGCTTACAATTGCAAACAGCTTGAATCGAGATCAGACGCACTATTACGCGGCGTCTGATCTGGTTTCAAGCTGTTTGTCACTCGTCATTATATCTATTCTATCAAAATGTTCACTTATATGTAACTTTGAGAAAAACAGCAGATGACCATTTTAGGCAGACGATATTGCAGCAGTAAAAGTATTAGACATGATTTTCCTGTTCGAGGAACTGCGGCAATGGTCCTTGTAAGGAGGGAATCGTTGTTCAGAGGGCAGTTGTAGGGAAGGAGCACTGTATTATTTTCAGAGCATGAATATTATAAATGCGTTAGAATACACTTCTACAATGTTCGAGTGGCGTTTGAAAGTAATGGACACTGATCGATAACTTCAATATGATAAATACAAAATGAGTGTGTGATATTTCATTTTAAAGTGCAATTGTTTGCCTACAAGATGGTATACCGCACACTAAGATATCCTAAGATGACAAGTCACAACATGAACCTTCTTTACCCCTACTCGACACTGGACCTTTTTGTGTATTGTTGAGGTAATTATTTGAACAAAGTTTTATACTATAATTACTATTGCGGCTTCATTGTTTTGAATAAGGTTATGGACTTTCTGTTAAATTAAATCAGACAATTATGCACATATTGCACAGTTTTAAAAATATATTATAAAATAAAATAAACAGTAAATAAAATAAATAATAATAATGAATAAAACCAATAACAAACTTTAAAAATACTCCTTCGTTATATTAAACCAGGTTATAATTTGTAAAATTACGTAAAAAAATAATGTCCAACAATTGCTAAGTTCTAGAGTCCTGAAGTAAGGGTAATTTAAGTTCATGTTGTGACTTATCGACTTATGTGATATAATAGTGCGTTATACTATCGTGTAGGCAAAGAAGTGTTCTTAAAAAAGGATACACATATACCATACATGCACTTATTATATTGAAATTATTGATCAGTTGTCATTACTTTACAAACGTCTCTCGTACATGTATGTGGGGGAACAGTTAAACAATTATTCCAAAACGTTGTTTCCTATTCAGACGCCCAGTCAGTCTTTCTCGTAAATGCCAGATATATTATCAAGCCTGATTCCAAACTTTCCTGTCAATTCTTTACCACGAAAGGCGATTATAAACTTCACTGTTATTATAAAAAGAATCCGATTTATCTCTAATACGCAATGGCAATTTTACTAATGTGTAATGCAACAATGCTAGCGCGATTTGCATATTTTCCACATGGTGCACTTTAATTTCGCAAGGAATTCGTCAGGCATTGAAAATAAATTATGTGGTGCCAGAAAAATTGGAGGAAATATTCAGCTAAATCTGGAAAGTCAGTTTTGTTAGGCAGTGAAATGTGTAAATTGTATTAATCTTAGGGTTTAAAACTGGATGTCTGAAATAATAGTTTGTGTCATTCTTGATATATATGATTTCGAGGTTTCCTACTTTTGTAAACTTTAGCTACAATAGAGATTTTGTGTGAGTAGACTGCGTTCAAAGATTGTTATCATTATTACAATGTATTATTTGTGCTATTACTACAGTGGAGAATCTGTTATTCTTTCCCGTTTAAACGCAAACGTACGCAAACGCAAAGCACTAAAACGTAGAAAATAACAACTTTTGGACAATTCTGATAATTCTTGTTTATCTTGGTGGCAAACAGTTTGAAGCCTGATCAGACGCCGGATTACCCGGCGTCTGATCTGGCTCCAAACTGTTTGCACTGCAAATAATAGTTTTAGCGTAAACGCGTTTATTGGGAAAGAATAACAGATTCTCCACTGTATGATCATAAGCCTCCTGTACTTGCCGTAGATGATGACATCGGTGGTAGTTATTGTCGCAGTTGTGGAAGCGAAAGTATTTGTGATGATGATTTTAATCATTAAGATGATGATGATTAGTAGTAGAAATATAAGAAGTAGTAATAAATATAATAATTGTAGATTATCAATATTATAATTGTTATTTGTAGTATTAGTAGTAGCAATAATAATAAGAATAATAATAGTAGTAGTAGTATGAGTAGTACTAATAGTAGTCATAGTAGTACATGTAGCAGTCGTAGTATATGTAGCAGTAGTAATAGTAGTAGTAGTAAGAGTAGCCGTAATAGTACATGTAGAAGTAGTCGAAGTAGTAATACTAAATAGTAGTAGTAGTAGTGTTAGTAGTACATGTAGTAGTAGTAGTAGTACAGTGGAGAATCTGTTATTCTTTCCCGTTTAAACGCAAACGTACGCAAACACAAAACACTAAAACGCAGAAAAGTGCAACTTTTGAACATTTCTGATACTTCATGCTTATCGTGGTGGCAAACAGTTTGAAGCCTGATCAGACGCCGGGTTACCCGGCGTCTGACCTGGCTCCAAACTGTTTGCAATAGAAATAATAGTTTTAGCGTAAACGCGTTTATTGGGAAAGAATAACAGATTCTCCACTGTAGTAGTAGTCTAAATAGAAGTACATGTAGTAGTTATAGTAACAGTAGAAGTATTGACCATCAGACCACCTGTGTTTTCTTTCCAATACCTCCCTTAAAAACTTAAAAACACCAGGATTATCGCTGTACATGTATGTGAATATATGTGTCAACATACGTACAACATTGGAGATGTAATGACAGTGACCTACCTGATTTCATACAGTAATCATCAGGCTCGTCCCTCATACAATTGTTCCGGTCCTCGTGCGGATAAAACATTCCAAGCTTGTTAATCTTCAGGAAACCTTTACAAACGGAATAAAAATATAGAAATACTTTGTAAAGCGGTCAGTCAAACATGATGATGACATCTTTCTGCTAAATTAAGAACTCGCGTAATAACATACTGTATTCAAAACTAGAAATATGCTTGACGATAAAGAATTAAATTAAATGATTTTTATTAAACCCTTTCATTCTCATTGATGGTGGTTAAAAGTGCATTTGCAAACAGTTGTGGTCCTGATCAGACGATGCGTAACGCGGCATCTGATCAGGATCCAAACTGTTTGACACTATCCAGTCATACCGCCTTTGTTTCAACTTTGAAACGACATTGCAGACAACACTATTGAAGCAGACGACCATGAAACGGTGAAGGGGTAAAACTCTCACGACAGATTTGGCATTGAAAGGGTTAAGATAGATTTTAAAAAGGGTAAAACAACTGACAACAAGGTTTTGCCAGCTAGATATCATATGAGTATTGAAATATTATTGTCAATATTGATTTCTTCGTTCGCAACCACCCTAATACTTACCCTGCAATATGGCTGTCTGTGTTTTTATAACGTATTATTCGTCGTTTCCTTTGAACTTCATTTAAATATATATGTCTGAAAAAATGCACGAGTGTCGAACAGTTAAGATTTAGGTAAGACGCCGGGTTTTCTGGAGTCTAAAGTTGATTCAAACTGTAAGCCGTTCAGTGCCAAGCCACGTGTAACAAGATATGGGTTTCAATAGATGAAGAAACTTGCTGTCAACAAGTCTTATAATTATCTACCGTCCTATGTGGAATAGGTTTCCACCTTAAGTCAATATGTCTGGCATTGTTCATCAATAGGGCAAGAACGCTCAAGATTAAACCAAAATGGTATTGATTTGTTCGTCCAAATAGATACTGTGTCAAGATATTTGCAGTTTTTCGACCTAGGGCCCATTTTACTAAACTACTTACGCAAAATTTTGCCTAAGTCAACATTTTAAATTTTTATTTATATTTTTCATTATCACTTGCTACAAACAGCAAATAGCCAGATCAGATAACAACCCATTCGAGTGATATATTTTTCATATCTATTCAAAGGAATTGATTATTCTATTTATTATATATATTTTAATGACGTTTTTGCAGACAAAACGCACAAATTTAATTATTTACGCGCGGCGACGTCACAAAAATTATTATGACGTAACGTCACAAAAAGTGATATCTTCACTAGACAGAGTAATGATATCAACAGTGTCGATATCAAATGTATCTAACTGAGAAATCTCTATAAATCATCGATAGGTATATAATAAAGCATTTTATTGTAACCCTATTGCGGTTTCGGTTGGGTTAAACGGTAATGAATAACGCATTCAGCTTTGCATCTTTAAAACATGAATAAGATATCTTTATCACGCGCCTAATTAAAGACATAACTTGACCTAGCTTGGATGGTAACACCTAGACATGTAGACAGTTAGGTTAAAACATGCAGCATACTTTTACCTGTATAAATGTCTTGACAAGAAACCCATTGAAGCGTCTCATGTGAGACCCATACCATTATATTTGATAGTTTGGTAAGTAAAACCCAATGAAAAAATCATTGAGGGTGAGTATATCAGGGCCTCTATAGAAAATATGAGACTGTTGACATTGGCTGAGCACATGTTTCTCATGCTTTACAGTTACTTTCATGCCAAGTGAGAATAATGGGGGTCAATGAATGATCTGGGGTAATATCTTTAAGTATAAATGATAGGTTCGATGGTAACATGTGCATTGCTTTTCTAATTTCCATAAATAAGACAAAAACGGCTTAACCCTTTCACTGTCAATGACGCTAAAACGCGCGTTTTCAAACAGTTTATATCCAGATTACACGTCTCGTAATGCGGCGTCTGATCATGATCAAAACTGAAACTCGTTTCGAAATTTCGGCGGTCATACTGCCTAAAATCTAATTTGAAACAATATTGCAGAAAACAATATCAAAGCAGACAATAATGAAGAGGTAAAGACCTCATGATAAATTTGACAATGAAATAGTTGTGTTCTAACTGGATACAATAACACTTAGACCGATGAGTGCAAAACTATATAAAATCATGCGTCATGAGTATTTCTTGGTCCGAGAGAGAGGCAGAAGGAAACAAAGATACAGAGAAAGAGACAGATAGAAAGACATGCAAATACATAGAGAGCGACACACACAGAGACAGAGAGGATGGGTGTTGGTATTTAAGTTCAAACATACCATATTCAAATGCTCTTATGTCTCTGGCCATTTCGTCGTTAACACCGTAGAGATAACTGGCGTCTATATAAGACGTAGCTTGGTTCATCTGCTGTCTTGGACCTGTAAGATGATTTTATAAGGGACAATCAATTAAAACTTTAAGCACAGAAAAATAGGGTCCAATGATGTTCTTTCCGGTTTTAGTGAAAACTGCTATAAGATACAGGACATGCCAGTTCCTCTTATTAATTTAATCACATTGGCAACGATTTTGGAACCTGACCAGACATGGAGGCACTCGGTGTTTAAATTTTCACTGCCAGCGGCGTCAACATGCGACTTTACATACAGTTAGGATCTCGATCAGACGCCGCGTTAGACGGCGTCTGATCAGGATCCAACTGATCAGGATCAAAACTGTTGACACCCGTATCGAAGTTTCTTCAATCAAAACAGTCCTAAATCTGTTTGTTAAAACATTACAGAAGACACTACCGTTGCAGACGATATTTTGGCTGTAAGAGGGTTAAAGTAGATGATAAATATTGCCAGTGAGAGAGTTAATGAGGCCAAGAAGCTGTTATAATGGACATATGTTCTGGAAACACAAGAGTGTAGTGTTGAAAGATAGTACTTTTTTACTATCATGACGTCATTACTATAACGTTTTTCGTATGCTTTGATATCTCAAACTATAACAATCACATTGACGAAAGTACATGTAATACATGTATCATAATGAGAGTCAAACCGTTTGGAACCTGGTCAGATGCCTAATCAGTTGACGTCTGATACGGATCTAAAAACGTTTTGCACAATAACCCATGTACACTGGGAAAACAGTGATGGGTTTATTCCTTTTTATATCCATCTTATGATAAGCTGTAAAGTGTCCTTATGGCCGATGATGAAATCCCATTCTACGTCATGTTCATGATACAATTTGTAAAACTGTAAAGTAAATACATCTTATTTATGCTTTTCGGTGGATTACCGGAAAATAGCAGTGGATTATCACTTGGTAATCCACTGCAGTGGATTATCACCAATCGCCGTTTTCCCCGTAGGGCTCCCCAAAAATCGTAGTCAATCGTGTCTTATCGTTAAATTCCGGCAGTCCGATTTGTCGCGAACCACTCAACGGAAGAACACGAATCCAAAATCGGGAGCAACGACGTAATTCGGATGACGTCAAATAAAAAAATAAGTGACGTCATCGTACGGGAAAACTGTTTCGTTAAAGTGTTCGATGTAAACTTGGGCTAAACGGGGTAAATCATGTACTTTCGCTTTCACAATTGTCGAACAATTCCGTTTAAAAGAGGCTTAAAAGCATAAATAAATAGAATAATTGTATTTTTTCAGTATAAGATCGAATTTAATCCATTTCGTGAACATCAGACTGTTATATTTTCACTCGTGGCTTCGCCACTCGTGAAAATATAACGTCTGATGTTCACTCAATGGATTAAATTTCTGTCTTATACTGAAAAAAACAATTATCCTCTATTTAATTATTATATAAATATTATACTGAGAGAATATTCTAATTAGTTAACACAGAATTGAATCTACACGCAAACGCAAAAGATACAATCTAACATATAATGCCAATTTGAAAACGTTAAATTTCATTTAAATCTTAGGTGCAACCCGTTACGAGCCAAATCAGACGCCGGTGATTTGGTTCTAATATGTTCGCACTGCAAAGTATTACTTGGGACATTCTACAGTGGAGAATCTGTTATTCTTTCCCGTTTAAACGCAAACGTACGCAAACGCAAAGCACTAAAACATAGCAAAGAACAACCTTTGGACAATTCTGATAATTCTTGTTTATCTTGGTGGCAAACAGTTTGGAGCCTGATCAGAAGCCGGGTACCCGGCGTCTGATCTGGCTCCAAACTGTCTGCACTGCAAATAATAGTTTTAGCGTAAACGCGTTGATTGGGAAAGAATAACAGATTCTCCACTGCATAAAAGAACAATTGGCACCTATTGGCGGGATATAACGTTCCCCAATCAAGACATACCGTGGATAATGCGTTATTTTCCCAAAAAACGCGTTTTCGCTCAAACTATTATTTCTGTTGCAAACCGTGTGGAGCCAGATAAGACGGCGGGAAACCCGGCGTCTGATCAGGCTCCAAACCGTTTGCCACTCAGATTAACATGAATTGTCAGAATGAATCGTCTAAAAAGTGTACCTTTCTACGTTTTAGTGATTTGCGTATCGATTGCGTTTAAACGGGGAATAATAACGTTTTCTCCACTGTATAATGTAGAATCTTACCCAGCATGCAATTATCGTCTTTGGCTGGAACCGACCGTACAAAATTCATGCATCTCTTCTTGAAGACAGGATCGCCATACGGAATAGGGATAGTAAAGCATGCATGTCTGTCAATGGTAAAATACGACAGTTTACACAATAAACACGTCAGGAAAAGTGGTGGCCTTTAAAATGACGGATATTCGAATAGTGTATTTCAAAAAACAGGAAAAATATATCAATGTAGATTAAAAGCAAACGTGTGGCATTATGGAGCATATGGCATTACGATTTATGATTTGCCTAAAAATATCCTGAAGTAAAATCACAGAATCTTAGTTTTATTAAATATATGTGATCGATGTGTTCCTATTCTGTCCTCAATGACGGAGTCGATCTTTGTTTGAAACAACGCAAAACACACTTGGAATAGGATCAAATAGACCTATGCCTTCTCCGCACGGGTCGAATACCGACCGAGTTCATTTCGTTTTCTTTGAACAAAATTGTTTAACATAAATAATTTTCCTAAACTAATATAGAGGAGCTTGTATCCGTTTACAAAAAAGAAGATCTAGGCCAAATTTGGTTTTCTTTCTTTAGCATAAGTCCCTACTTATTTACGACGATTGTACAGAAAGGTACGGAAAAGGTTTCCTACATTAAGTTTGTCCTCAAGTTCACTACAACTTGTCTTTAAAAACAGAACAGAAAGAATTTTGTTTCAACTTGTACATAAGCGTATCTTGTTGATTCATACAATCTTTATAATAAAATAACAAATGTATCACCTGGACCCAAACGTTATACAAGTGATACAAATGTCGCCATTATTGTAATGTAGATTCATATGACATAGATTTCGTTCTGAACTCTTAGAAGGTCAATCAAAATGTCAGTGGTCTTGTCTATTGTGTATGAGCACTTTTCCAAATTGCCTGTGTCCAGTTTTTAAGACAAGTGACCACTTCAAACATATTGACAAAAAGCAGAATGCTCCTTAAGGAGCAGTCTGATTTACTTTCAATCTGTTTTAAGCTACACTCTGCAATTTTTTTTAAAATAGCTTCTGTGTTTGATGTTCATGACTTCCTAGAAGGATAATACATTTTTAAGTGTAGAAATGATTAAAGGCGTTACAATGCGTACATGTACAATGTATGCATGGGGATACATGTAATGGATTAAATATGAGTACCTTGATTTCAGTAAGTGAGCTGGAAGACCACAACATGTAACATCAGCACCTTGGAAACCTGAAATAGTGTATTGGTAAAAAGAGTTGTCATTGTGTTTCGTGCGCCACTTAAATGCAACGATACAGTGGAGAATCTGTTATTCTTTCCCGTTTAAACGCAAACGTACGCAAACGCAAAGCACTAAAACGTAGAAAAGAACAACTTTTGGACACTTCTGATAATTCTTGTTTATCTTGGTGTAAACAGTTTGGAGCCTGATCAGACGCCGGGTTACCCGGCGTCTGATCTGGCTCCAAGCTGTTTGCGTTTGCACTGCAAATAATAGTTTTAGCGTAAACACGTTTATTGGGAAAGAATAACAGATTCTCCACTGTAAAAAGAGTTGTCATTGTGTTTCTTGAGCCACTTCAATGCAACGATATCTAATTTCACTTATTTACATGTTGTCCTCAACTTAACCCTTTCATGATCGAATCTATCGTGAGGTTTTTGTCCTTTCACCGCCACATTGTCTTCTGCTTTAATATTGTTGTCTGCACTATAGTTTCAAAATTAGATTTAAGGTCGTATAACTGACGTAATTTCAAAATACTCTGTCCAAATAAAACTCTGGTGTACTAAAACCAGTTAATATGTCTATTGCATACAGTTTGGAGTCAGAGCAGATGCCGGGAAGTGCCCCCGACCCCCCTCAGAATTGCGACCCATGGATATTTTGCGTCGCAGAAAATTGACCTCCCGGGTCATAATATGCCAAAACAGTTTTTTGCTACGTCGAAAAATGTCATCCGGGTCACCTTTTAGAGATTGACATTTATCTTCATTACACCGGCTCATCAAACTTGTTGCTGTTTTATAATCTGATATTAATGAGCTATGAAATCAAGATAGTGTTTTATTTAATTTATTACAATGCGTTTAAAGCCAGATCAATGAATTTATAATTTTTAAGTGCAGTCCTTTGATGGTTACATGTGTAACCATAGCCAAATGAGCTAATCAATTATAATATAGGTCGTGTTTAAGGCATGCTACTGCATAAAGCATATTAATTAACACAAAGCAGAACGCTCCTTTAGAACATTTTGCTTTAAGCTGCTACCTGTTTTCATCAGCATTAATGAACGTTAAGTCAATGCATGTATGTTGTTTACAGTAGAAAATTTCTTGAAGACACTCATTTCAATAGATTTTAACCCTTACACCCTAAGTCATGTAATAAAGCGAATTTGCAAACAGTTGTGTGGCGTCTTTTTTTTGCGTAAGTCAAAACTTTAAATTTTAATTTATATTTTGTATTATCATTTGCTACACACAGCAAATAGCCAGATCAGAGGACGCGCTTTTTGCTGTTTGCAAACGTTTATGATAGAAAAATAAGAGTTAAACGAGTTTGACTTACGCAAAAATTTTGCGTAAGTTGTTTAGTAAAACGGGCCCCTGATCAGGATCAAAACTGTTTGTCACTTGTTTTGAAATAACGTCCGTTATGCTGCCTTAAATCTAACTTTGAAACTGTATTGCAGACAACTGTATTGAAGCAGACGACAATATGGCGATGAAGGGGTAACAATCTCATTCATTAAAGGGTTACATTTAAGTTTTACTTTGAGAAAGAAATGCAGACGACAACTGTTCAAAGCATATATTGGAGGAAATAAAGATATATACATCATGGCAGGCAAGTGATTAATTCGTCGATTACGCAGATTGTTTATTCCGCTTAAGGGGAAACAAGCGTACATGGACAACAAGAGAAAAGGAAAACTGACTTAGAGCCCTTTACATGGACAAAGCATAGAATTGACTTACACTGGCACTACATTCATGTTTAACTTTATGCTGTAAATATTGATACAGTGGAAAAGAGGTAATTGTTTCCAAACACAAAACGTTACATATGCTTATGCAAAACATATTATGACATCTGCAAACGGTTTAAAGCCAGAACAGACGCCGGGTAACTCGCTGACTGACAGGTATCTGACTGGTTGTCACTCAGATGTAAACGAGCCGTGAATATTTAAAAATAATGTCATATCCACCCGTTTATCGCATTCTTTTCCACTGTAAAAGGTATTTTACGTTACCATTTCTTAACAGAGAGAGTACTGACAACTTTTGTTACTGTTTGACACTCTGGTTTTTTATTTCGACATAATAAAATGCTGTTCATTTATACAACGCTGGACCTTCAAATGCAAAAGTATTCCGAATAATTTGATCATGAAAGGAATTAAGTTAAATACAATATATTTAATCATTGCAGATGGCAAACTTTTAGACGACAATTTTACATAGCGAGCCGAAGGTTAACTGTGAACTTTCCTTTCACCGATCAACTACAGTTCAACCTCTAGAATCAATAAAACGAAGAATAATTGATTGTATAAAAGACAGGTGACAGGATATAGTGGAGAAAAACGTTATTCTTTCCTATTCAAACGCAAACGAAACGCAAATGCAAAGCATTTAAACGTAGAAAAAATCATTTTTAGACAATCCTGACAATTATTGTTAATCTGAGTGGCAAACAGTTTGGAGCCTGATCAGACGCCGGTCTACCCGGCGTCTGATCTGGCTCCAAACTGTGTGCAATATACATAATAGCTTGAGCGTAAACGCATTTATTGGGAAAAAATAACGTTTTCTCCACTGTAAAACAAGGTGACACGAACACAAATATCCTTAATAAGTTCTCTGTTTTACTGTTACATTGCTTTAAACAGCCACCTGCATTAAACAATTGATAATTACAGTGGAGAAAACATTTTTCTTTCCCAATAAATGCGTTTACGCTAAAACTATTTTTTTCCACTGCAAACAGATCAGACGCCGGATAACCCGGCGTCTGATCAGGCTCCAAACAGTTTGCCACTCAGATAAAAATAAAAAGTCAGAATTGTCAAAAATGTGTCCTTTTCTACATTTTAATATTTTGCGTTTGCGTTTAAAGCGACTCGCAACCAGATGGTGCATTAAAAATAGTAATTTGTAAATATGTGTCAAACGCTTATATAAAAGGTAAAGAATTAGTTTAGGATAAGAAATTCTGTTTAAAAAAATGTATTTCAATAAAAAAAAAATATTGGTCTCTGGTGGGATTCGAACCCGGGGCCCGGCATTGGCGGACAGAAGGCAAAATAGGGGAAACCGCTTAGACCAATGGACCACGGAAACTATCCGTTTATCTCGGATCGATTTAACGTATTTCAATGTGTAGCCATCGAAAGTGCATACAACTTCGTAATTCGGCTCGTGTTTATGTCTGAGCCCGTGTAGAGAAGCAACAACAACAACTATACCGTCTACTAGTCGGTATAGAAAAACGATGGAAAATATCTAAAAATCTAAGATTCGGTGACGATTCTTGAGACTGTTTTTGGACTGATCATATTTTTTTAATGTCAGAAGCCAAATAATGCCACAAATTTGCTTTTATTTGAGTATTTTATTTTATTTTGACAAGTACACCATCCGGTTGCGAGTCCCTTTAAACGGAAAAGAATAACGTTTTCTCTATTTTAACACACTTTTATGATCATAAACGAGACGTTTTATTGTACCACAGTAAAACCTCGCTATTACGACCACTAAATTATCTTAATTATTAGGGTGTTTACGATAGGTGACCGCTTAAAGCAAGGTGACAGTGAAACAGAAGGCTCCTATAGGAGCTTTCTGTTTCACTGTAACTTTGCTTTCAGCTGTCACCTGTCTATTATACACTCAATTAGCCTTCGTTTTAGTGGTCGTAATAGCGAGGTTTTACTGCATTTACATTTCTGTGTTTTCATTTTGATGGATGTAACAGCGTTATTGATTCGACTTTAATCGCACAACAAATGCCACACAGTAAAGCAGACATTTAAAAAAGAGTCATCTTAAAATTATGTGTCATATTTTTAACTATAAAGTTTGGGCCGATAACTGGTTCAGTCGGCTTTAATATTTTTCATATAAAAAACAACGTCGATTGTCAGTTATTTGAATTAATTTACCAATTGCATGTCATCATGCATTAGCTTAACACAAAGAACCCTAGCGACGATTCAGTATATTTACACGATACACACAGTGCAAATGTAAATACCCAAACCATGTATAACCAGATCAGAGGCTTCCAAAAGTAACCCTCTGACCAGGGTCTGCACTGTTTGTTTGTTTGTTTGTTATCGTCCGTTTCTGCCATCTATGGGCTAATTGGACGCACCAAGGAGAGGGAGAGAGGAGCGAATACAGAAAACCGGGCACTATGCCCTACTCTTCTTACATTTGTATCGACAGAATTCTTTGATTCCTTTAGATGTCCAGTGTAAATCACTGATACATGTACATCGGACGTCGTTTTTGCATAGTCTCATTCTTAGTTTCCAAGTTTTATTCTTCATTTTCTCAGTATGTACAATTACATATATGTATGGCTTGGCCTGGCGATGGATCGAACTCACGACCCCTTGTATCGTATCAGTGCACTCTTTGCAATTTTGCAATATTTGTTAGAAAACAACACTAAATATTCAAACATTGACTGAACTTAGTTGGAAACTTAAATGTTCCATTAAAAGTTCCAGGGGAACATGTATATGCGTTATTCAAGTTCGAAGTATCGAGTTTCGACTGTAATTTTTGTGGGACAGATAGTCGCAAACTATACGAGAATCAATCACAAGGCATATAACTGGTCCAGTCGGTCATAATATGTCCCATAAACCAACAACAGCGATTGTCAATCATTTGAATTGACTAGCCACTTTTATGTCATCATACATCAGCTTAACCACCTTAAGGTCGAGGACCCCAAATGAGATCGGGCCAATATTGGTCTACCGGAACTTTACGGAGAGCGGTCGACCATTCTCGTCAACTGCCGGACTGTTTCTAACTATGCTTAAATGCTTAAGCATGGTTTGGACCATGGCGGGAGTTGACGAGAATGGCCGTTTGCTGTTCGAAGAGTACCGGTTTTGGTCTGATCTCATTAGGGGTCCTCATCCTTAACTCATAAATCTAGTCTCGTATATACGTGTAATTTACAATCAGCGTACATGTTAATAGTATCAACATGTCATATATACAAACACTGAACGCTCCTACAGGAACAGGTCAGGGTCGACACAGTCAGTGTTACGTCGTTATAAATTGTAAAACCAACCACCAATTTTCTTCATGATCTAGCCTCAATTAGACACCTGAATTGTCCATTTGAAGGGTCAGGGGTGATTGAGATATGTTGCTGTCTGTAAGACATTTGAACTTTAGCCACGAGTATATTTCGTCATTTTCAAATAGTGAACAAGTAAGGAGTACTTTTGTCCTATTCAAACTGTATAAATCAGGGTCTGCACTGTTTGCTATTTTGAAATAAATTGCTACACAATCCTAAAACGACTTACTTTTTTTGACAACTGGAATTGTTCATTTGAAGATTCAGGTGTGAATTAGTTCTACACCATAAGTGCCCATTAGTGTCCACGATCCGATATACGGGACATAGGCAAACAGTGTAGATTCTGATCAGACGCCGCATAATGCGGCGTCTGATCATAGTCTACACTGTTTGCTGATAGCAATTTTCAATATAAAACAAACGAAAATGAAAAATTAGTTCAGGCACCCTTTAGATAAAAAAATGACTAAACCAATATAAGAATAGTATAAGAATGGAAGAATCCACTATGAGCAAATATTGTAAAATAAAGGAATATAATTATGTAGTAGTGTCAAACAAAATTTATAAGACGCCCGGTCGCTCGGTATCTGATCAAATCCAAATTGTTAATACAGTAAAACCTCTCTATTACATGTACGACCACTAGAAATAAGGCTAATTGTCTGTATAAAAGATAGGTGACAGCTTAAAGCAATGTGAAAGTGAAACAGAAAGCTCCTGTAGGAGCTTTCTGTTTCACTTTCACATTGCTTTAAGCAGTCGCCTGTCTGAAACGACTAATATTTGACACAATTTAGTGGTCGTAATAGAGAGGTTCTACTGTACGTGTAATACAATTGAATTGCAACTATCTTTGAAAGCGGTTACAGTGAAGAAGACGTTATTATTTCCCGTTTAAATACAAACAGAATGCAATAGTAATGCACTAAAAATGTTCTAATTTCATTTCTTTTGAAATTTCTAGCTTTAAAATTGGTCTGAGTGACAAACAGTTTGGATGATGATCTGGCTCCAAACTGTTTGCATTGGTGATAGTTCTTATAGCGTAAACGCGTTTATTTTGAAAAATTAACGTCTTCTTTGGTGGTTAGTTTAGACACACGTGACTTGTTTATACCACAATAAAATGTTTATTTAATGCGTTTAACTCTTTTCACGCCCACTTCAACCATTTGCTTAAACCCTTTTGGGATCAAATTTATCGTGAGTGTTTTACCCCTCCGTCGCTTTATTGCTGTCTGCTCCAAAATTGTTCTGGGCAAGAACTTTTCTCAAAGTTAGAGTTAAGGTTGTATGACTATATCGTTACGCGACGTCTGGACTGGATCTAAACTGTTAGCAAAGACGACTTTTAATCTCTAACGAACACAAAATTGTCTGCTCAAAAACTGTGATATTCACTTTTGTTTCAAAACTAGATTTCAGGTTGCGGGTCGAAGAAAATTACGGAAATGATGTTTAACTATTTCATGATCAAATTATTGGAGATATTAGTACCCCTTCACCGATTTATTGTCGTCTGCTTCAATGTTGTTGCCTGCTATGTCGTTTCAAAGTTAAGAGAAAAGTCAGTATGACTGGAAAAATTCAAAACAAGTGTCAAACAGTTTGGATACTGATCAGACGTCGCCTTACGCGGTATCTGACCAGGATCCAATCTGCTTGCAAACGCGCTTTCAAGCGTCATTGAGAGTGCTAGGGTTAACAGTTTGCATCTAAACTGTTTTCAAAGTCGACTTGTAGTAGCCTATATAGTGGAAGAGGTTAACCATCGTGACCGCAACATTTGCATCAAACCAATTTTAATGTCGAGTCCGTGCTTAATTCACACAAAAATCATCACAGCTGGTAAACCTCATAAATTTGGTATATTACCATGACAAATTAAAACAGCTCACTTATTGTTTGACTTTTCATTAAGCAATTAGGTCACAGTTTAATTGATATGTAAATTTCGTGCAAGTAGTTTCCCACAATACCTCAATTTCATGTCATGTTCAGTGATAACATGAGAAGTACAGCAACAACAACAACAGTAACAACAACAACAACAAATTCAAAATAATTCCAACAATAATAATTATAATGATAATAATGACGGAAATTACCATCTTTACAACCACCGCCCCCATTATCATCATTATTATCACATAACAATACTTATAATCATTATTATTTATTTATTTACAATTTATTATTAATTATTTAGTAAAATAAGATAAAACTAGTAAAATGAATTAATTCTACGCGGCCTCTGATCAAGATCAAAACTGTTTCGCACTTGTTTCGAAATCACGTCAGTTATACTGCCTTAATCTAGCTTTGAAACGATATTGCAGACAACAATATTGTATCAGACGACAATATGGCTGTGAAGCGTAAACTCCTCTCGATAAATTTGATCTTGAAAGGGTTAATACATGTAACAAAATCTTTTTCGGATGACTGCTAAATACATCATAAACCGTAAAGGAGAGTGAAAATCAGGTATACAGTGGAGAAAACGTTATTCTTTCCCAATAAACGCGTTTACGCTAAAACTATTATTTGCGGTGCAAACAGTTTGGAGCCAGATCAGACGCCGGGTAACCCGGCGTCTGATCAGGCTTCAAACTGTTTGCCACCACGATAAACATGAATTATCAGGGATTGTCCAAAAGTTGTACTTTTCTACGTTTAAGTGCTTTGCGTTTGCGTACGTTTGCGTTTAAACGGTAAAGAATAACAGATTCTCCACTGTACCTTATTCGATTGTTTAGTATAAATTATACTATCCCTGGTGAAGGGGACTAAAACTCACTGAAGCATTATTAATCAAAATAGATGCTGTACTACAGGCTTAGTCTACACTGAATGAATTACACTGGATATTTTATAATTTCCCATTAAACGTATTTATGCAAAAGCATTGTATCCATTACAACAGGGCTGCCATAAGTTGACATGAAAAATCCTTCCAAATTTGCATTTTTCAAGTGCGATTTTACGAATCGTACCATTACCCCATAGCCTATTTCTAGTTTTGTTGGCACGTGACTACTTAGAGCAGACTGGCAGTGAAACAGAATGCGCCTTAAGGCACATTCTGCTTTACTTTCAGTCTGTTTTAAGCTACCATGTACTAGAAAAAAATCCGAAGATTAAGGAAAAATCCGGAGAAATGGCAGCCGTGTTTCAACCAGATTGGAACCGGACTTCCAAATATAGGCTGCTCACCTTTTCCCATCGGTGTATCAGCGAAGTCATGGTCCGCTAACTGGCCCCACTGCATGACCATAACAGAGTCCCGTATCTCAAGTTTGTCTCTGATGATTGGTCGATGGATAAAGTTACTGACCAATCGTGGGCTTGGTAACAGTTCTCCTGTGACACCTAATATCCTGGGCATATCTAGCCCTGAAAAGGAGAGAAGAATTCTGCCCGTAAATAAACATGAAGGTGTTTTAATGCATAGTCACTAAGTATACCAAACGCCAATCAAATGCGACTGTTCTCGAAATACAGTTGAGAAAACGCTATTCTTTCCTGTTTTCCCGTTTTAAACGCGAGCGAAACGCAAACGGATTGCAATAAAATATTGGAAATCACAATATTTTGACAATTCTGAATGCTGATGTTAACCTGGACGGCAAACAGCATGGGCCGGATCAGACGCCGGGTTACCCAGCGTCTGAACTGGCTCCAAACTGTTTGTATGGGAAAGAATAAATTTAGCGTAAATGCGTTTATTTGGAAAGAATAACGTTTTCTCCACTGTATGTACAGTGGGGAAAACGTTATTCTTTCCCAATAAACGCATTTACGCTAAAACTATTTTTTC
Source organism: Gari tellinella (assembly GCA_922989275.2). NCBI lineage: Eukaryota > Metazoa > Mollusca > Bivalvia > Cardiida > Psammobiidae > Gari > Gari tellinella. The sequence goes on from OV277866.1 coordinate 71,015,368, forward strand.
CATTGCAAACAGTTTGGAGCCAGATCAGACGCCGGGTAACCCGGCGTCTGATCAGGCTCCAAACTGTTTGCCACTCAGATCAACATGAATAGTCAAAATTGTCGAAAAGTTGTCCTTTTCTATGTTTTCCACTTTCTTTCAGTCATAGATATGTCAGGGAAATATTTTTATATCCTACATGTATCACATGGTTGCTTAAAGCAGGCTTACAGTAAGCAGAATCCGCCTGCTCTGTTCTATTCTTAAACAACCACCTGTCTTTAATGCTGAAGACAGGCTATGTTGTTATGTGTTAAAAGGCTATGGGATGTAATTTTATGTATGAAGTATAACGTAAATGTCAGCCTTGTTACCCTACATCTCAATATAAACTGTCTAAATTAAACCCTTGTCAATTACCGTCATGGTACACGGATGGAAGTAGACGTATCTGGCCCCTATCAGCCATGCCCCAGGTCGGGTGCTTGAGGTTGTTGCAGGATCCGTCAATAGTTCGGTAGCTGGACGGAATACACTTTGGAATTCGCGGTGAACAATATTGGGCGCTTAGCTTGGGCCACAGGCGTGCAATGGTTGGGTTGGTGAGGACGCCATGGACGTCGTCGTGATACCTGAAATGAACATGAAATAAATCCAAATATCGATATCTCGAACTCGATCAACTAAAAGTTGTCTCCATGTCTAGTTTATTCCTGCCCACCTTAAATCGAACATGTCATTATTTTAAAGTTAAAACGTCGCAATACGGATATGTTCGAGTTGCAACCCCCACCCACCAGTCCCCCTTTTTTATACAATTTATTACATGCAAAGTAGAACGAATCAGTCTCCACTGTACTCCGGGTCGCCCTTAGAGACAGGGTGATGTATTACATTGCGTCAGCGGGTCATTATTAGCCATTACATCATTATGCACCATGCCATTCACACTTTATTCTTCAATATTATTGTTATTATGACAGTAATTGGTCACTTGAATGAAATGTCTGTCTGGTTGACATGTATATGGTGTTTTAACTGCATTAGATTGGTACATGTAATAAACAGTAATCAGAAGCTAGTGAGTATACAGTGGAGAATCTGTTATTCTTTCCCGTTTAAACGCAAACGTACGCAAACGCAAAGCACTAAAACATAGAAAAGAACAACTTTTGGACAATTCTGATAATTCTTGTTTATCTTGGTGGCAAACAGTTTGGAGCCTGATCAGACGCCGGGTTACCCGGCGTCTGATCTGGCTCCAAACTGTTTGCACTGCAAATAATAGTTTTAGCGTAAACGCGTGTATTGGGAAAGAATAACAGATTATCCACTGTACTTACAGTTGGGGAGGCAGTTTTCGACCTAATAAACATGATTTTGCCTACAGTTACATCCATTGCAAACTGTTAGAAACCTGATAAGACGCCGAGTGGCGCGTTGTCTGATCCGGCACCAAGCATTTTGCCAATCAGATTTGAAAAATGATTCTTAGAATTTTCAAAAGATTGTCGTTTTCTGCATTTTACTGCATTGCATTTGAGTTGACTTGAGTTTAAACGGGACTTAATAGCATCGTCTACTGTACAGTGGAGACAACGCTATTCTTTTCCGTTTATACGCAAACGAAATGCAAACGCATAGCAATATAATATAGAAAACTACAACTTCTTGACAATTCTGAGTTTTCATTTTATCCTGAGTGGCAAAAAGTCTGCAGCCTGATCAGACGCCGGGTTACCCGGCGTCTGATCTGGTTCCAAACTCTTTGCAGTGGAAATAAAAGTTTTAGCGTAAACGCGTTTATTGGGAAAGAATAACATATTCTCCACTGTATAACAGGTTACATGTAAGACTAATATCAACAAAAAGTCACCAGATAACAGTTGAAGAGGGTTGTCCCATTCGTGCCTAGCGTCCTACATGTATAAAAGTAACATTTAATTGTGATGGTCCTAAAAAGGGAAATATACAAACAGTGTAGACTCTGTTTAGACGCCGCATTGTGTGGCCTCTGATCAGAATATACACTGTCTGTAGATAGCAATTTCAATATAAAACAAAATGAAAATGAACATTTACACCAAGCACCTCTTAGTTAAAAATGCATTAATCCAATCTATCACATAAACGTGCAAAATATAGAGGGCCGTAAACATCGTATGGCCAACTGGGCATATATTTTATACTAATTTTCGAATCACCAAAATACTGTACTACTATATACAGAGTAAACTGAATTGTAAAATTGTACGATTTAGAATAAACGCATCCAATTGCAGTGCTTTGTAGATACATGTACATATTCGTCTAAACGGGGGCGGGCGTTTGATAATACATGTACATGTACATGTATTGCGTTTACCCCCACAGTATCTATAGTTTTGATGGCAACATATCACACATACATGTAGAAGAACTTTCTTGACGTATATGTACTTTCATTGTTGCAGATGGAAATTAATACGATTACAAATTTGATAGAAAATAATTTATCATTTAGCACTACAATTTAAATCATGGGTTTCCCCCTAAATAATACCAAACTTGCTTAAAATATTTAAATCTAGCTTTAATAAATAAATGTATTTCAAAAGTCTTACGATTATTTCAAATGTGAATGACAAATGAAATTAGGACCCTGATCAAATGCGTCCTGTAAGGTTCCAAACTGTTTACAAATGTCAGTCTTCTTTTGCGTTCTAGAAGAAAAGTTAGATCGCTTTATGAATATACAAAAACACCAATCAAATATTTGTATTACATGTGCACCAGTTTCTGTGTAGCCTCAAGTATGACTGTGGCTTGAGCTCCCTCAGATTCTAACGATTGGCGGAACCTGCCAAACAAGTTATGCATGCGCATATGTCCACCTCTGCCAGAGGCACCACTGTCCACACCTAGAAATGCATATTCAACAATTAAGATGTGTCGCAATATTAAAGCGAATAAGACGTTATTGTTTCCGAATATACGATGCTAAACACAAACGCAGTGCAGTAATATGAAGAAAGTGACTAAGTTTTGAAATGGAAACGATTGCTTTCAATTTGAGTGACAAACAGCTTGGAGTGCGATCAGACGCCGATTTTCCAGGCGTCTGATCTGTTTGTAAATGAAATAATTATTTTAGCGTTTTGGTGTTGTTTTTGAAAAATATTAACGTCTTCTCAATTGGACGAAAACACGACGCTTATACATTTATTATGCGCGTACACTTAGTACCTTTTAGAAAGAGTTCCTTTCAATGTCCGTATCTTTTGTTATGTCCAAATTATTAACAAAATCATTAAACCAAATTTTTTTGTTCCCGTTTTACTGAATTTTAAAAAATAATTTTGAATTGGAAGCGAACAAGGTATGGACAAAATAATTCCACTGTAAAACTAAATACATCTTTTCAAATGTTTTTGCCTTTTTAACCGTTGCTGAAAAAAAGTTTCGATTCAGTGGAGAATTTGCTTTTCTTTTCATTTTAAACCGTGTTTGTCCTAACACTTTTTGTCTATTACAAACTGTTTGGAACTTGATCGGACGCCAGGTAACCCGGCGTCTGATCAAGTTCCAAACAATTTACCACTCAAAGAAAAGATACGATTTAAAGCATTTAAAAAATGGTTTCTCTATTTTATAGAATTGCTCTTGCGGTTCGTTTAAACAGGAAACTATAGCGTCTTTTTCATAGAAACATTGTTTACAAATAGACGTTAATAAAAGGATTTACAATACTGGGATTTTCATTGCTGTAAGTGATTGAATTGAAAACAGTGTCTGATAAGATTCCAAACTACATTAGACATTAAAATTGATATTCCTTCACTCAAACGGACTCAATTTGGAATTAAAAATGAGTAGAGAGAGTTCACATCAGACACAATTATAACAACACAGTGTGTACTTAAACGACATCGTAGTTCTGAAAAGAATTAAAAGATTATTATATGTGAAATACTAAATATTAAAACTGCATTTAGCGATCACCTGCTAGGATATAGAAACTTTTTCATATTATGAATATTCATGGCTGAATAAAGCGAAACTATTTTCTCTAAATGGAAGAATAAATTTAAGGATAAAAACAGCATATTCACAGAGTACATATGTACCGGCGATTGGTCAAAATGTTTGCCCACCTCTTCTAAATAGTCTCTCATTCAGCATCTGTTGATTATCGACTGTTGCCTGTCCATCATGAAGTGCGTGAAGAATGGCATCCTGGACGCTTAGCTCTGTTCTAACTTGACCTAGCCACGTCAATAACGTCACGACTAAAACGGGATTGGCGTCATTCAGCATACTGTCAGATCCTTTTGCTCACCTACAATAAACACCAAAGTTAAACTAAGTCGAGGTAGTTCAAGTATTTTCGACAGTAATCAATTTACTTGAATAATATTTAATATATGCATTCGCAATAAACTTATCTACTAGTTTTTTGTTACAGCTGTTAACCACTCAGGGCTATGCTGGATTCAAACACTGATTATATTACCTAAAAGAAAGACCAGATTAATCTTATTTATGAAATGACGCAGAAATAAAAATGGGCGAGGAACATTTCATGGCCTATGATATATAGTAGCTCAATTTGATATGTACAGTGGAGAAAACGTTATTCGTTCCTAATAAACGCGTTTACGCTAAAACTGTTATTTCCATTGCAAACAGTTTGGAGTCAGATCAGACGCCAGGTAACCCGGCTTTTGATCAGGCTCCAAACTGTTTGTATCTCAGATAAAAATGACAAGTCATTATTGTCAAAACATTGTCATTTTCTACATACATGTACATATACATGTATTAGTGTTTTGCTTTTGCGTTTCATTTGCATTTAAACGGGAAAGAATAACGTTTTCTCCACTGTATGTGTGTAAGAAGTAAATGAATAATCACACCTGTGCGACTTTTTGACAAAGATACTACGAGGTCTCTCAAAACAGTCGGAATGAATGCATGACAGGAATATTTCAGAAAGCTCAAATTGAAATGGTCTGTAGTACTTCTTCTATACTACTATTCAATCTATTCTTGAATGATTTTCCAATATTTTGATCCTCAAATTGTGTCTGTAATTCCGATATCCTTGCGTTAGCTTTACAAATGTGTCTCATCTTGCATCATTACCCCTTTCACTCTCAATAGCGTCATCAATCGCATTTGCAAACCGTTTGAACCTGACTAGACGCCGCGTAACGCGACGTCTGATCAGGATAAAATCTGCTCGCCACTTGTTTTTAAATTACGTCAGTTTTACCGCCTTAAATTTAACTTGGAAACGATATTATAGACAATAATATGAAGCAGACGACAATATGGCGGCGAATGGGTAAACACCTCACGATAGTTTGATCATGAAAGGGTTCAAATGATATGAAAAATTAAACAAAATACCATTTTTTATAATTATGTACGTTTTTTTTTAATACAACCTTACTTGAATATTAAACAATCTTTTGAAATTAACATAAAATGAATTCAGGTTCCGTTCATCATAATAAAACAATTAAACTAATGTCAAACTTCGAGAAATGTATAGAATACATTATAAACAAATCCTCAAAACGATATTTGCCTGCAACATCATTCTCCGTTAAATAACTCGACTGCCTTACCAAGGGTAAATGTACTATGGTTATTTGCGAACAGTCTGATCTATAGCGATGTCTCATCAGATTACAAAACTGCTAATACATACTTTACACTTATCTCAATATTGATTTGTTAAAAAATATATATTAACTGTGAATTTGATAAATCTAATAAGATATCAATTGTTTAATGTAGAAGATGTCATGCCGGTGAATTAAATTGCAAACAAAGAAGGATCAAAATATGGTAAAGGTTGTGTTAACGGACACTTATCAAAGTAGCATGGACATAACTTAAGACAAATGACTGTTTGATGCTAGATAAAACAATGCTCAAATGCATCTGACCTTTGACTCCGTAAATATTCAATTACAGTGGCGAAAACGTTATTCTTTCCCAATAAACGCGTTTACGCTCAAACTATTATCTATATTGCAAAACAGTTGTGAGCCAGATCAGACGCCGGGTAACCCGGCGTATGATCAGGCTCCAAACTGCAGTGTTTTCCACCCAGATTAACAAGAATTGTCAGAATTGTCTAAAAGTTGTATTTTTCTACTTTTAAATGCTTTACGTTTGCGTTTCGTTTGCGTTTAAACGGAAAAGAATAACGTTTTCTCCACTGTAATTTTCTTCACAGAAGAAAGTACTAGCAGTTCTGTTTAATACAGTTATACTTTGTAAATGTGCAACATAAGAAATAAATTCAATATCTTAGCAAATGGTACAACATGTAGCTTCAAGCAGACTGAAGGTAAAACAGAATGCATATAAAGGCACATTCGGCTTTACTGTCAACCTGCGTTAAGTGGTCACCTGTCTTTAAAGTTGGAAACAGGCAAATGGTAATGGGTTAAATAGTCTAATAATATGGACCATTGATGTATACAGACATTCTGTGGCCCGTCTTACGAAACTTCACAATACAAATATTCTAACATTCTCAATTAGTATATATCTATTCATTTAATTATGTCGTGTGAACTCTCTTTAGAATCGTCTGTTCAAGCCAATTCCGATGAGCTGTCACTAGACATGATGAGATGGAAAAATCAGAAATTAGATGCATTTTGAATTTTTGACTTACGACAGATTTGTCGCACGACTGACCGTTATGTCTTGATTGTGACAGATAAAAATAGCCTGCAGATACAACTTGATTTTTGTATTCGACAAAATGGGGTCTGAAAATAAATGAGGCGAAAAACAAAGAATTGTTTTTTTTAACAAATGACTATCAGCATTAGATTTTGAGTGGTTCATAAATAATGAGAAAATAGAAGTTGTTGATAATGTTTGTTATTTGTGTGTAAAATTAATGAAAACTGGAAATCTAGTCTATGCTTTTAAAGCATTAAAATATCAGGCCACGAAAGCGATGTATAGTCTTTTATATTTATTCAAGAAAATGTAATTAGATGTACGTACATTGTACCAAACTTCTACTTGTTGACAGGATGGTTGTTCCTATCATTACATTTGCATCTGAGGGTTGGGGTATATACATGTACGATTTCAAGAAGATAGGTACACTGCATATGAAATTAAGTAAAATCATACTTGGTGTACGATCTCAGTATGTAAACTTTGCAGTTTTGGGAGAATTATGTAGATTTCCACTTTCTGTTATATGCATAGAAAGATCGTTAAAATATTGGTTAAAAATCAAGGAATATGGTTTATAATATGAGTGATGTTTATTATATTTCTAGAGAGCATTGTATAACTTTGATGGGAAACATTAAGAGTTGGGGTAATCATATTAAAAGAAAATTGGATAGTTTGGGCTTCACTTTTATTTGAGATAATTTGATACAGCTGTCAATTACTGTCCTGCTATACAGAGAAGAATAAGGGACAATTTTATCCAGGAATGGCGAACATCAATAACAAATTCACCAAAATTGAAATATTATACATGTACCATGTTCAATGAATCACCTGAAAAGGAATCATACCTACAAAATATATCTAACAATTCTTTACCCATGCATCTTACATGATTTCGTATTTCCTCGCATAATTTGGCTATAGAAACTGGAATATATACATGTAATACTATTGATCGTAGAAAAAGAGTCTGTATCTTTTATAGTCAAAATGTTATTGAGTCAGAATACATGTATCATGTTTTATTAATATGTTAAAATATAAACAAGAAAGAGTTTTATTTTTTCTGGCCCTCTCAAAATAAGTTCATAAACATACTTTCTTCAAAGAACAAAAAGAGCAGATTGATAGTATCAAAAATGTTATGGTCATATTTCACGTAAATGGATCTATTGCACATGGCCAATGGCACTTATAAATATGTTGCCAAGTTGAGTTGACTTGAGGTGAAAACCTCAGTAAAATTTCACCGTTTTGAAGATTGGACAGTTGAAATATTGATACATGTACGAGTGCTAATCAGTTTGCGTCCTGATCTGATGCCACGTTACGTCGTGTCTGATTTGGATCAAACATATTTGTAAAGTAAACATTAGTCACCTAACCCTTTCCCCCATATAAGCGCATTTTAGCACTTTAAATGTATTCATCCACAAAATAAAATAGTTCCACTTTAAACTGTCATGAACATGTACCATAAGAAATATTTGCTATATTCTACAAAAAGGTAGCTTAAAGCAGACTCAAAGAAAAGCAGAATGCGCATTGAGTTGCATTCTTCTTCACTTTCAACCTGATTTAAGTTGACATTTGTCTTCAAAATAAGATGTTAAACGTAATTTATTACATACTATTGCAGTGTAATTGTGTTTGACTTTGTTCAAGCAGAATGGGATAACATTCCCTCACTGTTTGCAATTGTGCAAAGCACGTCGGTTATTACAGTTCACGTTACTCATTTCATGAACATGCACGTGCGCCCGAAATGCTGGCCTTAATATGCACGTAGCTGGATGTACAGCCCCCAACTGTCATTATACAGTGGAGAACACGTTATTCTTTCCCGTTTAAACGCGAACGAATCGCAAACGCATCGCAATAAAATGAAGGAAATGACGATATTCTGTCAATTCTGCATACTGATTTTAACCTGAGCGGCAAAGAGATTGGAGCCGGATCAGACACCGGGTTACATGTACCCGGTGTCTGATCTTGCTCCAAACTGATTGCATTGGAAATAATAGATTTAGCGTAAACGCGTGTAATGGGGAATAATAACGTTTTCTCCATTGTACCAGCTGCTTAATAAGTGAAATCGAACTTTCTTTCTTTACAACAGATTTGAAATGTTTTAACTTCCCATGCCGAGAAGGGATAACTGTAAAGAAACATCATCAGTAAGGGGATTGACCCCCTTACATATAACTGCCTTTCATCGATTATTAGGGTTATTTACAAACAGTTATAATCCAGATCAAACGCCATTTTACGCGGCGTCTTTTGAAACTCATTTCAATCTTTCCTTAGTCAATATACTTCAAATTTATAGTTGAAAATTAAAAGCAGACGATAAATGTATAAAGCAAAGGGCGTCATGGCCGTGAAATGGGTTAAGCACTATCAATAAATCTTAATCAAACATATTTGAACATAATCATGATGGGAAAGTTTGGTTAATAAATATAGCTCTGCCATCGCATATTTGTGTCTCAATAAATGACTGCATGTCTAGGTCATTTGAACCCCCTATTCCGTTATTCGTCGTCTTCTTACAAATAACGAATAACTCACCCCTGAATTTAATTGACGCCTTAAACATTAAATGAACACTTCAAATTTACAAAGTCTAGTCAATGTTAAACTGTTTAGGGTTCACACTAAATAGTGCAATATGACAAACAGTGGAGAGCCTGATTAGAGGTATCCTGCAGGAGCCCTATTAGCAGGGTCAACACTGCATGTTTGCCTAGAACATGTGCACTTTTCATAGGTACACTGTTTGTTAATGACATGTTTACTCGTAGCTCAAATGGAGTGTGTTGAATTAGTTGTCATTTTAACACCTGCTATAATATTGCTGGCCGTATTCGGTTTTCCGTTTTAGATTTTTGTTCGTCTAGGAGAAACATTGAAAAGAGACACATACGTTTGCTGCTTTAAGGGCTAATGACTTTAGCCCATTTGCGCCCAAAGCATTCTTCCATGTATATTTTTTGGATTAGTCCATTATTGTTATAAGAAGTGTCTAGTCTAAATTTTCATTTTCGTTTTTTTATTAAATACCTGTCAGAAAACAATGTAGGCTCTGATCAGACGCCGTATAATGCATAGTCAGATCAGAGTCTACACTGTATACAAATGTTCCTTTTATATGACGCTAGGCATCAATGGGTTAAGCTACTTTAATGCTTGTATGAAGTATGCAATACAGTACAAACTAATACAGAACTATATTGTATCGATATTAACTCATTGAGCCCTGGTGACACATATATGCGTCCTTTACCAAAAGTGTACCTGTGAAGAGTACACTTGTCTTATGTAAACAATGAAGTCCCTGATTACAGGGCTCCTGCAGGAGCCCTCTTATCGGGTACTTCACTGTTTGTCATTTTGAAATATATTATTAAAAACAATAATCTAAAATGGACCGGACTTTATTGTAAATTGGAATTGTCCATTGGAAATTTCAGGGGATAATGAGTAATTCCGCTACGAATACCCATCCAGTATAACTAGGGTGCACATGTTATTTACAAAACAAGGGATCATTTACCAGAGAAACATAATATAATCTGGTAAGACTTCCTACTACGTGAGAAAACAATAGAAACAAGTACCGTACTAAATTAGAATTATCTAAAATGTGCACAGGAACACTCTGAAGGTTGGATCCAATAAGGTGATATTTTCAAATTGGATTCTGGTTTTTTTCGCTATGTATATACTTTTTTTGAAAAACATCGCCACGTCTGTCATTGAGAAATTTGCTGGGTGAAAATAGGGACGTTGTAATAGTCCTGGTCAGGAATTACCAAATAAAGAAATTCAACATTTTCTGAATTATTCTAATATTTGTGAAATGTTGTGTGTCCAATATTGAGTTCCCAATGGTGAAAAATAAAGAGGCATATGTGTTATTTAATATTACCGAGTGCTATGGCATTCAACTTCACTCGTACACAACAGCAATAAGCATTTGCAATATCTAAAACTGGATTACTACTGCTGTGTTCTAGTCCAATAAAATTCAGTATTGTACTAAACCATGTTCTATAACATCTTACTATAAATATTTATGAAATTCGTCACTTTATTTCTGCAATTTAGAATTAACTGCACTTAAAAATAATGCAGACGAAACTTAAATAGCGTGCTGCATGTAAACGAGAGTATGTGAAAGAATTGTCTACCTTTCTGTTATCCTGGTTTCAGCTACGATCTACCTGGACTTAACTGTATTTGACAAATGTATTCATTGCATGTAAGATGTAGCTACATGTATCTATGTATTTTATCAAACATGTTGCTGGTTTATATTAGCTGATTTGGAAACGCGGGATTTCTGGTAAATTCAGAATGCACACTGAATGACCCATGACAAATGTCATTATTGCGTTTTGATCAAGATTGATATATTGCAGTAAAGCTTGTTTCCTTTGATGTCCACCGGCCAGTACATGTAAGCGTACATATCAATTGGGGCCACCTTGTGCAACGTCCACAATTCTTTTGGAAACGTGTTCCAACTTTGGCTCCAGGACAATGAAATAATAATAATGCTTAACTCATTCAAGTGGTGAACATAACCCAAACTTTGCACGTACTAAACACGGTATTCAAGACCCCTTGCTGCAAGACCGGAAAGCTCTTGTTTTTACATGTACAAACAGTTTGAAATCCGATCCGATTAAAACCGATTTTAACCAATTTATGTATGAATTTTGCAATTAAATCTCCGTAATAGTTTGCTAGAAGATGATTTAATTATATACATACTAGTCAGAGTGCTTTAATAACATTGTAATGTTATTTCCATATATCAGAATAATATATATGTAATAGCAAATAGTGCAGATCTTGATGAAACGCCGCATTATGCGAATGTCCCTTAAATAGACACTAGGATTAAAAGGGTTTATCTTAATAGGTATACACGCTCATAGCGACAAATCTCATGTCCACAAGTATGCACCAGATTTATAACGATCGTGGCGGTCAAAGGGTTTACACAGGTGAAACCCATGTGTAAATCAAACCTAAAGCAGGCAAGTCTTTTAGGAGTTCAAACTCCCCAATGCCTTTTCGGTTTACTTTCGGTGTACACTTAGCAGTCCAAAGTCTCCATATATATGCATTCCTCTTCAAAATATGGCCGCACAAGCACGTTGGGTTCCATAAGTATTAAATGTGGTATTTTTAGCATTTGCGAAGACCGCAATATATATATATTATTATAGTATATACAAAATTAAACTCAATAAGAAATACAAACTTGTTCATTTTAACAAGCACAATATGTAAGTATGATTGTAAGAGAATAGATGTGTTGCACTTTGACAAATCTATTTGGCCTATTCGTTTTTTTTACTGAGAATTAAATTAGAAATTAAAGTAAAATCAAATTTATGACCGACCAGTTCGAAATCAGTTTCATAAAGAATTTCAACATCATAAGCAAGAGCATTTGCGTTTTGATCAATCGTACTTTTAAAACTCACTTGAAAATGATTTAATTACACCACGTTTTGCAATACTGATGATCCTTACCTTTTTTAAGAATGGAAGTAATGCCCCTCTGTTATAAACTCTGAAATACAGGCTCAAATTATGCGAGTTAAAATTAGTAAATTTAAATAGCAAAATCCAGTCATGTACTTGCAAGTTGAACTTAAGAGAATATGTGTTGTCGAGGCTAAACTGTATATATAGTGTGTATCTGTGAAAATAGATTGAACCTGTTAATATTTGTTTGAAGTATTTATGCGGTTGTGTTTTGTTATAAACAAAATGGGGATGCGCATCAAGTAATACCCGCCTGGTTCAAACATTAACAACTGCTGTCAAAACTCGTTCAACATAGCATGACAAACTACATGTATATTACAACCTTACATTTTCATTCATTGCCATGGCATATTATTAAACCATTCACTGCCTTACTCCGACATTAATGAATATTTACAAAGAGTGTAGATCCTGATCAGACACTGTTTGATACTCAATTGTATATTGCTAAAGTAAAGCAAACTATTTCGTTTCTCAAATTTAAAATTTAGGTTTTTCAACTTAAGAAATGTTGAAACGAGTGTCAAACAGTTTAGACCCTGATCAGACACCGATATACAGCGGTGTCTGATCAGGATCCAAACCGTTTATAAATTACCATAACTAAATTTAGGATAAGTAAGCGAATGAGTTAACGCGCGCTTTGGGAAAAAACACCTTCTCCACACTAGCTAGGAAATACTCACTTTACAGTACACTGCTACAAACTCCTCTCGTAAAACTATACGACTACACTGAAATCTACCTGGTTAGTTGTTGTCTTTCATTTGACAGTCCATGTACGTAACACTTTAATAAAATATGTATTGTAAATGTCTTAATCACTTATGCCAAAAGCAACATATCCATCAATACTTCAATGAGTACGTTTTGTCCTGTCATATTCTTTATTTATACTTCCTTCATAACTTACTAAGAGTAAGTGGGGGAAAACGCAGCCTTGGGGAACCCCCATTTGAAGTAATAACACATTCATTGTGATAATGCGATACGAGTGAGACAGTCATCATCATAATCATCATTATGCCGCTTGTTTACTAGTAAACTATTGGTTAAACAGTAAACTTCCGCAGATTAACACCTTAACTGTCAGAATTAACATATCTACCCTGACACTTACAACTACAATAAAACCTCTCTATTACATTACTACAAATGTACCACTTAAATGAAGGCTAATCGACTGTATTAATAGCGGATAACCGTTTAAAGCAAGGTTAAGGTAAAGCCGAAAAAGTTATCTGTTTTCCTTCTTTCACAGTGCTCTAAGCAGCCACATCTTATAAATACCTAATAATAAACACAATAATTATATTGGTCGCACAGTGGAGAATACGTATGTTTTTCCCGTTTAAACGCAAACGCAAAGCACTAACATGTAGAAAAGGACAACTGTTTTGACAATTCTGATATTTCATTTTTTATCTTAGTGGCAAACAGTTTAGAGTCTGATCAGACGCCGGGTTACCCGGCGTCTAATCAGGCTCCAAACTGGTTGAACTGGAAATAATAGTTTTAGCGTAAACGTGTTTATTGGGAAAGAATAACGTTTTGTCAACTACAATATAGGGTTTTAGTGTAAACTTGATTAAGCAAAAATATAATTATATGAGGATACTGAATAAAAGCCGAGTAACAGGACATTTCATCATGATCTCTTTGTCTGACCATTATATCGATGTTTCGTTAGTCTTTAGTTTGACGTACAATAAGGAAGATGCTATTTACTCTGTTACAATGAAACTAAACGCAAATGAAATGCAATACATTATAGACAATGCTGATTTAAAATGTAAATGATCTAGTTTGGAGCCTAATCAGACGCCGGTTTACCCGGCTTCTGATCTGGCTTAAAACCTTTTTCATTTTACATAACTTTTCCCATAAACGTGTTTATTATTATCTCAATTATATGGTATATACTCGTACAGATCATCAAATGCCTAATCCTTTTCTCATTATAATTTGCATTTAATGATAATTTATAATATAATGTGTACAATGATGCAACATTTTCCATTATATAGACATACTATCTTCTCTTTCTTATAAATTACAAACACGAGCAACAGATAGTTGTACTAGTAAAGCAAAATCATTCACAGTATGACCTAAATCAAGACTACGTTGTAATTGCTCACATCCCACGCAAAGGTTAAACCGATGTCATGCATAGTGCAACTTAACTTGCATTCGCAACTGGTTGATCTAGATTTGATGACGAGTTAACCGGCGTCTTATTTGGATCCAAAGTGTTTGGCATTCTTATTGGTGTTTTGAAATGCTCAATATCGCATATAACTGGTCATGGTTTAATACGGATTTTAAGTAGAGCGCAATAGTAAAGCAGATGCCCGTTGAGCAGGATACAGGTATATCTATAATTGATGTTTTTTCACTACGACGTCATTTATGTGGTCTTACGCTCGTCAAACAATACATTTCCTAATTAGTTCAGCACCCCCACTACTTCCTCTAATAGTGTAGGGAAACACTTATTATTTTCCGTCAAAAAGAAAGTAAGCACACACAATTACACCTCTCTATTACGACCACTGACTAATGCGTGAATTATTGTAGGTGTCAGGACTCAGTGGAGAAAACGTTATTCTTTCCCGTTTAAACGTAAACAAAACGCAAACGTATAGCAATAAAATGTAAAAATGACAACTTTACGACAATTTTAACTATTTGTGTTTATCTGATTGGAAAATAGTTTGGAGCCTGATCAGACGCCGGGTTTTCCGGCGTCTGATCTGGCTCCAAACTGTTTGAGATGGAAATAATAGATTTAGCGTACACGCGTTTATTGGGAAGGAATAAAGTTTTCCCCACTGTAGGTGACTACTTAAAGCAAGGTGACAGTAAACCAGAAATCTCCTTTAGGAGCTTTCTGTTACAGTGGTAAATACGCTATTCCTACCCATTTACGCGTTAATCTATGCGTAAGAAACGCATAGTGAACAGTTAACGAACGCTTAACGAACTGTGAACGCCTAACGATCTTAACCCGTTTAAACGCGTTAATAAACGATTATACAAGCGATGCTGCGATTGGTGCTTCAGGTATCCGTTTCACGCGGAGATTTCGGATCTTATCGACAGGCACTGCCCCGCCCCCCCCCCCCCCCACGCCCAATCTATTTATGTAACCCATCGGGGGATTAACAGTGTATTGCCAATTAAAGATAGCAATGTTATCGGCGATACCACCTAATGTTCTGTAATACACATGTCATAAGGTGTTTGTGTAAACCGCTGAAGTTAAGGGGTCCGTCGGCTAAGTGATGACCCTTTCACCCGGGCTCTTTTAAACGCGTAAATAAACGCGTAAAGAAACGGCTAGGAAAGCCGTTTAACGAAACGGATAATAAACGCACAGTGAAGGTTAACGAAAGCGTAAGAAACGCGTAGAGTGGGTAGGAATAACGTATTTACCACTGTAACTGTCACCTACATGTAACTTTAAACTGCCGTCTATCTTTTATACAATCAATAAGTCTACTTTTTAATGGTCGTAATAGAGAGGTTCCACTCTAAGCACATAGATGTAATAACAACGCAAGAAAGAAACGATCTGGTTGTCCTGTAGAAAGACGGTGGTCTAGTGCAGGACAGAAACGCTGCAGCCAGCATTTATCTGCAGCACCTCTTTCTCTTTCCAGGACTGGTCGTCTAAGACAGACCCGACTGTACCGTGGAGAAAACATTATTTTTTTCCGTTTAAACACACACAAAACGCAAACGCAAAGCACTAAAACGTAGAAAAGTATAACATTTGGATATTTCTGACAATAATGCTTATCTTGGTGGCAAACAGTTTTGAGCCTGAACAGACGCCGGATTACTCGGCGTCTGATCTGGCTCCAAACTGTTTGCAATAGAAATAATAGTTTTAGCATAAACGCGTTTATTGGGAAAGAATAACGTTTTCTCTACTGTACCGTCACCACCGAAATTAATAGGGAAGTTTTTACATTTTACATGTATTTACAATTCCCTTTATATATATATACAAAGACAATTTAATTACAGAGATGTATATATACTCAAACGCAACTGTGCATGCGTATTTCACGCAATTCACGGCATATTGATTGATGAAATATGACTTATCCGGTATCAAAAGTTCCATCAATCTTTCTTTATCCTTGATAATGGTTGCATTTGCGATAAATTCGACACGAGACTGTTTATTTAGTACCAATACAATTGTTTATTTAGTATCAATGCAATCAAGGTAGGGGTCAAAATCAAACGCAGAAGAATTGCTAAACCAGGATATTACTCAAATAATCTCAATCTTTTAACGAATAAAAAACACCTTTTGCGTTACAGTTATTTTTTACATATCCGTGAATATCTTCACTATAGCTTTTATAATTAGATAAATGTAATTACATTGACATAACTAACGGCTATTGACGTCAACGTCTAAAGCGCGGATTATATTTTCTACTTTTTATGCTCTACAATATGCTCTACAATAGAAACCAATGTAGCCATAAGGCTAGGCTATTTTCATATTTATTTGTTAGCCATGTACACATGAAGAAATTAGGGTATTTCTTTTATAATGACTGGATATTATATGTAAATAAAATCAATGCAACATTTATGTGAAATAGAATTGCACCTGATCCGACGCCTCGTGACGCGGCGACTAGTCTGGATCCAAGCTGCCAGCAATTACAAGTACGTGTATAGACAATTGAGCCGCAAGCAGCGAAGGAGCTGAACTATACCCCAATTATGTTTTAGACAAGTATTCACCAGGTGATCCTAATGAAATTAATTTAGATGCTATCTCGAAAATCATTCACAGAAACGATGACATTAACAACAACGACAAAATAGCTACATGTAACTGCCATCATTAACATTATTATCACAATCATCAATACACTACATATAAACTATGTACCAAAACTGATCTCTCTAACGAAACGAAGTTTAGATAAGATCTCGGGTCAAATTCCAGTAACAATGACAACAATAACAACCATAATAGCTCTTATTGTTATCATTATCATCATTATCATCATTACATGTATCACCTATCATCACTATTAGTATGTTTAGCCATAACATATCCTTCTTTATCATTATCATTGACTATGGTAATTACTACGTGTACCACCAAATTACTTTCGCTTTATATAAAGCAGCAATGCTCATAATGAAATACAGTGGATAATCTGTTATTCTTTCCCAATAAACGCGTTTACGCTAAATCTATTATTTGCAGTGCAGACAGTTTGGAGCCAGATCAGACGCCGGGTAACCCGGCGTCTGATCAGGCTTCAAACTGTTTGCCACCAAGATAAACAAGAATTATCAGAATTGTCCAAAAATTGTTCTTTTCTACGTTTTAGTGCTTTGCGTTTGCGTACGTTTGCGTTTAAACGGGAAAGAATAACAGATTCTCCACTGTAGATGTGACAAAGAATTGTTTCATTATGTAGAAATTGAAATGTAATTTTATTTATTGTAGGAAAAGGTTAGTACAGACCGGAAGCAGATCTGAAAGCCTATGGGTTGGGCTTTCAGCTGTACTTATGTGCTGCACCAACTTTTAAATAATTTATTTTAGTCCTAGTTTATAGAATCGCATACTAGAAGTCGTATTGCAGATATGGATATACATGTACATGTTTATTGTAAATGCCTAGTTTATGTGACAGAGAATTTACATTTAAAATGACAATTGTTTTATTACAATTGACATCAATGTCACATCATTGTTTTATATAGTGGACAGTCGTGTTTTGGAAAGAATAACGTCATCGTATCTTTACCAAAAGAGTCAAACTTGCGGCAACCGACCGCTAAAATAAAAGATTGGTTTTACTTTATGCAGGAAACAGTTAAACCGAAAACCCCTTTATCATGTACATGAATTACAGTGTAAGCATACCACAACATCCAGTCACACGTCTTCTTTGGGTGACTGCTTAACTTAGTCATCCCCTGAATCTGTTACTAGAAAATTCAAGTTTCCACCTATGAATCGTCCATTTGTTTCACTACATGTATATACAGTCAATTTGTGTATTCAGTCATTTCATGAACGAAATAACTAAAATTTCCAGTCAATTCAACACTTTGTACATAAGTCACCATTTAGGTGTTATTTGCTTACAGTTGAACCTGCAAAGAGTACATTTTTCATATGCAAACAGTGTAGACCCAAATCAGAGGTATCCATTTGATAAGGTATACACTGTTTGTCATATACAAATACGTTTACAAGCCCTGAATAGTTAATATTGACTTAACTTAATTTTAAACTGGACTTTTCCATTCAAACTATCTGACAGGAAAGGATTAAATAATACTTTGAAAACATAGTTTAGGGAATAAATTTATAGTATACGATATAATTACGTGGGATGGTATAGAACAGACGATAAAATTTGGCAGTGCAAGTATTAAAGATCATTTGTGTAGATACCGATTCTATTTTGTTAACAGAGCTGTTGAAAAGATAAGTAACTGCGTATATTGTTTAGGTTCAAAATACTTTGCTCACATATTAACCTTTTCATGGTAAACTCTATGGTGTGATTTTAAACACTTAACCGCCATGTTATCGTCTGTTTCAATATTGTTGTCTGCAATATTGTTTCAAAGTTAAATTTAAGGCAGTTAAACTGAGTTAATTCCAAAACATGTGGTCAACAGTTTTGATCCTGATCAGGATCAAAATTTCAAAAACGCTTTCTGACGCCATTCAGAGTGAAAATGGTTAAAAGTACTAGATCTAATTCAGTTTTGCATGTACACATATCGAAAAAACAAAACTCCAGCTTTAAGAAAACGAGTCAAAACTTAAGTATTCGTTTGTAATTATGAAATACAGGCTGAATCGTTTTCAAAACATCTATTCAGTAACGTAAATAAGTAGGGAACACAATACATCATTATTAACCAAGTATGTGTACTAGTATATTGTATGGCCTGGTACTGTGATTAACACTAACACTTCCTATTTGCTTGCTGGGAGATTTCATTCTTAAGATATTGCAGTGTTTGTCCATATGGAAACATGAAGCTGTTACAGAGGAGAATCTGTTATTCTTTCCCGTTTAAACGCGTTTACGCTACAACTATTATTTGCAGTGCAAACAGTTTGGAGCCAGATCAGACGCCGGGTTACCAGGCGTCTGATCAGGCTCCAAACTGTTTGCCACCAATATAAACAAGAATTATCAGAATTGTCCAAAGGTTGTTATTTTCTACGTTTTAGTGCTTTGCGTTTGCGTACGTTTGCGTTTAAACGGGAAAGAATAACAGATTCTCCACTGTAGCAATTCATCACAGTCGACATTGTTTCCGATATCCGCAATATACACTATGCTTAAAGGGGTAAAAATAATATAATATAAATTCTAGAAAATGAGTTTGGAGTATTGAGCTGCCTCTTTACAACGGTCCTTCCAACAACGACTCCCTCCTTACAACGACCAACGTCGCATTACCTTAAACAAGACATTTATGTCAAACCATTTCGTGGCTGCAGTACCTTCTGCTTAAAAGTATTGTCTGCTAATTTTCTCAAAGTTACATATAAGTGGATATTTTGATAGAATAAATATAATTACGAGTGACACACAGCTTGAATTCAGATCAGACGCCGCGTAGCGTGGCGTCTGATCTGGATTTCAGCTATTTGAAAATGTAAGCCAAGTCTTAAATGTCACTCCCTATAACTACTCCCTCCAAACAACACGCATAATCTGTGTCACCCATTGGTTGTCGTTGTAGAGAGGGAGCACTGTAGATTACATTTCGCCGTCTGGCTTAAGAAAAAAAAACCATTATAGGTTCGTGACATAAAGTAAAGCATATTTGCACGCAGTAAATACAGAGAAGACAGATAATTAGAAGCAAAAACTATATTTTCCATTGCAAACAGTTTGGCATCTGATTGGGCTCAAACTGTTTGTCACTCAGATTAAAGCGAAAGGTCGATATTGTCAAAAAGTGTCATTTTGTTCATTTGATGCAATGCGTTTGTGTTTCGTTTGCATTTCAACGAGAAAGAATAACGTCTTCTCAAGTGCACACTTCGCATGTCAATAATACCGTTAAAACGATTCATCACAATTTGTTTACTTAATTTCGACTAGACGTATGCTGTGATGTACATTAGATTGATTGTCACTTATACTTGATTAATTAAATGTTGTTTGCGTTTAACCCATTTGTACCCACGATCCCATAAATGGGACATAGGCAAACAGTGTAGACTCTTATCAGGGGCCGCATCATGCGGCGTCTGATCAGAATCTACACTGTTTGCTGATAGGAATTTCGATATAAACAAAATGAAAATTAAAATGTTTACCAGGCATCCCTGTGATAAAAAATGGACTACTCCAATATATAAACATGGAACAATCCACTGGGCGTAAATGGGTTAACGATTTCGCCATCATTTTATCGTCAGTCTGCCACACTTCATGTACACAATATCAGAGTAAAATTTAGAAACGCAAGGAATTAGGTTATGACAGTCTGAAATTGGATGCAAATGCAAGTTTATAATATATAAATCAGCTGTCTGCTATACATGTGTTTCCTACAAAAGCAAAACAGAAAGGTTAATAAATTATTCACGTCACTGTTATCACCGACAGCATCAACGATTCTACTAAATACCGTTATACAGTGCTCCCTCTCTACAACGACACACAATAGGAGACAATAATCATGTGCGTTGTTCGGAGGGAGTCGTTATAGGGAGGGAACATTGGCGTACATTTGCAAACAGCTTGAATCCAAACCAGACGCCGCGTAACGCGGCGTCTGATAAGGATTCAAGCTGTTTGTCACAGGTCAAGTTTTTTTCTGTCAACATGTCCATTATGTAAATTTAAGAAAATCAGCAGACGACAATTTTAAGCATACGAAATTGCAGCCGTAAACAGATTATAATACATAATTGTCCTGTTTAGGGAACAGCGGCAAGTGTCGTGGTAAGGAGGGAGTCGTTGTTGGGAGGGCCATTGTAGGGAGGGACCACTGTATTACAAACCTGAAACACAAAACAAGCAATATTGCGAGTCGCCGTAATACGAGGATTTTACTGTTCGGTCTAAAAATTATGTAGGTAAAGTGGTTTATTTTCCAAAAAGGAGCCCCAAGTACGCCAAAATATTGATATACATTCCGAACAGTATAGCGCGACATCAAACACCTAGCCATTCTAGTCAGAATTGTCAAAAGAATTATTCTTTTCTACGTTTTATTGCGATGCGTTTGCGCTCCGTTTGCGTTTAAACGGGAAAGAATAGCGTTTTCTGCACTGTACTTGCTCGCAATTATAGTATTATTTCAATATCTGTTTGATGCACTTCATATTGTTTATGGAGGCAACCCATCCAGCTGGCTTGTGGATTGTCGGTGGGTCTACCCTGTTGCCGAAATAGTTTAGGAAAACAGTGTATGAAAGGAATCTGGTGTCTTTATTCACCCGTAATCAGCTTGACAACGCGATAATTATGCCTGATCTATTGTTAACAACCTTCGTAAAGTCATAACAAATCAGATCAAATCAAATCAAAATAGACAACAAGTTTTGAATGCGGACATTTGTCTGGTTACTAAATGTTCGTAACAATTTTAGCCCAACACGGAGTGAACATAAATCAGCGCATTGCACATTACATCGCAACACTTCATCCTGTATCCTTATTTACTGGACATTATTGCACATAACTTGAGCACCCTGGTCGAAACAATGGAAAGCCCTGGCGATGTTACTGAAGTAAAATAGTATTTATGTCAATCGAAAATGGCAGGTCAATTTGATTGTTCACAGTTAGAAGTCTATAGATTTCTTCTGCAAAAATGTCGTTGTAACGAATACGTTGTATATCGGTTTTTGTGTAAATTCTTTGTCAGTCGTAAAAAAGAAAAGTGTTTCCTGTCCCAACTAACGCGTTTATGGTGAAATAAGTATTTTCATTGTAAACAGTTTGGAGCCAGATAAGACGCCGGGTAACCCGGCGACTGAGAAGGCTCCAAACGTGTTGCTTCTTAAGTTAAAGCTAAACTATTAAGATATTTAAAATGTTATCCTGTTGCATGTTATTGTATTCCGTTTAGTTTCTTTTTACCGGGAAAATGTAATGCGTTCTCCACTGTACTGCACTAAATGTGGAACCCTGAAGTGGTATGGTATAATAAACTGTCTTACCAGTCACATTAGGAGTTTGAATTGTTTGCAACTATGCATCCCGCTTGCAGGACGCAGCGTCTAATCTGAATTCAAGTTAAGTGCAAATGTCATAAATAAGCATCACGCGATGCTTAAAGCATTGAATTGCGTAATAAGTAACATTATTCATTCCTTCAAAGGCAATTAAACAGAATGTCTGAACTAATTGATGCGTTTCACAACAAAGAAGACTCTAATCAGAGTGTTCCTTCAGAGGACTCCATAACTGGGTATGCAATGTTTGTCATATTGTAAAACATATTAACTTTAAACAACCTTGTATAATAAACGGCTAGACGAGACGTAATTGAAAGCTGGAGATGTCCGTTTGATGTTTCTGCGGTGATAGGGTTAAGTGACTGACTACCAATTAACCTTTTGAGAATGGCCGCTACACGTACCTCCACTTTCTCCCTAATACAAAGACGTTTGAGCCTCCCCCTCCACGTGAGGCTCAAAATTTATAGTTCAATTGAATTTCCTTACATTGAGTGTTTTAAGAACAGAACAGAACATACAGAACATATATTTTGATTGACTTGTACATAGTACATCATCATAAGTACAACACATAAGATCAGTTATATCCTACAGTATATTCATATCATATGTAAAAATATAACGATTGAAAAAATTTACGTTATTTCTAAATAGCTTTGCAAATAGAGGATGAATAATTAAGTCTTATAATATAAATGTTTTACATACTAGGTCTTACATTATAGTATTTTTCAATATATTTCTTTCTAAATTCAAAAAAGCATTGGAATTTAATTATAAAATGTACAGTCGACTGAGCGGTCATTCGGACTGAAAGTAGACTTTAACTTGGTATATTACTTTTTATTACTTTTTATCTTCTAATTCTGTACCTCCACAATATACACAATATACACAGTTTAAGTATGTTTCTAAAATAACCATATTTGCGTAAGTGTTAACAGAAAACACGATTAAGTAGTATTTAATCTTGCTGTTCAATCGGCACTTCGATCACGGAGTTATTCTATTCTTATTTGAATTCTATGTAGCGAAGTTTAAAACAAGGATCTTCTCGGTCTTGAATCGGAGTAAATGACAGCGTTCTGTAAATGAGAGTGAAAGAGTTTCGGTGATGTCTCTTGAGGATGTACTGATATCGATAATATTTTTTAATTTGCCATATACATATACACGGTAATGCCAAAAATCCTTTTACATGACCACATGTATTTTATTTATTCTGCAAATATATCATTTTTGTTTTAAAATATCTTTAAGATAGGATGCTATAAACTGAACATTTCAAGCATTTGTTTAGCCTTTATGTCTTAGTTAATCCTAATGTACGTTCATGTCGTGACTACTAACAAGAATCGTTTCCTCGAGTTTTCACCTCAAAGGGTTTGTTAATGAGACATAAACATGTTAGTATGTTACAGTAGAGCTTCAATATCTCGAACTCGCTTAACTAAACTACCCGATAGTTCGACACATGAACTGCATTATTTCTTGTTTGGTTAAGTCGAACAGACCCATATTTCAAATTTAAAACGTGGCTAAGCCACGTTTTAACTTTGAAATACGGGTATGTACAACTTACCTGAGTTCGAGATATCGAAGTTCGACTTTATTACATAAAATACCACACCTGGAGGTATGTCAAAGTCATATTTTGAATTTTAATGTACATGTAACTGTCAAATGGTTTACAGTAGAAAATATATTCTTTGTCTTTGTAACGAAAAATAAAACAAATACAAACAATACTGTTTTAAATGTAGATAATAACAGCTTATAGTGACTTGTTTTTTAGCTGAGTGTGAAGCATTTTGGAGCCTGATCGGATGCCGGTTACCCGGCCACTGTTCGGGCTCTAAACTTTTTGCACTAGAAAAGGTTGTTTAGCACAATCGCGTTTATTTGGGAAAGAAGAACGTCTTCTCCACAGTATGAACTAAGAACAATAAACATCACAAAATATTCGTCAGTCAGCGATAAATCAGTCCATCAACAAGCCTCGTCGGTCATAAAGTAGAGACTTTCCCTATAACGGGGCCTCCGTGAATAAAGGCACTGTGACTGACAACCGCTACATATAAGCTTCACACCGCTGTGGGTTTGAATCCCGGTCTGGGCACTTCGGGTGTTTCATGTGGGAAAGCCTTCCTGCTGGCTAACGGAAAGGACGGTTATATTCTTCTCAATTGCTGATTTGTACATGAAACAGAGCATATAGGGCTCCTGTGATCTTCCTCCACCTGCAATTAGCTGAACGTCGCAGTATGGCTGAAAAACTGTTAAAGCGACGTAAAGTCATGGCAAATGCCAAACAAAACCACGTTTATACTAAATATATTATAATTTTTGCAAACAGTTTGGAGCCAAATAAGCCACAGGGCCCGTAACTTGACGTGTGATCCATGTCCAAAATGTTTGCCACACAAGTTAATATAAACCGAAAAAACATTAACCAAAAAAAATGTAAGTTTCGACATTTGAGTTTATTGCGTTGGCGTTTAAACGAGAAACAATAAAGTCTTCTTTACTGTAAAGTAAATTGATTTTCCGTCGCGAAAATATCTTCAGTTCTCAGTTTTTCAAGCGATTACTTTTATAAAGTCAAAATAAGGCGTTAAGAAAAAGTCATATCTTATTAAACGAACATTAACCCATTACCCCATAGCCATATTCTAGTTTTGAAAATGATTGACTACTGAAAGCAGGCTGAAGATAAAGCAGAATGCGCCTTAACCCTTTCCCTTATAGAAGCGCCTTTTAGCACATTCAGTTTATTCCTACGCTGAAGAAAATAGTTCCAATTTAATCAGTCATGGGTATATATTATGGGGAATATGTTCTATATTCTAGCACATGGAAGCTTAAAGCAGGCTGAAAGTAAAACAGAATGCGCCTTAGGGCGCATTCTGCTTTGCTTTCAACCTGCTTTAATAAATCACCTATCTTCAATACTATAAATAGGCTATCAGGTAAAGGGTTAAGGCGCATTCTGCTTTACTTTCAGCCTGCTTGAAGCTATTATCTGCTAGGATATAGAAAATTCTTCTTAAGATACATATTCATGACTGTATAAAACGGAACCTTTTCTTCAATGGAGATAATATTCAAAGGTGTAAAAAGGCGTATTTATGGGGTCGTTTATTTGTAACCCATATGACAGGTGACAGCTTACTACAAGAAAAAGGGAATGCAGACTCCTCTTATAGTCTTTGATCATCAGTGCTCGCTAAATACAAGTTTCGCTTGTATGAGTTCTATTACAACATGTAGTATTACATAAAATTTTCAGAACAAAGTTATTCTTTCCCAATATTCGCGCTTACGCTAAAGTATTATTTCAATTGCAAATAGTTTGGAGCAAGATCAGACACCGGGTAACCCGACGACTGAACAGGCTCCAGACTGATTGCCGATCAGTTTAAAATGAGTCGTCAAACGTTTCAAAACAATTGTCATTTTACCTTTCTAAATGGCATGCGATGCGTTTGCGTTTACACGGGAAAGAATAACGCCTTCACTATGAAGCATTTGCTCACCTTACGCATTACGTACATAACTACAATTGAGAAAACCTTATTATTTTCCGTTTAAACGCAAACGAAACGCAAAACGCAACACACTAAAATGGATAAAATGACAACTTTTTGATAATTCTAACTATTCATTTTAATCTGAGTTGCAAATAGTTTGGAGCCTGATCAGACGCCAATATACCCGGCGTCTTATCAGGCTCAAAACTGTTTGTATTGCAAATAATAGTTTTACTGTAAATGCGTTTATTGGGAAGGAATAACGTTTTCTCCACTACTGTATTTGCAACGATCCAATGACGCCTTATTAATATTTTCGGGATTTGCTTAAAAAGATTTGTTGACCTATCGCCCCGACCCTCTTTATACATGTAGTTTATCTATTATTTAAGTTCCACAGTTTATGTTTTTTAAATGAATAATCGAACTTAATTTTAGATCTCGATCAAAAAGCCCTGTGATTCGATGTCAGACCTTTGATCCAAACGCTTTGCAAACGTTTCACGTGTTTAAAATTTCTGCACAGTCACAGTTCGCCATGGTATTCTGAAAATGATGTAACGTATCGTCTATCCAGGCACAGTCGAGCACTGAATCAAAATCACACTTAGCAAGACCTTGAACTATTGCTTGCCCTAAATCAGCATGGTCTGATACTATATATTATACACACATGACCTAGTGTCAAAGTATATGTCGTCCAGGGAATTTATGTGATGTTAATTGCTGCGACTTGTCCATTCGAATACAGCAGAGAAGACATTATTCTTTCCCAATAAATGGGTTAACGCTATATCCATTGCAAACAGTTTGTTTGGAGCCAGATTAGTCTACGGGGAGGCAGGTGTCTGATAAATCAGGCTCAAACTTTTGCCACTCAGATAAGAGTGAATTGTCAGAACTGTCAACATTTGTCATTGTCTGCTTATGTTAATCAATGTCATAATACGAGTACAGACCAAGATTAAGCAACAATTGTGAAAACAATTTTTACTTCATAATTTAATTTTAATTTAATCGCCGCGTTTAATTCTTTGAACCTCTGAAACTTTCCAAATAAGTCTTGTTCATACTATAAAAACAATGGATAAGACGTTATACTTTCCCAATATACACGTTAAAGCAATGCGTTTGCATTTCGTATGCATTTAAACGAGAAAAAATAACGTCTCCTCTGTATCTTGGATTGTGTTTGCTACACTATACAGCAAAAGCACAAACAGTGAATATCCTGGTCAATAGGATTCTGTGAGAGTAGTATGCGTGTCTACAATGTGTGCATAGCGGCAATGCATTCTTTACAGACACACTTTGTGTACATGACAAGTACACGCGTTACTGGGGATCAATGGTTTGCTGCTCATAAAACTGTATTAAACAATCTACATGTTATACATGTAGCTACTTACACAGCTTAGACCCTGCATACAACTACTGACGAACACATTCTAATACGATGCAAACAGTTGAATGAAACAATTCACTGCGACAATGAAGGGATTAAAGACTGTCACTAAACAATGGAAAGAGTAGCACTGGGTCAAATTCAAAAATGTCCAACCATTAACCGATATTAGCCTTGTGTCTACTAAAGTGGACATTGGCAAACAATGTAGACCCTGCTGAGTCGCCGCTCATCAGGGTCTGCATTGTTTGTTATATCATATGATATATTATTACACCTCGCTTTCAGTTACAATGTTAATTTCCCATAGGCAAAAATGAAGCTTTTTACATGTCTTTTAACATCTATCAAAACAATTACTGTCACTATGTGATATTGTTTTCGCTATGTGAATGTTGCAGAAAAGCTATACCTGTAGGTACATTGAGCATTTTTCTGTACGAGTTGCTTCCCTTTGTCCACTCTTTACAAAAGTTTAAGCGTCTAGACATGTTGACCATGCTTTGTTTGACCAGATTTCAGTCATCAGATGACACCAAACATGGCACCAAACATGGCATCCAAACATGCCACTATTTAGGAGGAGTATATTTGACAACTACACAATGAAAATACCTTGTGTTTTCATTCTACTTGTCTTAACGATCTTCTCTATTCATTTGTAATGAAACGTCGATGTCGTTTCCTGCGTTACCTGCACGACCCGCGCTTGATTGGTATTCACAACGTATTTTATAAAATACGAAGAAGACGATTCCATAGCCAGGGTTGATAAGCTCGGTAAAATGATATAAATATTAGATGGCAGTTTGCCTCCGGTGACGTTTTGTTTCTCAGGTTGACAATTTGAATGTCACGCAAACAGCCAGCAATTAGTTATATACTGTTCTGTTCTTTAGCAGTGTTATAAGAACTATTGTATCGGAATTCAAACTGCTTGACGCACATCATAGGTTCTCCTCACACACTGGGCTGCCATTTCTCCGGATATTTTCGAAATCTTAAGATTTTTCTTTATTTCTCCGGACCTATGAATATTTGCCAACATCTCGGATTTCTGCTCGTACTTTTAAAATTTTGAATTGTATGCGTTTTGCTTACTTGAAAACATTGATGTGATTCAAACAGTTTAGTTACACCGCGTCTGATATGTATCCTAACTGTTCGTGTAATTATGTAAGTGTAATAGAACATAACAGCAAAAGGATTAAGGGTAAGACTCCTGAAAATTTGGAAATCTTAGAGTTGTTATGCTGAGAAACTTATTGTAGCCCCGTCTACAAATGAAAAAGAAAATGTATACTAACGGAAAAATCGTTTCGTCATACATAAGGATGCAAACCATGAACGCGTGGTATATCTTTTTACTCATATTGCATGAGGATATAACCAACAAAACGTCACAAAACAGAAAGAAATATCGAAAATGCTTTTAACACAGATGAACAAAAGGAGATAATCCCGTTTTTTGAAACTGCTTATCATGTCAAATACGCGGTGTCAGTAAAACATTTCTTATGATAGTTACAGGGCTTCCATAAGTTGACATGAAAAATCCTACGATTTCGAAATTTGCATTTTACGAATCGTACCTTTGCCCATTGCCTGTTTCTAGTTTTGTTGACATTTGACTACTTAAAGCAGGCTGGAAGTAAAGCATAATGCGCCGTAAGGCGCATTCTGCCTTACGTTCAGCCTGCTTTAAGCTACTATGTACTAGAAAAAATCCGAAGATTTGGGAAAAATCCGGAAAATGGCAGCCCTGTAGTTAGCAATGGTCTTAGGAGAAAAAACAGCATGAAAAAGCCGGATTTTTGTAAAGCATTGTTTAGGAGTTTGTGTACATTTGTCCACTGAAAAAAGACGATATTTCAAATAACCTCCCTTTGCATTGAAAAACATATTAAAACTCTTAAACTTATTATTAAAGTTGGTGTCTCTTAACGCGATCCCCTTAACCACAGTGCTTTATCATATGTTCAGGCGTCTTTGGTATTTCTTGCCAGACCAGAACAAAACATTGAGTGATATCTATGGGAAACTCACTGAACCTTTTCTTTTTTCGTTTAAAATCATGACATGAAAACGATTAATAAAAATGACTTTTTAATATCGTAAAGTGTTTTTAAGTGTTTTATTCTAGTTGGAAAAACTGCTATGAATACAAATTATGCACAAATTGGCAATTGAATTGTGATAATGCAAAAACATAAAACATTTATTCTGGTGCAAATACAGCTTTTAACCTCTATTCTGTTATTATAATAAGTCAACCCTCTGTATAACGACAAGTACATAGTGTTAATAAGTAAGTGTTTAAGGCGGTTGCTTAAAACAAGGTGAAGATAAAACAGAGAGCTCCTTCATGAGCTTTTTGTATTACTGTCACCTTGCTTTAAGTTGTAATATGATCAATTAGGTTTCGTGTCTAATGGTCATCCTAGAAAGGTTTTACTGTATCTCAATTTTTATCTTAATTAACATTTTATAACTTTACAACTAACTAAATAATCAAAATTTTGTTTTAATGTATCATATAGTCTGAATCCTGATCACACCATGTGTAACTTTGCATCTAACCTGGATCCAAACTCTTTGCAACTATAAATTAAATCGCAAAGAGTAAGTTTAACAGTTGAATGACATAAGTGCTTTAAAAGGGATATCAATCAAACACAACATCATCATTCTGTTTAACTTTTATTTAATTGTTTGTTAATATAATACTTTGGTCCAAATAATACTGAAAACAATACAACAAGAAAGATAATGTAATGTTCATGTGTTAATAGTTTATTAACTCTTTCAATCATAGCCAAAAGTGCAAAATCACATGCAACTTTGTTTAATCCATTTCTCTATAAACACACCTTTTAATGCCGTTTACTTATATCTCCTCTGAAGAAATTAAAACAAATTTACTGAGTCATGAATATGCAACATCAAAAAAAGTTATTTTATCCTAGCTGATGATAGCTTAAAGCAGGCTTAAAATAAAGCAGAAAGGTGCATACTGCTGAACTCTCAAACTGCTTTAAGTTGGTACTTGTATTCAATACTAGACACGGGTCATGGAGTAAAGGGTAGCTTTAAACAAAAATTAAGGTAAAGCAGAAAGTACCTTACAGATAACGCCCCAAAACTAATGCAGACGTCATTTTTCTGTGTCAAAACAACAATTTTAATTGTCTAATTGATTCACGTGGCTCCACATTCTTGCCAAGATGTTGAATAATAGTAAATGAAATGCACATACAGTTTAAATGGATACGTTTCATTTTTTGTCTGGTATACTTGGGAGTCCTAGGAATTAAACAGGAATGACACAGAATGTCCACCGAACATGCCAATCAAGTAGGACAAAAATAGTCACAATACACATTGCCCGCGAGGTTCCTCGCACTCTTTTATACAGACCGCAACGGCTCCGCTCTTTCCTGACGGATTCTGGGTACCTTCCGATTGTCTTCCTATCGACCCGCGAAGCTCTCTTTACCGATGAAGCTTTCAGGAGCGGTTACGGAAGAGCCGGATTGCTTAAAGAAATACTGGACGTTCTGGCGATGTCGGCACGACAATGCAGACTGGTTGCCGGTGTCAGGGACTTCATTTCCGCGTCGAAGTATTGCTCTCGACAAAGCAATGCCAAGTAATGACAAGATGAGGCGGGTCTTATCAGCGACGTCCGATCGTGGTCCGCCTTGTTTACTATGTAATATTTCCCAGTATCGTTTCACTTAAATATTACTCCACTTTATTTCTGAAGAACTATGCTTTTATTATAACAGGGGACACCCTTACACAATGAATACATAACCTTTTCTGGTCTAATATTGTCAGTCGTTTTGTTGGAGAAAAAATTTAATCCGTTTCTTCTAGATAGCAAACAAAATTAAACAATTATTAACAATAAACTATATATATTATCATGCCCCTCGTTCCAAACTTTGGATATACACGTACCTTAATGTCTGAGACAAATCAGCATCATGTAGTTGCTGCTACAAGGATATCATTAGTACGTTTATATGTACAAGTAGTTTTAAGATAAATCGAGGGTTTCTGGCAATAGTAAGAAAACTACTAGCTACTTTAAACGACAAGAAACAACAAACAATTACTTAGTTTAAACATATTTTATTTCCATTTACATAAGGAAATGGGGTCGGGTCACAAGTTCTCTCAACATTAGATTCGACCCTTCCCCTTTAGATTCGACCCTTTACTTATAGACCGAATGACAACGTGACCAAGAAAATGACTGAACAAATGACAGTCTAAAGGAACTTCAGTTTTCTGACTAAATATAGCATTAAAAATAAGGGTAAAATATGTTTCTGACCAATTATCTAAATCAAAATACTGTATGTATGAGCCAATTTAGATGAAGAACAATATTAAAATTTATTGCTCTTAATCTTTTTCGCCCAATCAAAAAATTCAAGAATGTTCATGTTGTTTCGTATTTAATCGTGTATAACTACCCTTTGCCTACTGTTCGGTTTTTAACTATTAATTCAAATAGCTTAGAACCAGACAAGACACGGCGTTACGCGGTATTTGATCTCATCAAAACTGCTTGATCCCCTTCTTTAAGTATCATTAATTTTAAAGTTGATACATCTTTCATTGACAAACTTGACACACTTTGCGGACGATACTTTCGAAGCTGACTACGTTACAACGGAATAAGGGTCAAAATAGTGTCTAACAATACTGGTAATAGTACATAGGCCGTGTCGATAATTTGATGGCCACATGGGGAAATAAGTATAGAAATATGCTGTATATAATAGAAACATGTTGGCATGAGCATTTCAATACTATCAGTCTTGTTTGTAACGAAACAACAACACAAAACAGTGGAACATAGCACTTTTTATTTTGATGATAACATAAACCCAATTTTAAGTGTGACACTAGTCAGTTGTCGATCTGTATAACTTACGTAATTATCTCAGATAGATATGCATAGTATAGACATGGGCGGACTTTCCAGACTATTAAACTATTTTTATAAAAAATAAATTTATATACATGAAGTACTTCTACAACGCCGAAGACCCCATCCAAAACACGAGATCGGAAATTTAAGTTTTAAGGAACGATACTGTCATAACAAACTCCAAAATAAAAAAAACATGTAGTAGCCAGATCATTATTAATCCCAAATCACCAACGAACAGCTTTAGTCATAAAAGAATACGGCGGTCTAACTGCCTTGATGTCTTTGCCGTGGGGTTTGGCTAGCCAGTTCCACAAATTGATATCCGGTAGTTTTGAGCATGGGACATGTGGATTTCTGAAGGGAACAAATAACAACATTAAGTGGCAGAAAATACAAGCAATACACTTCAGGAAAATAAGGTGTTGTTTCTCAATTTTCAACTGTCTATGGTAGAAACTACCAAAAAGCATCAGTTATTAATAAGAACACTGGTCGCAGATTTGTGAACGCGGTTGCAAACAATTTGGATCCAGTTGAGAGTAACTCGTCGTCTCAACGGGATCAAAACTGTTTGACACGCTAGCGAAAGTGTTCAGGAAATACTTAAAATTAAGTCAGAAAATTGTTTAAAAAGTTGCTACATGTATTACATGTAGGAAGGATAGTTGAAAATGATCAGGGGCCGGTTTCATAAAACTTCGTACATCAAATGTTATCGTAAGTCACATTATAACAGTCTCAATTATCATTTATTTCTCAATCTAATCCTGTTTTGTTTTAGATAGAGAAATAATAGATTAAATGTATTCTAACGTTTTGACTTACGACAGTTTTTTTCGTACGAAGTTTTATGAAACGAGCCCAAGAGACGTATTCTATCAAAGTGTACTTACAAATTGGACGGAATGGAAAACGAATCAACAGGCACAAACTGATCTGGTTGGTGTCTACATATCATATGAGATAGCAGCTGGCTTTTGATGGAGTCAAGTTGTGCTGAAAATGAGGATTTATTATAGTAAATACTTACAATACAAATAGTATATTTTCCTCATTAAGCAACTCCCCTATGTTCCGACCATTACAATGAATTGATCGAACATGAGACACATTTTTGCTTAAACAAAAACGAAAGTAAAACAGAGAGCTCATACAGGGAACAACGACACAGACAACTGTTTGTCACTTTTACAAATAAATTGCAATCTTAATAATCTAAAGCTGTTATAAAATGACAAGACTTAATTGGAAATTTGAAATGTCCTGTAACATTTAAGGGGCGAGTGATTTAAAGGAAAACATAAAGTACAAATGTCTTTCAATATGAACAGAGCAGTCACTTACATTAGACAAAAACTTAAATTAATACAGGGCTGCCATAAGTTGATCATAAAAAATCCTTAAGACGCATTCTGCTTTACTTTCAGACTGCTTTAAACTCCCATCTGCAAGTTAAAAAATACGACGATATGCCTGTTAATATATCGTAAAACTGAAATTGACTGTTCTCTTACACTCGGTTTTGTTAAAACCATGTTACATCAATTGCAAACAGTTGGGGCCTGGTCATAAGCACAGTAACCTGGACCTGTTCACCACTTAGATTCAAAATAAATCGTTAGATATTTAACAAAAATGTAATCTTCTAAATGTTTTAACTCTTTGCATGCTAGCGGCTGATATATCTGCCACAGTGATTGCCTTTCAAAACATTTTGGATTACGCGGCGTCTCACCTGGATCCAAATATTTTGACACCCTGACCCTGTTTTGCAAAGAAAAATTAGAAAATTCTATTTTAAGAACATCAACAGACAACGATTGTTGCAGACGAAAAACGAATACACATCATGCAAAGAGTTAATGACTTAAAGCACATGAGACCGTCACAATAGAAGTCTTAATCCCAAAAGAAAAACAATGTATAAACACTAGATATATAGACAAGGGGTCGAACTTCCAATTTCCGAATTGTACCCCTCTCCCAAGTTATGCCTCTATCGACATTCGATCAAACGGTATATCAGGTAAAGTTATTTGCCAATACGTAGTATAAAGTATAACCTTCGTAATTGCAAAGCGAAAATCGGTTATCAGATGCCACAAGGCAGAATCCCGAGAAACGACGCAATTTTGACAGGTCGGCAACAACCTGGTAACCGCCCGCTTACTGACTATAGCAGAAAGCGTTCAAATGACGTTGCGTAAAATGGCTGCTCAAATCGAAATAAATGGTTTGGAGACAATTTCACTTGTCCAGCAGTGTACATGAAGTTAATCGAAAGCAGTTTCTTTGTTGCCTTACCTGCTATTGCATGAAGCCCTGATTCGACTAGCAAGCATTCGAATAGCCGTATTAATGGGCAAGAGGGCGGTTACGAGGCTGTTGCCTACCTGTCAAAATTGCGGTGTTTCTCGGGATTCTGCCTTGTGGCATCTGAGAACCGTTTTAACTAGGACCCCTTGTCTATTTATCTAGTGTTTATACATTTTATTGCTTTTGGGGTTCAGACTTCTATTGTGGCGGTCCCCTGTGACTTAAATACTATATTTAAGCTTATATGAAAATCATAATGTCCTCTCCACTGTGCATCATCCATGGTAAACATTATCCAATCGCTGTGTTATGAAAAACCAAACGCTTGAGAACAGTCTCAGACTCAACTCAGTCGCCTCATACAGTGGAGAAGATGTTATTATTTTCTAATTAACACGTTAATGCTGAAACTACTACACCAACCACAAACAGTTTTCAGTCAGATCAGACGAGCCAAACTGTTTGACACTCATATTAAACTAGACAGTAAACAAGGGCCACTATGGCCCTAAATCGCTCACCTGGTACACCATGGCAAACTTGACCTATAGTGACCTAGATTATGACTGGACATGGATGTATACCCACAATCAACCTCTAGAGTGTAAACAAGATTTTCCAATGATTTGACCTAGTGACCTAGTTTTTGAACGGACATGACCAATATTCAAACTTGACCTAGATATCAATGCGACAAACATTCGGACCAAATTTCATTAAGATCCATTGAGATTTGTAGCCTCTAGAGTGTCAACAAGGTTTTTCTATGATTGGACCTAGTGACCTAGTTTTTGACCTGACATGACCCACATTCAAACTTGACCTAGATATTAGTAAGACAAACATTCTGACCAAGTTTCATCAAGATCCAATGAGATTTGTAGCCTCTAGAGTGTTCACAAGGTTTTTCTATGATTTGACCTAGTGACCTAGATTTTAATCGGACATAAAACACATTCAAACTTGACCTAGATATCAATAAGGCAAACATTCTGAGCAAGTTTCATTAAGATCCATTGAGATTTGTAGCCTCTAGAGTGTTAACAAGGTTTTTCTATGATTTGACATAGTGACCTAGTTTTTAACCGGACTTGACCCACATTCAAACTTGACCTAGATATCAATGCGACAAACATTCTGACCAAGTTTCATAAAGATCAATTGACATTTGTAGTCTCTAGAGTGTTAACAAGGTTTTTCTATGATTTGACCTAGTGACCTGGTTTTTGACCGGACATAACCCACTTTCGAACTTGACCTAGATTTCATCAAGACAAACATTGTCATGAAGTTTCATGAAGATAAGATGAAATTTGTAGGCGCTAGAGTGTTAACGAACAATTGTGGACGGACGGACAGACGACGGACGACGGACGACGGACGACGGACATTCAGCGATCCTAAAAGCTCACCTTGGCACTTCGTGCCAGGTGAGCTAAAAAGGTAAAACGAGTGGTCATTTCTACCTTATAGTGCGTTTCGTTTGCGTTGCGTTAGCGTTTAAATGGGAAAAAATAACGTATTATCCACCGTAAGCATAGGGTCTGGTTTTTTTTAAACTCTTACCTTCAGTAAAACCTGTATCTGGGAAGTCGTTTTCATACCAAAATCTGTCGCCGTACTTCAAAGCTTTAAACTGTCGCCCAAGAATACAAGCAAAAGTAGGTCCAACTGACCCACCTTTCACGTGCATTTCTGCCAGTCCTCCAGGGAACAAGTCTATATCATCAACATGCCTGAAAGCAGGGTGGATTTACAGCATCAGTGGTCGGTTGAAACTAAATTTAGAGACTAAAACATGAGCACTTGGGGAGACTTAAATGTTTAAATTCTAATAATGTTATTGGTGCCCTTAGTAGTATACAAAACAGTGTCCTTTTGTATATGCTTTCGCACTTACGTATATTGATGATCGATTGTGTAATTTAATACACCTGATTGCTTCATACGGGATAAAGATAATGAAGAATGCTCTGTTAACATGCATTAAGCAGTCCCATGTCTTAAGAGCTAACATGACGCGTTGCTGAAAAGAGTTATGTATTTATAAAAGGTTGTTAGTTAATCCTTATCGTGTTAAGCCCGACCTGACTAATATTTGCAAACAGCTTGGATCTTGACTTGATACCGCTCATTTTAACATTTCCTTGGTTTGAAAAATAAGTAAATTCGCAGACGATTATTTTAGCAAACGACAATTCAGCATAATAAGGTTTAAAAACAAAATTATATGTACCTGTATACTTTGGCAAATTGATGCATTGTCTCAGGGTCAATTTCTAAGTCTTCAAATCTATGAGCCCTGGGTAGACCACACAACCTTCTCCAGGCATTGTACCCGGGTATACCATGATCACGACCACGCTGTTAATACAATGAGTATTTATCTTATAGCCCTTTCCTTCCTAAAACTTCAAATCGACAATTCAAGTTTAATATATATTCTAGTCTTATTGTAATTAAGGCTCCATAAAATAAATTC
Source organism: Gari tellinella (assembly GCA_922989275.2). Classification (NCBI taxonomy): domain Eukaryota; kingdom Metazoa; phylum Mollusca; class Bivalvia; order Cardiida; family Psammobiidae; genus Gari; species Gari tellinella. The sequence continues at coordinate 71,052,520 of OV277866.1, forward strand.
ATTATTTGCATTCCGTTTCCAAATAAACAGGAACGGAAAACGCATTCTCCGCTGCATCAACAATAAAATATATCATGGTCATACTAGCACCTGCCAGCAATTTGAAATTGTATTACTTCCACAACAACACATACTCACTTAGGGTGTATTAAACTCATGAATTTGGGAACTTCTCAAGGTATATGAAAACACTCTATGATGGTTTTGTATTGAAGAGCTATTTGAGATGAATAAAAATAGAAAAAGTGTACATTTTGGAGTACTAATTGTTGGTCTACGGTACACCCTACCAACTTTTCCTTATTGTGTCCTTTTCAAGCAGCCCGCTTCAATAAAATCCATTTCAAATGAAAACAAACATAATAATTTAGTTTGTGTTATTTATTTCATGTCTATGGTAGTATTTCTTCATACAAAAACTAATTTAAGACAAAACAGGAACCAAATGTGAAATTTATAAAGCTCTAAATATCATCGATATGGTACTTTTTGTAATTTTTATAAAGGGAGATAGCTCCTTTTTCTTGAAAACTCAAATTTGCAACACTAACCTATCAATTTCTTTTGATATTTTGAATTACCATTGTATGGACTTCCATCTAATAGAATATAAGGACAAGTTAAATGCTAGATATATTATTTCGTTTTTACTATTCCTCATATTATTTTTTTATTAAAATATCATATCTCATAAAAACCATGTTGTTGATTCAAAGATTCATATTTTCAAAAGCTGGTGCCTATTTGGTCTTGATTTAATTTCTTAATGTCAAAATACTTCCACAGACATGAAATACATAATGAAAAACAAGAGTATCATGTTTGTTTTTATTTAAAAAAGTTTTGACTGAAGCTTTTACTTTAAATTTGACACAAAAAAGAGTCTGAATTGACACATCTTTTCTAAATTGCCGTAGTGCAAAATAATGCACACAAACAGATATTGTTTTCCTGTTTTCATTTATCATAAACATATCTTTCAAAACTTTAAAAAATTCGCTGATGGGTTTGATGCACCCTTAAGCCGAACTTACACGTATTTCTTCAGTTGAACATCAATTGAATTTGAATAACTCGATATCACTCAAGACAAACCAATCTGTAGTTTAAAGTTAAATCATGGTTAAATACACGTTTTAATATTAAATACGGGTACATTAGACCATTTCAGTATCCCATTAAGTCTTGTCCAGATTTACTCTAATGGGGTGATTTTCAAAATATATTTCAACATGACAAACATTTACATTGTATAACCATGATCAGGGAGCTGCTATATGAGTCATCTGATCAGGGTCTACACTGTTTACACATGAAAAGTGTATTTTAAGATGTTGTACACTGGTTAAAATTGACAAGTTAACGCGTCACTAGGATTCAATAGGTTGAGCAAACTAATAAGTTCGAAGGCAAAGTGGAGAAAACATTACATACAGTGGAGAAAACGTTATTCTTTCCCAATAAACGCGTTTACGCTAAAACTATTATTTGCAGTGCAAACAGTTTGGAGCCAGATCAGACGCCGGGTAACCCGGCGTTTGATCAGGCTCCAAACTGTTTGCCACCAAGATAAACAAGAATTATCAGAATTGTCAAAAAGTTGTTCTTTTCTATGTTTTAGTGCTTTGCGTTTGCGTACGTTTGCGTTTAAACGGGAAAGAATAACAGATTCTCCACTGTATGTATTTATTGTCCAATAAACCCTTTTTCTCTAAAGTCGTTATGCGTATTTGGGTAACCCGGCGTCTGATCAGGATAAAACTGTATGCCATCCTTATTAAAACAAATCGCTAAAATTTTCTAAACAATGTAATTTTCTACACTTAAATGAATTGTGTTTGTGTTTAACCCTTTTACACTCAATGACGCCATACAGTTTGGCTTCTTATACGGACCCAGACTGTTTGACACTTCTATCGATATTTATTCGGTCATACAAACTTAAATCCAACTTTGAAACGTATCTTTCAGACAACAATACCGAAGCAGACGACAATAAAAAGGTAAAGAGGTACAGTGGAGAAAACGTTATTCTTTCCCAATAAACGCGTTTACGCTCAAACTATGATTTTTATTGCAAACAGTTTGGAGCCTGATCAGACGCCGAGTCACCCGGCGTCTGATCATGCTCCAAACTGTTTGCCACTCAGATAAAAATAAAAAGTCAGAATTGTCAAAAAGTTGTTCATTTCTACGTTTAAGTGGTTTGCATTTGTTTCATTTGCCTTGAAACGGGAAAGAATAACGTTTCTCCACTGTACTTATCTTTTGACATTTTTCTATCCCGAAAGGGTTAAACGAGGGTGAATAACATCTTTTCTACTGTAATTTGACTTTGCTTTTCAATCACTTTCTGTAGCACACTTACTTGCATATTTAGAGATGCCAGATCAAAGCTATTCCCTCTACTGTCTAAGAACAAGTTGTCTCGAAGACCTGGCTCTATGAATCTGTCTGCCTTTCCAGCAGGTTCGTTTATAAGCCATCTAGTCACATGGTCTGAACCTCGTCCACGATCAGCCAAAAGCTAAAAACATATTTTAACCCTCATGTTTGAATACATAGTCGTTCTTAACTAGATTATGTTAAATTTGAAGCCCCCTTCAGGGTGTTTTCTCAGTGCTCAGGTAACAGAAACCATATTCTTAGAAGGAACTTCGGTTTATGGCGAAACGGTGAGAAAAATGGGAGCACTTCTGTACAACCAGTCAAAAATGAATTCTCTGTGCATGCCAGAAATGAGGTCGCATAAAATTTCGCAGCAACTGGACGAAAACAAATTCGGTAAGGAATAAATCCCTTACCGTAACTTATCACTTCGGTTCGGAACAAAACTCATACCCGAACTTATCCCTTCACACAAGCAGATGATAAGTACTTGTGTTGCGGCCGTAATTTAAGTTGCTCGCAATCACTAAAATAATGCAAATTGATTGTATGAAGGACAGGTGGAAGCTTAAAAGCAAAGTTAAAGTAAAACAGAAACCTCCTACAGCTGCTTTCTGTTTACGTGTTCTTTCACTTTTCCTTAAAAGCAGCATTGTCTTAAGCAGTCACCTGTCTAAAACACCAACACAAATAACGCAAGGAACTGGTCGCAAATAGAGAGGTTTCATGGTGTATCTCTTACAGAACTATATATCTTTGGATGGAATTTACAAAAATATGGTTTGGGTCCAGTGGACCCCAAATAATATTAATTGTTATTAGCATGGGTTACTATACAACTTTTAACCTCGACGACTGATTTAAAATCCTTATTTGTGGAACATGTATAACAAAAAACTTCTCAGCTGATCAATATCGTCAATTTGTTAAGCTTTGTTTCTGCTTCCAATTATTTCATGGCAATAGTTGTCCAATTTATTTGACCTGCCACCGTGCATGCATTAGTTCCGTGCAGGATTCATTACACTGGAACAGTGGCATGTCAACTATATGTGATAAAACTAAGTATGATAAACTCATGTAATGTAACATAATAAAACATGTAATGTAACATAATGAAGGTAACATACACTTAACTTCAAATGGTGAAGGTATAAGAGTTATGAATATCAATTGCTTAAGACCATGTCTTGAATACTTCTCATAACTATGTCTGCTTCACACCATCACATATCTGATGGGCTATATGATAGTGCCCTCAACGCAGTTACAGGTGTAACCACGGTCCGTGTTGGTCTACACCAGATTAATGTATCACTGTATTACTGTAATGAACTATGATTTGAGGTTTCCTGCTATCATCATATATGACACTAATTTTGATTCATGAATGAAATAAGAAATTTTATCAAACATAAAGTTAAGCCACTGCTGAACAATCATTTGCCACACATCCTAATCGGAGCATGTTTTTCTGTTGTATGTCTTTCTCCCCCTGTATCTATATAATTAAATCTGATTTACTGAACAATGGCAATGAAGCATTGATATAGACGCCTTTAATACCGACCGACCAGACCTCGATGACCCACGTTAAATAGGGTCAGGAGCAAAAGTCAAGGTCATCAATATTGGCCAATGACTGCTATGGAAACTTTCAGAAAGGACCAGAACCAAATATAATACAGTACACATTTGAATCTTGAAATCATTTGCATAATATGAGGTCATATAGAACTGTATTCGTTCCATACAGTGTGATTGCATTGGACTCGCGGTTTGCGCTCCGGGGTTAAAATATCCAAGGGAAATAACTCAATCACAAGATCGTGAAATATATATTTTGATATGTGCAATTGGCGTACAGTTGTGTCGAAGTTTTAATAAATGATATTATTGTAGTTGTAAACAACAATGAACGGTTCAAAATGGCCTGAAATACATTTTACTAACCTTTAGAATTATGGGATCCGGCTGAACCCCAGGCGTGTTTTGAAAATAAAATCTATACGAATTGGCCTATTTAGTAAGTATTTCACACAAGTGTCAAAAACAGCCATAGAAACAATGTCTAAAACGTCATCAATTATAAGCATCATTAGGCTGAATACTTTTTTCTAGCAAAAATAAAGCCGCTGGGTCCAACGGTCCCGATAGGTCCGGATGAGGTTTAAACATCGAGAATTATTTTTTGTATCTATTCTATTCCGATATTCCTGCAACCAACTCATTGACAGCGGTCATCACTGTAAATCTTTGTTATAGAAGTGATGAAACTATTAATGACACATTTGAAATGGTACGAATCGAAATGCAAAGGAAATGTACTAAATGTTTTCACTTTCTTCTGAACGTGCCGTTAAGCAAAATACTGGTCACTTAATATGTTGACTAGTATTGAACTTACAATGAAGAATACGTTTCCCAATAAACGTTTTCACGTAACAAACAATTACATTGTATTTCCATTGCAAACAGTTTGGAGCTAGTGTGTCACTCAGATAAACATGAATACTCGGAACTGTCGAAATTGGGAAGTTTTCAACAAATAAGTGAGATGCGTTTGCGTTTCGTTTGCATTTAACCCATTTGTGCCAACGTTCCTATATATAGGACAAAGACAAACAGTGACGACTCTTATCAGACGCCGCATTATGCGGCGTCTGATCAGAGTCTACATTGTTTGCTGATAGGAATTTCACTATAAAACAAAATGAAAATGAAAATTTTGACTACCGGTAATTCAATATATAAACATGGAAGAATCCACTTGTTATGAATAGGTTAACCTGGGAGGAATAACGTTTTCTCCATTGACTTACCATAGTTGGCCTAGTAAAGGTTTGTTCAATGTCAAACACTCTTCTGGAGGTGTTTTTAAAGAAATGGTTGACATTTCCTGGCACAAGGCTGTGTCCAAATCGGAAGGCGGCCGCAGCGAATCCGTTCGCTATCGTGGCATCTATATTAGGATTGTAGACAGTGTTGAAGCCACGTGGCCTTATGTAAAGTCCAAAATATTTCATCATGTCTGGACCGATAACTAAAGACAAGTATATAGTTTTAACATTAGTAAACGTTATTAATCAATGACAGTGATGATTTAAGATTGACATAGTTCTTATTTATTCCTCACAACAATGTGTATAATTATGCTTCTACATTTCGGAGAAAATACGTATTTCTTTTCGATGAAAAGGATATAAAACACAAAACAATGTAATATAATGAAATGTATAAAACGACAGCTTATCGAAATATTAACGATTTTATTTTTATACCCGGTATACTTGCAAGCAATCCGGAATCTGACCAGACGCTCGACAGACGTTACACGTTCTCTATCTAGAGTGCCCCTCCCTACAACGGCCCTCCCAACAACGACTCCCTTCTTACAACGACGCTATTCTCCAAACAGGACATTTATGTCAAATCTTTTCATGGCTGCAATATCGTATGCTTAAATTTGTTGTCTGCTGTATTTCTCAAAGTTACATATTGGACATTTAAACAGAAAAGAAAACTTAATGACGAGTGACAAACAGCTTGAATCCAGATCAGACGCCGCGTTACGCGGCGTCTGATCTGGATTCAAGCTGTTTGCAAATGTAAACCTATTTCCCTCCATAAAACGACTCCCTCCGAACAACGCCAACAATTTGTGTCTCCCATTGGTGTCGTTGTAGAGAGGGAGCGCTGTAACTGCCTGCATATTTGTCTGCTTCATTCATCTTGTCTGCTTCTTTGTCTTTCTCGCTCTGTCAGACTGTCTATCTATCTGTATGTTTGTCTGTCTTTCTGTTTGTATGTCTGTTTGTTTGTACGTCTGTATCTTTCCCTCCCTTGTCCCAAACCACACGTGTTATAGTTTTCTCTCAGCAAAGCTTCTAAGTTTTAGTCCAATTGATTTTACAAATCAAACTTGGTCTTAAACTGGTATCCGCCTTTTACATAATCAACGTGTCTCCACAGTTTAGATCTTAATAGCTTATTTAATTATTACTGAATTGGTTATTTTAAGACATCGATATAGCATACTTCTCTCAAGGTATTCCCCGTATGTAATATGTTGATTAAGAGCAATCACTATCTTCCTTGTTTCCTGGTAGATGATCTCGTCATTCCAATGAGGGTTTATCTTGCCCAACACGGCTGCTATCCTATTATGTTCCCTCAGATTTAAAATCTGAGCCGATCCCAAGCCAGGAACAACATGGATACGCTTGTCACCTATAAAAACAGAGAGAGAGTCTATACCCCAAACTGGCTTCTTTTATACTCAACCTTACGTTGCAGTCTGGTATGCTTCCAGCCTGCTTTAAGGAACCATTTTTATGATGCATTGTCATCTTTTTGAACTGTTTTCTTCAGTGGGGGGAATATAATATTATTTAAGGCATAAAAAGGCGTATCTATGAGATAAAGCATTTAACAGTTATAATTGCTATTCGGTGTCAAAACATTGTCGAACATGTACATGTACCATGAAGAAAATGTTAGTGCAATCCTATGTATAATCAGGCTCCATACTGTTTTGCAAACAAAGAACATGTACATGCATACCTTCTTATTCACCTTGCAGCACGTTCTGTGCATACTATACAGTGGAGAATCTGTTATTCTTTCCCAATAAACGCGTTTACGGTAAAACTATTATTTGCAGTGCAAACAGTTTGGAGCCAGATCAGGCTCCAAACTGTTTGCCACCAAGATAAACAAGAATAATCAGAATTGTCCAAAAGTTGTTCTTTTCTACGTTTTAGTGCGTTGCGTTTGCGTACGTTTGCGTTTAAACTGGAAAGAATAACAGATTCTCTACTGTACATGTTGTCTGTATGTCTGTATCTTAATCGGTAGCAAACACCACTTGTTGTTAATTTAACGATATTGAAGGCAAACGTACAATGGGGAAGATGTTATTCTTTCCCGTTTAAACGCAAACGAAACGCAACACGCATTGCAATAAACAGTAGAAAATAAAAATAATTTGAACGTTCTAACTTTCTGTTTTATACTAAATGTGAGTGACAAACGGTTCGGAACGTGTTTAGACTCCGGGTGACCTGCCGTCTGATCTAGTTTCAAACTGTTTGCATTAGAATTAATAATTTTAGCGTAAACGTGTTTATAGGGAATTAATATAACAATATGTATATGTTTCAACGAGTCATATTTTAATCACGTTGCTAACAAATGAGCCTGGATAAACGTTAGGTTCCATGGTGTTGATCTGGTTTCTAAACGTTTCGCACTGGAAATAATTGTTTAGAAAAACGCATTTATTGGGAAAGAATAACGCATTACATGTGTAAGAGATTCTGAATTATATATTAATTATTCTCAGTCAAGAAAGAGAGGGACACAGTACACGTTAGGATTGAACGGAAGCAGTTGCCTAATTACGGTTTTATAGACTGTTGTTTGAGTTCACCGCGTTCTGATGAGTTTATCTATATAGTTATAATATGGATTTACTTATAGTTACTGAAAGGTATTTATCTCAATTTCTTTAACCTTTTTTCTCATAAGTGTTTTTTTTTCATGTCTTTGTCTATTCATCATCTATTTATTTGAGTGAACCCTTTACTCCATAATATGTTTCTTATTTTGCTGACACGTGACCACTCAATGCAGGTTGAAAGTAAGCAGAGTGTGCCTTAAGGTGGATTCCGCTTAATTATCAGCCTACTTTAAGTCACCGTCTGCTGGGATATAGACATATTTTCTGTGCATAATCATCACTGTATCAATTGGTTGTGTTATTTGGTTGACGTCGAGTCAAAACTTTCATTCAGGGGCCGTATTCCAGTAGCATCTTAAGTTTTTCCTTATAGATAAGAAATTTCTTATAAAAATAATCTTACGTTAGAAAATAATTTCCTTAACCTTAAGTCGTATTCCAGTAGCCACTTAAGAAATTTCTTATATAAGAAATTTCTTAAAGTTAAGGAAATGGTGTAAGAAAATTCTAACGGCGTTGTCAAGCAGATTCGGTTTTCCCACGTCTTAAAATAGAATCGGAAGTGAGAAAACAGATGCGTGCGCATACTTTGCCTGTCTTTCTTTTAGACATCTTTAGCCTACTCGCGACATGAAATGAAACGCATTTTAAGAGAAATGATAATACTACGATACAATTAAAACCGTCGTAGAAATTATCGTAACTTATTCCCGAATAATAGCAAATCATCTGATGTTGCACTCTTCACCGTGTGGAGGTAAACTTTCTATTTTGTTTTCATGGCGGCCACCTGTCAAACGATAAATATCGCCGGTCAAACGTGTCTGTAAATCGGTGTAAATCCCTTCATAATGTACATGAATCTATGTTAGATGGAAACAATCAATGCCGGTTCTAATGTGTAGAACCGCAGAGTAACGGCATGCATCGTGTCAGGACTGAAAATCGGCAATCGGTAAGTGAATTTTTTTTTTATGTATAAATCAGAAAGGGGGGGGGGGGGTTAAACGAAAATCGTTTCTCATTCTTATTGATAACGCTCGGCGTGTTGACGAACTTGACATACAACAGTCTCTAATGGAACTTTACACAAACTAGAAGCTTCAGTTACATAACGGAACTATACTGTGTATAATTCTGTGCATGGTTACTCTCCGAGCTATATGAAAATGAATCTATCAAAAACGAGAGCATCGCATGTGGGTGCCAACGTTTGTTTTGTAATCCTAATACATTAACAAGGAGTAATGAGATATTCTTATTTACTTTGTCTGTCTTGACTCTTTGTCCATATGTCTTCTGTGGGGCTCTAAATGACCTTGACCTTTGTCTGACATAATCTCAAGAGCTTGTTACATTGAGTAGACATGCCACACAGAAGTCTCTATCTCATGCTGTTTTAAAGTTATGGGAAATGTCAAATTTGACCTGTAAATGACCTTGACCTTTTTCTGACATCACCCTACTTGTACTGAGCTCAAAAGCTACTTGGGTTGAGTACCCATAATGACATGTCAAATGTAAATTCTCTATCACATGCAGCTCCAAAGTTATGGCAGGCCAATGTTAAATTCAACTATTTGACCTTCACCTTTGTCAATGTCAATGACCAAAGTTGTGTAATGAGCTCAAGAGCTTCTTCCCTTGAGCAGATAAGCCAAATATGAAGTATGTATCACATATCGTTTCTTGGTTAATAGAAATGTTAAATCAACCTTAGTTGATCTTTAAATGACCTTGACCTTTGTCTGACATGACCCAAGTTGTATTGAGCTCAAGAGCTACCTTTAGTTGAATACACATGCCAAATATAAAGTCTTTATCACATGCATTTCCAAAGTTATGGCCAATATTAAACCTACCCTATTTTAACCTGAATGACCTTGACCTTTGTTGGATATGACCCAAATTTTACTGAGCTCAAGATCTATTTGAGGCGAGTACACACGCCAAATATAAAGTCTGTTAAGATTTCGGATAACAACGCAGACGCTGGAGTGATGACAATAGCTCGTAGTTTCTGTGAAACAGACGTGCTAATAAAAACCAATTTTGACCCACGGGGCATTATTTGAACAAACTTGATAGAGGACCTATAGGCGATGCTATGTGCCAAATATCTAAGCTCTGGCCCTTGAAGTTTTAGACAAGAAGATTTTTTAAGATTTCCTTATTTTTTCACTTTGGTTGCCATGGCAACCAGAGTTCTACATTGTTTTTAATTCTTTGAACAAATTTGAAAGAGCTTGACCCAAGGAACATTTCTGTAAAGTTTGGTTGAAATCTGTCAAGCGGTATAGGAGGAGATGTAATTTGAAGCAATTGTTAACGACGACGCACACCGCACGACGGACGATGGACACAGGGCCATCCCAATAGCTCACCTTGAGCCTTTGGCTCAGGTGAGCTTAAAAGTGGGGTGGGGGTAAATATTTTCTAATAAATCCTATATTTATTGAATTTAATTATTTGTATTTAATATTTGATTTTATTTATATTTGCAGAGCAGTTGCAGCATTACCTGGAATAAGTCCTAAATGTCAATACAGATTAGATAGTAACAAGAAAGGGGCTGTACTAAATCCGCTAATGGAATGGTAGGTGTTTTCAAGTTCCAACTGGTAGATATACAGTCAATCTTGTATTAAGTGACAACTTGATAGGCTACCCATATGCAGTATCTAAAACATTTGGCTACTTACAATAAAATGTAGGATAAAAATAATGCAGACAGTTCCTATCGAACATTTCTAAATTGTTTCTATCCTATATTAAGAAGTCACCTGTCTTTAGAGGTATTCATGCCACTTGACTGAGTGGTCACTTATTACAAGTTTGTCTGTATACATGTATACCTAATAGGGACCATCCATATGTCAGAAACATTTCCCTGATGTTTCCCTTAACCCATTACTCCATGGATACACCTTTAATTTATTCCTCGACTAAAGAAAACAGATCCACTTTATAAAGTAATTAATATGCACCATAAGAAATTACTATATCCTAGCAGATGGTAGCTTAAAGCAGTGGGTAAAGTAGAATGCTCCCAAGGCCCATTCTGATTCACTTTTAATCTGCTTTAAGTGGTCATCTCATTCTGTCTTCAAAAACAGAAACATGTTATGGGTTAAAGGGCCAGGAAAAACATCAAAGTTGTGTTATGCTGAAAAGCTGGTGTGTCACCATTTAACATGAAAGGGATGCATGAATGAGCAGTCAAATCAAGTGCTTTCAATAATCATATAATTTTACCACACAACTTTTGATTGGCACATATAATACAAATTCCTAAATACACATGTATGTATATAAGACAGTAGAATGACTATAAATAGTCTATATGTAAATTTCCATATTAATCACTGTGACACTGCAATCACTTTGAAGGGGTTCTCATTGTGGGCAGCAAACTTCTGAGCATCTGTATCTGAAAAATAATAAAATAAAAACAAAACAGTTTAATGTTCATTTTTAATGAATTGATTCAAGATTAAGTGGATTTCAGAAAATACAAAATGTTTACTCATTGAACCCAGCTTTACATTGACAATTTCATGTTCTAATTAAGTCCAGTCTATTTTCTGCTAATTAAGTTTGTTTTTTTTACACTTTTTTAAATGACAAACAAAGCAGTCCCTGATCACAGGGCTCCTGTAGAAGCCCTCTGTTTTGGGTGTACACTGTTTGTATTAGACAAGTATACTATTCACAGTTACACTGTTTGTAAAGGATGAGTATGTTTGTCACTGAGGCTCAATGGGTAATATGTGATATCAGAAAGGAGAACAATACAGTATATTGACTTTTTAACCCATTACCCCATAGTATGTTTCTAGAATGGAAGATAGATCACCACTTACGGCTGGTTGAAAATAAAGCAGAATGTGCCTTAATGCGCATTCTGCTTTACTTTCAGCCTGCTTTAAGCTACCAGCGACTAGAATATAGAAATTATTTCTAATGTTAGTATTCACAACTGTATAAATTTGAACTATTTTCTTCAGTGGGGGATAGATAAACTATAAAGGTGTATTTATTGGGTAATGGGTTAAATCAAAATAACAAAAGCAAATCACTTTTAGTCTCATATATGTATTATATGAGACTAAACAGTATTTTGCTTTTGTAAAAGAATTTTTGAAAAAAGTATAAAGTAATATAACAATCAATTAAAATTTGAAATTATGTGTAAAATGAATTGATTTTTCCCCCTATGCTACTTCAGGTTCAAATTCAAGATTCAACCATTACCCCAGAGAAACTTCACCAATACAACTACAGAAGAAAACATATTCAGAGAGTGGTTTCAGCCAAAGACACCTTGTGTTTATATGTGCAGGAGCCCATATCTGGCTGAAGAAACTATGTGATGTTAATGTAATGAGCAGTCACAGCATAATTTATAACCATATTTTATACATAAGCAAAACATAACCATATTTTATGCATAAGCAAAGCATAGAGGACACAGTGAATGTCAGTGATTAGCACAAATATTCCATAATAGCTAGATATACAGCATTCCCTCTCTTCAACGACACCCAATGGGAGACCCATATTGTGAGTGTTGTTTGGAGGGAGTCATTATAGGGAGGAACATTAAGACTTGACTTACATTAATTAGCAAACAGCTTGAATCCAGATCAGACGCCCCGTTACACAGAGTCTCAGATCTGGATTCAAGCTGTTTGTCACTCGTCATTGTATTATATAATTTTTATCAAAATGTCCACTTACATATAACTTTGAGAAAAAAACAGCAGACAACAATTTTAAGTAAATTAATTGCAGCAGTAAAAGCGTTAGACATAATTGTCTTGTTTAGGGAACTGCGACAAGGGTCGTTGTAAGGAGAGAGTCGCTGTTGGGAGGGAACCCTGTATACCTAAATACTAGATGGAGACATTAATGATTTAGGAATTATATGTATTTGAAATTAGCAATTGCACTCTCAGAACAACTTCCAAGAAATATTTAAAATAGTGTTTAACTCATGATAAGTGCTACAGTTATAAATACAGTGGAGAAAACGTTATTCTTTCCCAATAAACGCGTTTACGCTAAAACTATTATTTGCAGTGCAAACAGTTTGGAGCAAGATCAGACGCCGGATAACCCGGCGTCTGATCAGGCTCCAAACTGTTTGTCACCAAGATAAACATGAATTATCAGAATTGTCAAAAAGTTGTACTTTTCTACATTTTAGTGTTTTGCGTTTGCGTACGTTTGCGTTTAAACGGGAAAGAATAACAGATTCTCCACTGTATGCATGAAATAAACAGTAAATCTTGAAATGATTTTGTTTGTTCTATTATCCCCTGAATTACAGTAGTCTAGAACTTGCTTAATTCACTTATGAGGTGCACCCATGGAATTATGTGTATAAATCCGTGTTGCACCAGAGACTGAATTCGGCTGACCAGTCACTTTATCCGACACCGACAAACCAGTCGTAATGCTATCCTGAGGGCCAAGGACGGAAACCGTTACTACCAATTTTTAATACTTTGGTCTTACCCGACCAGGGATTGAACCTGCAACCTCCTGCACTGCAAGGGGACACTCTACCACTGAGCCATGCAGCCTGTAAAACAGAAGACTCTTAAAGAATTTTATCACATTAGGCAGGAATATATGAATAAATGGTGAGAGATTTGTGTAAGCGGCCTGGTGATTCAGTCGGTAGAACACTTTCCCTGTACGCAAGGTGTCCTGGGTTCGAGCCCGTTCTGGCTGCATATTTTTCTCACCATGTTACATTTGGGGCCCAATTTAAATAACCCGTAGGATAATATGTAACTCATAGAGTGTACAGAAATATTAATAATAAGAAACTCGTGGAGTGTTCTTTTAAAAGAATTCAGGACAAACTCTTGTGTAGAGGGGGTGTGTGTAGCCGGGTTGAGTTTATGATTAAATGGTGTAAGCAGTCTGGTGGCTCAGTCGCTTCGGTAGAGCACGTCTTGCCAAGTAAGCAAGGGGTCCTGGGTTCAAGTCCCGGTCTGGCTGCATATTTTTCTCACCATGTAACACTCATTTATACAAAAATCATGTGCCGGGTCTATCTCCTATACCTTATCAGCTACTGCTAGGTAGATCTATAGCATTTTTTTTCCATTTTTGTTGGTGGGGGGGGGGTATTGTTTTTGCTCAGTCATCTGTCTGTACAGAAACTACCAAAGCCATTAGTCCACACATATACAGTTATCTAGAAGGGATTTATTTTTGGATAAACCGATGTCTAGGATGGCACTTGTCACAAATTCATCAAACAATGGGGTTCATTGATGTGACTACTTGGCCATGTCTTTTAACTCTTTATCATGTATGGAATAATCTGTGTCACTGGGACTGTCGGTTTTATTGACCTCGTGATGTAACGACATAGCAAAAACAACAAACAACAGGATTTAGCCGTTAAATATACGCTAAATCACTGTCGTTAAATTATCCGATGCCTGCCAAATTCATATCATTTCACCATCCGAATGTAGGTACTGTCCGAATGTTGTCCGGAAAATTCAAATTACTTTCACAGACCGTTTTGAGTGTTATAAACACTCTCAACGGCCGGTGATTTTTATCCTTTCTTCTTTTAAACATTTCCGATCAAACGTGAATACAGAATTCCAAAGCAGAGCTTTGGATTCGTGTGAAATACAACGCATTTTTTGACAGCGTTCGACTCAGAGTTGTCTTTCATCTTTTTGGGTCTAGTATAAAAGCGACAGTCCCGCAAAGTGTTTTAAAACATGCATTTTTCAACTTACGATCGGCTTGGGCTTCGTGTTGAATCGTCAGTAGTGGAAACAACACGAAAACAGCGTTAAAAGTGCACTCTCGGCGAAGATAAGAAATTTCTTAACTTTTTAAGATGGCGGTGACCGTCCTTAAAGTTAAGGAGAAAATATCGCATATTTAAGAAATTTCTTAACTTAATATACAAGAAGCTATTTCCAGGAGAGGACCTCCTACTTGTAACTTGCTTTAGACTAGGAAAAATACCTAAAAGGGACCTTGACCAATCCACAAAAGTACCCCCCGTGAAAATAGTATGTGACTCCAAGGAGCAAAGGAGAAAATTTTTGGTCAATGCCAAACAAGTCACCAGTCTAGAAGATTTATCCATGAAAAAGGTTATTGTGTCCAAAGACCTAACTCAGGAAGAGAGAAGTGTTAACAAAAAGCTTAGAGATGAAAGGGACACCAGAGTAGCGAGAGGGGAAAATGTTCGGATTAGGGGCGGAGAGATCGTCGATGGAATAGACGACAGGATCCCCTCCCAAAAATAATTTTAAAGACCAGAATGATTTTAACTGTAAAAATGATGATTTTTTAAAAGTTTTGTATAGCAACTTAGACAGTGGGCTTCTAAACAAGATGCAGGAAATTTATTGCTTATTACATGAAGAAAACCTAGATATCCTTATTTTCAATGAAGTGTTGCCAAAAAAGCATAGAAAAAAGAAAAAACTTAATATTTCAGACTATAATATTGACGGTTATGACTTATTTCTGCCATCTACATTATGTGGCAGGGGGGTAGCACTTTACATTAAATCTACACTAGAAGCATTTAATGTTGAAACTTTGATAAACGTTGACTTTGAAGAGTCAGCATGGGTTCGTGTAAAGCTTAAGGGAGCAGACACACTTTTAATTGGTAACATTTACCGTAGCCCTTCTTCAAGTTTAGATAATAACTTGAAACTTCATAATATTTTAAGAAAAGCAGTGGAAGAAAATGACTCTCATCTTGTTATTGTCGGTGATTTTAATTATGGTGCTATTGACTGGGATTCTATGCAATCTACTGACTCTGTTGAACACAGCTCATCACTATTTACAGAATGTATAAAGGATCTTTTCCTTTTCCAACATGTTGAGCAACATACCAGGTTTAGAATGGGACAAACACCCTCACGATTAGATTTAGTTTTTTCTAACGAAGATAATATGATTTCTGATCTTGAGTATCTATCGCCGTTGGGTGCTAGTGATCATTCATGCCTGAAGTTTAATATAGTCTGCTATACGGACAAAACAGTGCGCAGCATTCCCAGACCTGTGTTCCATAAGGGGGATTACCCGGCAATGAGAGACTTTTTTAAT
Source organism: Gari tellinella (assembly GCA_922989275.2). Classification (NCBI taxonomy): domain Eukaryota; kingdom Metazoa; phylum Mollusca; class Bivalvia; order Cardiida; family Psammobiidae; genus Gari; species Gari tellinella. Next base: position 71,068,484 of record OV277866.1, read on the forward strand.
TCTGTAGACTGGCACAATATGGAAGAGCTAACTGTACAGGATTCTTGGGATTTCCTTACGGAGAGGGTAACACAAAGCATCGAACAATTTATTCCAAAAAGAGAAACATCAGGGAAGTGTAAGAAAAAACCATGGCTGAATAGATTTGCATTGAATGCGGTTAATAAGAAAAGAAAAGTATGGAAAAAATACCAAATGTGTAGAAGCACAACAAATTATCAGAAATATGCAGAATGTAGGAACAAAGCAACAAAAGAATGTAGGCTTTCAAAACTATATTTTGAAAAGCAACTTGCAAGCAATATAAAAACAGACAGTAAGTCATTCTGGAGCTATGTGAGATCCCAGTCTAAAACATGCAGTAACGTTGGTACACTGTTTGACGATAAAGGCGAATTGACCAGTGATGAGGCAGAAAAGTGTGACATTTTGAATAAGTTTTTCGCAAGTGTATTTGTGGATGAAGATTTAAATAGAATACCAGTTTTCGACGACCGGCCATTTGAAAGCCCCCTACAGAAATTAACAGTTACAGTCGACAATGTCAGCAAGAAACTTAGTGCATTAGACCCTTCAAAATCACCTGGCATAGACGCCGTACATCCTAGACTCTTAAAAGAATGTCACAACGAGCTTGCATACCCTATAAGTTTAATTTTTAATAAATCACTTGAATGTGGAGTCTTGCCGGACATCTGGAAGCTTGCACAAGTAACACCAATTTTTAAAAAGGGAGATAAGTGCTTAAGTTCTAATTATAGACCGGTGAGTCTAACAGTTGTCCTCTGTAAGCAGCTTGAGTCATTTATTAGAGATAGTATTGTTAAACACATGGACAGGAATAATTTATTTAGTGTTCACCAACATGGTTTCAGATCAAAAAGATCTTGTGTTACCCAGCTTCTTGAAGTTCTCGAAGAATGGGCTGATATTCTAGATAGGGGGGGAAACATTGACTGTATATATCTTGATTTTGCTAAAGCATTTGACACTGTACCCCACCAGCGCCTTTTGAATAAGCTTTATGCATATGGAATTAGGGGAGACATTCATACTTGGATACATTATTTTCTCAACAACCGTAAACAACAAGTTCGTCTTGGAAACTCAAGTTCAGATTGGATGAACGTGAAGAGCGGCATACCACAAGGTAGCGTCCTCGGACCGACACTTTTCTTACTTTATATAAATGACTTACCCGAAGGCCTAAATAACATCGTGAAGCTTTTTGCAGACGATACAAAGATTTTCAAGCAGATATCGGAAATTGCAGATGCAGAGGATTTACAGAGTGACTTAGACTTACTTCATAACTGGTCAGACCAATGGCAAATAAAATTTAATGCATCTAAGTGTAAATGTATCCATTACGGTAAAACTAACATCAAAGAGTCTTACCATATGAAGAGTGTTCCTAGTAATATATCTATAGAAGTTGTAAACAACGAAAAGGACATAGGGGTAACATTTGACAGTGATTTAAAATTTGATGTCCATTTACAACAGAAAGTTAAAAAAGCAAACCAAATGCTTGGTATGATTAAAAGAACCTTTACATGCTTGGATAAGGAAATATTTCTCCCACTATTTATAAGCCTTGTAAGGCCCCATCTAGAATACGCCACAGTGGTTTGGAAACCTCATCTCAAGAAGGATATTCTGGCAATTGAAAATGTTCAGAGGAGGGCAACTCGACTTGTCACAGGACTAAAAGACTTCAGCTATGAGGAAAGACTGAGACAACTTGGATTGCCAACCCTTACATACAGGAGAGACAGAGCAGATATGCTGCAATTGTTTAAAATCCTACATAACTACGAGGAGGTGTGTATGAATAATTTAGAACTGGACAGGAGACATGTCACCAGAGGTCATAGCATGAAACTAGTTAAACACACAACCCTCACCAAGTATGGTTCCCAACGTTTCTCAAACAGGGCAGTAAATCAATGGAACAGCCTTCCAGACTCAGTTGTCACAGCAGATAATGTAAATATTTTTAAAAATCGTATTAACGATGCGTGGAAACACAAGGACAATAAATTCGCAGTGAATTAACATTATTGAATGAAGATAATTTCATTAAACAGAACCACACCGGAGATAAGTTCCATATATTGAGTGGGGTCAACACGAGCAGAAGCTCATAAAGACCACCAAGGATACAGGCAAGTTATACAGGCAAGTTAATATGCTACTGGAATAACACTTAAGAAATTTCTTATTTATAAGGGAAAAATCAGTGGATTTAAGGAGAAACTTTTCAACTTAAGATTTATTTTTATCTTAAGATGCTACTGGAATACGGCCCCAGGTATCTAAGTTGAGAAATAAGGTAAATGCGTAATGGCATATACTTTGAGGCATGAATAAATGTGTTCTTAAACAAACTACACTGTACCAAGCGAAACTATTGATAGATTGAATGACATGTGGAAACACTTGACCATATTGTAGTGAAGACTTCAGACCATGGACGAGCGAAACATTCTATGTTTCTAAATGATTACGAACATAGTTGAACAATATTTAACCTTCTGAATGCTGCTGGCGAATTTGTAATATATATTGAAAGAAATTTGGAAGCAGTTTGGATCCAGATTAGAAGCCGGGCAACTCGGCGTCTCATCTGGATTTTAATTGCTCGATATTCTGGTAGTTTCTGAAACAAAATGTAGATATAGTGCTCCCTTTCTACAGCGACACCCAGGCAAATAGTACATGTAGTAGCAGTAGTAGTAGTAGTAGTTGTAGTAGTAGTAATAGTTGTAGTAGTAGTATCAGTAGCAGTAGTAGTAGAAGTATGGGCTATCCGACTACCTGTGTTGTCTTTCCTAGACGTCCCTTAAAAACTTTTTATAACCCAGATAATTGCTGTATATAAATACAGTCGAAACTCGATATTACGAACTCGCTTAAATCGATCTTACCAGTATTTCGTAAGTTGATTTTTGATAAGTCGACCTCGTTTAAGTCGAACATACCCGTATTTCAAAGTTAAAACGTAGCTAAGCCACGTTTTAAATTTGAAATATGGGTATATTCGAACAAACGCGAGCTCGTAGAATTGAGTTTCTACTGTATATATGTGAACAAACATACGACATTGCACTTATAATGGCTGTGACCTACCTGATTTCATACAGTAATCTCCAGGAGCTTCCCTCATACAACTGTTCTGGTCCGCGTCCGGATAATACATTCTAAGATGGGTCATCTTCATAAAACCTATACCAACATAAAATAAATACAGTCGAACTCCGATATCTCAGTTAAGTCGAACATACCCATATTTCAAAGTTAAAACGTGGCTTAGCCAGCCCACGTTTTAACTTTGAAATACGGGTATGTTCGACTGAACCGAGCATGAAATAATACAGTCCATGTGTCAAACTATCGGATAATTCAAGTTAAGCGAGTTCGAGATATCAAAGTTCGACTGTAAAGAAACACTTTGTAAAGCGGTCAGTCTAAATATAATGATGACATGGTTTTGCTAAATTACCCCTATCACTTTCATTGACGTCAAAAAGCACATTTGCAAACAGTTTTGATACGTAACGCGTTATCTGATCAGTATCAACATTGTTTGTCATTTGTTTTGAAATTACGTCAGTTCTAACTGTCGGAGCTTTAGCGAGTTTCCGACAGGAACAGACCAACCGAGGGTATAGAAATACTTATCTTGCGTTATGACTGTCTCTATTCTTTTTAACGTAATATTCGTTGTTTCCTTTGAAACTAATTTAGATGTATCTTTAAAAAACATGAACCGAGTGCCGAACTTTTTGGATTCAGGTAAGATGCCGAATTCCCGGAGTCTGATGTAGCCGTTCTATGCCAAGCCACATATTGCAAAATATGGGTTTTAATAGATGAAGAAACGTGCTGTCAACAAGTCTTATAATTATCAACCGTCCTATGAGGAATAGGTTTCCACTTTAAGTCAATATGTCGGACATCCATACGACCAGAACGCTCAAGATGAAACCAAAATGGTTCGTTCAACACTTGAGTAAGGAAATGTACCTCGGATACAGCAGTATGAAGGCGATATCAATGAGATAGAAAGAATACAGAGATGGGCAACGAAGCTTTGAAACGACATAAAGAATATCTTCATTTAAGAAATGAATTGCGTACTTCCGGTATGCATGAAGAAATGCAACTTCAATGCTTTTACTAGCAAAGTGCGTGAAGCCCGAAGGGCTTCTCGCTTAACTTTGCAAGTAAAAGCATTGAAGTTGCATTTCCTCATGAATAACGGACGTATGCAATTTATTTGTTATATGTTTATTCCATTGTGAACCGAGAACTGTACATACCGTACTAATAGACACTTTGTCCGTTGCTATGCGTTGCCAATCGTAGTAACGATCTCCATATATGGTATGAAAATAGTCCTAATCACATATCATAATTATTGGATAAATTTAGACTTTTAACCGGTAATATTTCTCGTTTTGTTTAAAAAACCTTCTGAGACATTTAAAAACACATAAATTTACGAAATATTTGTATATAAGCATCTTCTTAAAAATAGGTCAACACCGATTTACTCACACGCCATGCTGCTTGATCGAAAACAGAAACGATGGCTATTATTATCAGATTTCCCTTTGCTCACGGTAAGGACATTTATACTTATGCTTCACTCACTACTTGATATAATTAATTGATACGTTACGGTTTTTAAAGTTTGTAATATTATGTTTTTAAGCAGTATTTCTCTGTAAACAGGTGGCCACCCGGCACAGCCACCCACGTCCATTTTAAAACGTTGTGTCATTGTGTAGACATGATAGATCTACACATTGGTGTACACATATTCAGACACCAATATGAGTTTCAAACACACGCAACACCAGAGGACACAGGATGAAGCTGGTGAAAAAAACAAATATTTTAATGTCAGGAAGTACTCGTTTGCCATAAGAGTTGTAAAGACTGGAACAGTATACGTGACTGGGTCCTGTGCGCAAAATACTTTAATGAATTTAAGACCAAGCTTGATAAGTTCTGGAAACACGAGCACTATCTTAACAGACACATGCATGCAGTATTGTGTTCAAGAAGATTCGAGCGGAAGTCACAGGTGTACATGTAGCTCTTTTCCTGTAGAAGAATTATCAAGGTACATCGCTCCCTCCCTCCAACGGCCCTCCTAAATACGACACCTTCCTTACAATGACCATTGACGCAGTTACTTAAACAGGAAAAGCTTGTATAACGCTTATAGTGCTGCAATATTCTCTACTTAAGATTGTCGTCTGCTGTTTTTTCTCAAAGTGACATAATGGACATTATGACAGAAAGTAAATTTATGACGAGTGACAAACATCTTGATCCAGATCAGACGCCGCGTAACGCGGCGTCTGATCTGGATTCTAGCTGTTTGCAAATTTCCCTCCCTATAACGAATCCCTCCAAACAACGCACACAATAGTTGTCTCCCGTTTGGTGTCGTTGTAGAGAGGGAGCGCTGTACATGGCTTTTCTAATTCCCTAAACATGATAAAAACGGCTACTCTTCTTTTGCTCATTATACATGTATCAACAGCGTATATAACATTGTGCCCTAACTGAACACAATACCAGTGTGACATACTACTGCCCAATTGTATACATGTATATATATTCACATGAGTCGCATTGCTTTCTCGGTGAGAGAGACAGAGACAGACAGATAAACAGAGATAGACACAAGCACACATTCATATACAGAGACAAAGACATTTACAATGTATAACAGGGCTGCCATAAGTGGACATCAAAAATCCTAATATTTCAAAATTTTCTTTTTTCAAGTGCGATTTTACGACTCGTAACCTTTACCCCGTAGCCTGTTTCTACTGATGTTGACACGTTACTACTTAAAACAGGCTAGAAGTAAAGTAGAATGCGCCTTTCAGCCTGCTTTAAGCTAACATGTTCTAGAAAAAAATCCGAAGATTTCGGAAAAATCCGGAGAAATGGCAGCCCTGATATAAAGAGAGGGTGGATGTTGGCTTTTCATCTGGTACGTACCAAACTGAAATGCTCTTAGGTCTCTGGTCATTTCTTCGTCAACACCATACAGGTACCCGGCGTCTATATAAGATGTAACTTGGTTCATCTGTTGCCTTGGGCCTGTAATAGGGTACCATTAACATTTTAACACACCGAAACATCCTGTTGAGCGATACTCTTTCCGTTTTTAAGGCTGATGATCACTTATGTGATTGGACAACAATCGATACTCTACGTGCAGTGATCTGGCAATCTCGTCAACTACCGACCAATAGCATAATTCGGAACGGGTCAACAGTTGACGATAATGGTCTATCGCTCTATATGTACATAGAGTTTCCGATATTATCCGACATTGTCCCGATCACAATATGGGTTCTTCGGCCTTAACAAAATGAAATGTGAACAAAGACAATACTATACAGGACATACGTACCAGTTTTTCTCATTGTTTTAATCTTTTTGGCAACAATTTTTGGAGCCTGGTCGAACGCAAAGTTACTCGGTATTTAATCACGGCACGGAACTACAGTGGAGAACACGTTATTTTTTCCCAATAAACGCGTTTACGCGAAAACTATTATTTCTATTGCAAATAGTTGGAAGCCTGATCAGACGCCGGGTAATCCGGAGTCTGATCAGGCTCAAAACTGTTTGTCACTAGGATTAATATGCATTGTCAGAAATATCTAAAAGTTGAACTTTTCTACGTTCAAGTGCTTTGTGTTTGCGTTGTTTGCGTTTAAACGGGAAAGAATAACGTTTTCTCCACTCTATCAAAACGGACATTATTTATTGACAAACAAGAGTGTAGTGTTGAGAGAATATCCTATTATTGCCATAACGTCATTGTTAATAACAATTTTCGTTTGCTTTGATATGTCAAATTTTTAAATTCACATTGACAGAAGTTATATCATGATGAGCGTCCAACCGTATGGAACCTAGTCAAACGTCGTGTCACTCGGCGTCTGATACGGATCCCAACTGTTTGCAAAGTAACCGCTGTACACTGAGTACAGTGGAGAATCTGTTATTCTTTCCCAATAAACGCGTTTACGCTAAAACTATTATTTGCAGTGCAAACAGTTTGGAGCCAGATCAGACGCCGGGTAACCCGGCGTCTGATCAGGCTCCAAACTGTTTGCCACCAAGATAAACAAGAATAATCAGAATTGTCCAAAAGTTGTTCTTTTCTACGTTTTAGTGCGTTGCGTTTGCGTACGTTTGCGTTTAAACGGGAAAGAATAACAGATTCTCCACTGTACATGTAGGCAGTAAAGGGCTTCATTCTTTATTTTCATAGTATGATACGTTGTAAAGTGTTCATATGTCCAGGTCTATGTCATACTACAGTGGAGAAGTCGTTATTCTTTCCCAACAAACGCGTTTACGTTCAAACTATTATTTTATTGCAAACAGGTTGGAGCCAGCCCAGGCTCCAAACTGTTTGTTACTTAGAAACACATGACTCTTCAAAATTGTTTAAAAGTTGTAATTTTCTACGTTTAGGTGTTTTAAGTTTGCGTTTCGATTGCGTTTAAACGGGAACGAATAACGTTTTCTCCACTTTAATATTTTTCCAAACTTTAACTAGATACATTGTCAATATTATATCACTGTTACACTCACATTTTTAGATTAGCTGATATAGAGTTGAAACTCAATGCAACCCAATAGGATAAAAATAACCATTTGACAATATAAAAATGTTAAAATCCATATAAATCTTAGGCGAAACCCGTTTCAAGCCAACCCAGACGCCGGTGATTTGAATTTTATTTGTTCGCACTGGAACACATTTGCTTGATATAAACATGGGAATAAATAATTTACAAAATCTGCGGGGAAACAATGTCTCCTCTACAAGACGTACAGTGGACAAAACGTTATTCTTTCCCGTTTAAACGCTAACACAAAGCACTAAAATGTAGAAAATTATAACTTTTTGTAATGTCTCACGATTCATTTTAATCTGAGCGGCAAACAGTTTGGAGCTTGATCAGACGTCGGGCTACCGGCGTCTGATCTGGCTCCAAAATATTTGCAACGGAAATAATAAATAATAGTTTTAGCGTAAACGCGTTAATTGGGAAAGAATAAGGTCTTCACCACGGTACCCCATAATACATATAATATGACATATTTCTATATAATGTTGAATCTTACCCAGCATGCAATTATCGTCTTTGGCTGGAACCGACCGTACAAAATTCATGCATCTCTTCTTGAAGACAGGATCGCCATACGGAATAGGGATAGTAAAGCATGCGTGTCTGTAAAGGTAGCAATACGACACTTTACACACTTAACAAGGTATGCAGAGTGGTGGTATTAAAAACCGGAAACTCGAATGGTGTATTTGCAAAAGGTTGGAAAGAAATTATAGAATAAAGGTCATTGTGTGGCAGCATTGTGCATATGGCATTAAAAGTTTGATCGGCATATCCTATAGTAAAATCACATAATCTTATTTTTATTAAATATATTTTAATATTTTATTTGTTTCTATTCTACCTTCAATGACGTAGACGATCTTTGTTTTAAACATCGCTCCAAACAATTGAAATAGGATCATATAGACCGTCAGACAAATATCCCGGGGTCACGTGATGTAGGTGAATATATTTAAGGTATATCTTGAAATACAAGGATGCCATAAATTTATCATGAAAATTCCAGAGAAATGGCAGCCCTGGATATGCTTTCTCCGCATGATTTCGAATATCAACCGAGTTCATTTGTTTTTCTTTGAAATGTATTTATTAACATAAATCATTTTCCATGACTGATATACAGACGCCTTACATTCGTTAACTTAAAAGAAGTTTTAGGTCAATTCTGGGTTTCTGTATCTTTTATAAAAAAAGTCACTACTTATTCAAGACGAAGGTAATGCAGAAAGTTACGAAAATGGTGTCCAGGAGTAACAACCTACAACCTGTCTAACAGTTAACCAAAGGATCATCTGTAGTATAACGATTCGAAAATTAACCAACGCTCTATTAGGAGTATTCTGATTTGCTTACAGTTCGCTGAATACCTTCTGTGTTTGACGTTCATGATTTCTTAGAAGGTGAAGCCATATCAAAGTGTAGAAATAATTAAAGGCGTTACAATGCGTGTTATGTAGATAATGGGCTATATATGCGTACCTTGACTTCAGTATTTCAGCTGGGAGATCACAACATCTTATATCAGCACCATTTGAACCTGAAATAGTATATTTGTATAAAACAAAATCTGACGTGATGTCTCTTGAACTACTTCAATGCAACGATATCATAGGGTTTTTATTTCATAAAAGCTTTGTCAAACTTATGTATTTCTCAACTGAACATTTATCCTGCCGTAATAATCGTTTGCTTTCATATAGTCGTCTGCGAATTTTGTCAAATCAATATTTCTGCATTTAAAAACAAGTTAATGGGGAATGTTAAACAAGCTGGATCCAAACCTTACCCGCGTTATGCGGATCTGGATCTAAGCTGCTTTTGAATATCCAGCAAGTCGCAGTAAGCAGGCAAAGGGTTTAAATATATGGCATTGTATAGTCCAGACAAATTCACCTGATGTTGACCTTTATGCATAAATAAAATAAAGTGAGATGACACAGAATAATTCAAGATCGTCAGCAAATCGTACACTGTCGGGCAGGTTCGATTGATTACGTGAATATGGTTACAGTTGGGATCTTAAGTGCATTAAATTCCCACTTTGAGCTATTATCGTATCCATTAAAAAGCACAATATTGTTGTTTAGAGTGTTTAATACAGACAAGGTCCTCGAAACCTCACCTGCGATTCACGCTAGGTAACTTCATATATACCTTATTGACAACCATACTACGTATTTCATCTGCCATAGATGTGTCGTTAGAAGGATGGGTTTATAACTACGGGACCCTGGTTCGAGTCCCGATTATGTTAAATAACTATTTTTCTGAAGTTTTAATTAATTTATTTATTTAAAAAAAATGGAAAAAAGGTTTCAATCGAAAGAAGTGTATGAATAATTGAAAGAAACAGTGTATGAAGATTGCATTGGTATAAACTATTGACTGTAAGGGAAAAAATGTAAAGTCATCTTTCTTACCACTTGAACTAAATACGTGTCGATACTTTGAAAGCTGGATAACGCTATTTGATTTGTAAACCGGTGCAGAATTATTTACAATGTAAGTCTGGTTCCCGTAGTACTTAGAAAGTACTTCAGATAAAGCGCAATAATGGCTGTCCCCGTGAAATCGATAAAAATGTGTTTTTTTATGAGCTGTAATAGCGTGTTTTTTATGTTATATAGTTCGCAATATCTTATTGTAATCTATGGATTTAATTTTATACAAAACTAAACACCCAATTCCAAAATTTGTGGTTAGCGACTGGTTTGCAGAAATTCGGTGCAAAGAATCATTTAAAGGCAGCGCTATTTTCTCAGAATTTCCTCAATTTTCGCCTACGTGACCTGAACAAATGTAACAGTTATATAGTATCAAAGTCTGTGTAATGAATCAATAGCATTGATTTCTATATCTTTGGATAGAATTTAACAAAATATTTTGGAAGTTATACGGTGATATATTGGTATCTATGGAGGCTTAGACCCTTGGTTCTAAGCGAACTTTGAATAGTATAATAAATATTAGTTAGGTTATTGGTTATTAGTTTTCCGACAAAATGTCGGTAAAATAAATGATATATACTGCGTTTGAAAAGTTGTGGCTTAACAACGAAAATTACATTCCGGTGACTGGAATTGAACCCTGACCGCCTGAACGAGAAGCATGTACCCTTACCACTTCCCCAACGACTAAGTACAAATCTTCATCAAACTCATCTATATTATAGCCGAAAGTTCTTCCTCTTAAGGGGAAACAAGTCGTATATGGACAACAAGATAAAAGTTTACCGGATTGAATGCCCTTTATAAGGACAAATCATAGAATTGATTTATTCCTCTGGCACTAAAAGCATATGTGCACATTTAACTGCATGCCATTACTATTGACAAAGTGGAAAATATGTGAATATTTCCAAAAACGAAAACACACGTTTATCAGTTTCAACCCGGGAAAGACTCCGGGTAAATCGATGTCTGATCAGGCATCAGATTGTTTGTCACTCAGTTGAAAACAAACAGTGAACAGTTTAAAATAATGTAATTTGCACCCGTTTATTGCATTCTTCTCCGCTGTATGAGGTCTTTTTCGTTACCATTTCTTAGCAGAAATTTAAAAAATCAAAATAACTCTAAAATCGTGTCATTATTTTTGAATTACTTGTATAATGTTTCGGCCGGTAACTGTTTCAGTCGGCTATTCTCTTTTTCATATATATCAAAACAACGTCGATTGTCAGTTATGTAAATTAATTTCATATCATCATTCATCAGCTTAACACACTAAGCCATAGTGACGGGCCTGCACTGTTTGTGGTTTCGCACTTTTTGGTAGATACATGGACTGGACTTAACAGAAAACTTAAACTTTCCCTTAAAAGTTACAGAGATGAATGATTTATTCGAGCTCGGAGTATCGAGTTTCGACTGTAATTTTAGTGGGACAGATAATCGCAAACTGTACGATAATCGTTAAAAAGTCATAACTCAGGTTCAGTACCGGTAGGTCAGCATATGTTCCATATATATACTCAACATTAAAGTTATCGAAATCTCAGAAAAACCATGGAACAAATGAACACCAACACAAACCATTACCCAATTTCTATTTGTTTAATTATACACCTGTCAAGGCTTTTCAAAACAGTTTCCCTTACTTTCATATCACATATATCCTTGTTGTAGCACTTTGTCAAGTAACCAAGGGGTCAAGGTCAAATTTCACAAAATTGAAATTTACAGAGTAGTACACTGTACCTCTTTTTAGGCGAACACATGATTATGCTGAAGGTATTCATAACTTGAAAATCAGTTCCTTTGAATGTCACATAAGATTTATGTAATTATCACGATAGTCTCCAATGCCATGTGAGGAAGAAGAGAATGTTAAAAACAAGAGTATCGTATGCAAGTACAAACGCTCGTCTGGTTTTGAAGATCAGTGAAAAATACAGTCACATCAAATACAGTTGAAAACCTCAATGACAAATGAGTCTAAATGAATCCCAGGGTCCGAGGTTATAAAGCGTTTTAGTTGAGTCTGAGTGAGTTCCCTAGCATTTGATTGGTCAGATTTGAGCCTAGTAAATCTGACCAATCAAATGCTTGGGAACGAGTTTAGACTCAAGTCAAAAGCTTTTTAACCTCGGATCCTGCAATGACGAGGCTGTTTATCAAGCTTTAACTACTCTGTTACTGTCAAGTTCTATTTCTTCTATTGAGAATGTGTGGAGTATTCTGGGATGGGGTTCCAAAGCAGATGCCAGTCACCAAGAACCTTCCAAGCTCTTGCTGCAGCGATAAAAGAGCAATGCAAGCGGATCACTTGTACCAAACTGCCAGAACGATTCGGAGTATTTGATGCTAGTGCGAGTCCTCATTTGCAACTGACAGGAGCCACACTCGTTACTGAGGAGATTTCTAGCTCGTCTGATTTGGAAAGAAAAAAAAGCTATTTTCATCATCCCGGTGTCTACTTCGTTTCCTAAGGTTACTGTTTATTTCACTGATCATCAAACTCAGACGAGCGTTGACACTCGCATACACGGTGCTCTTGTTTGAACATTCTTATGTTTCATACTTAACAGTTTAGGCTATCATTAGAATACGTTAATTTCATTTGACTTTAAAAGGTACAAGATTTCAAGATATGAAAAACTCGCAGCTTAATCATATGTATTGCCTTTTACTTTTTTTGTTGAAAAATGACCTTGACCCCTTGGTTACTTGACACAGTTCTACATTAAAGCTATAAATGAATGCAAACTAAAGGAAAAACTTTTGTCAAGTCACGACATGTACCAAATTAAATAAATAAAATTTGATAATAAGTTGCTTTTGTTTTATTTTGTTATATGGGTTTCTGAGAATTTCTTAACTTTTTTGTTAAGTATATATATAAACATCAGCGATTGGCAGTCATATGAATTAATAATAGAGCAAACTTCATGTCATAATACATCAACTTAATAAGTCCCTCCTGCTATAAATATCACCTCAACCCTTTCGCTCTCAATGAAGTCATTTTGCGCTTTTGCAAACAGTTTTGGTCCTGATCAGAACTGTGCGCCACTTGTTTTGCAATCACGTCAGTGCTTTAAATTTAACCTTGAACGATATTGCAGACAACATTATTGAAGTAGATGAAAATATGGCTGTGAAGGGGTAAAATCCTCACGATAAATATAATCATGAAAGGGTAAAGGTCATGATCCCATAATGAGATGGGGCCAATATCAATCAATTTCAGGTCTCTGAGGAGAGTGATTGGTACTTCTCGTCAACTTCCAGACTGTTTCAAACTATGATACTATTCTAAAGCATGGTAGGGAACAGGGGGCCGTTTTACTAAACTACTTACGCAAAACCCTTGCGTAAGTCCAAACTCTTATTTTCGATCATAAACGTTTGCAAACAGCAAATAGCCAGATCAGAGGACGCGCTGTTTGTAGCAAGTGATAATAAAAAATATACATTAAAATTGAAAAATTTGACTTACGCAAATAATTTGCGTAAGTTGTTTACAGTGGAGAATGTGTTATTCTTTCCCAATAAACGCGTTTACGCTAAAACTATTATTTACAGTGCAAACAGTTTGGAGCCAGATCAGACGACAGGTAACCCGGCGTCTGATCAGGCTCCAAACTGTTTGCCACCAAGATAAACATGAATTATCAGAATTATCAAAAAGTTGTTCTTTTTCTACGTTTTAGTGCTTTGCGTTTGCGTACGTTTGCGTTTAAACGGGAAAGAATAACAGATTCTCCACTGTAATAAAACGGGCCCAAGGTGGACAGTTGACGAGAATGACCGATCCCTTTACGTAGAGTAGCGATAATGGTCCCATCTCATTAGGGGTCATCAACCTCAACTCATTAACCTCTCTAGCATCGTGTATACGTGTGATGTTCAATCAGTGCACATGTAAATGTTAAGAATATACCTGTCCTATTTGCAAACTAGGAAACATTTTGGTCAGGTCTACACAGTTTGTACACGTTTGAAATGTATTGAAAAGCCCTTTACCAATTGTCAAAAATGGTCTAGCTTCAATTAGAAATTAATATTTTCCTTTTGAAGGGTTAAGGGTGAATAGTTTATGTTGCTGTCTGTGTAAGGCATTCAATCTTAGCCACTTTTCATTTACAAATACATGTAGTGTACAAGTAAATAGTACACTTGTCTAATGCAAACTGTATAAATAAGGGTCTGCCCTTTTCTCTTTTTTAAATAAATTGTAAAATTTAAGAACAAACCTAGTTAGTAGTAGTAAACACTTTTTTTTTATTAGAGACTGGAATTGTCCATGTAAGATTCATGTGTGAACTTGTTTTACTATTTGCGCCTACAATCCCATAAATGAGACATATGCAAATATTATAGAGTCTAGAATGGTTGCGGAGAGTAATTACAATTTAAACATTCGAAACTGAAAATTAATAAATTCATATTAAAGCAGGGCTGCCATAAGTTGACATGAAAAATCCTAAGATTTCCAAATTTGCATTTTTCAAGTGCGATTTTACGAATCGTGCCTTTACCCCCATAGCCTTTTTCTTGTTTTGTTGACATGCGACTACTTAAAGCAGGCTGTAAGTAAAGCAGAATGCGCCTTAGGGCGCATTCTGCTTTACTTATAGCCTTCTTTAAGCTACCATGTACTGGGAAAAAATCCGGAGATTTAGGAAAAATCCGGAGAAATGGCAGCCCTGTTAAAGGAAAGGATTGAACTTTCATCTCTGTGATCAGGCATGCACATTATATGTCGTGCCTCAGAGTCAGCGTCATCATTCGTGTATCGTAGACCGTGAGACGAAAGATATACATGTATCATGAATTGTATTGATCCTAGGATAAACAAATCATCACAAACATATATGTGTTCAGTATTTATTCATACCCCTAGGGCATGGTTTAAGGTTAATTTTATTTTAGTCAGTACATTGCAAAATAAGCTTTGTACATGAAGGCACGATGTACTCAGTGTCAGTACTTCGTGATGTAGGTGGAGTGTGGAGTGTTAATTTAGTATGTCGTGTATCGATTCCCCATAGATAAATCAGGAATAAGATCCTAACTGGTTCGGTAATTCTCCGCGTTACAACCATGCCTACCATACGGACTTCTTGAAATAGGAAACTCTAGTTTAGACTGCTTTTCATGCATTTATGAAGCTCTAATTTAAATAAGTGTTTATATAAGGAATGTGCAGGGGGGTAGAAATATTTACAAATATAACATTTTTGACAATAAATCTTAGTGGTAAATTGTGTTCGATGGATGAATCTAAAATGATCGAAACAGTTTTCAGTTTTTATTTTCAGCTCAAACATGCTATGCATGTTTTTCGCCATAAACAAAATGTAAACGTAAGCGGTACACATTTAATAGCAGTAAGAAGAGTATAACATTATATATCGAAAATGATTAAAAAAATTATATAAGTAATTAAATGCATGCAGTTAATCTGATCAAGCTATACTAGGTTTGTATCAGTATATTATTATATATATGTTGTATTGTTGTGGTAAACAAACAAAGCGTTCAATACCTATGGAAAATGTGATGCAGTGGCTAACCCACTCACACGATAGAACTCTTGCGTACATGGTGTACATGTAACAAGGGAGATAATAAATAGTATTTGCTATTGCAAAATCGTTTGTGTACATGATGTATATTAGTCTGGTTACCTCCCCTGACACTACGTGAATTGGTCAGGTGTAAACGAAACATGGCGGCGCCCATAGAGAAGACCGGGTGAGTTAAAACAAGAAGGAACAACTTCAAGTTTTGATGGCAGGCGCTTAATATCTTAGCATATGATTCATAGCATTAAGATAGGATTAAATATGTCAATGATTAGTTGTGTATTTTGTGTTTTAAAGCTTAAAATCACGTATTTTCGCGACCATACTTGCAGACAGTATACGATGTGTTGGTATTTTTATTCTTAAATACTACGTAGTTGGGAGCATATTGTTTATTGTCTGTTTTTTTGTCTGTCTGTTGGTCTGTCTATCTGTTTGTTTGTCCGTCTGTCCACAACTTTACCCTGGTCCATAACTCTGAAACTACATAGGATAGAGACTTTATATTTGGTTATGTACTCAATTCAAGAAACTCTTTAGCTCAGTACAACTTTGGTCATGTCCGACAAATATCAAGGTCATTTTGGGGTAAAATCGGATGAATTAAACATTGGCCATAACTTTGGAGCTGCATGTGGTATATACTTTATATTTGGAATGTGTACTCACCTCAAGAAGCTCTTGAGCTAAGTACAACTTGGTTCATGTCGAACAAATGTCAAGGTCATTTAGAGGTAAAATCGGGTGAATAAAACATTGGCCATAACTTTGGAGCTGCTTGTGATACAGACTTAACTGTAGTTCTAGAGATACGGCAAAAGTTAAATTAACCATAGTTGACTTCTTAATTACATTGACCTTTGTTGGTCACAACCTTAGTTGTACAAGGCTCAAGAGTTTCTTGAGTTGAATACACATTCCAAATATACAGTCTGTATCACAAGCAGCTCTAAAGTTATGGCCAATTTTTAATTCACCCGATTTTACCTCTAAATGACCTTGACATTTGTCCGACATGAACCTACGCAGGTCAGAAACAACATAGAAATTTCTGTCCTCACCTGTGCGTTTCTTGTCTTTTGACATAAGTGAATATAACACACTATTGTGATACAACTCACCGAACAATGCAGGTCAGAAACAACAATTTCCATACTAAATCGTGCAGATTTTGTTTTTCTAATTCGACAGTAAGTTGAACAATGCAGATGAAAACTAACACAGGGAGTTTCTGCATAAGCTCTCTGCGTTACCTTAATCCTGAATTGCGCAACTATTTTAATTAAGATTAATTTTGGTAATTACTATTGTAACACTACTTATCTAACAATGCAGGGCAGAAACAACAAAGAAGGCTCGGAACTGTCTGCGTTATTTCTATCCCGAATGGGGCGATTTCTATCATAAGATTTGTAAAAGTAGATATAGCACATGCAGATAATTTAACAGTAAGTTGCACAATGCAGACGAAAACTAACACAGGGCGCCTCTGCACGGGCTCTCTGTGTCACCTTTATCCTGAATTGCACAATCAACATTTTTATAAATACATACAAACAAATATGTTATTGTACTGATATATATTGTTACCTTGTTAAATGGACTATTAAAAAGTTTAAATGAAAACTTATATATCATCAAATGATTTTCTTTGACATTTGCTAAATAAACATATCGAGCTAACTTAATTATTGTGCCTCTCTGAGAAAACGTCATAAGATATTTGAATTTGTGTAAGTAGGCCAAGAACAATAATAAGTGCTCAAACATGTATTTCTTGTTTCTCTGTAATATGGACAGACCATTATAAAATGAAATTCAGATTCAATAGCACGTACATTACATTTAGTACATTTCTATCAATTCTGTCGATGTTTCTATACATGTAGCCTCCTTCTTCAATGGCAAGCCTTTGAGCGGAACGTCTCAGTCTAGTTAAAGCAAATATGTGTTTATTTTTTACGCAATGTAGGAGTTTTTCAATTTCAAATGTTGTTTTAATTGCAGAATAAGTATCTAATTTGGATGCATTTCTAATTTCTGAATACCAGTGCTGGAGGTATTGGACACGTATACGTTCAGCTACATTTTCAATCTGTAATTTTGATACATTATCAACATTAAACAAAAGGTTAAAACCTGTTCCAGAAAGCAGATGCTTTAATTCTAAGGTCGACTGGTTAATGTGTTGGCCATTTTCATCGCTCATGCCATAAACCTTGTAAATTAGTGAATCTGGTGACTGCTTATTCTATACCAATATTTAATCATATCAATTTTTCTCAACATTTGTAAAGGAAATCTTTCTAGCTCACCGTATATAGCTCCATGTGGTGTTTGTTGTCTTACACAAAGAATTTGTTTTAAAAAATTCAATTAATTTCATCCAATATCTGGACCCTTGTAAAAAAAAACAAATTTATGATCCATAGTTTAAAATCGGTTATAGCATTGCCTCATACAGATTAAACTTTTCTGAAACGCTTAACGCGATATTTTCAAACAGGGAATTTAGTGGGAAAGTGGGCTTTTCTGGCTTGATTTGGAAGAGTTTTTTGTGCTTTATAAAAGTTACCATTAGAACTTAGTAATTTAATAGACATTGTTATTCCTAAATAAGTAAATTCTGGCACAACATAAAGTTTTACTGTATTACAATGAATATAAAAATTCTCTCTGTAATTATTCCTTTTAGAAACCATCACAACTGTCTTATCACAATCTAAAATTTCAATACCATATTGAAGGAATCTGTTATTTAATAAGCACACACCTCCGTGGCCACGCTTACATGTACTACCGTGCAAACTCTCACGCCGAGGAACAGACACACACTCATAACCATTTAGTGCAAAATCACAACGTCCTGTTTGCCACGTTTCACTTAAGAAAAGTATATCAAAGTTATGTACAAAATAATTAAAAAAAAACAAGAAATATCTTTATAAAAATAGCATTATGCAATTAATGCAGCAGATCGATGTTACAAACATGTGACAAACTTAGCTTGGGAAAACTGCTAAATACACCATAAAGCGTAAAGCAGGAAGTTATTGAAATCAGGGATACTTTATTAGATTGTATATACTGACCATGGTGAAGAGGACTAAGATATAATTTTGCTATCCCAAAAAGATGCTGTAGGACACACAAATCATAAGATTTCCAAATTTTAAGATTTTTATTCGCGATTACTTAAAGCATGTTAAAAGTAAAGCAAAATTAACCTTCAGGAACATTCTGATTTACCTACAGCCTGATTGGAGCTACCATCTGCTAGGATAAAAATCAGAAAGTTTCGGAATAAATCCGGATAAAAGGCAGCCCTTGCTTTGTCTTTACTGAATTGAACTACGGTAAAGATTTTGTTATTTTCCGTTAGACGTTTAATACAAAAAAAATGACAGTGCTCCCTACCGCCAACTGCCCTCCTAACAACGAGTCCCACCTTACAACGACCGTTGTCTCCTATTCAGTGTCGTTGTAGAGGGTTAGCGCTGTATATCCATTACAAATGTTTGGAACCGGACTTTCAAAAATAGACTACTCACCTTTTATCATCGGTGTATCAGCGAAGTCATGGTCCATCAACTGGCCCCACTGCATCAACATAATAGAGTTCCGTATCTCAAGTTTGTCTCTGATGTTTGGACGATGGATAAAGTTACTGACCAATCGCGGGCTTGGTAACAGTTCTCCAGTGACACTTACCATCCTGGGCATGTTTATTCCTGTTAAAGGAGAGAGAAAGTCTGGCCGTACATAAATATTAAGATGTTTAATGCATATCCAAAGTATACAAACGACAGTTTATTCTTCAGTGTAATGATGTCATCAATTCAAAACAAATACCATTTGCATTTATTTATCAAAACTTATGATTAGGTAATTTGATTTGAATTTTGTTGAAATGACTGTAAACGCGGAGTCTGATCACGCTTAAAACTATTTGCAATTTACTATTGGTTACTGAATTTTCAAAATTGATGGAAATTGCATATGGGGCAAACGTTCTCTAACAAGTAATAAATTATAAAAGTTAAAGTTGAGAAATCCAAAAGTAGTTTTCCACATTTGAATTTATCCGTTGATATATACTGAAATATATATATGAATACATGGTCCCTGTCTTTAATTGTCACTTGTTCCCTTTCTAACTTCAACTGTTTCACTTATCGGACCCAAGTGACGCATAAACACAACTTTAAGAAAATAAATAGCATATGAAAACAGTATTAACCCTGATCAGAGAGGTTTTACAGGATCAGCGTCTACACTGTTCATCAATTGTCAACTTAACAAACACTTGTAAATTACCATCATGGTACGCTGGTGGAAGCAGGCGTAATTGGGCTCGATCAGCCATGCCCCAGGTCGGGTGCTTGAGGTTATTGCAGGATCCGTCAATAGTTCGGTAACTGGACGGAATACACTTTGGAACTCGCGGTGAACAGTATTGGGCACTAAGCTTTGGCCACAGGCTTGAAATCACTGGGTTGTTGAGGACGCCATGAACGTCATCATGATATCTGAAATTAGCATGAAATAATTTCAAATGTTGGTACCCCGAACTCGCCGAACTGTTGTCTCTATGGCTGTTGTTTATTGAAGCCTCGATAAATAAAATCGAACATATAATTATTTTAAAGTTAAAACGTCGCTAAGCCACGTTTTAACTTTGCAATACGGACTTAAGATAGACTGTAGGGAGGCGAACATTAAATTCTAATAACGCAAACGACATCAAATGTCTCAATTGACAGTTGTTTAAAAAAGTGTTGACGATTGAACATACAATGTATTATGTTTCTCAGGATCACATGCTAACCCTATGGCTCCTGTTTGAAATGGGCTTTCGTAACTGAGTAAATTGAAGTAGTAGCACCCCTATCCCCCTTGTTTTACATTTGATTGCATGTAAACGACAAAGAAAACTGTCTTCTACGCTAAACCCAGGTTCACCTTGGACACCGGGTGATGGTGACGTATTAAATGTACGTTGCGTCAGGTGGTCATTATTAGCCATTTCATTCTTAGGCACCAAGCCATTCACACTTTATTCTTCAATAGTATTGTTTATATGAACAGGTATTATATGCCTACTCAGACCTTTTATATCTTTTTGATAACATCCAGCTTAATGTTAAGACAAATATTTGTCTTTTTGACAGTATGGTTGTACCAATTTTATTGTAAGGTGCATACATTTGGGGGTGTATAATCTAAAAGAAGTTGGCAAACTGCATGTTGTAAATACGTCTTGGCAGTGAACAAACAAACTCCTAATAACACCGTGTATGGCGAATTAGGAAGGTTTCTATTGTCACTGCTTTGTAAAGAAAGAGCTATTAAGTACTGTATCGAAATATGTGTAATGTTAACTCTCCTATGCACGAGACCTATATTGATCAGTGTAATAATGTTAACGGTCCATGTTGGACCAAAAGAATGAATGCCTTATTGATCATATTAGTTTTACGAACATACGGCTTAATTTTGATATCAGTATCAACTGTGAACCATCTATAAAATAGGCGTTTAAGAGACCGGTATATTCAAGACTGGGATGTATCAATTCATACCATGTCCAAAATACATACATATTGAAATTTTAAATTCTACACTGTTTTCTGATAATTATTTCCCAATAAACGCTTTTGTGTTAAAATGAGTAGGTTAATTAAGAAATAATCTATGTTCTAGCGTTGTGAAACGGTATTTTACAACGGTCGGTCGTTGTGGTGCGCAGGAATTGACCACTAAGGCCGTCACAACGGTAGAACATAGATTATTTCGATTCTAACATGACCAGATTTAAAGAAATTCATTAGAAAGGAAATCAAATGTTCCATACTTATTTCCTCAGCGGATGAAGTTTTTCGACCGAATAACTTTTTCCGCGGCATTACAAGAATCTAACACCCATAAGCAAATTTACATTTACCGATCCACAATCTGGCATAGAACAAACATTACACCAAACAAGACAGAAAAATGTAACGTTACTGGTTAAAAGTATATGGTCTTTACGGGCTATATGAATAACGAAAGAAATTTAAAAAGCATAACGTATGAACGCACGAGGTCACGTCATGTCATATAACCGCGGGAGGAGCGGGGTAGGGAAGAGCGTGGTATACCGTCTCAGGTATACCACGATAGACCTGTTCTTTGTTTATAGAGACGAATTCACGTGTCATGTTAGAATAACAAACAACATAGTGTCAGGTAACCCGGTGTCTGATTACCCGGCGTCTGATCCAAAAAAAATTGTTAGAATTTACATAATTATTATCTCTTTGTTTAAGTTATAGCAATGTTCAACATTATATTGCATTGTAGATTTTTGTTTCGTTTAACCGGAACCATTTAAAATAAATATACTTTTCGGCATCTAATTGTAGTGCTTTGGAGTTAAAAATGGTTAAAACGGGGGTTTGGCGTTTGAGAATACATGTATTACAGGTGTACGCCTAACCGCACGGGTAGTTTTGAAGGAATTGCATGGAAGAACTTCTTTGACGTACATGCATTTCATAGTGACAGATGAAAATTGATACGACTACAAAAAAATGAATCATGCTAATGATCACTACAATATACATCGTAGGTTTTGGCCGAAATAATACTTAACTGGCTGAATGCAATTAAATCAATATTAATAGATTTTGTTCAAAATTCTGACAATTATTTCAAAGCTTAGTGAAATACAAATGTTGTCGTAAGTCAGATTAGCAAACTCTCAATTATTATTTACTTCTCCATATAATCCTGTCTTGACGATTCCAAAGCGATATCACAAGACAGGATTAGATAACAAAATAAGAAATAATATGTATTTCAAAGTTTTGACCTACTACCGTTTTAGTCTTATGAAGTTTTATGAAACGGACCCCTGTTCTAATGCGTCCTATCAGCTCCAAACTGGTTGCAAATATTAGTCTTGTTTTGCGTTCAGGAGAAAAGTTATCTCGCTATTATTGATATACAAAACCACCAATATAATAGCCGAATTACATGTGCACCAGTTTTTGTGTAGCCTCAAGTATGGCAGTTGCTTGGGACCCCTCAGATTCCAACGATTTGCGGAAATTGCCAAATAAGTTGTGCATTCGCATGTGACCATATCCCTCAGATTCATCGCTGTCCACACCTAGAAAAACAAATTTGAAAACTACATTATACACATTTATCGCAATATTACGGTGCAGAATGCGTTATTCTTTCCAGTTTAAAAGATGCTTAACGCTTACATTAAATGCAGAAAATCACAACGTTTTTGAAAATAGTTACGATCTACATGTAATTCAGTTCAAGTAAACACAGTTCGAAAGTTGATTTGGCTCAAACCTGTTTGAAATGGAAATAGCTAGTTTAGTATAAACGCGTTTATGCATAGGGACTAACATGTTTAACTTTACATACATTCATTATGCGTGTAGTGCCGTATTAAGAATTTTGTTGCATAGTCCCACTTCTTTTGTAATATCAAAACTAATGTCATAACTAATAACATTTTAAACATTGTTAACTTAAAACATTATTATATGTATGACATGAAAGCAAGCAACGCAACTATGCCAATAATAATGTAACTATAAACATTAATACTGTCATTCTAACAAAAATGGTCAATTTACCTGTTGGTGTGAAAAAATAAAGTTTTCGATACTGTGCAGTTAAATATGACTGTTTTGGTAGTAAACCAATTAATATGTCCATTGCAAAACGTTTAAAAGGAGTCCAAACAATTTACCACTAAAACTACTTTAAAACGTTTTCAAAAACAGTTGTTGGCGTTTCGTTTAAACATGACAGAAAGGCATATTTCTTATTATAAAGTTGAATATGCGTGAGAAAATATTGTTTTACAATACTAGGGAATTTCACCGCAATAAGTGATTGATTTGCATGCAGCCTTTGGTCAGGTGTCATACTACATTCATTTGACCACAGGGCCCCGACACGATTGCTTTTTTAGAGAAAAAAATCATCAGAAGGTATATATAGAGACAAGGGGTACAACTGTTTGTAAGTTTATTCTCACCCATTCTCGACAAAACCGGGCATATCATGAATAATAATTGATGAAACGACACCCTTTTTGCATTTCTGTCTAGCATATATAATACCCTTGCATAAATACATAACATAAACCCAACTGTTAGCATGCACTTGCAACAGTAATTGCATTTACTCACAGAAATCAACGACTTTTAGAAAACGGGACAGGTGTTCGTTCACAGCTGACACAGCATTGGCCACTACACTGTGCGCTTGTTTAGGCGGTAATATCGAGCATGACAGTCATACAGTTCCATAGATATCCATTTTTGACACCGATCAAAGCTGATTTATACTCAAATCGCTGCAACACCAACACATTCGCATGTTTTCATCGACAGTAAAGCTATTCTTGTACATTTAAGCTTTTTTGGTACGGCAATGATTTGAGAAGAAATCAGTGTTGATCGGTGTCAAAAATGTATATCTATCGAACTGTATGACTTTTATGCTCGATATTACGGCCTAAACAAGCGTACAGTAGTGGCCAATGACTGTAACGCTCTATATTACGGCCTAAACAAGCGCACAGTAGTGGTCAATGCTGTGTTGGCTGTGAACGAACACCTGTCCCGTTTTCTAAAATTCGTTGATTTCTATAAGTGAATGCAATTACTGTTGAAAGTGCAAGCTAACAGTTGGTTTTATGTTATGTTTTTAAGGAAGGGTATTATATATGCTAGACAGAAATGCAAAAAGGGTGCCGTTTCATCAATTATTATTCAAGATATGCTCAGTTTTATCGAGATAGGGTGAGAATTTACTAACAATCAGTTATACCCCTTGTCTCTATATATACCTTCTGACGATTTTTTCTCTCTGAAAGAAATCGTGTCGGGGCCCTGTGCATTTGACACTTGTGAGAAAGTACGTCACTCAAACGGACTTACATTAGAATTAATAAAAAAAATAGATAAAGCTATTTCACATCAGACTGTATAGTTACGAAATCAGTGTGTATTTAAACGACAACGTGATGGTAAAAGGTATAACAAGATACAATCTTATTGTTCAGGAAGTACAATTAATACTTTTCCAAACTAAATCCATGCACATTAACCTTTTACTCCATAGCATGTTTCTAGTTATTAAATTGAGTGGCATGTGACCACAAAAACAGGTTGAAGGTATAAGAGAATCCGCCCAACTTTAAAAGTTAGCCTGTTGAAGGTTATCTCTTGCAAAGATATAGAAAATGTTTGTTAATTGTGGTTATTTGTGACTAAATAAAATGAAACTATATTATCCAATGGAGCAATACATTAAAGGATAAAAACAGCATACTCACAGAGTACCCGGTAATTGGTCAAAATGTTTGCTCACCTCTTCTTAATAGTCTCTCATCCAACATCTGTTGTTTAACGACTGTTGCCTGTCCATCATGAAGTGCGTGAAGAATGGCATCTTGGACTTTTAGTTCTGTTCTAACATGACCTAGCCACGTCAATAACGTCAAGACTAAAACGGGATTGGCGTCATGCAGCATATTGTCCGATCCGTCCGATCACCTATAATAAGCATCCAAATTCAAACAAAGGTTGTTCAAGTACTGTCGACAGTCATCGATTTATTTCAATTATATTTTATATGTGCGTTTGCTATTAAGGTATGTACTTTTTTTAGATACAGCTGTTAACCATTTGATGTCTAAATCAAACGGTGTTATACAGTGTAACCTCCCCACAACGGCACGCCGGACAGCGATTCCCTCTTTACAACAACGCTTGTCATTGTTCCCAAACCAAGACAGCTGCAATATCGTCTGCCTAGAATTGTCGTTTGCTGTTTTTTACTTAAAGTAACGTACAGAAGATTTCGACAGAAGAAATGTAATGACGAGCGACACTCGGTTTGAATCAAGATTAAACGCATCGTTAAACGCCGTCTGTTCTGAAATCAAGTTGTTTGCATATGTTAGCCAATTTCCCTCCCCATATTAACTCCCTCCGAACAACATACACAATAGTTATCTCGCAATGGATGGTGTTGTACAGCGGGATCTCTGTATTAACTAAACGCAATACCAAAGTATTCTTATTTATGACCAAGAAATAACAAGAGCCCCATGGGGCATATGTCGCTCACCTGAGAATAGCTGTACATCAAAATGGAGATAATGATTTATGTCGAGGACGGGGTCATTTTTTACCCGAGGGGCATAATTTGAACAGTCGTGATAGAGGACCTGTAGATGATGCTATGTTCCAAATATATAAGATCAGGGTACTAGGGTTCTAGACAAGAAGATTTTTTTTAAGTTTCCATTGAAAAAATCTATTTTTAGCTCCTGTGACCTACATATGCAACAGACTGGAACCATTTGAACAAAATAGATAAAGGACATCTAGAAAGAACACCATGCCGAATATCAAAGTTCTGGCTATATTAGCTTCAGAAGAGAAGACGTTTGAAAACTGTGACCCCCGGAGTGGGCTAATTTTGACCCCAAGGGCATAATTTGTACAAACTTGATAGAGGACCTGTAGATGATATGCAATCGACCAGAACCATATGAACCTTATTGGTATAGGACATCTAAAAGTGTCACCATGCCAGATATCAAAGCTCTGGCCATATTAGTTTCAGAGGAGAAGACGTTTGAAAATTTCACTATATAACTCTATGTTAAACTGTGACCCCCCGGGCGGGGTCAATTTTGACCCCAGGGGCATAGTTTGTAGTTTGATAGAGGACCTGTAGATGATGCTATGTGACAAATGTCTAAGATCTGGCCCTTGTAGTTTCAGACAAGAATTTTTTTTAAGATTTCCTTATTTTTTCACTTGGTTGGCATGGCAACCAGAGTTCTACATTGTTTTTAATTCTTTGAAATTTTTGTAAGAACTTGACTCAAGGAACATTCGTGTAAAGTTTGGTTGAAATCTTTTCAGCGGTATATGAGGAGATGTCATTTGAAGCAATTGTTAAAGACAACAATGACTGTATAAAGTGAAATTATTTTCTTCTGTGGAAGAATAAATTAAAGACATAACAAGGAATATGTATGGGTTAATAGGTTAATAAATATCATTATTTACATTTTCTAAATATAAGAAACTATATGTAAATGAGTGGCAAATAGTTTGGATCCAGATTAGATGCAGCATTATGTGGCATCTGACCTGGATCCATACTGTTTATGGCCAAGAATTAATTGTGGACTGATAGACAGAAAGATAAACAAACAAACAAAACACAAACAAACAAACAGAAAGACCAAAAGTAATATGCCTCGAACTAAGTTGTGCTTGAGCATAAAATAGCAGACATCACAATCATTTCTGTTATGTATCTCAGTGACCTGAGTTCAGAGCTAGCTATGGGTCAGTTATGCAATAGGAGACGGTCTCAGAGAGAAATGACTATTATCATGCTGAACTGTTGTCTGCTCCAAATGTTTGTATGTGAAATATGTAAAAAATAGTAACTAATATTTTCTAAATATAAGAAAATATGTAAATGAGTGGCAAATAGTTTAGATCCAGATTAGATGCAGCATTATGTGGCATCTGGCCTGGCTCCAAACTGTTTGCAAAAATATTGCATTTAGTATAAGGGTAGCTTCTTAGCCTGGAAGATACAATGGGTCTGTATAAAAACGGATCATTAGAGAGTTTTTACTGTCAGACCTGCATCAAAAAACACTGATATGGCCAGGGTTGAGTCAAATTTGACCCTAGGGTTTTGATTTTTTACAATTATGAAAGTGATTTAGTAGAAGATACTATTCAATTATTCATGCAATATCTAAGGTGTGGGAACAGTGTTTTTTTACAAAAAACTTGTTTAAAGTTTTTCACTTTTTTTAATAAATTTCAATAAGTTGTCCACCAATGAATTTTATTTTAACAATTTCTGTAGAGAAGCATCCAAGAAACACCGTCATCAATTTAGTTTTTCCCTCAAACTCGCGGTTTCAGAGGAGATGTCGCTTGAAGTAAATTTGAACGGACGGACAGACGGACGACGGACGGCGGGCGATCACAACAGCTCACCTTGAGCCTTCGGCTCAGGTGAGCTAAAAATGGGTGAGCAATATTTCCTGACCTAAAATGTATAGTGGCTCATTTTGATATGTGCATAAAAGGTAAAACGAACCATCACACCTGTGCGACTTTTTGACAAAGATATCTCTCAAAACAGTCTGCATGAATGTTTGACAGGAATAATTTAGAATGCTAAAAACAAAATTGACTGTAGTACTGTTTCTATCCTAGGATTCAATACATTCTTAAGTAATTTGAGATTGCTTGTTTTCATTTCGTTTGCTTAACTGTGATTGGCTGTATTTATTTCATATCCCCCTTTTTCAAAATTAAATTCGGCCACGAATTGTCGGAACTACTTTCTCCGCAAGCGTTGCGTAAAGCGGGATGCCAAATTACGTCATTGACGTTGACGTTCACGTTCTGGTGGTAAATATATATGGTAGAGGAACTACAACATACAGCTTAAAAGTGTTCAATAATGAGCACTCATATCAAATTCTCTAACTTATTTCTTTCTTAAATTCAGTAGTGATATGAAATAATAAGGAATAATTCGAATGTTTATTGTGTTCATGGAACAATTAAAATCAACTGTTCACACTTTTGTATGAATTATTATTATTGTGATCAGGTTGGTTTCATACCTCAATGAACTCAATAAATATTCGAAAGATTCCTTAAATGATTGTCCATGGTGTGATCCTCAAAGTGTGTATGTAATGCCGAGATCCATGCGTATGCTTTACACATGTGTATAGTAGGTCTCATATTGCACCATTAAACATGATTTGAAAAATAAGCAAAACAACATTTTTTATACGTACGTGTTTTTTTTTAAAACAAAGTTACTTGAATATTAAACAATCATTTAAAATCAGCATAAAATGATTACATTTTCCGTTCATCATAATCAAATAAATACATAAATGTCAAACTTCGAGAAATGTATAGAATAAATAACAAATTCTCAAAAAGTTATTGCCTTCAAAATCATTCTCCGTTAAACCACTTGACAGCCTTACCCAGGGTACTATGGTTCCAAACTGCGTTATACTCATTCTGTATGTTCGATCAAAAATATCTAAATCTTAGATTTGATAAATAAAAGCAGGCAACAATTGTTTGAAACAGATGATGCCATGCCAGGGAATTTAATGACAAACAAAGAGTAATCAAAATATGATGAAGCTTTTATCAAATAAGCATGGATATAACTTCAGATAGATGACTGTTTAATGCTAGATATAGTGAATCTAACACCACCGTGAGTGTCAGATAAGAATATCCCACCCGAGATTTGAAGATATTTTTGTAACACGAGGCTTTGCCGAGTGTTTCAAAAAGATCTTCAAACGAGGGTGGGATATTCATCTGACACTCAACTGTGGTGTTAGATTTATTTTCTCAACTCGTCAACCCTAAACACGCGTTTAACTTGCCATACAGTGGCGATTTGTATTTTAACGCGCTAATACATGCATGACGACGTCATGACGACGTCAAAACAACGGCGATAACAACCAATCATCAAATAGTTCGGCTTGTCTGTCCGGACAGATAAGGTTATCTCACACCCCCTAGATTTCGGGATACCTCTGTCCGAGAGGTGAGAAAAAACAATGATAACACGCATTTGACCATTTACACCGTAAATGCGCATATATATACATTGAATTATTTCCTTTACAGAATAATGTAGGTGCATATAATACAGTGATTAATGTACAACATAAGAAATATAACCAATATCTTTCAACTAAACTTGAATCGTATACAGCAGCAATAAGCGTGCGCCATATCTAAAAATGGATTATTACTATCGTGTACTCGTCCAATAAAGGTAAGTATTGTACTAAACCCTGTTTATTAACCTCTTACTATAAAACTGTTTGAGCCTCGTCATTTATTTCTGCAAATAAGACTTAACTGCACTTAGAAATAATGCAGACAAAATTTAAAAAGCGTGCTGCATGTAAACGATAGTATGTGAATGAATTAACCCATTTACGGCAAGTGGATTCTTCAATATTTATATATTGGATAAGTCTATTTCTTATCAAAGGGGCTTGGTCAAAAACTTCTTTTCTTTTTGTTTTATACTGAAATTCCTATTAGCAAACAGTGTAGACTCTAATCAGACGCTGAATTATGCGACGTCTGACCAAGGTCAACACCGTTTGCCTATGTCCCATATATGTGATCGTGGGCACAATTGGACAAACTGTATTTGACAAATGTATTTATTGCATTAAGATGTAGCTACATGATTGTGTCTGTGTATTTTATAAAAAAATATTGCTGGTTTATGTTAGCTGATATGGAAACCGTTGAATTTCCTGTTAATTTAGAAACGCACACTAAATGACCCGTGACAAATGCCATTATTGCGTTTTGATCAAGATTGATAGATTGCAGTAAAGATTGTTTCCTTTGATCTCCACCGGCCAATGAGTGTACATATCAATTGGAACCGCCTTGTGCAACGTCCACAATTCTGTGTAAAAGTGTGCACTTTCTGTGGCTCCAGAACAATCAAACAAATAATAATGCTTAACTTATTCAAGTGGTGAACATAACCCAAACTTTGTACGTACTTAACATGACATAACAGACCCCTTGATGCAAGACCAGAAAGCTATTGTATTTGCAAACACTTTAAAATCAATATCGATCTCTTTTTTTGGTGCAGCCTGGACTTTTTTATTCCATATAATATATATTTACATAATATACATAGAGGATCTAACATGAGTGCTCATTAATTATCATTTTTAATAAACGAGTTGACTAAAACAATATGACGCGAGCCTTGGCGAGCGTTATATTTGTTTTAGTCAACGAGTTTATTAAGAATGATAAATAATGAGCACGAATGTTAGATCCTATTTATCACATAAACATTTTAAAACCCTTTTAAGTGAACTGAATCCGTAGTTTTTTGTCTCTCCGCCATATGTATTTTCCGCCAAAACTTGACGTTGTTTACAGTAACGCCATGGCAAATGACGTCATTTGTCGCCCAGCGCCATGCAGCGCTCGTGGACGAACAGGTAGGGCCGGAGCCCAAATATTGATATTTCACTATAGTTTATTGAATGGCTTTATAACACTCCCAGAGTCGGTTTTATGTGATAAATATACATATACAAAAACAGTAACACTTTACATGTAATATAATATGATGCGGCTTCTAAAGCTCGCACAGTGCATTTGAAAATTTTATAATAAAAAAGTTACGTTTTCCTTTTCGTTTAAGCAATTCAAACAAAACTTTACATTCCTGAATAAACAAGTGTAAAATATCAGTTTGATTTATCCAGTTATTGCTTAAAGGGACTCGCAACCGGATGGTGAACTTGTCAAAATAAAATAAAATACTCAAATAAAAGCAAATGTGTGGCATTATTTTGCTTCTGACATTAAAAAAATATGATCAGTCCAAAAAACGTCTCAAGAATCGTCACCAAATCTTAGTTGTTTAGATATTTTCCATCGTTTTTCTATAGCGTCAGTTGACGGTATAGTTGTTGTTGTTGCTTCTCTACACAGGCTCAGACATAAACCCGAGCCGAATAAAGTATTAACGATCGCTACCAGTGAAGTACGTTAATTCGCTACCATATATATAGAGAGCGATGGTAGCCAAGGTAGTAAAGGCGTTTCATCATTTTTCATGTTTGTCTCCGCATGGAGGGTCACGGGTTCGAATCCCACCAGAGCTTCTTCTTTTCTTTTTTTTAAATGCATTTTTTAACAGAATTTATTATCCTAAACTAATCTTACCCATTTATATAAGCATTTGACATATATTTACAAATTACTGTTTTTAATGCTAAATCCGGTTGCGAGCCTTCATTTTGAATTTTGTAGCCAAATATAATAGTTGGAAGGGTTTTTATGTTTGTGTCTATCGCACATATTTTAAAATTCTTACGATACTTTGTTTGAACAGCAGAACAGTTAATTAACACATGTTCATAATCATCTGTGACATTGCATCTGTTACATGAGTTAAAAGGTATCATTTTCCAAACAAATCTTATCAATTTTACGGGAAATATGATATTGATAACTTAATATCTGTATTGTTTTAGTCTGTTATCAAATATGTTTTTTATGAAAGTATATACATGGTGCCATTTGATGTTTGCAAATTTATTTATCCTGTATCGGTGTGCAATAGGTTTTTGGAATTTGTTAGATTAAGTATGCTGATATATAAACTTATTATTGCAATCTTTTAAGTTGCGTTTAATCAAAACTTACTGTAAAGAAGTTTTAACTTTAGTTCTGCGAGACATTTCAGAATATATTAATAATTTCCACTTCTTGGGTATTGATTGTGTTAATGTTTTAAATTCTGTAAGCCAATTTCTTTTGTCAATTAATTTATTTAGTATACTGGTATGCTGTATTTATCCTACATTATTAATTATGTCAGTAACAAACAGAATTCCAGAATCTATCCATTTCTTATAAATTAAGCATTTGTTTTTAGATTTGATAAATCTATTTCCCCATAAGATATGTCTTCTAACTTCATCAAATTTTGAAATTTCCGGTCGTTGTTTGTGTTGAGCAGTGATACAAATCTCTAATATGTGTTTATAGAAATCAGATAGTTTATTTGTATTTATACTTTTTATGCTGTCCATATTCATATTAAAGATTAAGAAATTATTGCCATAATTTTGATAATAATATAAAGGGATTGCTTTCCAATTTGCATTTGTATTATCTGTCAAGGCTTTTATCCATTTTAGTGTCAAAGCAATAATGTATGAATTTAGGTCATTCATCTCAACCCCTCTTTCTAATTTATTGCCTATTAATGTAGATCTTTTGATTTTTTCTCTTTAACCATTCCATAAGAAATTATAGAGCATACTGTTTATTCTTGTTAGGATGTGCTTGTTTATGATTAAAGTATGGAACAGATATTTGAACTTCGGAACAAGTAGAATTTTTATTATTTTGATTTTACCATAAAATGTAAGCTTGCGCTTATTCCAATTTTCTATTATTGTTTGAGTTTTCAATTTTTTTTATCCCAGTTAAGGTCTAAACAGATATCTTTGTCATGATAAAAAATAAAACCTAGAGCCTTAATTGGACGATTTGGCCAGGCTATATCACCAACCGAATTTTACATTTTAGGTTTTTTAACTTGAAAAATATTAAAACGATTGTCAAACAGTCTGGATCCTGTTCAGAAGCCGCGTTACGCGTCGTCTAATAAGGATCCAAACTGTTTGTAAATCACCATCATTAAACTCGTGATAAGGTAGTGAATGAGTGAAGATATACACGCTCATTGGAAAAGAATTATGTCTTCCCAACAGTAGCTAGATACAGTGGAGAAAACGTTATTCTTTCCCGTTTAAACGCAAACAAAACGCAATATACTAAAACGTAAAAAAGTAAAACTGTTGGACAATTCTGCTTATTCATATTTGTCTTGAAGGCAAACAGTTTGGAGCCTGGTCAGACGCCGGGTTACCCGGCGTCTGATCTGGCTCCAAACTGTTTGCAATAGAAATATTAGTTTTAGCGTAAACGCGTTTATTGGGAAAGAATAACGTTTCCCTGCTGTAATACTCACTGTGCAGTACACTGCTACATACACCTCTCGTAAACCTCTACCACTACACTGAACTCTACCTGGTAAGTTGGTGTCTTCCATGGACAATCAATGTACGCAACACTTTCATAAAATATGTATTGTAAATGTCTTAATCGCTTATGCTATGAGCAATATATTCATCAATATGTAAATGAATACGTTGTGTACTGTCATATTCTTTCTGTATACTTCCTTTATAACCTACTAAGAGTTAGTGGGACAACAACCATCAACGATCAGTCTTGGGGAACTCCGAATTTGAGGTAATAACATTGCAATTGCGAGAATAAGTTACACGTCAGTCAGTCCTCACCATATGCATCAGTGTGCCGCTGGTGTACTGGGGTACAATTGGTTAAACAGTAAACTTCCGGAGATTAACACCTCAACTAACAGAATTAACAAATACAAATATAGTAAAACATCTCTATTACGACCACTAACACTAAGGCTTACATTTGTATCGACTGTATTTAACTACATGTAATTCCTCCCTAAAACGTCAAATGGACAATCCCAGTTTCCATTTTAAGTCTAGTCCATTTCTGACTTTTAAGGGTTGATTTTGTCAATGTCTTGCCCTATTACAAACAGTGAAGACCCAGATCAGAGGGCTCCATAAGGAGCCCTCTAGTCTGGGCTTTCACTGTTTGCATAGGACACGTGCATTTTACACATGTTTACTTTTGAAAAGGACGCCTATATGCGGGACTAGGGTTCAAATATAATTAGTGACAGGTGAAAGCTTAAAACAAGGTAAAATGTAAACTGTTTTCAATTCACCTTGCTTTAAGCAGTCGCCTGTTTTAAATACCCAATAGTAAACACAATGCATTGGTCGTAATAGAGAGGTTTAAGTGTAAAATGGATTTTTGAAAAATGATTGTCAGAAAAGAGGATCCTGATAAGCAGCCGATTAACAGAACATCTCATCATGATATCTTTGTCCGACCATTATGTCGATGTTTCGTTAGTCATTAGTTACATGTAGGCGTACAATATGGAAGATGCTATTTTCTCCGTTTCTCCGTTGTTTCATTGCACATACATATAGTTTTTCGCATTAACGTGTTTATTGTGGTGTTAATGTCCGTTGTATGTTATATATAGATCATTGCCATTATAACGTGCAATAATTGACAAATTAGTATGCAGTGTTCACACTGTTATGACATTCTACCATGTAATAGATATATTATCTGCTTCAAGTGTGATACCAATAGTTTTTTTTAACTTTTTTATTTTCACTTTGTTATAAATAATAAACACGAGCAACATATATTTAATTGGTAAAGCAAACTCATTTGAAGTCTGACCTAAGTCCAGACTACTATGTAAATGCTTAAATTAACCCATTACCCCATAGCCTGTTTCTTGTTTTGAAGATAAGTTACCACTTAAAGCAGGTTGAAAGTAAAGTAGAATGTGCCTTAATGTGCACATTCTGCTTTACTTTCAGCCTGATTTAAGCTCTAATTTGCTAGGAAAATGAAAATATTTCTTATGGAACATATTCAAAACTGTATAAAGTGGAATTACTTTCTTCAGTGGAGGAATAAATTTAGAATGTAAAAAGGCGTATTTATATGGTAATGGCTTAAACCAATTTTAAAATGAGTCAAATATTTAAAAGACTAATTAATGACTGACAATCACCTACTTTCTGTAGAACGGTCTCTTTTATTAGCTTGACGTCGCGATATGACTGAAATATTGTTAACAACATACGTACATTCCTAACAAATCAAAGCAAAATAGACGACCAGTTTTTAATGCGGAAACAGTCTGGTACATTAAATGTTCGTAACAATTTTAGCTTACCAGGGAATGAAAATACATCAGCACACTGTGCATTAAATCGCTACAATGCACTCTTTATCCGTATTTATTGGACAGTATCACACATAAATTGAGCACATTGGTCTAAACAACGGAAAACCATGGCAGTGTTTCTGTAGTAAAATATTATTTACGTGAATCGACAATGGCAGTTCAATTTGATTATTCACAGTTGGAAGTATATAGATTTCTGCTGCAAAATGTCACTGCAACGAATATATGAGTTTTATGTGAATTCTTTGTCAGTCGTAGATTAATGTAGTTATACCTTTCTCAACAAACGTGATTAGGGTTAAAAATATACTTCTATTGCAAACAGTTTGGAGCCAATCAGACGCCGGATTATCCGGTGTCTGATCAGGCTCCTAATGTTTGTCTCTCAGTTAAGGCTAAATCGATTAGGCCATCTTTTTACCTGCTATTGATTTGCTTTTACTGTAATGTCTCCATTGTGCAACAGTTAATATGGGACCCTGAAGTGGTAGGGTTTAATAAACGTTTATCAGTCACATTAGGATTTTTGAATAGTATGCAACTTTGCACGCCGCTTTGTATGCTGCAGTGCCTAATCTGAATTCAACTAGTAAACAAATGCCATTCAACGTTCATCACGCTGTGCTTAGAGCATGGAATCGCGTAAAATCAACAGTGGAGGAAACGTTATTCTTTCCCACTAAGGA
This sequence comes from Gari tellinella, assembly GCA_922989275.2. NCBI lineage: Eukaryota > Metazoa > Mollusca > Bivalvia > Cardiida > Psammobiidae > Gari > Gari tellinella. Next base: position 71,104,396 of record OV277866.1, read on the forward strand.
TATGAAACAAAAGGTTGACAGGTGCTTTTCAAATGTATATCATAATTACCGTCAAGCTTATTGTAAGCGAACTACTCACAATAGGATATACATGTATCTAACGTCTTTAGGAGAGATGGAAGCTCAGTGCAGGTCAAATCTATATTGTAGACAGCGTTTTTAAGACCAAACCCTTTTTCATGCATTAAACAGCACCATATCCTAAACGACAGTCGTGTATATTTAAAAACCTTTTCTTAAGTAGCAGTCTGGTTCAATTTAATGAAAACCAAATTGTCATAAAAAAATAGATCTAGTTTGTAAATATATTTTAAACGCTTTTATAAACACAAAAATGTAAGTTTAGGAAAAGAAAGTCGGTTTGAAAAGTGAATTCATAGAAAAAACATATTTAGCTCGAGTGGGATCGGAACCCGGGGTCAAGCTTGCGTGATTGAGTCAGACGTCTCATACATAGTCTGGTGGCCATTCATTTATCGGCGGTCGATTTAACCTACTCAAATGTACAGCGAAAGAGAAATTTGTTTTTCCTCTTTATACATATGCGTGCGCAAACGATGCAACATGGATCTTCTCCGTCTAGTGGGCGGAGTATTTAAAGCGACTGACAGTATCTACAGTGGAGAAAACGTTATTCTTTCCCAATTAAGGCGTTTACGCTAAAACTATTATTTCTATTACAAACAGTTTGGAGCCAGATCAGACCCGGCGTCTGATCAGGCTCCAAACTGTTTGCCACCAAGATAAACATGAGTTATCATATCAGAAGTCTCCAAAAGTTGCACTTTTCTACATTTTATTGTTTTGCGTTTGCGTTTCGTTTAAACGGGAAAGAATAACATTTTCTCCACTGTACACACCTAAGAATTCGTGACTTTTCTTGAGGATGATTTTAGAGTGTTCATATTTTTTTATTACCATGATATGCACGATACTGCTACATATTATGTGCTTTGGCTTTTGCAAATACACTGTATAAAGTGGATTTGTTTTTCATTGATGAATAAATTAAAACCGTCAAAAGGCATATACACGTATATGGGGATAATGGACTAAGCGGTCGCTCCATACAGGTTTGGCGTATGTTAGACGCCGAGTTACTCGACGTCTTATCCGGATAAAAACTATATACATCAGTTCTCACAAATTAGTCATTTTTACAAATTACATTGTATATTATATATATATTATATAGAACCTTTATTTACATCTTACTATTACACATTCAAAACATACATGAACAATGTAACATAAACAATAAACGCTTAAAATCGCGCAAAACCATTCCATAAAAGAATTATTAATGATAATATAAAAGACATAACACGTCATATATAACACAGATATTTATAACATCACCGTATAACATAAATAAATGGATCGTTACAATTTTTAATAACGTTATGAATTATTAAAGCTGTGCAAAAAGGAGAGTAAAGAATAACTAGACAAAAGCACGATAGATCATTCCGATGCTCAAACGTTACATCTGTTAAGAAAATTTAAAGATCAAAATGACATTAATATTATCTAATTGAAATACAGTGGAGAAAACGTTATTCTTTCCCAATAACGCGTCGTTTACTCTAAATCTATTATTTTCAATGCAAACAGTTTGGAGCCTGATCAGACGCCGGGTCACCTAAACTGTTTGTCATCAAGGTTAAAATCAACTTTCAGAATTTTGTTATTTTCTGCATTTTAGTATAATGCGTTTGCGTTTCGTTTGCGTTTAAACGGGAAAGAATAGCAGATTCTCCACTGTAAACTAAGATTAACTATATTTTTACATATCAAAACTTGTCGTCTCTGTGAAATGTAAAAGCAGGTTTTTGCACAGTTTCGTATCCTGTTAGTGTTGGAAAACAGAAACACATATTTATTAAAATCATCTAGATCTAAGAAATCTGGATTAAAAGTGCGTGCTTTTTGTAAACAACTCTTCTCTTTGATCACAGTAGATATGACAGTTCAGAATGCCATATACATGTACATTGCAGTTCCTTTTTTTTACAGTATTATTGAGACAAAATGAGGAAAGTTTACATCATTGACTAAGACCCTCATAACGGCCAGTTTCAATTCGAATTGGAGCAACACTATATAGTAACTACTCTTTATCTTAATTTACAAATATCCGACCGCTGCAAAAGCGAGTGTCCATTCACAGTCGACCACGGCTAGATATCCCAACATAACTAGTCATAACTAGTAATTCTACTTAGCCAGCTTCTAATGAAATTTTCAAATCTTTTAGTGTCCACAGCTAGAGCAAATGATCTAGAAATCGGACAGCCTAAGCGACAATATAATTATATTCAAATCGTTCTCTTAAAAATAGGACAGTTAACTTGTCAACTTTCAACATGCAGTAAGTGCCAAATCATCAATTCTGAAAGGGGAAAACACTTGATTATTTCCCGGTTAAGGCAAACGTATTGCAATAGAAAGGTATAAAATGATAAAATTCTTATGATTCTGACTCTCGCACATCCGTTATGGTATTCAGTATTTCTAAGATAAGATTGAAAACCTTGGTATTCAAAGCAATGTTCTTCCTTATGTATTGACTACAGTGGAGAAAACATTATTCTTTCCCAACAAACGCGTTTACGCTAAAACTATTTTTTCTATTGCAAACAGTTTGGAGCCAGATCAGACGCCGGGTAACCCGGCGTCTGACCAGGCTCCAAACTGTTTGCCACCAAGATAAAAACGAATTATCAGAATTGTCCAAAAGTTGCACTTTTCTACGTTTTAGTGCTTTGCGTTTGCGTTTCGTTTTGTGTAAACGGGTAAGAATAACGTTTTCTCCACTGTATTCAAAGCAATGTTCTCTCTTATGTCTTGACTAACACTACTGTTCTTGAATGTCGTGACAACTAACAATACACTTTTCCTCCATGAAATTCTAATGAGTTGTCACCTCTAGGCTTTTTTTATTCAGACATAAATATGTTAGTACAATTGAACTTGAAATACGACATCTACAGCTCTGTCATAGTCAGGTTTAGAATTTACAATTAACTGCAAATTGGGCTACAGTAGATAAGACACTGTTAACAATTAAAGCGAAACAAAACGCAAACACGTAAAAGCGTGCAGCCAACAACAGCTGGTCGAAAAATATGAACGTTTCATTTATATCTGAGTGGCAAACAGTTTGGAGCCTGATCAGACGCCGGGTAACCCGGCGTCTGATCTGGCTCCAAACTGTTTGCAATGGACATAATAGTTTTAGCATAAATGCGTTTATTGGGAATGAATACCGTCTTTCCTACTGTATGAACTAAGAACAATAAACTACATCACTAAATATTCACCGCCGGTCAGCGATAAATCATCTGATCTATTTTAACAAACACTCGCTTTGTCACGTCAAACAGTAGAGGCGACCCAGTTACCGGGACCTCCGTGCACTAGTGGATATAGTCACTGTGACTGACAACTACTAAGCTCCTCACAGCTGTGGGTTCGAATCCCGGTATAGGCACTTGAATTTTTCAATCGTAGAAACCTTCCAGCTGGCTTACGGACGGTCGATGGTTCTACCTAGTTGCTGATTTGTAGAAGAAACAGGAAAGATTATAGGGCTTCTGTGATCTTCATCCACCTGTAATTAGCTGGAGGTCGCTAAATGACTTAAAAATACTGAAAAGCGACGTTTTAAAGTCATAAAAAATCCAAATAAACGCGTTTACTAAATAATATCTATTGCAAAATGTTTGGAATCATATCAGGCACAGGACCAATAACTCGGCGTCTGATCTGAGCCTGTTAGAATATTCAGTTGAATGGGGGAGAGTATTGGAAGAAGAGTCAAAAGTGTTTGTCACACAACTTAATACAAATGTAATATAATTAATATTAATATAATGAAGAAAATTGTAATGTTCTACATTTAATTGCATTGCGTTGTAAAAAACGAGACATAATAACTTCTTCTTTACCTTATTAAATAAACAATTTTTGCGATTCGCTTGCAATTCGATGGCAATTCGCTTGCAATTCGATGGCAATTCGCTTTCGATTCAAAATGCTAACTTTACCCTCGGGTAAGTTTTCTTCAATGGTGTATCTCACAAATGTTCGCTAATATGTCTTCGTTAATTTTTTCGATTCCATTTTTGTCACAACCGCTCCGGAAAATTCGCGTAAAACTATTCAAATGTAGAATTTGTTTTTTGAAGCGCCCGATTCGATGGCAATTCGATGGCAATTCGCTTGCGATTATCAATTTAATTTAATAAGGTTCAGTACTGACAGTGTAGTGAAATTGATTCTCCGTCGTAAAAATATCTCATATCCAGTGGCCCGTTTCATAAATCCTCGTACGACAAATGTGGTCGTAAGTCAGATTATAAAAGTCTCAATTATTATTTATATCTCCATATAATCCTGTCTTGTGACATCTCTGTGGAATCTTCTTTTCAAGACGATTCCAAAGATATGTCACAAGACAGGATTACATGGAGAAATCGGAAATTAAATGTTACTTACAGTTTTGGCTTACGATCGTTTTTGTCGTACGAAGTTTTATGAAACGGGCCCAGTTCTTCAAGTGATCATTTTTTTAAGATCTACATGTAAATAAGGCGTTAAGAAATAGTCAAATTTGCATTAAACGAACAATAACAGGTCGTTTATGTATATGATAGGTGTAAGCTTGCTTGCTAAATACAGGTTTGACTTATAAATATAAATATAAGTTTATGCATGTATAAGTTATACAATTATCATTCGGTCACCTTACGCTTTACATGTACGCACAGAACGTACGTACGTACAATAATGCCTTATTAATCAGTTTCGGGATTATTTTTAACTTATTCTTGTTGACCTATCGTCCCCACCCTCTTTATATTTTATCTCTTATTTCAAATTTACATTTGATATTTTTAAATGAATGAACGAACATTACTTTAGATCTTGCCCAAAACCCAAGTGGTTCGATGTGTGGCAGAAATGATTGCATTCATTAGGTTCTACTGTACTTGCTACTGTACTTTTTATTCTAACATTCCTTTCTATCTGTGCCTGCATGCTTCTAACCTGCCTTTGTACTTTTAATTACTTTAGTTATGCTAAACTCCCTTTGCACATGGCTTGCTTGCTATACAGAGTGTATAGGCTGGTTTTATTCAACTGGCAGGGCGGAGCTAATCTTTGGCAAAGATAAACTAATTTACTTTTGATTTAGGGTTGATACATGTAGTAATAGTTCCGTATTAAATCGTTATTGTCCGATACTTTCAACTTGAAGAAACACAATTTATGCGTGCATCAATATCCACGTGCAATTGGTATATATACAACAACACCCAATGGAAGACAAAGATTGCGTGTTTTGTTCTTAAGGAATTGTTATAGGAAGAGAAATTAAGACTTGTTTAACATTTGCAAACAGCTTTGATCCAGATCAGATATTATCCAGATATTAGATATTAGATTTATATTAAGTAGCATAAAAGCTCAAACTAAAAGCTAGGCCTTGTATTTACTTTTCTCCTCTTGTCAAAATATCCCTTAAGAAATAGAACATGGGTTGAATGTAAAGAATCCGCTGCTGCTGTATGCAAACAGTATTGACAAAGATCAGAATACTCCAACATAATTCTCTTGGTGTGAGCATGCGCAGGTGTGTCGGACACGAAATTTATAGCTGCTACAATAATTGGCAATTTCTTCTTGAATAGCATATTATTGTTTCTCAAATTTTGATATTTACATTCGTAACATGATTTACTTAGTATAGTCTAGAAACTGATTCATCCTGAATCGTCTAAAATGCTTTAAAACAGGATTTTGTTTTTTCTATTATTTCATAGTGACACATATTTATAAAATGTCGTTGTTGATCCTTTAGTAGGGCACACATGCTCAGCTGCGAATTGCAGCAACTCCAATAATAACACATTGCTCATTCAAAACTGTTTTCTTTTGTCTCGGTCTACCGTCTTGTGTAAAATTTGGTATACCTACAAGACACAGGCATCCTCATTTGTTTCACTGAATTTGAATCTCATAATTTATTTGCCGAAGATTTTTGAAATCATCCCCCTGAAACTCATTTACCTGGATTCCTCATCTTCTTCAAATCAATGTCATCCTGATGTAAATTTTGATAAACTTATATATATACAGGCATTTACGTATTTGATTTTTGAATTAATTCCTGCTTTAGTTGACCTCAATATTTGCCGAGGATTTTTCGAAATCATCACCCTAAAATCCATCTCCCTGGAATACTAATTCTTTGAATCGACATAATCCTGATGTAAAATTTGCTATACCTAAAAGATAAAGATATCCTCATACCTATAATAAATTAATGCCTTCAAGTCAGCATCAGCCTGATATGATATACCTAAAAGATAAAGAAATCTTCATATTTGATTGTGAATAAATTTTTGCTTAATTGTCTTTCATAGTTGCTGAGGATTTTGTAAATCATCCTCCTACAAACCATCACCCTGATATCCTTATCTTCTTGCATTAGTTGACTCTCATACTTGCCAAGGATTTTGTAAATCATCCACCTGACTTGAAATTTGGTTTACCTAAAAGATAAAGACATCCTAATATTTGATCTGAATTGAATATTGTTTTGCTTCAGTTGACTTTCATACTTGCCGAGGATTTTGTAAATCATCCACCTGATTTGGTATACCTAAAAGATAAAGACATTTCAGATTTAATTTTGTGTTAATTTCTGGCTTATTGTTTTCCATAGTTCATCCTTCCATAAACCATCTCCCTGGAATCCTCATCTCCTTAAATCAACGTCACCACGTAAAATTTGGTATACCTAAAAGATAAAGACATATCAGATTTGACTTTGAAGACATTCGATTTTGAATTAAATTGTTTGCCTAATTGTGACTTGTCTTTCATAGTTGACAAGGATTTTGTAAATCATCCTCCTACAAACCAACTTCCTGGAATCCCCATCTTCCTTAAATCATCATCATCATTTTGATGTAACATTTGGTATACCTAAAAGATAAAGACATCCTAATATTTGATTTGAATTTGAATATTTTTGCTTCAGTTGACTTTCATACTTGCCGAGGATTTTGTAAATCATCCACCTGATTTAAAATTTGGTATACCTAAAAGATAAAGACATCTCAGATTTGACTTTGAAGACATTCGATTTTGAATTAATTTGTTTGCTTAATTGTGACCTGTCTTTCATAGTTGACGAAGATTTTGTAAATTATCCTCCTACAAACCATCTCCCTGGAATCCTCATCTTCTTTAAATCATCATTATTCCGACGTAACATTTGGTATACCTAAAATATACAGGCATCCACATATTTGATTTTGGATAAATTATTCGCCTTCATTGAATTTCATAGTTACCGAGGATTTTGGAAATCATCGCCCTGAAAATCAGCTGTAAATGTAAACATGATTGTTTTATATTTGACGTTTGGTGTTGTGACTGTGTTATCCTCACTACCAGTGAATGTTGTCCAGCATTGTAGAATGGATGCTGCTAGTTACATATGCCCAAATTCCAGCTTTGCAACAACCCAGCCAAAAATCTCTTTCTTTGACCACTATGTAATTACGAACCTTCTGAAAACTTACGCAACCATGACACAAAAAACACATAGGACTAACAGGCTTGTGTCATACCTAATCTTACTCATTCTGGCACAATCCAATGACATTCACCTCAATCCAGGTCCGAGTGTAAATTTTGAAAATGGTGATCGTATATACCTTTGTGGAACTTGTGACATCGCAGTAACCTGGGATCACAAAGGGATTATATGTGAAACGTGCGACCAATGGTACCATGCAGAGTGTCAAAATGTATACAGCCAAACTTATGATCGACTTAGTGACTCGAAGCTGAACTTAAGCTGGCATTGTGCAATATGTAGCAGCCCTAACTACAGTACAGTTGTGCATGATATGTACAGAAATGAAGTGTCACACTGTTCCAGCACCTTAGGTTCGATTCCAGATATATCGACTAGCAGCCCAGAACCAAATAGACATAGACTGAAGCCAATGCACTCCTCCACTCCCACTAGGGCAAGGATGCAACCAACTAAAACGCACTTACCACTCAGAATCCTCAATATAAACTTTCAGTCAATCAAAATGAAACAATGTAGACTCTCAAATATTCTTGACAGTGTAAACCCAGACATTGTGTTCGGGACAGAAACTTGGCTAGACTCAAATATCAAAAACTCTGAAATCTTCCCAGGCGGATACAAGATTCACAGGAAAGACAGAACCAAATCAGGATGTGGCGGCGTCCTTATTGCGGTGAAAAATGAGTACAACAGTGAAGAAGTGGCTGATCTTGACACAGACTGTGAAATTATCTGGTCCAAAATCAGACTAGTCGGCACTGGTACCCTATACTTGTGTTCCTACTACCGATACAACGTATCTGATGAGGAAAGTGTCATTAATTTTGAACTTTCAGTGTCAAGAGCCAGTAGCTTAAGGAATGCGCAATTAATAATTGGAGGTGACTTCAACTTTCCTGGATTTGACTGGAAAGCCGGACACATAAAAAATGACAGTGCATATTCAACCTTGCATAAAAAATTCAATGAAATCATAGCCAACAATAGTCTCACCCAAAACGTTGAAGACCAACACGTAGAAACAATACGCTGGATCTCATACTAACAAACTGTCCTAACAAACTGATTCGCGTTGACATTCTTCCTGGAATATCAGACCATGACATTGTCTTTGCTGAATTTGACATGAGACCAGTCAAATTCCTGCAGAAACCTAGACACATCCCCCTCTACAGAAGAGCGAAGTGGGCTGACATCAGGGACGATATGAAGTCACTTACTAATATAATTAAGGACGTGTATGACTCATGTACCCCAAATGTGAATGAAATGTGGGAAAGTTTCAGGGACACGATCAATAAAAGTATAAAAAAGAACATTCCCCACCGGCAAACCAAGCGCAAGGACGGATATCCCTGGATTGGACCTGACCTAAAGCGCCTAATTAAAAAAAAGGCAAGCTCTACAAGATAAAAAAGAAAACGGGTGACCCATACCACAAACAAAGGTACCTAGATACAAAACACCATGTACAAAAGCTTACTCGACAATCGTACTGGAAATACATTGAGGACATTGTAACCCCTAAAAAGGATGACCAGAAGCACACTGGCATGAACAGATTTTGGACAAACGTAAAACATAAATGTTTCGACAATTGTGGAGTATCGTCTCTCAAGAGTAGAGGAAAACTGTTTGCAGATCCAATTGATAAGGCCAACATACTTAATGAACAATTTCGGTCAGCTTTCTCTAGTAATATAACAGTGACACAAGATCAGTTTGACCAGATCATGCCACCAAAAGATCAGACCACCCCTGAAATTCATGACATCAATATTACACTGAATGGTATAGTAAAATTACTAAACAATCTCAGCCCTTACAAAGCAGGAGGACCAGATAACATCACTCCCCGTGTTCTTAAAGAACTAGCCTGTGAAATCGGTCCCATTCTACTCATGATATTTCGCAAATCATTGCAGACAAGCATCGTACCAGACGACTGACGCACAGCAAATGTAACACCTGTCTACAAGAAAGGACCAAAGAACATGCCTGAAAACTATAGACCAATATCACTGACTAGTGTATGCTGTAAAGTGATGGAGCATATCTTAGCGAGTACGGTTATGAACTTTGGAGAGTCCAACAATATCATATATCCCCTGCAACATGGCTTTCGTAGAAAAAGATCATGTGAAACCCAGCTCATTGAATTCATTGACGACATCTCATCCAATATGCAGCAGGGCAAGCAGACAGACATACTAGAGATGGACTTTGCCAAGGCATTTGACAAGGTGAGCCACAGCCTTTTAGTACATAAACTAAACCGCTATGGAATCAAAGGACAGATTAATAAATGGATTCAAAGCTGGCTGTCTGGTAGACGTCAGAAAGTAGTTGTAGACGGGGAACAGTCCGACTATATAACTGTTGAATCTGGTGTACCGCAAGGATCAGTACTAGGACCTGGCCTATTCCTTTATTACATCAATGACATCGCTGAAGGTATCACATCAAAGGCTAGACTATTTGCTGATGACACGATAGATTACATGGCCGTATCATCAGAAGCTGATGCCAAGACACTACAAGAGGATCTGGACAAGCTGGCTGAATGGGAAACCAACTGGAAAATGAAGTTCCACCCACACAAGTGTAATGTCCTCTCAGTCACCAACCAACAAGCGAAACAAATTGCAAAACCAGTATCAGCTGCATGGTCACATACTGCAACCAGTCACTGAAGCCAAATATCTAGGTGTCACAGCCACAAATAGCCTGCGATGGGACCACCATATCGCTGAAATATGTAACAAAGCCAACAGAACGATAGGCTTTCTTAGAAGAAACATTAACCTAACATCTAAAACAATAAAATAACAAGCCTACTTCACCCTTGTACGGCCCTTAGTTGAATATGCCAGCTCTGTGTGGGACCCATATACAGAAACAAATATACATAAAGTCGAAATGGTCAAGCGACGGGCAGCCAGATATGTCATGAATCGACAACGCAACACATCTAGTGTCAGTACAATGCTTCACACACTGAACTGGAGATCCTTGCAAAATAGGAGAACAGATACTAGGCTGTGTATGCTGTACAAGATAGACAGGAATATTGTTGCGATCACCAAGGACAATAGGCTTGGACCCCTTAACCGCAAGACCCGCCATGACCACAGTCGTGCCTTCAAACTCCTGACTACCCGCATCGATGCCAGGAAGATGTCTTTCTTCCCTCGAACAGTACGTGACTGGAATGCACTGCCCCCTGACATCGTCGATGCGGATAGCCTCGATGCCTTCAAGGCACGGGTGGCTGTACTTTAACACCTAAAATTTCCCGAAGCCCACTGCGCATGTAAATCACCTATCCCCGAGCATACTCTTCAGCCAGTTGAAGGAGGCTCGTATACGGCAGAAACAGAAAAGCAGAAACAGCAGAACAGGATATGCACTGTTTGTGATTTGCTGTCGTATATTGTAGCTACAGTCCTATCTAGATTCAGTAAAGAGGACTTTATTCTTTCCCGTTTAAACGCAAACGAAATACAAACGCATTGCATTAAGAAATAAGATGTAGAAAACGCCAACCTATTTGACAATTTTGATTATTTTTTATTCTGAGTAGCACACAGTTTTGAGCCTGATCAGAGGCCGGACTACACAGCGGCGTCTTATCTGGCTCAAAACTGTTTGCAAACCAAACTGTTTGCAAATAAAATTGAGGTTTTACCATCAAAGGGACTCGCAACCAAATGGTGCATTTGCAAAATTAAAGAAATACTCAAATAAAAGCAAATGTGTTTCACTACCGTGCACCTGGCATTAAACAAATCTTATCAGTCTTAAAAATCCTCAAGAAAAGTAATCAATTCTTAGTATTTGTTAAAGATATTTTCCATTGCTTTTTCAACTCCGTCGAAATACGGAGTGAATCTTAGCTCTGTCGGTATTAAAAACATGTGTCTTTTCCTTCTCGCATGCTGGGTCCAGGGTTCAAATCCCACTAGAGCCAAATATCCTTTTTTCATTGACATGCATTTTATACAGAACTTCTTATCCTAAACTAATATTTACTTGTTTATATAAATAAGCCTTCGACATACATTTACAAATTACTAATGCTAAATCTCGTTGCCAGTCTCTTTAACGCATGTATTGGGAAAGAATAACGTATTCTCCACTGTATTCAAATGGGCACATCACAGCAATTAACAACACATAAAATTAATACTTACGGGACGACAGATACTTTGACACTAGGTCATGTGTGTATATATAGTATCAGAACATGCCGACTGAGGGCCAGCAATAGTTCAATGTCTTGGAAAGCGTGACTTTGAACCAGTGATCGACTGTACGTGGATATACGATACATTATATCATTTTCAGAATAACAGGGCGGACTGTGACTGTACAGACCTTTTAAACATCATGAAACTTTTGCATACGGTTTGGATCAAATTCTAGTAGCCGGACTACATTTACCTTCAGCAGGTTGTTACCAAAGGCAGTCGGTTTGGAAAGTACAGAGGAGGACAGGACTCCAGATATAAGGGGACAACCTAAAAATATCCAACATTTTCTCACTCAATTCAGCATCAAATCCTATGGTGTCACTACTCTATAGAATCGTCTTGAAGAAACGATTGTAATGTGTAGGGACACCATAGAGTTAAAACATAGTTTGAAACCAATAAGTTTCACGCATAAAATAAAGATTTCAGTGTATTAAAGTATCGGACAATAACGATATAATATTGAACTATACATATCACCCCTAAAACAGGCGGACGTAGTCGAAGGGTAAAGCGCCCGATTACGACATCAGGGGTCGTGAGTTCGATCTGCCGACGGACCAAGTCTTTCGGATGAGACTGTATAAACCGAAGTCCGATGTATCAGTGCTTTGCCATGGGCAGCTAAAAGAACCAGAGAACTCTTTCGATAATAAGAGCAGGGTATCGCGCCCTGGTTCTCTGTATCCGCTCTCCTCTCTCTGGGGGCGTTAACAAACAAAACCAAAAACCTAAAATCAAATGCAAATTAGTTAATCTTTGCCAAAGGTAAACTCCGCCCTGCCAGTTGAAAACAATTTGCCTATAACATGATAACAGTTTAACCCCTTCAGCGTAGGTAAGATGTTAACCCTTACCCTACCGTACGAGTGCCTGCCTTGAAACTGTCGTGTCCAACAAATACATTTAATTTAAATTTAATGCAGTTTGAATCCATGTCAGACATCGCGCAACGCCGCGTATGATCTGAATTCAAACTGTTTGCAAATGCTAGTCGAATCGCGATGGGCAGGTAAGGGGTAAACTACCTTTGTACTAGTCTGTCCCAACTGACACTTTTGCATGCGCCTGTCAGTCACCCTGTCCTTTCCAATTGACTACCATGACACATGGGGTATCTATGGATGACAACCCACAGTTTCACGTGCCCTCAACCTTGCATGCTTTTGTCTCTCGGTAGGTCATTATTCCTTTGGGCGCCCTGAGCGGTGAGAGGTTCGGTAGAGTTTGCACTAATGAACACAGGGTTAGTTTAATGGTTTGCAGTAATGAACTACTATACTATGCAAAAATATAAACTTTACATGGGAATCTGATGTGTATGATTATGTCTACAAACATAATTTTGCAGAAAAACTTATTGTTATTCAAAACGTTATATATCCATGCTTGCGAGTTCTCATTAAAGGTGGTGAAAAATCCCTTTTCAAAGTTCATATCTTAACCTGTAGTAAGTTGACATCATATAAATGCATAGGGTTTGATTTCAAAACTCACGGAGATCTGAACTTGTTCGCAAGAAGTGTTTTATTGATTTTAAGGTTTCAGTTAAAGTGCTTTTCTGCATAATAGTCTATAGGTAAATTTTGTGCGCTGAACCGTGACTGAGCTTTTCTATTTATAGAAGTTGCAACCATTCCATGTTATGGGTAAGTTAGGGTTCAAACCTTAACTTGATATGTAAAATAAGATTTTGATACCTATATGTAATCGTGGTCGAGGTAGTAGAGTAGTGTTTTACTGGGTAAGGTCATGAGTTCGATACCCACTGAGTCCTTTCTTTTTTTCTTTTCTTATTTGGTCGGGAAAGACATTTTTACACTACACATGACGATAAAGACAAGGAGCCTTTAGCCTTTAGTTCAGCATTTAAATAATATATACTTTTCAATTTCTTATTACATTTCGGTATAACCACATTATTCAAACTAAAGATGCCAGGACAGACAAAACCACCGCGTCAATAGTCTAAGTTTTCATGGCAAGGAAGCTTGTAGAAAATGTATACGAGACAGTACGACGGAGAAGCAGAAGCGATTTAAAATTCCATTGGATTTAATCCTAATTCCATATAACTTATATAGGGTAACCTTGCAGGTATTCCTTAGTACCTAACACATTGAACCCTAACGACAAGTATACTCGTCATTTAGAAAGAGTGTACTCCACTTGTCCCCTGAAAACAGCGAATACCCAGATCAGAGGGCACCATAAGCAGCAATTAATTCATTAATGCAATTGTTTTCTAGAAGTGAGAGACTGGCCACATAGGGTAATATTTAACATACATTTAAAACTTCACAAAGTTAAACCTTTAGGATGTCCATGACACATTTTGCATAAAATGTTGAACAATTCAAATAAGCAATTGTTTGAAAACAAAAGCACTAAAAGATAACAATAATAATAATTTAAAAAACAGAGAAATCCTACTGGGAATCGAACCCACAGCCTTTTACACTATTGCAAGTACCCTAACCCGCTACCAATTACTCTAACTCGGGTATTGATTTAATTTCAATACAAGAGACATTATATCCTTAGTATATCATGAAAGGTAGGTAACTCCTGAACAAATTCATGGTTTGTGACGCGTTTCACCTCTACGGGTTGACTCGTCCTAAAGGTCACAGCTCACGGGTCAAAATCGGACTATACCAACATTTTGACCGTTTTGGACCCCTCATGGCATGTCGTGTAGACGGATTACATCCACCTGATTTGTGTTCAGTGAACATATCTAAGAAATTTTAGGGGGGGGGGGGGGTGATAAGTCGAAAAGTTCAAATTAAGGTCAGAAATGGGGTCAAAGGTCAACAAGTGCAGATTTTTGCATACCGTAATATATACCTAACTTTATTTACATTTCAAATATATCAAATGAACTATTATTGGTTACAATTAGTTTACAAATGTCTGTAATTGCTAAATATTATCAAAAAGGTAAAATATTCCAGTCAATGTTCCTTTTCAGGGGAACTCTGGTTTTCCTCTTTTTTTATATTTTCATAGTTGTTTTTCGTTATTTTTGTCTGTGTTCTTATAACATCTTATTATTTTTATGTTTCTTTACACATTTGACATATAGCAACACTTCCATATGCAAATGAAGGTAAATATTACAGTCACTGCCCTTTTCCAGGGGCACGAATTAATAAGCACTTACTTATTAATTCGTGCCAGGGGCAATATCTCTGATGTTTCTCTTACCATTTTATTTTTTAAGGGATTTTATTTTTTGACTGTTTTCTTATAGCATCAATCTTTTTATGTTTCTGTACACCTTTGACATAAAATAACGATTCAATATGCAAATAAAAGTAAATATTACAGTCAATGCTTTATTCCAGGGGCAATAACTTTTCTGTTCCTATTTAATTTTAATGGATATTTGTTTTCGTTATGTTTTAGCTCGCCTGTTCGTAGAACAGCAGAGCTAATGTCATACCCCGGCGTGAGTGAGCGTGGGCGTAAGCGTGAGCGTGGCCAAGGTTAAAGTGATTTGGACAGGTTGTTTTCAAGCTTAACATTGTGCTAGGGTGCTGAAATTTTGTATAGAGGTTCATTTGTGGTTAAACATTGATGTTATGAAGACGAAACTTAAAAACAATTTTAATTTATTTCAATTTTGAACATGGTTTGGACTTAGTTTTTTTGCTACAAAACCACAGGTTAAAGTTTTTTGGACGGGTTGTTTTCCAGTTTAATACTTGTGCTAGAGTGCTAAAATTTTGTATGGATGTTTTTTTGGTGTCTACTATAGAAGTTTTAAAGTTAGAATTTAAAAATGATTTAAATCTTTTTCAATTATTGAAATGTTTTGGACTTAGTTTTGTTCTACAAATCACCAGGTTAAAGTTTTTTGGACGGGTTGTTTTAAAGTTTAATAATGAGCTAGGGTGCTAAACGTTTGTATGAAGCTTCATTGGGGGTCAAACATTGATGTTATGCAGTTGAATTTTAAATGAATTTAATATTTGTCAATTTTTGACGTGTTTTGGACTTATGTGTTTTGGCTACAAAACACCAGGTTAAAGTTTTTGGATAGGTTTGTTATAAAGTTGAATATATATGCTAGGGTGCTGGAATTTTGTATGGAGCTTCATTTAGGAACAAACATTGATGTTATAAAGTTGGAATTAAAAATAATTTAATTTTTATTTCAATGTTTTACCTGTATTGAACTTAGTTGTTTTGACCTCAAATCCACCAGGGTTGTTTTAAAGTTTACTATAACTAGACTAATACTCATCATTCATTTATTAATCTTTCTTAACTCTTTTGATACAAGATGTTTTTAGACTTAAATTTTAAACAGGCGAGCATCAGGTGGCTTTGACACCCATTTCTGGTTTATTGTTTTCTTATAACATCTAACGTTTTCATGTTTGTGTGCACTTTTGACATAAAGGAGCAGTTCAATATGCAAGTAAAAGTTTATAGTACTGTCAGTGATCTTTTCCACGGCAATAACTCTGGTTTTCTATTCCTATTTGTTTTTTAATGAGAATTGTTTGCGTTATTTTTGACTGTATTCTTATAAAATCGAACTTTTTTGGGTTTACTTACATTTTGAATAAAAGCAGCAGTTTAATAATCAAATAAAATGTAATCCTACAGTCAATGTCCCCTTCCAGGGGCAATAACTCTGGGTTTTCTATTTTTTTGTTTTTTTTTTTTGTTATTTATTTTCTGTTTTCTTATAAAATCAAACTACTTTTATGTACATGTATATCTACACCATTGACATGAAGCGGCAATTCACTTTGGAAATTCATCACTGAAATATGTGTTTTAGGGTATAAATACAGACAACCCCGTTATATAAAACCAGCCAAAAGATTGGATTGTGTGCGATGCCAAATGCGTTTCTCTTTAATTCACGTTGGGAAAATTATCATTATATTAAGTTTTACTTTCTTCTGAACACTGGATTGACATGAACATGCAGAATGAATGACTATGTTAGGTTTAAATTGCTATAAACCGGCATCGTTGGTTTTGTGACAAATGCAAGGGTTGTCACTATGTATCTGGCTAAAACATGGTGTATTTACAAGTTTGTGTCGGGAAATTGTGCTTTATAGTCTGCATACGTGTAATTTTAACGCATACCAAATGATTTAGATGTAAATATTCAGTATAATTGTTCACATACTTTAACGTACAGTTTTACAAATGAACGTTTACAATATCAATATCCTTTTAGAGATACATGTATCCTCAACGGTCTGCCATTCCTCCAGATTTTTGGAAAAATCTTCAGATTGTTCTTAATTTCTCCAGACCTACGGATATTTTCCGAAATCATCGGATTACTGCTCGGTTTTGTCAGGAACGTATATTAGATTTCTGATAATCTACGTTCCTGGTTTTGTTAAATTTTGAATTTTATTCGTTTACTTAAGAAACATTGATATGTGTGAAACAGTTTTGATCCTGATCAGACGGCGCCTTACGCGTCGTCTGATCTGGATCCCAAATGTTTGTATTATAATGATAAGAGCTGTAGAGCCTGGAAGGTATATCTCCTAAAATCGCGCTTGAACATCTTAGGATTTTTATGAGAAACATACGGTGGCCCCGTCTTCAAATGAAAAACAATAATGTATCAGGCCTGCCATAAGTTGATTTAAAAAATCCTAAGATTTCAAATTTTTCAAGCCCGATTTTCCTGATTATACCTTTAACCCATAGTCTGTTTCTTGTTTTTAAGACACGTGATGCTTAAATCAGGTTGAAAGTAAAGCAGAATGCGCCTTAAGGCGCATTCTGCTTTACTTTCAGCCTGTTTTAAGTTTCCATCTGTTGGAATAAAAATCCGAATATTTCGGGAAAATCCTGAGAAATGGCAGCCCTGATGTATACTGAACGAAAAAAGGTTAATTCATACATTAAGGATGCAAACCATGTCTATGTGGTATATTTCATCACTCATATTGCATAAGGATACAACCAATTTTTTTGAAAAAGATATCGAACATGTTTTGAACACATTTGTATAAAGGGAGATATAAAACCCGCTTTGTATCTGCTTTCCATTCATGAATGCGATGTCGGCAATATTTTTCTCATGACAGCAATAATCTTGACAGAAAAAAACAGCACCAAATTCCGGAATTCGGAAAATCATTCCACTGTAGTTTGTGCACAAGTGTCCGATGAAAAACACGCTATTTCAAGTAACATCCTTTTGGATTGAAAAATAAGTCAATTAAGAACAAATAAAACTGGTAAACCAAATATCGAAAGTGGTGCCTCTCAATGCCACCCCCTTAACCACAGTGCTTTATTATATTTTCTGTCGTTTCTTTGGTCATTGGTATTGCTTTTCAGACTAGACCATCCCATTCCCCATGAATACGCTTTTTTTCGCCTTCAATTTATTCCTCTACTGAAGAAAATAGTTTAAATTGATACAGTCATGAATATATAAGTATAGGTAATATTGTTTCTATATTCTAGCAGATAATAGCTTAAAGCAGGCTGAAAGTAAAGCAGAATGTGCATGAAGGCACATTCTGCATTACTTTCAACCTGTTTTAGGTGATCACTTATTTTCGATACTAGAAACTGACTATGGGGTAATGGGTTAAGGGTTATCTATGGGAAACCTGTCTGAACTTTTTTCGTTCAATATCATAATGACATGAGAATAATATACATAAATATTGGACTTTAAATATCGTATAGTGTTTTATTTTAGTTGAGAAAACTGTTATGAATACAAATTATGCACAAGTTGGCAATTAAATTGTGATAATGCAAAAACATAAAACATTTATTCTGGTGCAAATACAATGCAGCTATCAACATCTGTCCTGCTATTATAATACAGTCAATCCTCTCTAATTATACAAATAAATTGTGTTAATAAGTAAGTGTTTAAGGCAGGTGGCTGCTTAAAGCAAGGGGACAGTAAAACAGAAAGCTCCATAAAGATTTTTGTATAATTGTCACAGATGGCTGCTTAAAGCAAGGCGACAGTAAAACAGAAAGCTCCATAAAGAGATTTTTGTATAATTGTCAACTTGCTTTAAGCTGTCACCTGTCGTTTATAGATCAATAAGGCTTCGTGTTAGTGGTCATAACTTTTACAGTGGAGAATCTGTTATTCTTTCCCGTTTAAACGCAAACGTACGCAAACGCAAAGCACTAAAACGTAGAAAAGTACAACTTTTTGACAATTCTGATAATACATGTTTATCTTGGTGGCAAACAGTTTGGAGCCTGATCAGACGCCGGGTTACCCGGCGTCTGATCTGGCTCCAAACTGTTTGCACTGGAAATAATAGTTTTAATGTAAATGCGTTTATTGGGAAAGAATAACAGATTCTCCACTGTATAACTTTACAACTTACCGAATAATCTAAATTGTGTTTTATTGTGTCATATAGTTTGAATCCTGATCAAATCATGTGTTACTTGACATCTGATCTGGATTCAATCTCTTGGCAAATACAAATTAAATCGCAAAGAGCGGATTTAACAGTTGAATGTCATGAAAACTAAAGTGCATTATTAGGGAAATCAATCATACACAACAACATCATTCTGTTTAACTTTTATTTAATTGTTTTGTTAATAAAATACTTTGGTCCCATTTATACTATAAACAATGCAACAAGTAAGATGATGTAATGTTCCTGTGTTAACCCTTAGCCTGCCACTCATGACTATAGCTCCATATGCAAACAGCTTGGATCCGGATGAGACGCCGAGTAACTCGGCGTCTCATCCGGATCCAAGCTGTTTGACACTCGGACAACATTTTCAGCAATTTTGAGCAACTTTGAAACTTGAAGCAGACGAGAAATATAGCAGACGACAATTTATTTAGCGGGCTAAGGGTTCATACTTATTAACCCTTTCAATCATAGCCAAAAGTGCAAAATCACATGCAACTTTGTTTAACACAGTTCTCTATAGACGAACCTTTTAATGCCTTTATTTCTCCTTTGAAGAAAATAATACCAATTTATACAGTCATGAATATGCAACATCAGATATGAAAAGGATGAGATATAGTCACAAGATTGTTTGTTTTTCATTATCAATTTATCTGAACAGATCTTACATTCCTATCTTGGATCAAACTAGCACCACTATCAAAGACAATCTCTATGTCTACCACTAAATGATTGCTTAACCCTTGTTTCTAGATTTGAAGACGAGTGACCACCTAAAGCAGGTTCAAAGTAAAGCAGAATGCATCTTAAGGCATATTCTGATTTACTTTCAGCCTACGTAAGCCATCATCTGCTAGGATATAGAAACAAAACCTTAACGGTACATTTTCAAGACTGTATAAATTGGAAATATTTTCTTCAGTGGAGGAATAAACTGAATGCACTTAAAGGCATTTCTTCATGTATAGGGAAAAGGTTTAATACAGGTCTGGCTCTCAGGAAAACAATGCATATACAGTGGAAAAAACGTTTTTCTTTCCCGTTTAAACGCACACGAAACAAACGCAAATCACTAAAACATCGAAAAGTACAACAATTCTGACAATTCATGTTTATCTTGGTGGCAAACAGTTTGGAGCCTGATCAGACGACGGGTTACCCGGCGTCTGATCTAGCTCCAAACTGTTTGCAATGGAAATAATAGTTTTAATGTAAATGCGTTTTTTGGGAAAGAATAACGTTTTCTCCACTGTAAGCAGCTAACTACCCCTATCAAATGTTACAATGAGACAGAAATAGAGTAGTAAATTTTAGTAAAAACGGATAGCATCCTTTCAAGCAAAAACAATATATGGTGATTTCTTCAAATATCTTCATATAAAGAGAAAAAACGAAACACAACTACAGGAATGTAGAGTAATTTGTTATACAGTAAAACCTCCCTAGTATGACCATTAAATGTTGATGATTATTATACGACATGCTTAAAGCAAGGTGTTTACGACTTGCTTAAAGCAAGGTGTAAGTAAACCAGAAAGTTCCTTCAGGAACCAAGCTGTTCTTTATACACGTGATAAGCCTTCTTTTAGTGGTGATCATAGAGAGGTTTTACTGTATATCATAATTTTTCTACTTTTATCTTGCTTTGAGCTGTCACCTAGCTGTTCTTTATACACGTGATAAGCCTTCTTTTAGTGGTGATCATAGAGAGGTTTTACTGTATATCATAATTTTTTCAGAGATCTTCATTATAAAAAAAGCAGCAATACAAAACTAAACTCAATGAAGTGTAATAAGTCAAAAACTTCGGTGGTCAATAAATATAGAGATCATGGTTGGTCTCATGAGGATTAATAAGTCATAGTTGGTCCCATGAGGATTAATAAGTTATCACATAGAAGCAGTCAAAACATCTAAATAAAGTCAAAAACTTGTGTTAAGAGGCAATCCTTTAAAGAAACATACTGCTCCTTCAAGGCAGGGGATAACTTAATGTAGAGCAAAATTAAAAGCAGAAAGCTCCATTCTTTCTTCTTTACTTGTGCTCTGCATTAAGTTATCACTTTTCATAAGCTCTGCTAATTAATCCGATTTTGTGTGGCCTTATAACACACTCAACCCTGACATTTTTTATGAACAATTCTTGTTATTTATTAGGTCTATTCAATGTTTAAAAAGTAGGGGACATGTTTTGTTAAATATTGCAAATTACAATCAGTATAGACAATTGTCAGAGGGTTTGAGCACATTCATTTGTTTTCTATTATCCAGTGGTGTTTATACTCTTGGCATAATGAAGTGCTGGGCAAAGGCCAGTACAGGGGACCCTGTAGGTACCCCAGGGAAGGGGCCACTCGAGCCGGCGATGTCCACATGGGAATAGGCAAGAGGCTTGTCTGAGTCATTGCCATGCTGAAACAAAGCACAGAACTATATAAAAATCAATTCAAGTTGCTTGTTGGAATCAATATAAACTGCCTATTAACCCTTTACCCTATAGCCTGTTTCTAATTTTAAAGACTAGTGATCACTTAAAGCAGGTTGAAAGTAAAGCAGAATGCGCTTTACTTTCAGCCTACGTTAAGCTGCCATCTTCTAGAATATAAAAAATATTTCTTATAACACATATTCATGACTGTATAAATTGGAACTATTTTCTTCAGTGGAGGAATTAATCAAATGCGCTAAAAGACGCTTCTATCGGGGAAAGGGTTAAAAGTGCAGGTCAGGTATCTGTTCTATCCTTTTTTCTTAACAAGGCCCCCCCCCCCCCCCCCTCTGCAAAGAATCAAGTTCACTTAAACCATTTTACCCATATTTCCACAGCTTAATTGTCATAATTTCTACTTTGTGTTACCCTTTCTTCTGCAGAAGCACCTCTATCCTCTCATTCAAGATAGTGTCACTCTAATTTCTTTGATAGAATCTTATTAAGAAATGAAGTTGCTACAGTAGTGACAAGGTTTCGTTTTTCTAGAAACAGTAAATATGACCATGACCTTTGATACAGACATGTGAACACAATCTTGTTCAAGATATTGTCTTTCTGTACACGTGCAGTTACAGGAAATGTCACTGAGAAATAAAGAAGACATTTTTTTTCATTAAAAAAGGAAAATTCGCTTCGACCATTGATGTAGACATGTGAAAAACAAACTCATTCCAGATATTGTATGGAAGTTTGGTGAAATGTTGGTAGAGTGATAACAATGTGGGGATGTGAGCCCCCGCCGATTTTGTGCGTCTGACATGAGCCCCCGCCTGTTTTGCATTGGCGGACATAAGCCCCCCTGGTTGGACAGAAAATTATGTAATCTTATGTTAATATTTTTTAGCTAAAAATGAAGTTTTTCTTCGGCTATAAATATTGCCTTGCTTGTTAGTAGTAATTCGCCAACTATTAATTGTATCCTTTTAATCATGATACCTCGTAGGAAAAAGATAATGATGATATATCTAATCATTATTATTGTCGACTTGATTACACAATAGTGACAAAATTCGATAATCATTGCCGTAATAATTAGCAAATCAAACTGTCGGCAGTACTTTGATGATACTTGGAATTAATTGTTTTGGGGCTCGTGTCCAAAGGGGGCTCATGTCCGCTTACCTGTGGAGTTATATACTCATGTACTTTGGTTCATACATCCCCTAAAACCTATTGTGTGGATAGTAAATCAGAAAGCTCCTTTAACCCATAAGCCCATTAATTAATACACCTTTTTCAACTTTAACTTATTCTCTATTACAGAAAATAGTCGTAGAAGATGTTGGCTTAAAGCATTCTGCTTTACTTTCAACCTGCTTTTAAGTTATCATCTATCTTAAGAAAGAGGAACAGGCTATGGGGTAATTCGGTTAAAGCTTTCTTATTTACTTTTATTTTGCTTTAATCTGCCAGCTTCACTATTTGTGCACCATTATATGGGTGCATCATTAAAGCCAATATATTTCTCCCACATAATCAGAATCGAACATTTTTCTAACATGAAGTTTATGTCACTATCGTAAGCGTTCCATATATAAAGAAGTAATATGTGGTGATATTTGAAGCAATATTGCTAACGAACAGTGAAATTTGTGGAAACAAGTAATCAAGTTTGTTTATTTATGAATAGCGACGAAAATTTACGGACATACTCGGTAAAGCTCATTTGCATAATTCTATACAACAAGTCGAGTGCTTTACAACCAAAGAGAGACAACTCCTTTAAGTTTGGCCGTTAAACTGATGTAATGTATACACATTGTCGCGGCCGAATCAATCACGTGACCTTTATGCAATCGTTCGAAAGTTCTCGGAACCAGCCCGTAATCTTATTTGTAAACAAACCCGCTTATAATGTAAACCACCACGATAAGAATTCGACACATTTAGGTAGGATTCTTTACGAAGTGGGTGCATATGTCAGGCTTCTTACACTCGATTTCACTTAGTTTTAATACATAGAAAATGCACACATATAAGAAATTGCACGTTTTAAACACCAATTTGAGCGGGATTGTGCCTTTAAGGCAAGTGAGATACTAATTCAGGGAATTGGTTGTGGGTTAAATTCTTACCTTCTCTAGACCCGAGGCTTTGATGAGGAAGGCTGAAGGAGTCTGGTGACCTCTTGCAGTGGCACTAGATGGTTCATTGTTACACTGGAGTACGTCCTCATACTCCGACTTCCCCGTGTGAAAGTCATAATCCTGCAATATGATATGTCAGATTGAAGTTATGGAGTCGTTACATACATCACAATTAAGGCTGTTCTGCAGCACCAATGTTTAACTCCAGATAAAGGATCTAGTTTAAATATTTTATGTACATCTCAAGTAAACACAAGAACAAGTTTAACCCATTACACCATAAATACACTTTTTTATGCTTTTGATTTATTCCATCAAAGAGGAAATTTGTTCCAAATCATAATACCATCATAAATATACAGCATAACAATTATATTATATATCCTGAAGGCACATTCTGCTTTACTTTCAACCTGCTTTAAGTAATATTAGTAATTTAATCCAGCTTTAAAGTAGCTTTAGGGAGTTACTTGTTTTCAAAACTAAAATCAGACTATCAGGTAATGGGTTAATTGGTCAAATATAGGGTTATTAAAAGTAAAATAGTTTTATCAACCACTGAATTAATCAAGCATGATGATCTTTAAAGGCAAATGACACTTACTGCAAGATAGAAATAAACCCAGGGTCCGAGGTTATAAAGTTTTTCAGTTGAGTCTAAAGTTGTTCTCAAGCATTTGATTGGTCAGATTTGAGCCTAGGCTCAAATCTGACCAATCAAATGCTTGAAAACACACTCAGACTCAGCTCAAACGCTTTATAACCTTGAACCCAGATGTTTCCTTTAACACGTGTAAAGGTGATAGCCTTAGGTTTACTGTATATGGTATGCTTACATCTCTCCTGATAGTGGAGATCTCAAACGGGTCAGCACTCACATCACCTGCAGCTTGGATTTCTTGGCTTGTCTTCAATTTCTTGGCTGGACCGTTGTCCATTATTATCTGAAATTGTTTTAGAAAAAACAGCATTTAACATACATATGATGTAGCTATTTAGTAACTTTTATAAATACTTGAAATACATGTTCTAGTTCTAAAATGTTTTCTATTCTTTTCATATTGAGTTCATTTTGACTTTCGTTATGAAAAAGGATACAATAAAATATCTATTGTCAAAGAAAAAAGTGTATTCATAAACTTAGATCTGTCAATGTACTGGAAATGTTGAATCAGACCAGGATATAAACTGTGCAATCACTAGCTATCAAAGTAAAATGTCTTAAGTTTAGCGATTTCAACAGTTAACCTATTACTCCATAGTCTGTTTCTTAAAGAAAAGGGACCACTCAAAGCAAGTCGAAAGTAAAGCAGAATGCACCTTAAGGTGCATTCTGTTTTACTTTCAGCCTACTTTAAGCTACCATCTGATAGAATAAAGAAAATATTTCTTCTGATACAAATTCATGACTGTTTAAATTGGATCTATTTTCTTGAATGGATGAATAATTTAAAGGAGAAAAAGGCATATTTATGGGATAATGGGCTAATTTTTTTGACAAGAGCAGATGACAATTTTAAAGCAGCTGTTGATATTATGGCAGTGAAGGGATTAAACAAGATTAAACTTGGCCACATACATGAAGAACCAATTCAACTCTGTTCTCGTCATATTGTCACTTAACACAAGATTGACTGTATAAAATTATGTATGTACAATCAACTAACCATTAATACCTATTCCGAAAATTGTTTACTAACTAACCAAATACAGGAAGGGCTGTAACAAATGTTGGCAGAACTCTTATGCCCTTATGGTGCAAAATGATAACAAGAGCTGTCGGAGAACAGCAAAGCTCGCCTAATTAAACCTTTCTTAAATAGGTAACTATCAATAGAAAAGTGTATCAGTACATTGATATTCATGCCACAGGGAACTCCATTCCAAATATCAGCTTACTAATGCAACTATTTCATGTAGTATAAGTGCATTCCAACACTTACTCCATAACTAACTTTGAAATTTCAGTCCCAAAACTCTAAGTCCACAACAGGTGAAATTTTGACTAAATTTTAGATTTTTTTAAAATTTTAACTACGCAACATCATTGCTCAACCTACAGAGTACCTTCATTCCAAATATCAGCTTCCTAATACAAATATTTCATGTAGTATTAGTGCATTACAACACTTACCCCAAAACTTTAACCATGAGAAATCAGCCGAAAAACCTAAGTCCACAAAAGGTGCAATTTTGACTAAAATTTAATTTTTATTTTATTTTAACTACACCACATCAATTTTCAACCCACAGAGTACCTCCAGTCCAAATATCAGCTTCCTAGTGCAACTATTTCATGTAGTATTAGTGCATTACAACACTTACCCCAAAACTTTAACCATGAGAAATCAGCCGAAAAACCTAAGTCCACAAAAGGTGTAATTTTGACTAAATTTTTATTTTTATTTTATTTTAACTACACAACATCAATTTTCAACCAACAGAGTACCTCCAGTCCAAATATCAGCTTCCTAGTGCAACTATTTCATGTAGTATTAGTGCATTACAACACTTACCCCAAAACTTTAACCATGAGAAATCAGCCGAAAAACCTAAGTCCACAAAAGGTGTAATTTTGACTAAATTTTAACTTCTTTTTAATTTTAACTACACAACGTCAATGTTCAACCCACAGGGCAACTCCATTCCAAATATCAGCTTCCTAATGCAAATAGTTCATGTAGTATTAGTGCATTACAACACTTACCCCAAAACTTTAACCATGAAAAACCAACGCCGGCGCCGGGGTGATTCCATAAGCCCCCCCATTCTCCGAATAGGCGAGCTAAAAAGTGCAGACCTTGATATGAGCCTTCTGATCTGGGTCTACACAGTTTTATAGGTCAGGGTACCCTGCCAAGGTACTGTTTGTAAAGGATGCATATATGCATCACAAGGATTCTATAGCTTATTCTTAAACACCCATACAGTGGAGAAAACATTATTCTTTCCCAATAAACATGTTTACACTAAAACTATTAAATCCATTGCAAACAGTTTTGAGCCGGACCAGACGCCGGGTAACCCATCGTCTGATCAGGCTCCAAACTGTTTGCCACTTGGATCAACATGAATAGTTAGTATTGTCAAAAATTTATCCTTTTCTATGTTTTTGTGCAACGCGTAAGTGTTTCCTTTGCGTTTAAACGGAAAACAATAACGTTTTCTCGGCCATACTCTATACATACAGAGTAGTCTGGTCCCATGGCTCTGATGGCATGTCCAGTCAGTGTGGCTATGGTGAAGATCTGGGGGTTCACTGCATCTAGCGCCTGAACATTATACAAGTATACTTTACACTGAATTAGAATATAACCTACATTTTTAACCAATCAAACTGCCTTTTGCAACCCATTAAGTACGGCACCTAATCATTAAGAATTTTGTTGTTTTTTGACGTCACATGGTGTCTGTGAGCGATATAGATATGTCCGCCTCGTAGCAACTAGTTATAAACACTGCCATATTTGGCTTTCTCACAGCCACAATAAGCGGGGTATGTGTACTAAAAACTTTGGAAGGCCAATCAAAATAAAAGTTATATTCGAAGTTAGTTAGAACATATTAAGTGAAATCTTAATGGCTAAGAAGGGTCACGCTCGCTGATGCTTGGGTTTGACCTTCTTAACCATTAAGATTTCACTTAATATGTTCTAACTAAAACATAAGCCTATCAATTGAGAGATTTGTCCATTGATTCTCCCTTTCCCCTTACAAGTGCCTTTTAGCACATTTAAATTTATTAGTTAACTGAAGACAATAGTTCCAATATAAACAGTCATAAACTTTTACACACAAAAAACAATGTGTTTCCAAGATGATGGTAGCTTAAAGCAGGCTGATATTAAAGTAAAATGTGCCTTAAGGTGCATTCTACTTTACTTTCAAGCTGCTTTAAGTGGTCACCAGTATTCAAAACTAGAAACAGGCTATCTGTTAAATGGTTAAGCAGCACATGTACTTCACTTAAAGAGCATTCATCAAATGTAACATATACAGTGAGCCTTCTAAAACCAGTTTTTCCATGATGAGCAATTTCTTTTATTCTCAATCTAGCTGTCACTGGTATTAATCAGTCAATGGATATAGACTAAAACTTGTTTTAAGTTAACACTATTTAAGGAAATAGAATCATGGCTAATGACAAGCAATTTTTTTAATGCAGAAAAAAGTAAAGCAGAAAGCTCCTGTATGCAAATGTAAGCTAAATCTTTTGTTCTGCATGATGCTGTCAGCTGTATAAAGTATAAGATATTAATGAATGAGCAGACACTTAACCCTCCATAGCCAAATTCGCATTTATCCCACTATGTTTAAGGCAGGATACTGCTTGAAGCAAGATGGAGGTAAAATAAAAGCTCCTTAAGGAGTTTTCTGCTTTACTTTCAGTTTGCATTTTGATGCAACTTGTATTCAACAACATCAATGAATAGTAATTTGAAACAAGAGGGCCTGAAGGCCCTGATATCGCTCACCATTTGTAATGAAGCCTGATAGCTTTACCTTTGAATTTCACCCGTTTTATTCTAAATCCATTCAAGTTTGTCGACCTACTCCAGTATAGTAGAGTACATCAAAGGCTGATAACTAGAGCCTAAACAATACTGAAATGAAGCCTTTTTCTAGCATATCAAAGTATATCAAGGGTAGGTAACTATTGCCACAATGATTAAATTTCAACAATAATTGAACTCCTTCGAGAACATATAGCTATATACTTTGTGTACAAGTATAATCAAAATCCATGGAAAACTGTAGTTGCAAGAGTGTAAACGCTGTAAAATATGGCATTTTCAGCAATTCAAAGGTAGATAACTCTTGATCTATTTGTCCGATTTCAACCATAATCACCCTTTTTTTAACTCTTATGGTAATATACAATCTGGGCAAGTTTGAGAGAGCTTGGATAAAAATTGTGACCTCTAGAGCGTAAACACTGTTAAATATATCATTTTCAGCAATTCAAAGATAACTCTTGACCTGTTGCTCCCATTACAACCATAATTGAACTTATCCAAGGTCTTATGGTAATATACAATCTGAGTAAGTTTGAGAAAGGTTGGATAAAATTTGTGGACTCTAGAGTGTAAACACCCTTAAATATGACATTTTCAGCAATTCAAAGGTAGATACCTCTCAACCTATTCTTTTGATTTCAACCATAATCAACCTCATTTGAACTCTTATAGTCATATACAATCTCAGCAAGTTTGAGATAGATTGGAAAAAAATTGTGAACTCTAGAATGTAAACACCGATAAATATGGCATTTTCAGCAGTTCAAAGGTAGATAACTCTTGATCTATTTGTCCGATTTCAACCAAAATCAAACTCATCCGAACTCTTATGGTCATATACAATCTGGGCAAGTTTTAGAAAGATTGGATAAATATTGTGGCCTCTAGAGTGTAAACAATGTTAAATATGGCATTTCCAGCAATTCAAAGGTAGATAACTCATGACCTATTTGTCCAATTTTAACCATAATCGAACTCATCCGAACTCTTATGGCAATATACCATCTGAGCAAGTTTGAGAAAGATTGGATAAATATTGTGGTCTCTAGAGTGTAAACACTAAAATTGTTGACGCCGGACGACGCACGCCGGACGACGCACGCCGGACGACGCACGCCGGACATTCAAGGATTGCAATAGCTCACTCGGAGCTAGCTCAGATGAGCTAAAAACAAATTCGACCATACAATCATGTACATCATACATAACTAAACTCTGGAGACAGCAACAGAGTAAATGTCAGCATTATAATCTATACACCATTGTAAAACATACCTTCTCCTTCATCCTACACAACACATCAGCCATAACCATTCTGCCCTCGGCATCTGTGTTGCCAACACGCACACGAACACCTGCACGTGATGTTATTATCTCATCTGCCACGTACGCCTCTGTGAATAGATTGCTAAAATATTAAACATTCAATTCTGAAAATGTTTTACAGGCAAAACCCCTATATTACCCCCACTAAAAAGAAGGCTAATTGATTGTATGAAAGATAGGTGATAGTATAAAGCAAGATGAAAGTAAAACAGAAAAGGAGCTTTCTGTTTTACTTTCACCTTGCTTTTAGCAGTAACCTGCCTTAAACACCAAATATTTAACAATATTCAGTGGTCGTAGTACAGATATTTCAATTTATTTATGCTTTTCCATGGATTACAAGGAAATAGCAGTGGATTATCACTTGATAATTCACGATTTCAAACAGTTGGATTATCATCGCGGTTGCTTCTTTAATGAATTTTCCTGTAGGGCTCCCCAAGAATCGTAGTCAATCGTGTCTTATCGTTTATTGTCGTGAACTGCTCAACAGGAGAACACAAATCAAAGATCGGAAGTAATGTGGTAATTCCAATGACGTCAAATCAATAAATAAATGACAGTAAAAGTGGCCTTATATTATAATAACAAAACAAACTTCCTATCTTTCAGTGATTGTACAAAGGGAAGTAACTCTGTAATAACAGTGGTGATCAAACTTGTCTTAGCTATTATGGAAGTTCAATTTCCCATGAAGTTTGAAGTAAATCTGTTAAAACTACACAAGATAAACAGTACAATAAATACCCTATCTTTGCCACATGTGATAATATAATTATGTACCATCTTGTAATGGGCGTAAGATATGGACATAAAATAAGTACATGTACCTAAAATAATGTTCAATAAATTCAACCTCTCTATAATGACCCCTAAATTAAGTTCATTATTTTGTGTTTCGAAACAGGTGACAGAAAGGAGCTTTCTGTTTTTCTGTCACTTTTAGAAGCTGTCTGTTTTACTTTCACCTTGCTTTATGCTGCCACCTGTTTTTATTCAATCAATTAGCCTTATTTTAGTCGTCGTTTTAGAGAGTCTTTCCTGTATCATTTATTTCTCCACTGAAGAAAATAGTTGTTATTTATACAGTAATATACATGGTTTCTATATCCTAGCAGATGGTAACTTTTTACCTTTCCCTCATGGAAGCACCTTTTAGCACATTGACTTTATTCCTTCACTGAAGAATATAGTTCCAATCTATGCAGTCATGAACATGAACCATAAGATATATTTCTTAAATCCTAGCATATGGTAGCATAAAGCAAGCTGAAAGTAAAACAGAACCCATTCTGCTTAACTTTCAACCTTCTTTAAGTGAGCATCTGTCTTCAAAATAGGAAACAGGCTATGGGGTAAAGGGTTAAAGCAGGCTGAAAGTAAAGCAAGAATGCGCCTTAAGGCGCATTCTGCTTTACTTTCAACCTGTTTTGAATGGTCATCTGTCTTCAAAATAAGAAACAGGATACATGTATGGGGTAATAGGTTAAACCAGATTGTACTGAGTACCAAGAACGTAATGTTATCTATACAGGCCTACCTGAGCCAACACTGTTCCTCACCATGGCCAGCCCTCCAACAACTTTAATTCCCTTAGGCTTCAAGACAGACAGAGTCTGCAAGATGAAAATCAGAGACAATATGCTATGAGAATGATGTGGTGTTCCGCTATCAACTCTTTCGTCTGCACTGTTCTCTACCTAAGCACCAATTAAAGCCTCTACCCTGTCCTGTAAATTGCTTTCAAATGTTACATTGATGGTTTAAACTGAGGGTAGCTTAACCAATTACCCCATAAATACGCCTTTTTACAATTTTTATTTCTCCACTGAAGAAAATAGTTCCAATTTATACTGTTTAGAAATTGTATCATAAGAAATAATTTCCATATTCTAGATAATGGTAGCTTAAAGCAGGCTGAAAGAAAAGCAGAATGTGCCCATTCTGCTTTTCTTTCAACCTGCTTTAAGTGGTCACCTATTTCAATTTTAGAAATAGGCTATGAGGTAATGGGTTAAAAAAAGATAAAAGTAAAGCAGGAAGCTCCAATCTTGGTTGAAGAAGCCACCTGTCTATAATGATGACGTTCTGTAATACAGTGGATAATGTGCCTTCCTTGTGTATCTGTACAATAAGATACAAGAGTCTGTATTTTACTGTTTGTATTTTACACCGATCTCATTTTCGATAAGCGTGACATCAAATAGTCATGTAAAAGTACATGATCAAACTCCTTGTTATGCTTCGTGGCATAAAATAATTCTTGTTCTGCTTCAAACATCAAATATTTCTCTATATACCTGTAAACCATTTTGAACAACTACAATGTATATAGTTGGTGTTGGTGTATATTAAAAGCATATTCCAGTTGGCGGTGCATTACAGAGTGTTGTATTCAGCTCTCAGCCTCAGGTGCTTATCAGATCAGCTGTTTCCGCCAAGAATGTTGAGAGCTGAATACATCACTCTTGGCACTGCAAACTGATAATGTGTATCAGTTTTTCAAAATTTTCATTTTTTTTAAGAATTTCTTAAAAACTAATGTTTGAAGTTTGACATGTTTCTCTTGGAGGCTGTTACTAACTCATTTATTCCTAAAACATTTAATGGACAGTTCAAATTTACAATCAAGTCTAGTCCATTATTGACTATTCATGGTTGATTTTAACAACATACTGCAAACTGACTAACAGTGCAGACCCTGATCAGAGGGCTCCTACAGGAGCCCTCTGATCAGGGTCTGCACTGTTTGCATAGGATAAATGTACTCTTCACATGTACACTGTTTGTTAATGACAAGTATACTCCATTGCTAGTGTTGATTGCATTAAGTTTGTACCTTGAAGAAGCCTGCTACAGCTGCTGCCCCACACTTGTCCCTGTGCATACCTGCCATCACACCCCCAGCCTTGATGTCACAACCTCCAGTGTCGTAGGTTATACCCTTAGAATATAGTAATTGATATTAGGGTTCAAGATAAGAGGGAGTAAACTAAACTAATGCTACATTTTTTCAGGGATCATGATAAGGGGAGTATTTCAAAACTAAAATCTTTATTTCTACATTAAACCCTATGGTGTCACTACTCATTAGAATCGTCTCGAAGAGACGATTCAAATGAGTAGTAACACCAATGGATTTGGTGCAGTATTAGTGAGAAAATGTTGGATTTGATCACATTACTACCTCTTATATGGAACCTTGATTTTTATTTTATTTTTTCACCAAATTCTATAGTGTTACTACTCACTGAAATTGTCTCTTTGAGACAATCCTAATGCATAGTAACACCATAATGTGCAGAAATAAGGATTTTAGTTTTTGAAATACCCTCCCCCACTTATATGGGTCCCTGGCATATCTAAGCAATTTCTATTACTGCCACTACAACACAGTGTGTTTTAATTGTATTGCAGCAGCTACCTGGGTACAAATGCCAATTTTGTTTTCTTGCAATTAGATTTGTTTAACCTATTACTCCATCAATATGTCTTTACTTTACATAATTGTTATGCCAATTCTGGGTATCAGTGCTACCAACAAAATATCAATGATCTGCTTTAATATTGTTATCAGGAAAAACTGTTAAATTCAATTTTTTTAGCTAACTTAGTCGAACATAAACGTATATCAAAGTTCAAACATGGCTGAGCCACATTTCAACTTTGAAACACGGCTATGTACGAGTTAACCCATTACCCCATAAATACACCTTTTTATGACTTTAATTAATTCCTCTACTAAAGAAAATAGTTCCAATTTATACTGTCACAAATAAAAATCATAAGAAATATTTTCTATATTCTAGCAAATAATAGCTTGAAGCAGGCTGAAAGTAAAGCAGAATGCGCCTTAAGGTACTTCGCATATGCGCGTAGTTTCCATACGATTGTTATGAAACTTTTCATGAAGAATGATAATAGCATAAGAAACAATGTGTGTAAATATAGGCAAAATTTATCGTGTGGTTTGTCTTTAAGGTCTTTTTTCTGACAAAAACCTAGAATTTTGATGATTTTATTTTTCTTAAAAATGAATAAAGCTAATGACTATAATTCAATGTATATTTGTTTTCATTTTATTCAAATATATGGTTGATGAACTAGTCAGTCTGAAAAAATTAGAAAATATTACAGTCAGGATTTGTTGTAATAACATATTTTCTTATTAAAATGTGGGATATTTGTTGTTTAGATACAGTTACCTACCTTAGAATTAAAACTTTGTCATTAAAATGCATTATTATTTATTCATGGACTTGCATACAAGGTTTATTATATTGTTTTAACATAATTATAATGGGCAATATCGATCTTGAAAAGTTTAGCGTATTGATAAGCTTCAATGTGTGGCTTTATAGTTCGATCAAATCGTTTACATGTATACCGATTTAATTGACTTGTAAGTCATTAAACTAAAACGTACAGGTAAGTGGACATATACTTGGACCGTAAACATCACTAGTTCTAATCAACGAAGACTAAACATAACATGTCTCTTGATTACTGCGTTATGGATTGACAAGTCAATAAATCGGACACTAAAAAAAATATTTGGATCGGATGGGTCTCGAACCTATGACCTTTTGATTGCTAGTCAACCACTATACTAACTGCGCTATGAAGGATTATACTAATTCGTATCAACATTTCCTTTATATAAATTTTCTAGTATAAACACGTACGAAAACAGTCTGTGTCGTCAAGACGCATATCCGCTCGCCCGCAAGACCGACTTCCGGTAGCCAAAGGCCTTAAGGTGCATTCTGCTTTACTTTCAACCTGCTTTAAGTGGTCACATATCTTGAAAACTAGAAATAGGCTATGGGGTAACGGGTTAAGCGAGTTATTTATGTTCAACTGTATTTATAGATGTAGTACACTTACCTTTCCAACAAGGAACAATGTCTTTTCAATTGGCCCCTCTCCCTCATACTCCAGATATATCAGTCTGCCTTGGTGCCTGGGAACAACTAGCCAATGAAAAACCAGAGTCATTAAATAAAAATAATGTGCTAACAAATGTGTGAAATCCAAAGCAGCAGTAAATACTTTTCTTTCTAACTTAAACCATTACCAAAGAGCCTATTTCTAGTTATGAAGACAGGTAACCACTAAAGCAGGTTGAAAGTAAAGCAGAATGTGCCTTAAGGCACATTCTGCTTTACTTTCATCCTGCTTTAAGCTACAATCTGCTAGGATATAGAAAATATTATATATTTATGACTAGAACTATCACTGACCATGATTTTATACCCCCAACCAGCACATTTGATACATAACAAATGAAGCCATGATTTATTAAAATTACCAAAAGGGAGATAATTCAAGAATGAAACAACAAATTATAACCAAAATAGCAGATTCACAATTTCAGATGGTGCTCATCAAAACTACAAAATTTAAAACAGTTCTGTTGACAGAATAAAACTGTGGTATATATTTCATTTATCAAAATTACTAAAAGGGAGATAATTCAAAAAGGAGGTGACCCATAATAACCTTAATCACAGGTGGACACATTCAGAACTCTTCAGAAACAAAACTCTAATGAAATAAACTGACTAAGACTTGAGTTATTATCTGAATGATGTATGATAATATTACTTAGCAGGTAATACTTACGTCTTGCACATCTGTTAACTGCTGCCAAGAGTGGGTATTCCTTCTCAAAGATGTTCACATCAGATATAACCTCCATCTGAAGCAAGGAATTTCTTGAGAAGTTGCGTAAGAGAGCAACAAAACACAGGCAAAACCAAACAGTTTAAAAGAATGAAAGACAGCCCAAGGGTTTGACAGACAGAAATAATACAGGAGACATACTTATGTCTGTACAGTAGAGCCCTGCATTTGTTGCTATAAGTAGATTACATATTAGAGACAGTGGAGACAACATTATTCTTTCCTGTTTAAATGCAAACGAAGGCAAACGTAGTGCACTAAAAGGTAAAATATGACAACCTTTTGACAGTCCTTATGATTTATTACTTATCTGAGTGGCAAACAGTTTGGAGCCTGATCAGACGCCGGGTTACCCGGCGTCTGATCTAGCTCAAAACTGTTTGCAATGGAAATAATAGTTTCAGCGTAAGCACATTTGTTGAGAAAGAATAACCTTTTCTCCACTGTAGTTATGTGGCAATGAAAGCATGAGGAAAGTATCCAGTAGTTTCTGACACTTCACAAATGACTTAAAAGGAACATATCCATCTGCTTCTGCAAGCAAAAATTCTGTCAAAACTGTGGATCGAGATTGATTCACTTTCTGAAAGAAGAAACGAGAGCTGTCACAGTCAGTGACAAATGCCCTCAAAGGAAATCCCTGACATTAAAACCTAGATCATGTGTATGACAGGATTATCTTCACTTTTTGGCTGATTGTGGTCTCGAGTTTTATACATAGATCTTGCATGTGCCACACATCTGAAAGCCTATTTGTAGCACACAAAAAAAAATTGTATTATGTAAACAATATTTAAAGTATTAGCAATGTAGTAAAAAAACAACTAATATTACCTTGATACAAGTGTCCTTGTAGACCTGCTCTAAATATGCCGCCACCTTTGGGGCTGCCATTTTCTCTGGGTCAGATCCGCCTACATCTCGTGTCACAATTCTGGAAATACATACATAATGTGTTTATAATCTCTAAAATTAGGATCTAAATTACACGTCATCAGAGTACAAAGGTGATATCTTTAACCCATTACTCCATAGATACCCTTTTTATGCCTTTAATTTCTTCAAATCCATTAACCAATATAGTTCCACTTTCTACAGTCATGAATATGCACCATACGCATACTTTTTTAAATCCTAGCAGAATGAGGCTTAAAGGAGGCTGAGAGCCTTTACTGCTGCAATATTGTCTGCTCTTAATTGTTATTTGCTGTGGGATTTATTTTTAGTTATGTATTGGACATTTTGACAAAAAAAGATAAAGACGAGTGACAAACAGGTTGAACCTAGATCAGTGCATTAAGTGGTGTCTGATCAGGGTTCAATGTGTTTGAAATGTAAGTAAAGTCAATTTCAGCATCATAAGGTTATTAATTTCTCCTCAGTGTTACAACTCCCTCTGACCAACACGCACGATCTTTGTCTCCCAATGGCTTTTGTTGTAGAGAGAGAGTACAGTACACCAAACTGATTTATATCCAGACAGTCCGAAATTTCCAATCTGTATTATGCCGTAACTGCTAGATATCAGGGTCAATGCTTATAAAGCATTTGAGTTGAGTCTGAAATTGTTCTCAAGCATTTGATTGGTCAGATTTGAGCCGAGGCTCAAATCTGACCAATCAAATGCTTGAGAACGCACTTAGACTCAACTCAAACGCTTTTTAAGCATTGAACCTGATATCTAGAAGTTATGGCTGGGCCAGTTGTACTAACCTCCCTATCTCAAGAGCATTCAGGACATCAATGCCAGCTTTCACTCTAGCCATGTCATCACACCAGACTCCCATCATCTCCACCTTCACAGCCTTGTCAGGAACATCATCTCTGATCTCTATTGGCTAGAAATCAAACCATTTTGTTACAGTGGAGAATGTGTTATTCTTTCCCAATAAACGCGTTTACGCTAAAACTATTATTTGCAGTGCAAACAGTTTGGAGCCAGATCAGACGCCGGGTAACCCGGCGTCTGATCAGGCTCCAAACTGTTTGCCACCAAGATAAACAAGAATTATCAGAATTGTCCATAAGTTGTTCTTTTCTACGTTTTAGTGTTTTGCGTTTGCGTACGTTTGCGTTTAAACGGGAAAGAATAACAGATTCTCCACTGTATCATAAAACATCATGGCTAAACAAATTACCACTTTGTTATATAAAATGGCTAGGATTCTGGATACATTTTGTTCCTTCTCTACAACAACAGCAAGTAGGAGACACAAATTATGTGTGTTGTTCTGAAGGAGTTGTTATAGGGAGGAAAATTGGATTACATTTGCAAACTGCTTGAGTCCAGATCAGACACCGCATAACGCGGCGTCTGATCTGGATTTAAGCTGTTTGTCACTCCTCGCTATGTTTCGTTCTGTCAAAATATCCAATATGTGAATTTGATAAAACAGCAGACAACAATTTTAAGCAGACAATATTGCAGCTATGAAAAGGATGGACATAAATGTCTTGTTTGGGGAACAGGGGTAAGGGTTGTTGTAAGGAGGTAATCATTTTTCAGAGGGCCGTTGTAAGTAGGGAGCACAGTAGTACCATTTTCGAATATCTTGAATACAAAAATAACCAGTTTATGAGCCATTAGTTGTCTACAATTTTTTTTATCAATAATGAATAACTAGAATATACGGTTTTGTATCTATCAATCATGACTATGAATGGGTTTGTAAAGGACAAATGCATAGTGGCATGCTTGACTTGAATGCAAACAAACCAAAACACAGAGAGTTCACCTTGATCACAGCCAAGGTCTCTAAACTGTGTTACAAGCTGTTCTCATTGAGGTGCATGAGCATGCAAAGTTGTGTGTCCATAGCTGCAGAAGGTAATCCAATACCAAGCTCAATGTACAACTGAACCAATAATACATTATGCAGAGGCGAATGTACCAATGTATCCCTGAGACTAACACTACAGTATACACCCCACATCATACTGAAAATCAGATTTCACACAGTTTCAGTCTGTATGACTTCATAAGTATGCCTTTTTGTTGTGTTTAATTTATTCAGGATTATGTTCTATATCCTAGCAGATGGAAACTTAAAGCAGGCTAAAAGTAAAGCAGAATGTGCCTTAAAGAACATTCTGTTTTACTTTCAACATGCTTTATGTGGTCAGCTGTCTTCAAATCCAGAAACTGGCTATGGGGTACCGTATTTTCTCGCGTATAAGATGGGTTTTTTTCCTTCAAATTCTCGATCTGAAGTGGGGGGCTCGTCTTATAAGAGAGTCAAAGAATTTCCTAACTTTTTTCCCTATCATTTCAGGTCAAAAGAAGATCGAAGAATCTGAAAAGATCGTGACCAATTTTTTTACCAGAGTACATAATCATATGTTATTCTGTATTTAAAATAAAGACAGAGAATAAAAATTGATAAAGTACATTTAGTTTGCTTTTTGATTAACAACTCACCACAATTCCCCCTTAAAATTGCCGAAAATCCAGGTAAGACTGTCTATAAACTTCAAAACAATGTGTAAAGTGCCCGCCATATTTAATCAACATCCGGCGTATTCATATGGCTGACCTCAGTATATAGTGATTGAAGTCTTTCTCCTACTAGATTTACGTATTATTTGTTTTCATTAATAAAAGGAAATATAAATTACCATACAGGCCTTGGTGTTAAAGAGAGCTATTTAAATTGTCCATGCGCTTTCTTCATCAAGATTTTAGTGGCAGAACAATATGCCTCTGGCAATCAACGTATTACGCAACACTGATCACTGGCAACAAACCTTGCATGTGTGTCGACTCTATATGACACCCTGGGCTGTTAACGGATTATACTCAACACACTTTGCCAGTACACAGGAATGCCTTTGATTGCTAGTTTATCTAGCTGCGACTGCTTATCAGTTGAAATTGGGCTTCGGTCCGTGATTAACTCTATCCACCGTTCGAAGTTTTTTTTGTCAAAGTCAGGATCTACACTTAAATTTCATAATCTTTTGTACACGCACGCTTTTCTTTCCTTAAGGTCAGAAACGTATTTTAAATCAGTAAATTTCATAATTAATGAGTGTAATCAAGCAGTCAAGAAAACTAGTGACATGGAAGCTAAGTCTTACTGTATAAACACTCCCGTAATTATGTCATTATTCTGTAACACTTGTACAATGCTTTTCATGAAATGAAGGCGGAGCTTATTTTGATTGACATCTTAACACTGACCCAGACATTTGCCGAGAATGGCACTCGGTTGTAGTTACTTTTTTGTGTGTGTTTGAAATATTCGGAATCATGCCCGTATATTATTGATTGTAAATCTTAATAAGTGTTACTAATATTTAAATTAAAAACTATGCGGGTATTTTAGTATTTTAATTAAAAAAAATCTACGAACTTGTTCTTACTCTGAATATGCGACGCTTTAAATGTAAATAAAGTACACCCAGAACAAAACAATGGTGGGTGTTGAAGAGCGCCGTTAGCGAGTAAAAAAATGTTTTAATTGCTGAACATTTGCAAGTACGTAAATCTATTGAACACAGCTAGGAGAATCATAAAGTAGTCTGCCTAGAATTAATTTTACAGACCCGTTTATGGAAGCATTATTTAAGCTACGCTGTTAAATAGACATGGGTAATTCAATGGAAAAATAAAACTTCGAAGATCGTCACGAAAAAAAAATTCTCGGACCGGCCACGATTTTTCCACCCGTCTTATAAGAGGGTCAAAGCAAAATCCAAGGATTGTCCCCTCAAAGTAGGGGGGTCCGTCTTATACGCGGATCGACTTATACGCGAGAAAATACGGTAACAAGTTAACCATAGCTTGACTGAACTTATGGACGAGATATCATGCTCTAGTAAGGGTACTAACCACATAGGCTGCCTGCAGAGCTCCAAGAGTAGCACATCTGCCTGCATAGGGGAACGTCTTGTCTATAGGTCGCACAAACAGCGGTTTCTTACTACCAGCCCTCACAGCCCTGTAAAAAAGTATGAATGCAGGTAGCAGGGCTCCAGATAAGAGGTAGTTATTTCAACAAATCTAACATTTTCTCTATCATTTCAGTACCAAATCCTATGGTGTTACTACTCATTAGAATCGTCTCGAAGAGACGATTCTAATGAGTAGTGACTCCATAGGGTTTAATTCAGAAATAAAGATTTTAAGTTTTGAAAAACTACCCTTATCTGTTGCTCTGAGGTAGAATACAAATTATACAAATACAAATATTTTGCCAAGTGTTTGGTTGGGTTTGGTCCAATTTACCCGATAGGTACGCATCTTAATACATATATTTCATTCCTCCACTGAAGATAAGAATTCCAATTATACAGTCTTGAATACGTATCGAAAGAATTTTTACATTTTCTAGCAAAATGATAGCTTAAAGCAGGCTGAAAGTAAAGCAGAATGTGCCTTAACATGCACATTCTGTTTTACTTTCAACCTGCTTTAAGTGGTCACCTGTCTTCAATACTAGAAATATACCATTTTATCTGCCTAATTATTCATACACTAAGAAAGTAGTGACTAGTCCTCAGTGAGAAAATCCTGAACATAGACTGTAAAAGGCATGTTCACTATTACCTTTCCAGAAT
Source organism: Gari tellinella (assembly GCA_922989275.2). NCBI lineage: Eukaryota > Metazoa > Mollusca > Bivalvia > Cardiida > Psammobiidae > Gari > Gari tellinella. Next base: position 71,145,341 of record OV277866.1, read on the forward strand.
GGTTCACCCTTTCCCCAATAGAAGCGCCTTTTAACGCATTGAGTTTATTCCTCCGCTGAAGAAAATAGCTCCAATTTATACAGTCATGAAAATATATTATACCGGAAAAATCCTTTATTCTAGCAGGAGGTTGCTTAAAGCAGGCTGAAAGTAAAGTAGAATGCGCCATATGGCGCATTCTGCTTTACTTTCAACCTGCTCTAAGTAGTCACCTATTTTCAAAACTAGAAACACGCTATTGGGTAAAGGGTTAATTAAGGAGCACTCTGCATTACTTTTTTTGGTAACATATTTTCATAAGTAAGAACAGGCTACTGGATAATGGGTTAACATACATTTATTTGTTTCATTTTAAGCATGATTGAACTGATGCTGGCAAAAGTTCAGATTCAACTCTAATGCAGAGTAACATGGGATCTGATAACACATTGAGCTAAAATGACGCATATATGCATCTTTTATCAAAAGTGTACATGTCAATAGTACACTTGTCCTTTGCCAATAGTGAAGTCCTTGATCAGAGGGCTCCTGCGGGTCAGTCCTCTGATAGGAACTTTACTGTTTGTCCTTTTGCAATTTATTACAAAAACATCCCACATTAGTCTAAAATGGACCAGCCTTTATTGCAAACTAGAATTGTCCATTGGAAGTTTCAGGGAATAATGAGTTAAGATTCAAACTGAAACTCATACAGATTGTGAACAGGCTTCGGTTTTTTATTTTTTATTCAAATGGTAATTTCTGAGCAAACAATAGTTCAGTAGGGCAATATATTGCCGTTCCCTCATAGATACCTTTACCTAATTCTACTCTGCCTGAATAACATGTTATAGGAAAATTGTCTTTCATGACATTGTATTCTTACAGGTGGCTGCTTCAAGCAGACTGAGAGTAAAGCAGACCTCTCCTTTTTCAGCATACCAAATTAAGTCACACTGACAGAAAACTATACAGAGAATGGTTAATCAATTACCCAATAGTCTGTTTCTAGTATTGAAGATAGTTAACGTAAAGCAGGTTAAAAGTAAAACAAAATGTGCCTTAAGGGGCGTTGTGCTTTACTTTCAGCCTGCTTTAAGCTACCATCTGCTAGGAAAATATTGTTATGGTACACATTTTTGGCTGTATAAATCGGAAACTATTTTCTTTAGTGGAGGAAAAAATAAAAGGTGTAAAAAAGCATACTTATGAGGTAACTGGTTATGGATCTGAATATCTCTGGTAGTTTATCTTGAACACATAACTGTTTAACCCTTTACTCCATAGCCTGTTTCCAGATTTAAAGACAATATACCACATAAAGCAATATGAAAGTAAAGCTGTATGCCCTTTAATCTGCAATCTGCCTTAGTTTCTTTCTGCTTTAAGCTACCAATCTACTAGGATATAAAAACATTTCTTTTTGGTACATATTTATGACTGCATAAAGAGAAGATTAGAGTCAGTAGAGCAAATGGTGGAAATTGTAGCAATGTGAAAAGAAAGATGGAATAGAAATAGAAGAGAAAGCATCACAGGTCAAAACATCAATACATTTGTGCATTTAACCCAATACCCATAGCCTTGTTCTAGTATTGAAGATATGTGACTTCTTAAAGCAGGTTGAAATTAAAGCAGAATGTGCCTCAAGGCACATTCTGCTTTATTTTCAGCCTGCTTTAAGCTACTATCTGCTACAATATAGAAAATATTTCTTATGATACATATTCTTGACTTTATAAATTGGAATAATTTTCTTCAGTGGAGGAATAAATAATAGGGGTAAAAAGGCCTATTTAAGGGGTAATGGGTTAAGTGAGGCAAAAGTTGCATTCAGCCCGTAGGTCAGGTATTACCTCTCCAGACCCTTTTCTCCAGCATCATAGAACCGACGTACATCATCATAGTCCCTGTTTAGGGGTCCAGTAGGTGACCAAATCTAGCAAGAATAATTATGAGTATTTCATAATTTCAATTTATATGAGGGATGTTCTGCTATATTTTTAATCTGCTTTAAGTGATAACCCGTTTTACAAACTCGAAAGAGGTATGGAATAATAGTAACTCTTGTGGGTTATAAGGTTCCCTTGTGGATCATTCTGTTACCAGAAGATGAACCAGTCTAATTGGAATTCTGGGTAGTTTAATAAATAGTGGTCTGAATAATTAGCAAACAGTTTAGACCCAGATCAGAGATCCTATAGGAGCCCTCTGATCTGGGTCTACAAGTTGTTTGTAAATGTAATGAGTATGTTTAAAACACGTCCATGGCATCAAAAGAATTAATACAGGTTTAATTGTAAGTAGACAAGTATACTACAACAGCAACCAGCTTTATTTCTACAATTCTATGTCAAGTACTGAATATTCTATCATTTGTCAGTATAGATATATACATGTAACAGAAACTGTTGGTTACTGTAAATTAATGTATGATACACTTTAAAGCAAATATTTATCTATTTATGATTAGGTTAACTTTCATCTGATCTTTATACAAACTCAGGACTCCAGATTAGGGAAGTATTTCAAAAACTTAAACCATATGGTATGTGTTACTACCCATTAGAACTGTCTCTTCAAGACAATTCTAATGGGTAGTAACACCACAGCATTTGATGCTAAAATGAGGGAGACAATGTGAAACTGTTCAGTTACAATGTGAGTAGCATTAGTGCAAGTCAAGGATTAACAAGTTGTTTAGTTGGTTTGTATCTGAGGGTTTCAATTAGATCCTTCATCAACAAGGTCACAACAGCAGTTTATTTTCCCTTTCTAAAGATAGGAGGAGACCTAAGATCAGTCTCTGAGTCACAAAGCATGCTGTTTAAAGCAGGTTAAACCATTTACTTCAGCGGAGGAATGAACCTGCATACTTACCACACGCTTTGAGGGTACAACATCTGTTTGTATCAGCACCACACCCTTAGCATTGTCAACCTAAAAGTACATTCATACAGTTTAAACACAAACGAAACGCAAGCCCATCCTATTAAAACCTAGAAAAAGACAACATTTTGTCAATTCTGACTGTACATTTTAATTTGAGTGGCAAACAGTTTGGAGCCTGATCAGACGTCTGGTTACCCGGCGTCTGAACTGGCTCCAAATTGTTTGCAATGCAAATAACAGTTTTAGCGTAAACGCGTTTATTGGGAAAGACTAACGTTTTCTCTACTGTATAATAAACTTCCTCATGTCGATTCACCAGGAATCATGTTGTTTAGACTAAGAGCTTAGTAAACATTCACATATTTACAATATTATCTTTTAGTTCAAGGTTAGCAGTATTTACATGACAAAACCTATATAATTATCAGACATTGAAACTTGAGCTGGCTGAAATGCCTTAAAGGCGCATTCTGCTTTACTTTTAACCTGCTTTAAGTGGTCACTTACCTTCAACACTAAAAACAGACTATGGGGTAATGGGTTAAACACTTACCCCATAGCCTCTTTCTCGTTTTAAAGACAGGTGGCCATTTAAAGCAGTTTGAAAGTAAAGCAGAATGCACCTTCACCGATTTTAGCTACCAACTGATAGTTTATAGAATTATTTTTCTTGTGGTGCATTTTTCATGACTGTAGAAATTTAAACAGCATTTAATTTTCTTCAGTGGAGGAACAAATAACCGGCATAAAATGTTGTGCTTATATTGCAATGGGTTAAATATTTGCAACCATTACTTCACATCATCCGTTTTTAACCCTTTCCCACATAGAAGCGCCTTTTAGCGCATTCAGTTTATTCTTGATCTGAAGAAAATAGTTCCAATTTATACATTCATAAATATGTATAATACAAAATATTTTCTATATTCTAGCAGATGATAGCTTAAAGCAGGCTGAAAGTAAAGCAGAATGCGCTTAAAGCGCATTCTGCTTTACTTTCAACCTGTTTTAAGTGGACACCTTTATTCAATACTAGAAATATGCTATGTGGGAAAGGGTTAAAGATCTTTACCTCTGTATCTAAAGAATGTTAAAATATATTATTTTAATTGTAAGCTCAACAAGATTTTACTTTCATACATTCACTCTAAGTAACAGAAATATCTTCCTTATTAACAGTTAAACTCCTTAAATACAGCCACTAAAGTATGACTCATTGGTGGCATTTACAAGAAAACTATAAATTCTAAGCAGTGGGAAAGAAATACAAGCAATCCTTTGAATGCTTTCTGCTTTAATTTCATCCTGTTGTAAACTGCCACATGCAGTAAACACTGTAAAAAGTGTTGCATTTTCAGAACAGCAGGGTCACAAAATTTACTGTATTTAGTATCAAAGTTTTATATAGGGCTATCTAGGCTTACTGGGGCAATGTTAACCATGACATGATAAACATTAAACTTTACCCTATAGTCTGTTTCTAGGTTTGAAGATACAGCGCTCCCTCTCTACAACGACACCCGATGGGAGACAAAACTTGTGTGCATTGTTCGGAGGGAGTTGTTATAGGGAGGGAAATTGGCTTACATTTGCAAACAGCCTGAATCCAGATCAGACGGCGCATAACGTGGCATCTGATATGGATTCAAGCTGTTTGTCACTGGTCATTACGTTTTTTTCTATCAAAATGTTCAATATGTAAATTTTGACACACTTTAATCCACTAGCATATATTGAGATAAGCATTGATAATTGTTAATCCCTTATGAGTTAATGGGTTAAAGCTGTAAGTGAGAAGTCATCATGGGGCCCGTAGCTTTGAAGATGTCCACAGTAGTGGATGAGATGGTCAACAGTAAAAACTATAAATATTTGTGTTTAGAAGAAAAGCTTTTCCTTAAATCTTTGCATGCTAGCGACGGATACAATTATTTACATTTGCAAACAGTTTGGATCCTGATGATACACTGCACAACACAATGTCTCATCTGGATCCAAACATTTGACACCCTGACTCTGTTTAGAAAAGATATCTAGACAATTCTATTTTTAGAACAGTTGCAGACGACAATTATTGCAGCTGAAAAAATACCCAGTATGCAAAGAGCCTGTTAAAAACATCTTCAGCTTAGATTTTGACATTTGTTCATACATTTTAATATTTACCAATACAAGAAGGAGGCCAGGGCCCGTATTCTGAAACACTCTTAGATAACTTTTACTCTAAGTAAATCAATATTCTCTTAGTTTTCGGCAATTTAGTCTAAGTATTTGATGATATACTCTTAGAAAGTGAAAAAAACTAAGATAATTCTAAACTCGACAGATTTCACTAAGTATAACGATATACTCTTAGAAAATCAATATAGTCTTAGTTTTCGGCCATTTCAACTAAGTATTTGGGGATTCCCTCTTAGAAAGATGAAAAAAACTAAGAAAATTCTCAACTCGCCAAATTTACTATAGAATTTTCTCAAAACTTTAGAAAACTGTGACCCTCTCTTAACTTTTTAGAATTTTCTAGGATTAGAACACGAACGTTTATTAAGCAGTAATAACAGGTAGAATAGATACTTTATTGAATAAAAATCGTTTATAGACCTATAGATACGTTTAGCGGATGTTTTTGAGCCGACGTTTGTGTTTGAGTGGCTTCGTGAAATTGGGTCAAAGTCTGGGTGGGGTAACGTCATTACAAAGGACTGGGATTACTGTTTAAGACATTATTACATATGGTCTTCATCGCGAAAACGTGGAAAAGATCGATATCTATTCAAAGTCTATACTTTTAGTAATAAATGACCACTGTATGTACCAAAACTAGCGTAAATACATAATTAGGTTCACAATTATAATTAACTAACAAGCCAAATTTCTACGAAGTAGCCGTAGCTCAATCGATAGCGAGTCTTACTTGCATGTCGGGGGTCGCCGGTTCGAGTCACACAGGGTACGGTCTTTTTTTTTCTTAACAACCCCCTTCTCTTTTTTTTTCTTTTTTTTTTAAAAATCATCATTATTTCTATAGATTCGTTTCTTTAGATACAAATAACTGCTTAATTCTTTCAATGCCAAACTTTCGTAATAGTTTACTTCTTCACCGTTTCATTGTCGTCTGCTTCAATTTTGTTGTCTGCAATATCGTTTCAAAGTAAATTGTAAGGCAGTATGACTGAAAAGAATTCAATACGAGTGCCAAATAGTTTGGATCCTCATCAGACTCCGCGTTACGCGGCGTCTGGTCAAGGTCCAAACTGATAGCAAACGTGCTTTTAGGCGCCATTGAGAGTGAAAGGGTTAAAGCATGCTAAAATTGAAGTAAAAGTCTCCAATTAGAAATTTTCCTTCTTATTGTCAGCCTGCTAGTTCTAGTAATGACTTTCATGTTTCTACTATTTCTTGATATTTGAAAAGCATTAAAAAGTGTCCTGCAGATTGATGTTTAACCATTGTCATGCAGAATTGTCATCTGCTGCAAACACAGCATCTGCAGAAAACACCATAATCAATTTGATACTTTCAAAACTTAAAAACAGTAAAATATGACTGGCAAACAAGTTTGGATCATATCAGACGCCGCATAACGCGGCGTCTGATCTGGATCTTTACTGTATAGAAACTGTTAACAAATGTTATCCAAGTCGCGCTTAGCATAATAAGAGGGTTTCTTTTAAACAGGCTGCCAATAAGAAGGAAACCTCTAATTGGAGACTTTTACATCAATTCTAGCATGCTTTAACCCTTTCACTCTGGCGCCTAAATGCGCGTTTGCAAACAGATTGGATCTATTATCAGGATCCAAACTATTTGGCACTCGTATTGAATTCTTTTCAGTCATACAATTAACTTTAAAAAGATACTGCAGACAACAGAATTGAAGCAGACGACAATGAAACTGTGAGAATTAGACTCACTCTCGCCTAAAGGAACGTTTACAAACATTTTGCACCTTGATCAGACGCCGCGTTTCGCGAAACGCGGCGTCTGATCAGGATCCAAACTGTTTGACACTCGTATTGAATTCTTTTCAGTTATACTTTCTTACATTTAAGGCTTTGAAACGATATTACAGGCAACAAAATTGAAGCAGACGACAAGAACATTTAAAGGAGTAAACTATCACAAAAGTTTGGCAGTGGAAGGATAAAGCTGTTATTTGTATTTAAAGAAATGAATCTATGGAACTAGTGATGATAATTTAAAAAAAAAGGGGGGGTTGTTAAGAAAAAAAATATCGTACCCTGTGTGATTCGAACCGGCTACCCCCGTCATGCCAGGCAGAGTAGCTATCGATTGAGCTACGGCGACTTCGTTGAAAATTTGGCTTGTTAGTTATTATAATTGTGAACCTAATTATGTATTTACGCTTATGTATAAACACTTTTTATTCAATTAATTATCTATTCTACTTATTCTGGGACAATGCTTGCTGCTTTATAAACGGGAGAAGAAAACAAACCCGAAAACTACACCGCAAATAAACAGTCACACATGTTAGTATGCGAGAAGAGTGACGTCATTTTAGTCGGGAAAGTCCCTGACAACGGCCATAATTTACTCTTAGTTTTTTTTTCGCTAAGAAAATAATTTAGTATTTTCTTAGAGTAAAAGTTAGCGAAAAATAATCTTAGTTGAAAATGTTAGAGTTTAGAAATTTCTAATTAAAATACTTAGAATGTTTCAGAATACGGCCCCTGGAATGACAAATAGTTTGGATTCTGATCACACCAGATGGAAAATGGGACATGATCTGAATCCAAACTCTCTCAAAAAAGGTAAAAACAGTGTTGAATGGTTACAACAGGTGATTAGATAATAATTTACAAATTTGACAGTTACAATACATGATACTGAACACTGTATCTGAACCTCCCTAATAATATACAAACCTGTAGGTAGTTCTGTATGGGTGCCTTTAGACATTCCAGATTACCAACCAGCTTGTCTACTGTGTCAGTCACAACAATCACAGCATCATACTGAGCGTCCTTCACATCTACATTGGCAACAAGGGTTGGGACTCTAGAAAAGAGGAAAGACACAGTAACATTGGCAACAAGAGTAGGGACTCTGGAAGAAAAGTAATACACAGTAACATTGGCAACAAGAGTGGGGACCCTAAAAGAGAGGAAAGACACAGTAATATTGGCAACAGAGTAGGGACTCTGGAAGAAAAGTAATACACAGTAACATTGGCAACTAGAGTGGGGACTCTGGAAGAAAATACACATCTACATTGGCAACAAGAGTGGGGACTCTGGAAGAAAATACACATCTACATTGGCAACAAGAGTGGGGACTCTGGAAAAGAGGAAATACATAGTACCATTGGCAACAAGAGTGGGGACTCTGGAAGAGAAGAAAGACACAGTAACATTGGCAACAAGAGTGGGGACTCTGGAAGAGAGGAAAGACACAGTAACATTGGCAACAAGAGTGGGGACTCTGGAAGAAAATACACATCTACATTGGCAACAAGAGTGGGGACTCTGGAAAAGAGGAAAGACACAACTACATTGGCAACAAAAGTGGGGACTCTGGCAGAGAGGAAAGACACAGTAACATTGACAACAAGAGCGGGGTCTCTGGAAAAGAGGAAAGACACAACTACATTGGCAACAAGAGTGGGGTCTCTGGAAAAGAGAAAAGACACATTAACATTGGCAACAAGAGTGGGGTCTCTGGAAGAGAGGAAAGACACAACTACATTGTCAACAAGAGTGGGGTCTCTGGAAAAGAGAAAAGACACAACTACATTGGCAACAAGTGTGGGGACTCTGGAAAAGAGAAAAGACACAACTACATTGCCAACAAGAGTGGGGTCTCTGGAAAAGAGGAAAGACACAGTACCATTGGCAACAAGAGTGGGGTCTCTGGAAAAGAGGAAAGACACAACTACATTGGCAACAAGAGTGGGGTCTCTGGAAAAGAGAAAAGACACAACTACATTGGCAAAAAGTGTGGGGACTCTGGAAAAGAGGAAAGAGTCAGTACCATTGGCAACAAGAGTGGGGTCTCTGGAAAAGAGGAAAGACACAACTACATTGGCAACAAGAGTGGGGTCTCTGGAAAAGAGGAAAGACACAGTACCATTGGCAACAAGAGTGGGGTCTCTGGAAAAGAGGAAAGACACAACTACATTGGCAACAAGAGTGGGGTCTCTGGAAAAGAGAAAAGACACAACTACATTGGCAACAAGTGTGGGGATTCTGGAAGAGAGGAAAGACACATTAATTAACAATGGTATTCAGAATTGGGATTCTGGAAGAGAAGAAAGACACAACTACATTGGTAACAAGAGTGGGGTCTCTGGAACAGAAAAAAGACACATTACCATTGGCAACCAGAGTGGGGACTCTGGAAGAGAGGAAAGACACAACTACATTGGTAACAAGAGTGGGGTCTCTGGAACAGAGAAAAAACACATCTACATTGGCAACAAGAGTGGGGACTCTGGAAGAAAATAAACATCTACATTGGCAACAAGAGTGGGGACCCTGGAAAAGAGGAAAGACACAGTACCATTGGCAACAAGAGTGGGGACTCTGGAAGAGAGGAAAGACACAGTACCATTGGCAACAAGAGTGGTGATTCTGGAAGAGAGGAAAGACACAGTAACATTGGCAACAAGAGTGGTGATTCTGGAAGAGAGGAAAGACACAGTACCATTGGCAACAAGAGTGGTGATTCTGGAAGAGAGGAAAGACACAGTAACATTGGCAACAAGAGTGGTGATTCTGGAAGAGAGGAAAGACACAGTAACATTGGCAACAAGAGTGGTGATTCTGGAAGAGAGGAAAGACACAGTACCATTGGCAACAAGAGTGGTGATTCTGGAAGAGAGGAAAGACACAGTAACATTGGCAACAAGAGTGGTGATTCTGGAAGAGAGGAAAGACACAGTAACATTGGCAACAAGAGTGGTGATTCTGGAAGAGAGGAAAGACACAGTAACATTGGCAACAAGAGTGGGGTCACTGGAAGTTAGGAAAGACACATTAACATTGGCTACCATCTGCTAGGATTATATGAGATGTTTCTTAGAGTGCATAATTCATGATTGATATAATTGAACTGCATGTATTTACTCCAGTAGATAAGTACATTAAATATGTTACATGGGTATTTATGGAGCTATGAGCAGGAACTTTCTGCATTATTGTATATTGCAATGCCAAATCACCTGCCTTCACAGCACACCACACTACTTCACTGAGGGATGGCTTAACCCATTCACTCTGGAATCTTTTAATTGACAATTCAAAAACCCAATTAAGTCTGGTCCACTTTCGACAATTAACAATTGATTCCAAAATGGCAAACAATGACCTAGATCAGAGGGCTCCTTACTCATCAGTCTACACTGTTTGCATGGGGCAAGGCTGCTAGCTGCTAGGGTTGAATGTGTAAATACAAAATTGATTGATTAATGTTTCATTGTAGATCTCTTAGAATGCAAACATAATTTAAAGGCGAAATGTCTAGCTATACAAGTCAATCCAGATTTACAGTTCATTCTAAAAATATAAACCTGTCATGATTGCACAAGAGATACTCTAGTTTCAATTTCAACCAATTTGTACTGACACAAAGTCTTAAACTCATGATATGGCTTCAAATTATTTACAACCGATATCTGTTTTACAAACTGGTCAGAGTACAAACACCTTTTGTAGGAGGGAATATATATGTTTGCTCCCTGTACATGTACTTTGAATTAATCAGTCCACAAATTTTAAAGTGAAAATTGTTGCAATATATTGAGTAAATTAATTGACGTCGTAAAATATCAGTGTTAGCAGATTGTCACAGCTCCATTAGGTTTAACCCTAATTCCTATATTAATTACTAAGCTTTATTGGTGTGAATTAGTACATCTATATGTTGCTTACATCAGGCTTAAAGTAAAAAAAACAAAATCTTGAACTTTGTACTTATTTTCAGTCTGCTTTAAGAACCACCAGTCCTATTAAAAATTGCAAACAAACAATATCTCTATCTATTGGCTCATCAAAATAACATTTTAAAGTGGGGGCAAGAGGGCATGCAAATTTAAGGCATTAACTGATACCAGCCCTTACCAGATCAACATACTCCAAACTGATACCAGTGGCTCACAAGATGTAACAAACAAGCAATTTCTGTTTAATGTTTTAAAACAGATTTCAAGATGGGCAAAATGAATCAAACAATCTGATTTGGAAGTGCTCCAAGATTTATTGAAAGAAAGATATGTCTAGATCCACAGGTACTTGACACATACTTTATTATCTATTAACCCCCCCCCTTTTTTTAAGGGGGGGGGGGGTGTTAATAGATAATAAAGTATGTGTCAAGTACCTGTGTCTAGATCTAAGCCCATCCCAAACAAACAATACAGTTTTCTAAAATATGAACAAGTCTTGAGTGCATGATTGTATACTACAAGTATTTGTAATACTTCATATCTTAGTTTCACAAAAATGCAGCAAAAAGTCTCTTTAACCCTTAATCCCATAACCTGTACCTTAGTTTTGAAGACATAGAGGATAATTGTTTTTTTTCAGTATAAGATAGAAATTTAATCCATTGAGTGAACATCAGACGTTATATTTTCACGAGTGGCGAAGCCACGAGTGAAAATATAACAGTCTGATGTTCACTCAATGGATTAAATTCGATCTTATACTGAAAAAATACAATTATTCTATTTATTTATGCTTTTAAGCCACTTTTTAAACGAAATTGTTCGACAATTGAGAAAGCGAAAGTAAATGATTTACCCCGTGTTGAGCCCCAACTTTATATTGAACACATTTTCGAAACAGTTTCCCGTACGATGACGTCACTTATTTATTGATTTGACGTCATTCGAATTACTTCGTTGCTCCCGAGTTTGGATTCGTGCTCTTCCGGTGAGTAGTTCGCGACAAATCGGACTGCTGGAATTTAACGATAAGACACGATTGACTACGATTCTTTGGGAGCCCTATGGGGAAAATTCATAATAAAAGGGATTGGGATAATCTACTGCAGTGGATTACCAAGTGATAATCCACTGCTATTTCATGGTAATCCACCGAAAAGCATAAATAAAGGTCACTACATAATTCAGGTTAAAAGTAAAGCAGACCACACATCAAGGCACATTCTGCTTTCATTTCAACCTCCTTTAATTAAGCTACCATCTTCTAAGATATAAGAAATACTTCTTTATAATGTTGCACATTCATTATGCAGCTTAAAATGGAATCTTTAAAAAAAAATGTTTTTTTCTCAGTAGGGGGAATGAATTAAATGTGTAAAAAGGATTACAGTGGAGAAAACGTTATTCTTTCCCAATAAACGCGTTTACGCTAAAACTATTATTTGCAGTGCAAACAGTTTGGAGCCAGATCAGACGCCGGGTAACCCGGCGTCTGATCAGGCTCCAAACTGTTTGCCACCATGATAAACATGAATTATCAGAATTGTCCAAAAGATGTACTTATCTACGTTTTAGTGTTTTGCGTTTGCGTACGTTTGCGTTTAAACGGGAAAGAATAACAGATTCTCCACTGTATCTATGGAGTAAAGGATTAATAAACCCCTTCAATGACAAGTCCTCTTACTTAGGCATTTGCAAACAGTTTAGATCCAGATCAGATTTGATTTGATATCCCTTAGCTCAGATTTCCGCATTGTATTTCAAAATGCGGAGAAAATGCGGAAATGTTGCGGAAAATTTGCGGAAATCTTCATTTTCCGCAGAAACTCCGCAAAAAGATTTCCGCGCTTTGCGGAGAAACTACGCATATGCGGAGAATATGCGGAAAAATGGCACTTAGAATTTTTTCAGTTGCGGAAATTCAGACTCTGACAATTTCATGATGCGGAGAACCTTCTCATATGCGGAGAACATGCGGAAAAATGGCACTTAGAAATTTTCAGTTGCGGAAATTCAGACTCTGAACATTTCATGATGCGGAGAATTTATACTTGGAAAAATTTTGATGCGAAAAACTTGGGACTTATATTTTTTTCAAGATATTTTTAAATCGATTAATTAGATTTTACAAGATGTTCTTTCTGATTAATTTTGGCATAATATGAGTACTATGACAATTCAATGGGTTTAATAAAATTCCTTTCAAAGCATTTATAATTTTTAACAAAATCCTGTCACAATATTCAGTTACAATGTAGTTGAATGTGGACAGTATTGGAAAAAGAAATAAAAGAAGTAGAAAATTGAATTAGTTTACTAAATTTAACCAAAATCCATATATTGTCCAACTTTTATTAAGGGCTATTAACCTGCATTCTGAATTTCTGATGTCCTAATTATACTTCAAAACACCAATAAAATATTGTCAAACTGCCTTTTTTCACATTAAATGCAACAATTATATATACTAAAAATTAATCACAGGTACTTAATTGACACATACATCTAGATCTATTAACACCCCCGCCTTTTTTCTTTCTTTTTTTTTGCACTATACTTCTCTTATACGCATCTATAATAGAAGAATAGTAAAAAAAAAAAAAAAAAAAAAAGGGGGGGGGTAATAGATCTAGATGTATGTGTCAAGTACCTGTGAAAATAATTTAGATCTAGTTTAAAAATATATAAATAATAATAATATTGCTGTTTTATATATAAAAACTTTTATCCTCAGTTTGAAAACTAATTATACGTTTGGTTGTTTCAGATATAAAACATTTATCCCCCGTTTTACCCTAAAAAGGAGTATCTATTAATCTATTTACACCAAGTGCCGAAACCGATTGGGGTCGAAATAGTATGGTCCGAGTTCCCGCGGAATTTTAACTCTTCAAGTCGGAGGGCAGTGAGACGCCAAAATTCAAACTCCGATTAGCCTAGACTTTAAAATTACTTTATTTACAAGTGTTTGAACAAGAAAGCGTGCCTAAAATGTAGAATAATCGTTCGTACAGACATACACACAAGCAATGATACCTCAGCTTTCACCTGTGCGTTGAGCTCGATGCCGACGAAGGTAAGGCATTTCTTGGAATGCTTTGAGTCTGACGACTGAACGTTCAATCGTTAAATTTTGTCGGGAAGTTTGACACTCAAGTTAAGGTCGTTCACTAGATTTAATGCAGATAGAAATAGTTAGATTTATTTCAAAATTCGCAAATCGTAGTTAGCAAATACTTAAATCTTTCTATCGTTTGAAAATCTTTCCAAATATCAAAATAATCCCGGGTCAACTCGGCCCCTCGTCAAATCGACCCGGAGTTATTTCGACCTATTACACTATAGAATGATGCATGCAGTGTATATAACGGGATAAGGTTAAACAGAAATAGATACATGTATGGGATTTTATGTAGCTTGAATTTTAAACCTTCTTAAAACACTTTAAATGCTAACAATTCTTTTTAAACTTGGATTTCAGAATGCATGCAGTCAGCCATTTGGAGAAATACCAAACATCTAAAACAAGTCCATTGGCCAGACAGGATCACCAGGCTAGCTTTACACAAAGGACAGTCAAGGGTTAGGATAAATAAAAGAAATATGTCGTAGTAAGTGGTTATGTGATCATACATACTCCTAGTCTGAGTAGTCACTTCCAAAAATTAAAATATTGCAGTATGAAATAATAAATATTAATATTTTAATGTCACGGATAGATCCTTTAAGAAAACAGTTAAGAGTTTAGATCCTGATCAGGACCTGTCTGAGATGGGTCTACACTGTTAAAAAGTTAATTAGTTATAAATGTAAACTTACAGTGAGTGTGTGTGGGGTGGGGGAGAATGTATTATTCAGTTGAATAACATTTAGATCTAGATCCAAACAGTTTAGGTATATAATAAAAGGAATATCACCACAGTTGGTGATCCTGGTCTTGAATCCTGGTCTTGAATCAGTTCTCGTTGGTTGTGTAATCCAGATCACACGCGAGGCTATGCCTCTCGTGAGATCTGGATTACACAACCAACAAGAACTGATACAAGACCCCGGATCACCCACTGTGGTGATATTCTGTTTGTATATCATGCCCTTCTGACTTTAGGGAAGTAATTATTGTTTCAGTGCTGGCTGATACAGTCATGTATTGAGGTTGGTTCAGATTAAGCTAGAGCCAGGACAGATTTTAAAGCTTTAAGCAATATAAGTTGAACTCACATTATTGTACATGTAATTTGATTAAAATGCAATTTATACTGGTTACTTCAGTGGTAAGCATATTATTTTTCAATGTTTTTTTCTACTTCAGTCAAGATCTCAAAACCTGTATTCATCCTACGATGCTGTGATGCCCCCATGCAGTGTGCCAAGACAATGTCAAACAGAAAAGGCACCAGAAGTAAGCTATTAAATTAAGAGTTCTAACACACCTCGCCCACACCCCTATATAAACAAAGAAGGAACATGTCTGTGTATAAATTCTCAAAAAAAAATGCACACTGTTACATCCAATCGAAACTGTGGTTGCCAATCTTAAAAAACATGGCCGCTAGTGGGTGGGGCAGATTTTCCTTATATGGCCATATATAGTGAAAACTTTAAAAATCTTCTTGTCTGAAACGTAGGTCCGATTTGAAAATAATTTCACACAAATGATCCATGGGTGACCCTCTACCAGATTTCTTAAAATAATTTTGATATCTAAAAAATCATGGCTGCCAGTGGGTGGGGCATGTTTTACTTATGTTTCTGTATAGTAAAAAGTTTAAATATCTTCTATGAAACTACTTGTCCAAATTGAAAATAATTTTACACAAATGATCAATTGATGACTGATCTCTACCAGATTTCTTAAAATAATTGTGTTATCTTAAAAAACATGGCTGCCAGTGGGTGGGGCAAGTTTTGCCTTATATTTCTGTATAGAAAATCTTTTTCTCTGAACCTATTGGCCTGATTTAAGAATATTTATACACAAATAATGATTCGTTAGTGACCCTTTGCCAGTTTTCTTCAAATAATCTTCCTAGCTCAAACAACATAATACTGGCAAAATCAATAGTGGGCTTTTTTGAACCGGGTTGTAAAGTTGGGCGTTTTGGACCTGTCAAGCCAGCGGATGGGGGTGAATTTATGGATGATGACTTATAGTGAAAACTTAATAGTTACTGGTCCATTACCATGACCGTAACCATGGGTACCAGGTGAGCGATTTAGGGCCGCATGCAGCCCTTGTTCTGCTATGCTTCATTACGGGAGTGTCTCGTAAGAACACACTGTAACAGCTTAACATGACGTAATATGGCATAAAAATGGGAACATCAAGAAATGTAGTGCAGTTGCGTCGGTGCAAATTGTGGTTAAATTGAAGCGTAGGAATCAAAATAATAAATTAATGCCAGTGTTTTATTGTGAAATAGAATAAGGGTAGGAGTTGAGATGCATAGTAATAATAATTACATCACGATGTTGAAGGCAGATTAATGTAATTACCTGGTGCATCTCAACAATTAATAAATTCATACAAATGTTTTATAGTGCAATAGAACACTGGTAGGAGTTGAAATGCGCAATAATTAAATCAGGAGGCTGTAGACCAAGTGATTTTAATTACCAGCATCTCAAGGGCTATTACTTCAATTTAACAACAATTTGCACAGCCGCTATGGTTTTAAATTTCATGGTACACAGACAGTTATCAAAGCCATGTTATGTAACATGAAGGTGTTACAGAGTTTGCTTGTTTGATAGAGAATTTAAACATAGAATGAGATACGTTCCTTTATTCTTTATATAGGGGTTTGCGCGAGGCATGTTGGAAAATTTTATATTTAAAAGAATACATTTTCATTAAAAAGTAGACTGTTTAACTGTAATGCCATTTATGGTGGTCTTGAACTTTTACTTTAATCAAGATACTTTATTATCCCGTCTCAATATTGGAAATCCTTCCACATGATTGTTGTCAGGCGTTTAGTATTCTGAAATTTGTCACTCATCTGCATTAAAGACAATGAAGGCAAATCAAAAAAGTTTGAAAATGCACTCGTCTTGCACAATAGACAGAGAAGGAACAAATCATGCAGGACGAGTGAAATTTTCAAACGCTCATTTGTAATGTATGTGCGTTCCAACGCCCTTTGTCAGTACAGGCAACTTAAATTACCAAAGGACTTTCATCAATCTTCATACGAACGAATGCGTTTTTATTTCACATGTCATGGTCAATGTCACTGTGGCTGCTTTTTAGAAAAAACGTGTCATTGCTGTGTCAACTTCATTTCTCAATGGATTTTCATCAGACTTCTTGCAAGTGTACAGAATAACAATAAAAACAAAGCCTTATATAAAAACAAAATTAAATAATCAATGTTAAAGATTTGTTTATTTGTTATGAATGCTTAGAAAAAATCCACTTTAACACAGAATGACAACCGACTCAGCTGAACCCTAAAATTTGAGCTGTTTACATGTGACTCAGGATTGGTCTTGAATGGTTATCATTTGAATGATTATGCTGCTTTTATGTTACTGAAAATCGGATATGGCATAAAAAATGTAAATGGATGTCGGGTGGTTTTATAGGCATGTAAATTTATAGTAGTTTAGGTATTAAATGAACTTATGTATTTCAAAGAAGTTTTTTTTATAGTCAGCTTGGCCAGGATTTTAACACAGGTTAGGAAGGCCGGCATACAAAATTGAGAGTCCTACACTCTATTACCTTTTGGCCACTGTGCCATACTTATATCCCAATTCTGTTTTATCTCACTGAACTTCTGAAGTGAATGGGATCTACTTTGGTGTGAAGTTTAAAATTAGATAATTACACCGTCTATAGGCAGAATAAATTTTGCAATAGAATTCTTTCTACAAAAAATAAAAGATTTTGATATTTTTCTTGAATGATTTTATGCCATGATCTGGTTTTCAGTTTCCTTAAAATTCTCTTCTATGATTGCTCTGTTGACTTTCAATTTTGCAGAGATTTAAAACTTAAATTTGATTTACAGAAATTTCCAACTGTGACAAACCGGTGATCAATTGGAAAGTGGCAGACATTACAAAGACTTCGACTCATCGCTCATCAAATGAGGCAGTTAAGCATCAGGCGTGTAAAGAACCCCTTTCATCCAACTGAATTTCGAAGGACCTGTGATTTTGTTCAATCTGGAGATGTTACAGATTTTTCTAATGAATCTTTTAATCAACAATATTTATAGATCCCTTTCAACCAAGTGATGTTTGAAGAACCAGTGTTTAGTTCGATCTGAAGATGTTACAGATTTTTTAAAGAACTTTTAAATCTGACAACATATAATTTGCATATATTCAACCTTTGATATCATATTTATTGCAATGACATACATTTGTTTGACAGTAGTACATTTAACAAATCTTGTTTGTTTGTTTACTAGGCCATATTATTTAATAATGTTTATACTGTTGATTGAGAATGGAATAAATGTTTATCATTAAAACTGTTAAAACCAACTTGTGATGTAACTCTCTAGACTCTATCATAGAATTTGTCACAATAATGGCTATTTAATGGGGCTTAGAGAATGGAATTCAATAGTTTCATATATTTAATTTAGGTCCACTTCTGGAAAAGTATTCAGCCAAAAGCTTTTAACTTGTAACAATTATTAGAAATGATAAGAACATTGCATAGTTAGTCTAAGAACCATAACTCTTTGGATTACCATTTCTGGTATACATGTACTGTATTAGTATGGACCTAAAAAAAAGTCCTATATCCTATGAGATGGTAACGCTTAAAGTAGGCTGAAAGTAAAGTAGAATTCTCATCCAAAGGGCATTCTGCTTTACATAAAGCCTGCTTTAAATAAGCAACAATCTTTCTTCGGAAAACAAGCTATATGGTGTTCGGGGTTAATGTATTATACTGATATTTGCTATCATGAGATTATACCAATGACCTAAACTCTGTCCTGGCTTTAAGCTTTTGGTGTCTTAGTTGTACCTCAAAAGGAAATGGACACACCGTAAGACAACTGTTTGGTGCTGCAAAGCAGAGCTCTTGTTTAGTATTGTCCACTTATTTTATGCATCATTGCTCAATTTTGAATCATGTCTCAGACTAGTTTTGATTCATATTGTTTTGGCTCTGTGTCTGCCCTTCATGTCTGCTGGTGCTGTGCTGGATAAATGGCGGCAAAGAGATGCGGATTATTTCCGCATGCGGAGAAAAATCCGCATCTACAGTAGTAGAAATTTCCGCATTTCATGCGGAGAAACTCCACATTTAATGCGGAGAAACTCTATATTTAATGCGGAGAAACTCCGCAAATTCTCCGCAATCTAATTTCCGCAAATTCTCCGCAATCCAGTTTCCGCAATTTTTCCGCAATCCAGATTTTCTGCGGATTTCCGCGTCCGAATACTCCGCATTTTTTCCGCAAAATATGCGGAAGAAATTCTGCGGAATAAATGCGGAGTTCCGCATTATTTGCGGAGATCTGAGCTAAGGGATGTTATGATTTTACGTCGCTTTTAACAGTATTTCAGTCATATCGAGATGTCCAACTAATTACAGGTGGAGGAAGACCCTAGAAGCCCTTTATGCACTATTTCAGACACAAATCGGCCACTGGGTAGAACCAACAACCTTCCGCAAGCCAGCTGGAAGACATCCCCTCATGAAAAATCCAAACGACCCTACTGGGATTTGAACTTACAGCAGTGAGGAGTTTAGTGATGTAAGTCACATTGACTATACCACTAGGCCACGGAGGCTCCCGAACCAGATCAGATCCCATTTAGTTTTAAAAGAACAAAAATCATTTATCTAAGGCAAAACAAAATAATGAGTTTAAATCTTCTGAAAATATGAACAAGTCATGATTGCATATTAACCCTTAGTCCGCCAAATAAATTGTCGTCTGCTATATTTCTCGTCTGCTTCAAGTTTCAAAGTTGCTCAAAATTGCTGAAAATGTTGTCCGAGTGTCAAACATCTTGGATCCGGATGAGACGCCGAGTTACTCGGCGTCTCATCCGGATCCAAGCTGTTTGCATATGGAGCTATAGTCGTGAGTGGCAGGCTAAGGGTTAAGATGATATCCGAGTTTAAAATTTTTAGTTTGATTTAAATCAATATTTCTTTGTTTAAACTAGGATATCATCTTAATATGCAATCATGACTTGTTCATATTTTCAGAAAATTTAGACTGGATCCTTCATTTTGGTTTGATTTAAATCAATGTTTCTGAAAATATAAACAAGTCATGATTGCATAAGATGACATCCTAGTTTAAGTTCTGCTTACAACTAACGGCAGTACATTCAGATGATAATTAAGTGCAAACATATCTTACTGTTACTATCTAAATAACTGATAAACTTTATTAATTTAACCCTTTCCCCATAGAAGCTGCTTAGCACCATTTAGCACATTTAATTTATTCCTCTACTGAAGGAAATAGTTCCAATTTATACAGTCATGAACATACACGCAAAAATAATTACATTGTATTTGTTATATCCTAGGAGATATTAGCTTAACCCTTTCCCCCATAGAATCGCCTTTTAGCAAATATAATATATTACTCCGCTGAAGAAAATAGTTCCAATTTAATCAGTCATAAATATATATTATAGAGAATCTTTTCCATATTCTAGCACATGATAGCTTAACGCAGACTGAAAGTAAAGCAGAATGCGCCCTAAGGCGCATTCTGTTTTACTTTCAGTCTGCTTTAAGTTAAGTCACCTATCCTCAATACGAGAAAGAGGCTATCAGGTAATGGGTTAAAGCAGACTATTGCTTGAAGCAAGATGAAAGTACATCAGAAAGCTTGTATAGGAGCGTTCTGCTTTACATTCAACATGCTTTAAGCTGCCATCTCAAAGTATTCTTACAGTTATTGATTTTATTTTTTATTGAGAGACTCTTTGTTAATATTTGCAACTAGCTGGGATCTAATCTGGATCCAAGCTGTTTGCCACTCATATTGAGATTTTTCTCAAGTTTAAAAAAAAACAAAAAAAAACTTTTCTGCCAAAAAATAACATTCTTTTTGGAAAGGATATCTTTTTAAGTAGGCGACAATTCAGCATGATAGGGGTTATAATGCGGAGAAAAGGGTTAACTGTATCGTGTTGTCAGAGCTTATTGATATGCTCATCATTAATTTAACTCTTTACTCCATAGCCTGTTTGTAGTTTTGAAATGACCTCGAGGTGGCCACTGAAAGCATAATGTTCCTGCATGTTAATCAAACAACCTATGATGGTTTGACAGATCAAATTTATGGAAATGCAACTCTTAACCCATTCACTACATAAAATTTCTCAAGATACAGTGGTCCCTCTAAACAACTACTCCCTCCTTACAATGGCCCTTGCTGCAGTTCCCTAACCAGGACAATCTTGTCTAATCATTTTACAACTGTAATAATTATGGTCTGCTTAAAATTGTCATTAAATTTTGCTGAGTTTTCTTAAAGTAACATAATTATAAGAGGACATTTTGATAGAATAAATATAATGACGAGTGACAAACAGCTTGAATCAAGATCAGACGCCATATTACGCGGAGCCTGATCTAGATTCAAGCTGATTGCAAATGTAAGACAAGTCTTACTTTCCCTCCTGATAACGACTCCCTCCAAACAACACACACAATATGTGTCTCCCATTGTGTGTCGTTGTAGAGTGGGAGCGCTATAACATTATAATTATGTTTGCACCATTGTCTTAAAGAAGCAAGTAATCATGAATAATCTTATATTTTTAAAACATCATATTTTATCGATCCAAACTCTCTAATCAAAATGTCAAATTAAATAAATAGTCGTTAGTAAGCTGGAGTTGTTTTCATTATACAGCTGTAAATATGTTTTTGACTGAAAGTTAACCCATTACCCCATAAATTCGCCTTTTATTTATTCCTCAACTCAAGAAAATAGTTCAATTTATACACATATGAATATGCATCATAGTTAATATTTTCTATATTCTAGCAGATGGTAGCTTAAAGCAGGATGAAAGTAAAGCAGAATGTGCCTTAAGGCACATTCTGCTTTACTTTCAACCTACTTTAAGTGATCACTTGTGTTCAAAACTAGAAACAGGCTATTGGTTAATGGGTTAACTGGCCTAAGCTGACAATTATTTTACATAATTAACCATTGGACCAAGGGAGAAATTCAGAGCCATCATGGTCCTTTTGGGATGAACTAAACCCTTTGAACCCTAGTCATGCTTATATGTCTCATTTGCAAATTGTGTACATGTGAATATATAGTATGCATGTCCTATTGATTACTGGTATATATATGCAAACAATGCAGACCTAGATCAGGGTCTACACTGTTTGTTAATGTCAAAAACAATCCTTAATAGACAACAAGAGGGCCTGAAGGCCCTGATATCGCTCACCTGTTGTACTGAAGCCTGATAGCTTTGCCTTTCTGTTTCACCCGTTTTAATCTAAATCCATTCAAATTTGTAGTACAGCATGTAAACAATTTTGGAATACAACCTCATAATTCTAGTATAGTAGAGTACATCAAGGGCAGATAACTAGAGCCTAAACAATACTGAAATGAAGCCTTTTCAAACATTTCAACGTATACCAAATGGCAGATAACTATTGACACAATGATTAGATTTCAACAATAATTGTGAGAACTTATAGCTATATACTTTGTTTCCATTAGTATAATCAAAATCCATTGAAAATTGTAGTTGCAAGAGTGTAAACGCTGTAAGATATGGCATTTTCAGCAGTTCAAGGGCAGATAACTCTTGACCTATGGGTTCGATTTCAACCATAATTGCACTTATTAAAACTCTTATATGGTAATATACAATCTGAGCAAGTTTGAAAAAGACTGGATAAAAAGTGTGGCCTCTAGAATGTAAACACAGTTAAATATGGCATTTTCAGCAATTCAAAGGTTGATAACTCTTGACTTATTGGTCTGATTTCAACCATAATTGAACTTATCTAAAATCTTATAGTAATATACAATCTTGGTAAGTTATAGAAAGATTGGAAAAATATTGTGGCCTCTAGAGTGTAAACACTGTTAAATATGGCATTTTCAGCAATTCAAAGGTTGATAACTCTCGACTTATTTCTTGGATTTCAACCATAATCAACTCATCCGAACTCTTATGGTAATATACAATCTGAGAAAGTTTGAGAAAGATTGGATAAATAATGTGGCCTCTAGAGTGTAAACACTGTTAAATATGGCATTTTCAGCAATTCAAAGGTAGATTACTCTTGACCTATTGGGTTCGATTTCAACCATAATCAAACTCATTCGAACTCGTATGGTAATATACATTCTGAGCAAGTTTGAGAAAGATTGGATAAATAGTGTAGCCTCTAGAGTGTAAACACTGTTAAATATGGCATTTTCAGCAATTCAAAGGTTGATAACTCTTGAACTATTGATCCGATTTCAACCATAATCGAACTCATCCGAACTCTTATGGTAATATACAATCTGAGCAAGTTTGAGAAAGACTGAATAAATATTGTGGCCTCTAGAGTGTAAACACCGTTAAAAATGGCATTTTCAGCAATTCAAAGGTTGATAACTCTTGACCTATTGGTCGGATTTCAACCATAATCAAACTCATCCGAACTCTTATGGTAATATACAATCTGAAGAAGATTGAGAAAGATTGGATAAATATTGTGGCCTCTAGAGTGTAAACACTAAAATTGTTGACGCCGCACGACGGACGACGCACAACGGACATTCAAGGATTGCAAAAGCTCACCCTGAGCTAAAAATGGGTGTAAAACAGCAGAACACTTAATACTGGTTCAGTTAACAAGCTGATTTACAACATGACGTGAAGTGTCGTCCGTAGCCTCTTGATATTTGGATAACAACTTCATAATATAGGGCAAAGTTTTAGTGTAACATAAATATTTTACATAGTGATACATGTTATGTATATAAAACATGTGAGATTAAACTTTGCCTCCATAATTTTCTAATACATGTATACAATGTATGTTAATCAGTGATATATTCAACTGTGGTTAAAGACACGTGACCTTATAACCAGGCCAACTCATTACTATAGCTTTTTACACCTCTACTGAAGAAAATCGTTTAAATAAATGCAGTCATAATTAATATGGCATTATGCACCATATAACATCTGAGCTATTTCGTTTATGATCCTAGCAGATGGTAGCTTAAAGCAGACTGTGAGTGAAAGTAAAGCAGAATGTGCCTTTAGGGGCATTCTGTTTTTTCTTCCTTTAGTGGCCACATGTCTACACAACTAGAAACAGGCTATTATACTTTGTTCCTGCCTTAACCCATTACCCCATAGACTGATTATAATTTTAAAAATAGGGGACCACTTAAAGCAGGTTGAAAGTAAGGTGCATTCTGCTTTACTTTCAGCCTGTTTTAAGATACCATCTGCTAGAATATAGAAAATATTTTTTATCATACATTTTTATAACTGTATAAATTGGAACTATTTTCTTTAGTGGAGGAATAAATAAAAGATATAAAACAATATTTATGGGACAATGGGTTAAGCAGTGATCTTCTTGAAACAAAGTTGGCCCATATGGTGGAGTTGTACATGGAGGATGAAAGTGGTCATGATTGTAGGACTTTACTGTACATACCCAGTTTTATCTGTATAGTTTTCCTTGGCCTTGACCTAAATGTCTGTCTCACATGAGTGTGATTTATTTGTAGATGTTCTATCTCTAACAGCTTAGTTGCGAACAGTCACCTTACAGTCAAACCTGTATCAACTTCTCTCTGTAGCCTGCTGATTTTTTAAGACAAGTGGCCACTTAATATTTACAGGACATGCAACTCAATCAGTTTGGATCCTTACACAAATATTTACAAGATTAAGAGTATGTGGTATTAGGAACTGAGCAGTTAACCCATATCCCTATAAATACGCCTTTATTTTATTCATTCACTAAAGAAAATCGCTTTTAATTTATATTGTCATGAATATGAATCATAAGAAATATTTCCTACATTCTAGCAGATGATAGCTTAAAGCAGGCTGAAAGTAAAGCAGAATGTGCCATAAGGCGCATTCTGCTTTATTTTCAACCTGCTTTAAGTGGTCACCTATTCTCAAAACTAGAAACAGGCTATGTGGTAATGGGTTAAAGAAGGTGTTAAAAAAAGTATGGATGGCTACTGGCAGAGCACCTGAAGCAAGAAAGTGGCATGGTAGGAAACAGTTTGATTGCGAAACATTCTGCTTATAACCTGCCAAATGCCCTCTCTAAAAATGCAATGCACTAAATTGTTGAAATTAAATTGCAATTTCTTGAAAATGTTGAGTGACTAATAGTCCAGAGCCTGAAATGGCTATAGGCTCAAAGTTATGTTTCTAATGTATATACATGAAGTTTTTTAGAAAGAATAATGCCTTAATTCTCCAAGTGCTGACCTGTATATGTTGAATTTTCAAATTTGACACGATCCTCTGAAACAAATCGCTCAACCATGAGTAATATAGACAATGTAAGCTAAATTTCTGTTTCCCTTTTAACCGGCTTTAAGCAACCACCTGTTTGAACACTTAAAGGTCTAAAATAATGGCTCTAATTTCTACCCGATAGTCTATTTCTAGTATTTAAGATATGTGACTTCTTAAAGCAGGTTGAAAGTTAAGCAGAATGCGCCTTAAGGTTTATGTCGTAGCCCGGGGCTTATCAATTTCTGTTGCGTCTTTGGACGCAACGCATAGATGATAGAGCGATGGAAAATATTTTTAAAAAATAGGATTTGAAGACTTTTCTTAAGGATGTTTTTAGACTGATCATATATTTCTAATGCCAGATGCACGCTAATGCTACACATTTGGGTTTGTTTTTTATGGTATTTTATTTTATTTTTGCAAATACACCATCTTCTTGTGAGTCGCTTTAAAGTTTAGAGTAAGGTAACAGAGAGCTTCTAAAGGAGCTTTCTGTTTTACTGTCATTATGTTTTAAGCAGTCAGCTGTCGTAAACACATAATCATTAACACAATGTGGTGGTCGTAATTAGCGAGGTTGTACTGTATACATGGATACATATATATGAGTCCCGCTCCAGGAAAACCGGGCTTAATGACAAAATTTTCGAATTTGTCTTTTTTGCAGAAAAGTATAGTTGAGGCATTTTCATACACCACACCGAAAACCGTATCTCATTTCGACAAATACTTTTAATTTTACAGCGGTTTAAATAAAACAGGTATAGCGATAAAAAAAAACAAGATTATGACGTCAAAATGACGTCGCGTTTTTGATGACACAATAAACTGATTATGACGTTTTTTCGCGATAAACTCTAACCCTTCACTTGCTGAATTAAACATTTTTCTTTCTAAAGTTTTAACAAGTCTTATTCTTAATAAGGTGTTTTCTATAAACATGTGTATATCCTTCAATAGTGCCGTAAAACACAAAATGTGAGTGCCTTACAGCTTGGGTCCAGATAAGGAGGCGAATTATTCGGTCATTCATCCGAATCCAAACTGAATTCAAAGAATGTCGATCTAATGATTATCAAGAAAGAGTTAATTGTCGTTTGAAAATGATGCATATAAGAGTTCTATTAGTACATGTATAACATTCCATCTAGATCATCTCCTGAATTGTTACTCGGCCATGTCGGCACTTGGCGGTGGACACGTGATGTCTTTATGCTGCTCTCGCACAAACGGTCTAACTGTCTTATACAAGTAGTTTTGTCTCTGTAACGATAGTCCAGCGGGAGGTAAACTTTCCGGTAAACTTTCTGGAAACTGGGCCCTAGGTTTAAGCACAGATATCTCCTGTTCTGCTGCATCACTTTTGGTCTTGACAACTACTACACCTGGTTTATCTCTATCCATCCGAAAGTACTGATATTTTCTGTGAATGACAACAAAATTGCAACTATAGTTCACCACTGTAAAGTGAATTTCAAGTTGCGGAGGCGGGCATTGTAACACCGACATGCTTTTCGTTGAAGAGTATATATAAAAAGGTAAATTTTGTACTTTTAACTTATATACAGGTACATGTACTTATAAATTAAGGTTAAGGACCCCTAATTAGATAGGACCAATATCGGAACTCTACGTACAGCAATCGACTATTTTCGTCAACTAATTGGTTGTTCCTAACTATGCTTTGGGTCAGCCCTAATTCTAACCCTTGAGCATTGTTCGGGTTGAGCCGTGAATTGACGAGAATGGCCGACCGCTGTCTGTAGACAATCGGCACTGACCAATATTGACCCGATCTCATTAGGGATGCTCAACCTTAATATGTCACTAATAAGTACAGTACATTAATTGGCATCATGAAGCATCCAATATCAATGCTTATATAATTTATATTATTATGAATGATATTTATAATGACACGAGTCATATCGTCGGTTTTAATTTTAAAAAAAGAGATTTTGTCATTCTGTTTCATCAATAAAAGAAATACCACACTTACCTAATGCCTTTTAGTGGTTTGATGATTGGCTCAAGAAAGGACTTCCAGTCCTGCCATTGCCAGGCCGGGTATCTGACTGCTATGTTGGTAGAGGACGACTTATTGACCACATCTTCAAGCTGGTCCTTGGAGTCACAATCAGTGCGTCGGTAGAGTTTCTTTATACAGGCAAATGCACTGTCCACGAGGCACCGGGCATGTCCAGGAACCTGCATCATGTATTCAATCGTCACATGTCTTCCCGTCATCACACGCCATAAAAAATATCCAATGACATATTTGTTTTTGTTCTGGTCTGAAAATACCAGAAGAGAACAAATTGTGAGAACTCAATTTCTTTAATTCTCTTCATTGCCATGACGTCACCAATTATGAAAAAATGTCTGGTCTTATTTCTCAAAATTAATATTTAGGTGTTTTGATTTAATAATTATTTACATAAATGTCCAACAGTTTGGATCCTGATGAGACACCGCGTTTTGCGGCGTCTGGTAAGGATCCAAACCGTTTGCATATAACTTTATTTTGTACTCGGGGTAGTGAGGGAGTTAAAAAGCAAGTGACTGTCTATATTGCAAGGCAAATGTCCTGCATTAAACTACGCAGTCGTCTGCCATAATGACTGATAATAACTTTTTTGAATGGTCAATTTAGAAAACCTCTAGTGCATAAACATAGTTTAGCGAAGTTTTGCCAATTAATAATTAATCATTGTAGACAATTTGACATTATTTTCTATGTATTGCATTTGTTGGAACACAGTTGGTGTTGTGTTATTCTTTTAATAAGCTATTAATCTTCCGCAACCTTCTTTCAACTTTTATGTCGTTAGCAAATAGTTTGGATCCAGACGAGATGACGAGTAACTCTGCTTCCCATCATGACCTAAACTAACTGGTTGACATTTTGATTATAATTAAACGTATTGAAGGAAAACTTTTATACTTAGAAATAAAGCAGATTACAAAATGTCCAGAGGCAGAGTGTATAAGGTTTAAGTTAGTTTGTGAGAAGGACAAACCTGGACAGTTGTCTGCATGTATGGCGCAAGCTGACTCTCCGCTGTATCTAGTCTCCATGGCCCAGTGTATCATAGAAATGACGGAGTTGGGTCCATGTGTACTGGTGCCGTCAGTGCCGATCGTCTCATTTTCATCTATCAGGAAATTTAGCTGTGTCGGGATGCCGTCAATCCTGAATCCAAAGAGCTGGACCTTTCTCAATGACATGAAATATACTGGGCCCATTTGTCTTGAATGGTGAGGCAGGCAAACGTTTTGACTAAAGTCAAATGTGTAGTGGACATAGTTGTCAACTTCATTGTTAAGATACGTTTCCTTAGATAGTTTGATACATGTATTATATGTATCTCTTTCTGTCTGTGCTTTAAGAACGTGCTGTCTGAGGGCATCAGTGGATTCTAACTTTTCTTTTTCTGTCACAGAATCAAGTACCTGTTTCCTAAGTTTCTCACACGTAGCACATACGTCATCTCTCGGGCTGGCTACTTTAATGTGAAACAAACAGGATCTCCATATGTTGTTGAACGTAGAATACTTTACCACACGGCTGGTAGGGTCTCTCTGCAAACAACTCTCTGCATATTGTTGATGAATACCGACTTTTGTCGTATCACTTGGTAGATATATTGGTGCAGTGCCATCACGTCCCCGAGCTGCGGCAGGTTGGGGTATTCCAATTTCATCAGCGTAGTTACTGATGAACTTGATCACTGGCTTTATGTCTTCAAAAGTTAGTGCTTTTGATGGTTTCTTGCCTGTGTTTTTATGTGTTCTTGGTACAACACCTGATTCAGTAACATGTCTCATAAGGTTTTGCAAACAGTGTTTTCCGACGTCAAACATCAGCATAAATGTCCTTTTACAAACACGATGCCCCTTGAAGTTTAATTCATGGCTCGATCTTTGTCTTTTCTTCCCTCTCTTTGTTGAGACTCTTGAAACACTGTCCACAAGCGATGCCATTACATACATTTCCTTATCTGATTTGTCCATTTCTCTGACATTTAAAAGATGTGTATACATCTCAGAGACAGAAAAATGTTCTGCACAGTTCCTATGGCACCCACATCCAGATAGCTTAAAACACCGAACAGTCTCATGATCGGGGTCGCAGTCGATGGAAACAGCTGCTTGGTTCCAAGTTTCTTCATCGACATCGTCCTCATTACTGTCTCCATTTGCCTCTAGAAATTCTCGAGCACGTTGATCAATGTTGATCTCGTTCGTTATCTCTTCGACTAAAATATCTTCATCAACCTCTTCACTGTCATAATAATCCTCATCTACGTCGATACTTGCCTGGGAAGCTGAGGGGGTCCGGCCAAAGTGTTCCGAGAAAAGGCTTTCAAGTTCCTGGAAAATAATATGTAGATCTTTAATACTCATTGAATGAAATGTTATGAATTTCAATATTCATAAAGTAAAATCTACGTTAACAATTCAGTGAAATTTTCACAAGAAAACAGGTGACAATTTTGTGCAAAATGATTTGCTTGTATCTCTTGCATAAAGCAGTCACCTGTTTTTTACATCTAGATCTTTAAAAAACCGTCTAAAGTTGTGTTTAGTTTAGCGAGGTTTTAGTGTATACCTTTTTCTTCAAATTAAGTCAGAAATACTTTTTGATTAGTCTTTTTCATTAAATATAATAAACCTAACGTTCTATAAATTCAAAAAAAAAAAGAAAAAAAAAAGGGGAGATGGGGGAAGTCGGATTCGAACCCGCAACACTCAGATTGAGAGTCCATCACACTTACCGCTCCACCACAGCGCCAAGCATAAATCTTGTATACACATGTTGTACTTAAAATTAAACATCTTATAAAAATAACCAAACTGACCAAACTGAGTAGATCAATAAAAAAAATATTTAAATCGCAAAGTATTTATGTATATCTACATTCTCATACAAATGTTTTTTTCTAACTTAAAACCGGTACAACTACAGCTATAATGATTTACATCTACATCCGCTCACTTTGTATTTCTATTTATAGATCTAGATCTGTATAAAAACATTGCGTGGTTTTATGACACGTTAAATGCAAGTCGATTGCTTTCGAAAGACACATATTTAAAGGACTAACAACACGAAGATCTAGATCTAATCAACATAGTTGTACATCGGAATTCTCTATTCCGCGAAAATCAGAAATGGCGCCATCGATATTTACAGCCGACACTGGTCAGCATCTTTTTGAAGTTTTTAGAAATGTAATGCTATTTAGGAATAAAAGAGAATATATCTTACCTCAAGCTCACTATCCATCCTATCCACATATGAATCACTCAAATGAAATAGGCCTTATCCGACAATACAGTTTGTATAGAAATGTAGCGATGATAAAACAAAACACGGAAGTAAATCGATATATGTCAGTAATGACGTCAAATGTTTACAGCTCATTTCTGACGTCATTTCATCGATGTCATTAAGCCCGGTTTTCCTGGAGCGGTGCTCATATATAGTGATACATGTATGTCAATTACCCGATTATTCTAAATTTCTTAACTGAAAACAATGACAAACAGATTTACTGTTTATACAAATCGTACAGAAATTCAAGAATATGTCTGCAGGAAAGTAACTTAATCAATGACATTCAGTAAACACATTGTAAACAACTTATACATTTCAAGGGTTAAGATGTACGTCTTACCTGGGCTGCGCCATTTTGCCGAGTGTGCCTTAGAGTGTAATGTCACATGACATGATGATGGTCGTGCTCGATCTGATTGGCTTAATCTAATGAGCTCTCGTACGGAATTTACCGGAATAATACTCGGCCCTTTCCGAACAGACTGTCTCAGACTGCCTTTTATATATCAGATATAATTATTTAGAGTCTGATGAGAGTAAAGCTGTGTTTAACAAGGGAAATATACGTTCCTGGTTTAACCCTTTACAGTAACCCTATAGCATGTTTCTAGTTTTGAAGGCACGCAACCACGTATTAAAGCAGGTTTTATAGTAAAGCAGCAGGGCTGCCATAAATTAACATGAAAAATCCTAAGATTTCCAAATTTGCATTTAGGCTACAAGTCATACATATCGTCTGTTTCTAGTTTTGTTGACACGTGGCTGCTTAGAGCAGGCTGAAAGTAAAGCAGAATGCTTTAAGCTACCATGTACAATCTGCTACAATCTGCTAGGCCCTATGGGCGGAGACTAGAGAACATGTTTGTATATTAAAGTCTCTTGTATGGGATCATGATAATTATATAATGGTGCTTTCTAATAACTGTATAAAGTGGAACTAATTTTCTTCAGTAGAAGAATAAATTAAAGACGTTAAAATGCGAATGCATGGGTGGAGGAATGGGTTAATAGTGAATTATATATTTACGCAACTTAATCCAAACTGCTTGCTACTGCTAGGGATATCGCTATACAATTTTCTAAACCAGGCCAATATAGCTAGCCTACCTACCACAATGACAACTCACATTTTTTCTAAAAATATGAACAAGTCATGATTGCTTTTAAAAGGAAATTCCTGAATAGTTTCACTTCTGTAGGTTTATAAAGACCAGGGACGTAGATTCACTGCCAATGTTTGCCTTTGCAAATATTTTCGATCCAGAGTCAGACGCCATTACAATTAGTTGATGTTTGATCTGGATACAAACTGGTTGACACTGATCTTCGGTCGACATGCCTACCCAAATCTGAATTTTTGAAATGAAACCAAATAGAAACCCTAAAGCAGACAATAGCTTAGATCTATTCTAAGGGGGTTAATTACAGCAGGTCCTGCCTGTATTGGATTTTTGGACCGGTTTTAATTTACCATTTTACTGTCATAAGCGATGAGAGATACATGATACAGACCAGACGGCACGTTTACACCCCGTCTGTTCCACAGGGCCCCAACACGATTGCTTTTTGAGAGAAAAAATCGTCAGAAAGTAGGCCTACATTTAGAGACAAGGGGTACAACTGATTGTTAGTACATGTATATTCCCACCCTATCTCGACAATACCTACTCAAAAAGCAATCGTGTTGGGACCCTGTGGTCTGATCTGGGTCCAAACTGTTCGGCACTCGACGTCACGTATTGGTATTAAAATTTCAGCCATAATTTCCGTAATACTTTAAATTTGGCAAGGAGCTTTACTTCATAGCATTTTCCAAGTTTTGAAGCAGGGGGCCACTTAAAGCAAGTTGAAAATAAAACAGAATGCGAAGCTACCACCTGCTAAGATATAGAATATATTTTTATGTGGCATATGATAAAACTGGATATCGACTGTATTAAATGCAACTATTTTCTTCAGCGGAGGGATGAATTACATGCGTTATAGAAGGCGACTATGGTGTACAGTGGAGAATGTGTTATTCTTTCCCAATAAACGCGTTTACGCTAAATCTATTATTTGCAGTGCAAACAGTTTGGAGCCAGATCAGACGCCGGATAACCCGGCGTCTGATCAGGCTCCAAACTGTTTGCCACCAAGATAAACATGAAATATCAGAATTGTTAAAAAGTTGTTCTTTTCTACGTTTTAGTGCTTTGCGTTTGCGTACGTTTGCGTTTCAACGGGAAAGAATAACAGATTCTCCACTGTACATGGTTAGAGCAGACGGTGCAATTTGGTGAAGATATTATTATTTAAAGCTCATTTTAAGGTAATACGGAAAGCTTCAAAATTGTCATCTGCAATACATTTTATAATTATATATCTGCACGAATGAATAACAACATTTTATATTTATTCGTGATATCTGTCATTATTTCCCTTTAACTATTTGGTACGGAATCCTATTAGGACCGCTACTTTTTCTAATTTTCATTTTTTGTAAAAGGCCGAAAAAAGATGCGAGAATGCGCTGTGGTCCTAACAGGATTCCGTAATTTGGCATAAATTTTGTAGATCTTCTAATGTAGGCCTAACATGCACGCGTTTGAAATACTATGGAGTCTGGTCTAATTAATCGCCGGTTTCTGAAGTATAGAAGTGCCTTTTAGCGCATTAAATCTATTCCTCCACTGAATAAATTAATTTCCAATTTATGTCATACTCATACGTTTAATGTACCGTGTAAAATACTGTTTAGCAAGTTATAGCTAGGTTAAGTGTGAATATATAAACTTATGTAAACAAATATCAGATTCTTGGAAAACAAAACAATTTTTGAAAACACTTTATTTGCCCGTCTGACATGTTATATGAACACTGGAAATGAAACAGAATTCGGGAAATCAATAGTTTTGGTTAAGTCATATTTTATTTAAAAACTTACACACCTGAAAAATCGCTAACACTGTTATATAGCAAACTAGAACGGCTATCACTAAAGGTGATAAATACTCCCACAATATACAGCACTCTGCAGACGTTTTCAATGAGGTTTTACAATGGCAGGGTGCTGGGACCATCATAAAAACTTGGAAAATTTATGCCAAGTATCAAGTAAATCAGGTTGAAAGTGAAGGAGGAATTCGCCGTACAAGATTTTGCCTGCCAATTTTAAGACCAATTTCAAGGCCAAAGGTCAAGGTCACAGAGATTTGAAATTTTTGTCTTGCACATCTACTACTACTGAGTAACATTTATGCCAAATATTAAGTGAATCAAGCTGAAAGTGAAGGAGGAGTTCAAAGTACAAGATTTTGCCTGCCAATTTCAAGACCAATTTCAAGGCCAAAGGTCAAGGTCACAAAGACCTGAAATTTGTGTCTTGCACATCTACTACTCCTGAGTAATATTTATGCTAAGTATCAAGTGAATCAGGTTGAAATTGAAGGAGGAGTTCAAAGTACACGATTTTGCCTGCCAATTTCAAGACCAATTTCAAGGCCAAAGGTCAAGGTCAAGGTCACAGAGACCAAAGATTTGTGTCTTACACATCTACTACTCCTGAGTAACATTTATGCCAAGTATCAAGTGAATCAGATTGAAAGTGAAGGAGCAGTTCAAAGTACAATATTTTGCCTACCAATTTCAAGGCCAAAGGTCAAAGTCAAGGTCACAGAGACCAGAAAATTATGTATTGCACATCTACTACACCTGAGTAACATTTATGCCAAGTATCAAATGAATCGGGTTGAAACTGAAGGAGGAGTTGAAAGTACAAGATTTTGCAGACAGACCGACCGACCGACGACCGACCGACCGACCAACCGACAGGCTGATTCCAGTATACCCCCCTCAAACTCTGTGTGTGGGGGTATAATAATTCAAAATGGTTGGGCGACAAGTTATAGATCTATATAACAAACATTAGAAAAACTATGGCCCTACCATTTTCACGGAGTATTTTAACTTTGAAATACGGATACTGTTCGAAGGCCTTTTAAAAGCGATTTCGAAATAAGTAATTAAGTTATAGAAATGCGTGCAAATTCGACTTAATTGCGTTCGAGATATCGGCTGTACTAACATTTTTATTTCTCAACAAAACCATAGAGTGACATTTCTCATTTGATGATCTTCTCTGAGAGATGTTTCTAATGAATAGTCACAAAACCTGGGTCCATGCTTATAAAACGTTTGAATTGGGTCTGAAATCGTTCTCAAGCATTTGATAGGTAAGATTTGAGCCTAGGCTCAAATCTGACCAATCAAATGCTCGAGAACGCACTCAGACACAACACAAACGATTTATAAGCGCTGCATGGGCATGGAGTTGTGGGAACGTGCTGGAGAAAAATTTGGAGATTTCCGTTTAAAATAGCCATTCTTATCTTGGACACTACATGTGTAAATTTCAAATACATTTATAATTAAAATCCATAACTCTTAACCAAACTCCGTAAAAAGTAATAAGTAGTAACAACATATGGTGTGTGTAGACATAAAATGTTTTAGTTTCTGAAATATAATGTACTTTCCGTATACGGAGCCCTGTGTCCAAGGTTATTTGAGTCTGGGTTTGTTCTCAAGCATTTGATTTGCCAGGTTTGAGCTTTTGCTCAAAGCTGACCAATTAAATGATTCAGAACCAACTCAGATTCAAACTGAAACTCTTTATTACAATTGGGCCGGATGTCATGCCATAAGACTGGATTCAAATTACGAAGTAGCTTTGCGATACACTATCAAACGAACGTGAACCAAACTGTTAATATTTATGGCATAATATACTCGGGTACCACTGTGCTCTTGTGCGTTTCAAAATTCTATTCTAACATGACACGTGAATTCGTCTCTATAAACAAAGAATAAGTCCGCCTTGGTATACCTAGTGTGTTTTACCACGCTGTGAAAATAGTCCTTTTAAAGAATGAACATAACATATTTTATTTTCTGTAAATGCTATATGAAAGAATTATTTATGGTTGTTTCACATAATGTATGTGGTTAACATATATTAATTTTAGATTTGTCATATACATATTTTTTTTCACAAAACTGCTATATACATGTACCGCTATATATGTGCTTTGTGCAACTTTATGTCGAATAAAGATTATGTTATGTTATGTTTAACATCTGCAGAACATCGATTATTTCTTAAATATCCAACTTTCATAAATGAGTCAGCCTAACAAACGATTTACAGTAAAAAACGCTCTATTACGACCACTAAAAAGAAGGCTATTTGATTGAAAGAAAGACAGATGACAGCGGTTTAAAGAAAGATGAAAGTAAAACAGAAAGCTCATAAAGGAATTTTCTGACTTAACTTCACCTAGCTTGAAAGCCACCACCTGTTTTAAACATCTTATTCTTTACACACTTTAGTGGTCGTTATTTAGAGAGGTTTTATTGTATTCCATAAAACAGCTTTGATCAGAACTTTACATGTACATGATAACAAGATAACATTTGTAACAGGTGTTTAGAAATTTACAAACATCTAAGTGTTTGTTTTCTAACAGAAATCAACAACAGCTTTTATGGTATTAAAGTACAAACGCAAAACACAATGCATTAAACCGTTAACAAGTGCACTTTCTTGAAACTCTTAACGATACTTTTTAATCTGATTGGTTAACTGTTTGGAGCCTGATCTGATCCAGGGGTTCCCGGGATCTGTTCTTGTTCCAAGCAGCATGCTATAGAAATGATCGTATTAAAATACGCGTTTATTGGGAAATAATGATGTCTTGCCCATTGTATCATTGGTGGACTTCCAGCAACTATAGCACGTGCTTTTCAAAGATCAAATATACATGTATATAAATAAAGATTCTATAATATCTCAGCTCAAAATTCTTAACCCATTTATGCTCAGTAGATTCTTCCATGCTAATAATATATAATGGATTAGCCCAATTTTGATGTAAAGGGTGCCTGGTCTTTTCATTTCTATTTGTTTATAGTGAAATTTGTATCAGTAAACACTATAGACTCTGATCAGACGCCGAACTATGCGGCGTCTGTTCAAAGTATACACTGTTTGACCTTTTCCCTTTTGTAGGACACTAGCTAGGCACAAATGGGTTAATAATGTAAAGCATTTACATATTTTCAAATTTAGTTTCATACGTTCATGAAACTATAATATCATGGCTATGAGTGTCAAAAATTCAGATTCAGATCAAATACAAATACCAAGCTACACAATTTCTAATCTGGTTTGAAACTGATGCAAACATCATTGGTTATACGAGGATCCAGTTTTGTTTAGTTGAACAATTGTAAAACACCAAGAAATTCGCACTTACGTTGGACAGAAAAGAGAGGCATAAATTACTTTTAGACATACATGTAGCCTTCAAGGAACGAATTTTATACAAAACATAGTGTAGCTTTATTTCTTCGTTATTTACATCAAAATGTGTTCCAAATCGCATTGCGTTAAGTATCTACGAGCACAGGGACCCGACACGATTGGTTTTTTAGAGACAAAATTTGTCAGAAAGTATATATAGAGACAAGGGGTACAACTGATAGTCAGTATATTCCCACCCTATCTCGACAAAATCGGGCATAACATGAATAATAATTTATGAAACGACACCCTTTTTGCATTTCTGTCTAGCTACTAGCTAATATAATACCATTCCATAAAAACATAACATAAAACCAGCTGTAAGCATGCACTTTCATCAGTAACTGCGTCTACTCGCTGAAATCACCGATTTTCGGAAAACGGGACAGGGGTTCGTTCACAGCCGACACAGCATTGACCACTACTGTACGCTTGTTTAGGCGGTAATATCGAGCATGACAGTCATATAGTTCCATAGATACAAGTGTACACGTTTTTGACCACAGGGACCCGACACGATTGATTTTTTAGAGAAAAAAATTGTCAGAAGGTATATAGAGGTATATATACCTTCTTACAATTTTATTTCTCCAAAATCAATCGTGTCGGGTCCCTGTGATGTAAACATGCGAATTTGTTGTTGGTAAGGCAATGATTTGAGAAGAAAACAGCTTTGATCGGTGTCAAAACGTATACCTATGGAACTGTATGACTGTCATGCTCGACAATAGCGCCTAAACAAGTGTACAATAGCGGTCAATTCTGTGAACGAAACCCTGTCCCGTTTTCCGAAAATCTGTGACTTCAGCGAGTAGACGCAGTTACTGTTGAAAGTACATGCTTACAGTTGGTTTTATGTTATGTTTTTATTAAAGGGTATATATTAGCTAGACATAAATGCAAAAAGGGTGTCGTTTCATCAAATATTATTCATGTTATGCCCGGTTATACAGACTATACAGTCTCTATATATACTTTCTGACAATTTTGTCTCTCTCAAAAAAGCAATCATGTCCGGTCCCTGTGTCTACGAGTATCACTAGATTATTAATAGGTATAAGTCATATACATGTATCTTAAAATAGCCTGGTCTGCATTTTTCTGCAATTCCTCAGGCAACTACAAGTATATACAGAGTCCCATAGGCCGCTGCATGGACGGCCGTGTATAATTTTTTAAAAACTATCTTAGGTAACCGTTTGAAGTTTGGAACACCTTTTCAGTTTTCTGTGCAATTTAAATCAGGTAATTCACTAGTTTCTTCAAAAAGCACGGTATACCTTAGATTAATTATGTGACCAGCTTATAAACCACTGTACACTACATTAATTTCAAATGACATCTAGCTGGTTCCAGCTATAAATCAATTATGAATATAAAAACAAAGACGGACGACGACGACGGACGAACACATTGCCAACACAATAGCTTACGATGACACTTCGTGCCAAGTGACCTAAAACGCCGTCAAAACCTCAGCGCCTGTGCTAAGGGCTTTGATTTACGATCTGATACCCATTTATGCAAGAAGCACTGCATACATATCAATAGCAGGTCTTATCAATTTCATACTAAACTCATTGAATCATATTTCGTTAATATCTTAATTGTTTCGGAAACAAACGTTCTGTAAATGGTGTTCCATGTTAGGGAAGTAACTAAGGATAACACATGCAATACTATGTACAAGGCTTCTCGTTCTTTAATGTTTTAACTTTACATTTTATAGAAAAAACACTGTAGCCCTCTCCGTTTCAGAGGAAGGGGGCTAACTAACTTAAAAGCCTAAAGGGATGAAATAAACATTATTCTGATATTCTGATATTATTCCCTTAGCTTTACAAGACTTAATTCTGTTCATGCTGAACATTTCAGATAGACTATTCCAGTGTTTTTGACAAATGACAAGTTTTGCGTTAGAAAACATTTCTGAGAAATTAAGTGAATATACACGGCAGTCTCTGACCAGAGGTCTCTTTGAACAGGGTCTACACTGTGTGCAAAAACAATCAGATGTCTATTCTGATTTCTAGTATAAAAATTGTTAAGAAAATAACTATAGTTATACTTTGCTATTATCATTAGCTTGGAGTTTACCTACAACCTGTGAGAATAAGCGGCCACACTTTGAATGATGTTAAGTATGACTGAAACACAATTAATTCTATAATCTTTATGACTGAAAAGCAAACTTTCGAAAGTCAAAATGCCCCTCCATCGGACACAAAGCTGCTATGGGATGAACATTTTGTTTTTTCAAAACGTATACCGTTAGCCTGGAATTGTTGTATTTAAGAAAATACATTATCACACTTAGGTATTTTAGTTAACTGATGTTTTATGACTAAAAATCAAAACCCACAAACAATAATACATTTTATTCTATAAACTGCCATGAGATGAAAAACAGTTTTTCAGAATTTTATATCCAAACTCGTACAGTTAGCCTGGAAATATTCTAACTAAGAAAACAAATGGTCACACTTGGATGTTAATATTAACTGAACAAGATCTATTACTATAAACCAAAACCTGCCTCTGACAAGTGATAAAAATCATCATCCTTAATTTGCATGAAAACCTGTATCATTAGGTTGGAACTTTCCTAAGACAATAAATGATCACACATGGTATTCAAATTGTTTCAAAGGTTTTTGTCATAAAAACAAACAAACTTCAGAGCCCAACTGTTAATATTTATTTATTATATACATGTCGATGATTTATAGAGATTTCTCAGTTAGATAAAATTAATATTGTCACTGTTGATATCATCACTACATGTAGTGATGATATCACTTTTTGTGACGTCACGTCATAATTAGTTTAGTGACGTCGCGTTAATCAATTGTGTATATTTTTAACGTCATTAAAATATATATAATAAATAGAATAATCAATTCCTTTGAATAGATATGAAAAATATATCACTCGAATGGGTTGTTATCTGGTTAAAAAACGAGTCCGCAAGACTCGTTTTTTAACCAGATAACAACCCATTCGAGTGATATATTTTTCATATCAATCCAAAGAAATTGGTTATCCTCTATATAACACAAGCTGCTACGTAAATAAAAACAAAGTTTTGTAGAATTTCATATAAATGAAAACGTATATGTTCAGACTAAGAAAATAAAGAGTCACACTAGGGTGTTTAGATAATTTATTATATGCATATCGATGATTTATAGCAATGTCTCAGTTAGATAAATTTTAAAAGCATCACAGTTAATATCATCACTAGTGATGATATCACTTTTGCAGTGACGATATCATTTATAATAAATAGAATAATTAATTCCTTTGAATATATATGAAAAACATATCACTCGAATGGGTTGTTAACTGATTAAAAAATTCCCATGCCCGTGATATATTTTTCATATCCATCCAAATGAATTGATTAATCGCTATAAATTAACAACTTTTATGACTGACAAATAGTCTTCACCAAGTCACAGTTGTACTACATTTAGAACACAAACTGCTTAGTTATGTAAAACACCTTTTTTTCTAGAAGCAAAAAGCACAATCAATCCTCTCCAAATTGACCAAAATGGCTAACAAAAACTACTGGAAAGAGAAATCCTTCAAAAGCTTTAGGACCTGCCAACATGGATGGCTCAATGATCAGGGGGTAAATGTACAGTCGGCTGAGCGGTCATTCGGACTGAAAGTAGACTTTAACTGATACTTTACTTTACTTTTAACATACCGAATCGAATCCTAAAAGAATGTATGGCTCACCTAGCCCCAATCTTAAACATAATACTACAGGCCTCATTAGATACCGGTGAGCTCCCAAATAAATGACTGGAGATAGGCCAATGTCTCGAGCAAAAAAGGAGACAAACATCTAGCAGAAAACTACCGACCAGTGTCTTTAACATCAGTTACCTCAACTTTTTTAGAACACATAATATGCACCACCTAATGACTCATTTAGAAAATAACAAAATCCTCACCAACCTAAACCATGGATTCAGATCGGGCTACTCCTGCGAGACACAGCTCTTGACCACACTAAATGACTTTCTCCAAGAGCATGACAGGGAATACCAGACAGACGTTGCTATCCCAGACTTCTCTAAAGCTTTTGACGATGTACCACATGACAAACTACTTCACAAATTACGAAATTACGGAATCCAAGGGAATACCCATACATGGCTGACCAACTTCCCAACAACGCGCAAAATGTGAACCATAGTAGGAGGTAATCAGTCAGAAGAAACTTCAGTGGACTCAGGTTTTCCCCCAACGAATTGTTCTAGGTCCGATGCTGTTTCTCTGCCACACAAATTACCTCACAGACTGTATCGCATCATCAGTACGACTGCTCGCAGATTACTGCTTACTTTACCGAACAATCAAGAGCAATTTACACCAAGAATAACTACAGACAAACCTAAAAAACTTAGAATCATGGGCACAAAATTTGGGCATGAGATTCAATGCAAAAAATGCTACATACTCTCCATAAACAAAAAATTATCCAAATTATATCAACTCAATAACCACTTCCTACAAGAAATACAAGATAATCCATATTTAGGCATACAGATATCCAAATACCTTAAATGGAATGTACAGATAAGTAACGTATGTAAAAAAGCAAACTCAATTCTTGGGTTCCTGAGAAGGAACCTTAGAAGTGTTCCCGCAAAATGCAGAAAAACGGCATACATTTCAGTAGTAAGATCAATCATGGAGTATGGCGCAACCATATGGAATCCTTACCTCAATGGGGACATAGACAAACTAGAGAAAATTCAAAACCGGGCTGTCAGATTCATTAAAAAGAACTACAAGGACAGGGAGACAGGAGCTGTCACAAAAATGAGAGAACAACTGGAACTGGAGACCCTTGAAGACTGGGAACTAAGCCTCAGCCTGATATTCATGTATAAGGTGGTAGAGGGATTGGTACCAGCCTTAACAACAGCCACATTCATAAACCGGCAAAACCAAGAAGAAACATCAAAGCTACTAATTTCAAAGACTTCAGGACAAACAATATAATAGAAAACCAAGTATGCAACAACACAAAAGCACTTGAAATTCCAAATAGCAAAACCCCTCAATATAAACACTCATTCTTTGTAGACACTATGATTCAGTGGACAAACTGCCAGACAGCATAGTGCACAGGTACTTGACACATACTTTATTATCTATGAACCCCCCCCTTTTAAAAAAAATAGAAGTATAGTAAAAAAAAAAAAAATTTTTTAAAGGGGGGGGGGGGGTCATAGATAATAAAGTATGTGTCAAGTACCTGTGGCATAGTGCATGCTGATTCCGTAGAAGCTTTCAAGACAGCCCTACGAGATCATCGTCAATAATATTAGCGTCTCTTCTTACCGTCGTGTAAAAGCCTTAATAGGATTCTACGACGTATTGATACAGATACAGATACAGATACAGAATATTATACAATTAAAACTTGCTTACAGTATACCCTTTAGGTGGTTCTCTCGAGTAGACAGTTTTGTACCCTTATTCTATGTATAGGTTAGACCATGGTTGCAAGCTAATAAACGATATAGTTCTCGGGGGCGTAGCCCCCGAGAACTATGTCGTTTATTCGCGCGCAACCGTGGTCTAACCTATTTAGCACTGGCTTGGGCTCGAGGAAAACAAGAAGACCCTACGTTTCTACTTTTTGTTTTAGACGAAAAAGTCATTTGATTTGTAATACTTTACTTAAATTGAAAGGTTATTTTAATGTGGAGTTTGAGACATTAAGCATGCTTTAACACACTCGAACTATATCGTTTATTCGCTTGCAACCATGGTCTAACCTATACATAGACTCTAGTATGTATATTACCAACTCGAGAGAACCACCTATGGTATACCCTGTCTTATAAGACGATATCATTCTGTACCAACTGATTATATCGTTTAAGCAGTGTGCCGGGTAAAGCAGGTTTTAAATATACAGCCGAACTTTGATATTTCGATCTCGATTAAGTGGAATATATCCGGATTGAAGTTAAATAACGGCTTTCATTTCAGCGAACCCGAGATATAAAAAATCACCAACAGAAATACGGCTTAATTCGACTTAAACATGTGCGAGATAGCGAAGCTGGTCATGTTTTAAATGTTCTTCTCACCCCCTTTAAAGATCATATTCTCATTCTTTCGTTACATACCCCCTCTCCCTCTCTGTACATATTTATAGTGTTCCTTCTATCTCACGTGATATTTATTTCTGACTTCCTCTCTCACTCTATTGATCCTTCCAGGGCTGCCATAAATTGACAAGAAAAATCATAAGATTTCCATATTTGCATTTTTCAAGTATGAATTTACGAAATGTACCTTTAAATTATCGTCTATTTATACTGTTTCTGACGCGTGACTACTTAAAGCAGACTGGGAGTAAAGCAGAATACGCCTTAAGGCGCATTCTGTTTTACTTTCAGTCTGCTTTAAGATACCATATACTAGAAAAAAAATCCGAAGACTTAGGAAAAATTCGGAGAAATGACATCCCTGCCCCTCTCTCTTACATATCTCTCTATTGTCTTATTCTCCATTTAAAACAAGAAATATCTTTAAAAAAGATATTCGGCGGAATGAGTGGCTGAACTAAGGCTATATAGATGAAATTGGGTGTGCAAAATTAAATGAATTTGAGGTTTTCAAAGAATTGTAATATCTTGGATTGAAAAGCAAAAAAAATTGAAACAGTAACTTTTATTTAAAATGCAAAACTATCATGTACAGAAATGCAAAACAGAACAATAATTCAACTCATATCCTAGCTATTGGTAGGAGATCCTCACATTAATCTATTGTTCTATATATCAAACTTCATTCATAGAGTTTCTTGAAACAAACTATAGCATACACAAATGTACAGATACAACAGTCTGCTGAACTTCGACTGCCACTCTTGTAAATAATGATGAAACAACACGATTGTGTTTAACTCACTTGAGGCCATTAATTTTATATATAATATTGCTTTAAATGTGTGGTAAATGTGTACAAATAGTTAACAATTCAAACAAATTGGTAGTAAACAATTACAAAACACCTAGCTTCCTCTGTATATCTATAAAAAGATTTCAGATGTCATATCTTAAAATAGAAGTATAATTGCATCATCCCAGTGTAAACAGTGCAGTCTGTATCTCTAAATTTTACACTCACAGTCCACATCTGGTAAAACTGTAATTGGACATAGACCAGCCTACAGGGCTCCAGATAAGAGGGAGTAAACTAAACAAATCACATTTTTTCACTCCTTTCAGCACCAAACCCTATGGTGTTACCACTCTTTTTTTTGTCTCGAAGAGACAATTCAAATGTATAGTGACACCACAGGGTTTAATGCACAAATAAAGATTTTAAGTTTTGAAATAATTCCCTTATCTGGAGCCCTAGCTACTATCCAATCAGACTATTCAGTTTCAACAGGTGCTCTTAATTCTAAATTACTGATCAAATATAATTGGTTGAAATGTGTGGCCAAATAGAAAGTGTGACTAAATAGAAACCAGTCAGCTCCGCCGAAAAATATCAAAAATCCTTTTCTCAAACTAATAGATATATAAAAGTGAGACCCACTGACAAAAAGCAACTGAATATACATGTATAAACGGACAGTTGTAGAATATGAAATAAGTTTGGTATGATTTTTGTTCGATCTTTAAGCCGCATATTTGTCCGCAAAATATACCGCAATTAATTCGGAATTTAACACGCTAAATTGAAAGTAGGTCATCGTCGAAAAGATAACAGAAAACTGACACGAAAACTGCAGTACCAAGATGCGGTTTGTACAGTTTATAGCGAATGACAAGTCATGCATTGGCTTGGAACTGAAGGAGAATGGAGATTTCATCAATTTGACAGCGGCCGATTCGTCTTTTCCTTCCGAC
Organism: Gari tellinella; assembly: GCA_922989275.2. NCBI lineage: Eukaryota > Metazoa > Mollusca > Bivalvia > Cardiida > Psammobiidae > Gari > Gari tellinella. Next base: position 71,190,163 of record OV277866.1, read on the forward strand.
ATGCGAAGTTTTATTGTAGCTGGCGAGAGCATGCTGCAAGCTGCCAAAAGGTTTGTGTAAACCCATGTTGTACAGTGATACCTCTCAATAGCGACACTCAACACTTATATTGTAGTTGTTTCTTAAGAGTTAAGAATGCAGACAATTAGAGACAGCTGGCAGCTTAATTAAGCACGATAGTAATACAGAAAGTTACTGTTAAAGCTTAATGATTATGAGTAATTATGGAAATAAATAGTTGAGTTGTCCGTTTGCTTATCACTATAATATATATAACCTTAGACCGTCTCCACTTTGTCTCGTCAATGAATGCCTGTGAAGGTCTGCTAAATGTATGATAGTTGCAGTCTATGCATCTGATTCAAATATCTTGAGGTTATCAAGCAGTGTTGTGAAAAAACTGAATACAATTGCCTTATTGGATGAGTACACAGCAGTCCATATAATTATAGATGAGGGGAATGCTGATTCCTAATGCAGTGTACAGTAGAAATGTATTACTGCTGTGTTTGAGTCAAATAGAAATTGCTGAGCTAATTACGGTCTGGTTAGATCCCAGCACATTATTTAGAAGAAGAAGAGATACGTTAAGAGTTAAGACCTGTTGCTGCTACAACAGTGTGTGCTTTTTATTCTAGTTTACACGTCCACCTGCTGAGCAGGGCTGCCAATAAGTTGACATAAAATATTCTAAGATTTCCAAATTTGCATGTTTTAAGTGCGATTTTACTATTAAAGGGACTCGCAACCGGATGGTGTACTTGTCAAAATAAAATAAAATACTCAAATAAAAGCAAATTTGTGGCATTATTTGGCTTCTGACATTAAAAAAATATGATCAGTCCAAAAAAAGTCTCAAGAATCGTCACCGAATCTTAGATTTTTAGATATTTTCCATCGTTTTTCTATAGCGTTAGCTAACGGTATAGTTGTTGTTGTTGCTTCTCTACACGGGCTCAGACATAAACACGAGCCGAATTACATATTTACAAATTACTATTTTTAATGCACCATCTGGTTGCGAGTCGCTTTAAATCGTACCTTTTCTCAATCGCCTGTTTCTAGTTTTGTTGACACGCTGCTGCTTAAAGCAGGCTGAAAGTAAAGCAGAATGCGCATTGAGACGCATTCTGCTTTACTTTCAGCCTGCTTTAAGCTACCACGTACTAGAAAAAAAAATCTGAAGATTTAGGAAAAATCCGGAGAAATGGCAGCCCTGGCTGAGTATTCATGTAGGAAACTCTGCTCACTATAAACATCTATCATATGGAGCCTTCTGGACTATAACATTAATCAATTAAAATTGATAATAAAATATAGAAATTTCCCAAGGAAAAAGACCAGATTCACGTTAGGCAGCTACTCCTATAAGAAAACAGTACAGACCCTGATCTTGGTCTACACTATTTTAAAAATGATATGACCAGCAAACTGAAACTCTTTAACCCTTTACCCAATAGTAGCACCTTTTTAGCATTTAATTTATTCCTACACTGCAGAAAATAGTTCCAATTTATACCCTCATGACAATGACAATGAATTTATTTCGTAATGAAAGGCCTCCGGCCCAAAATACAACATCATTATACCATCAACTTATGTTGTGTCTATACTATAAGGAACTATATAAATAAATAGGTAATACATTTATAACTTTGAAACGATTAATATTAAGTGATTAACATTCAAGTTTAAGCATTGTTTGTTTCGATCAAATAGTTACCGCTGAGTGTGCATTCAGCTGAACTTAAGACCAAACTCACAGAATTGCAAACTCAACTGAACACTTATATCCTAGGTAAGTGCTATCAGTTGCTTGAAACAAGATGAAAGAAAGCAAATTTGTGTTGCTTCACTATCATGTTGCTTGCATTCAATTTTGTTTACATCTTATACAATAAAGTATGTTTTAAATTGAAAATATACAGTGACAGTTTAGAGCGTTTCAGCTCATTCTCAGTACATAAGAACCTCTTCATTATGGTTACTAATGGAGAAAATATTTGGGCGCCCCATGCAAGCGAACATCCCAAGCAGTGCGAAAGTAAACCAGAAAGCTCTCGAACGAGCCCTCTGCCTCACCTTAACCCCGCTGTCGCCAGTTCCCAAATCGATCAATCAATCCTCTTGTCAGTGGTCATAATATAATGGTCCCACTGTAATCAATTATCATTACATAGTGTACTTTGTCTCAATCTAAATGCATGTTTAAGGAACTTTGCGACACTGAGGACACTATGATATCTACTGTCGGACATAATTCTAATGAATAAGTATTCACTTATAATACATTTCCACTCCTGTAAGAAGAACATGTGTCTTAAACCATCATATAAAGGACAGTTAAGCAAAAAATGCATTTCGTCTTCAATAACAAACATGTTTTTCTTACGGCAATGTTGGCAAATTCTAAAATCTCTATCAATCTTTAGATGACGTCCTTTTTCGATCATTAGATTATGTCCTGAGCATCTAAAGTTCGATAAACTGTTCTTATACATAAAAGGTAATGACATTGATAGATATTTCTCAGGATTTAGGGCACTTTTGAATAGTCTATATGATAATGCTTTCGGTGACGTTTCTATATTTGAATTCAGATCCTGATAACAGCAATCTATGAGTCTTTGTTGAAAGCTCGATATGAACATATATCGTCCATTAACCATACATAACCAAAACCATACTGGTATAGCAATCGCTTAACACATGTCGCCCATGTTGTTCGTCCTGATTCATCAAGTCGTCTTAACATCAGGTAACATTGTTTCGGGTATCTTTCATTGTCCATTCTTATCAGTTTAGTCCAGTATTTTACACATCGTGTCATATACGTAACAGAAATAGGTACCCTTCCACATTCACTTAGAGCAAAGAAATTTGCAACATTATTATTTAGACAGGCAATACGTTTACAAAACCTAGTATGGATTTTTTCTATCTGCTCACAGTACTGAAACCCCCATATTTCTGAGGAATATGTAAGTATCGGTTTAACTATGGCATAAAATAACTTGAACGCTTCACTATGTTCAAAATATCCGAAGTGTTGCTGGTATTTGAATATTGTGAACATAGCTTTATTTGCTTGCAATGCTAAAATTTCTTTGGTTTTTGACCATGACAACTTAGGAGTGAAATATGCGCCTAGGTATTTATAAAACGGTACTATTTCTATCCGTTCACCCTTATAAAACCATTTTTCGTACATTCTTAAAGGGCCTCCGTTACGGTAGACCATTACTTTTGATTTGTCTATATTAATTTTCATGCCGGTATTATCACAAAATTCGCCAACATAATTGATTTGTCTTTGCAAATTTATCACAGTGTCTGCAACGCTTGAAACATCGTCAGCGAATAAGAATGCATATATCTTGCCGTTTTCCTGGGATATTTGAATGCCGTGTTCACACTTTGTTTTTAAATATGAAATTAGATCGTTTATGAAGAGACAAAAAATTGTCGCCGAACTAACACACCCTTGCTTGGTGCCTTTTTCACACTGGAAGTAGTCTGTAATGCACTCACCAACTTTGACACATGATCTTAACTGACTATACATTGATTTAAAGACAGTTAGGAATTTACCGTCTGAGTTCAAACCATTACGTATTAGGCTTTCCCATAGCTTCGAGTGTTCGCAATTGTCAAATGCTTTTAGGAAGTCTATATAGAATACATATACTCTTCCGCGTTTCTTTGATATGTACTTTTGTATAACAGATTGCAGGTTAAATATATTATCGATAGTTGAGTAACCGCGTCTAAATCCAGCCTGAGCTTCGTCTATAACATGGTTGTCTTCTAACCAGTTTGAAAGTCTGCTACTCAATATTTTAACGAAAATCTTGCTGATGCTATTCATTAAGCTTATAGCCCTATAATTATTAGGATCGTCTTTGTTTCCTTTCTTATGCACTGGCGTTATCATAGTTTCACTCCACTCTGGGGGGAAATTACCCGATTCAAGTATATTGTTAAAGAGTTTATTAAGATATGGAACTATTTTCTCTGATGTGTGTTTATACATTTCTATACAGATACCATCATTGCCTGTCGCACAGGCGTTGCGTAGAGAGTTAAGACTGGTAATAATCTCATGGTCAGATATAATATTGTCTAAGGCGTCACTATTTCTATTTTGGTTTAGTATTTCAAATATGTTATCCTCAGTGTATATGTTAGTATTATCTGCCACAAATAGAGATCTAAAATAATTATACCAAGTATCACTGTCTATAGTTTCACTACAACCGCTTTTGCTTTGCGACAAAGGCTTTATTTGTTTCCAGAACTTGTTTGGATCCTTTCTATTTTTGATCAGTTCTTCACGGCGTTTTCTCTGTAGGGATAATTGTTTAGCTCTACACAAATTTTTGAATGCATTTCGGTTTCGAACGTAAATTTGAAAATCATTATCATCATTTGATACTCTAAAGGTACGGAGTGAGTGGTATTTGAGCGATTTAGCTGTTGTACAATCACTGTCCCACCAGTCAGGTTGTGTATCACTTTTACGTCGATTACGATGATTGCACCGCATACATTCCGCGCAAGTTTGATAAAGATTTATAAATTCTTTACGTTTTTCCCAAACATTATGGTCATCAACTGTGGTGTAAAAGCTGTCATATTCGCTTTCAAATCTTGTAATAAAGTCATTCTTTCTTTCCTCGCGCCACTTGAAACATTGATTCTGTCTCTTTACACTATTCTGTAATGGGGGCTTATCAGCTAATTCACTGTGGCCAATTCTAAATTTGCAGTTGAGCGGGAAATGATCAGAGCAGTCTAATTCTCCAACATTAAAGTCAATTATATGAGAAAATATGTCGGTTGACACTATAAAATAGTCTACAACACTTTTACCATCGTTCGCTGTGCAAGTAAACGTACCTTCCGTATCACCTGGAAATCGCCCATTCACAATATGAATATCATGTGCACAGCAAAGTTGTATTAAGGACAGACCGAAAGTATTGACAACTTTGTCTCTTGATTTTCGAGGTATCGAAAAATTGTCTCCCGGATATTCAGAACAATCATTAAATATGAATTCAAGACTATCTTCTGGAATAAAGTCACAGATATCCTTAACTCTCGCATTGAGATCACCTGCTACTACAAATGAAATATCTGGTAGATCAGATGAGATTGTTGTTATTTTTTCGTTAAGTATGTCGATTCCATTGTCATTTTGTGAATCGTATACGGCAGATCTCTCTGGAGAAATGTATGTAAAAATTAATGCAGTATTTGATTGGTATTTGCTTATACTCTTGTCTATATATAATACTACACAATCTGTGAATTCACTGTAAATTCTTTTGAATAAACCTGCTGTAATTAGACTAGCTTTAACAAATACGGTTATCCCCCCTGATCCGCGCTTGCTTTTATCCACTTTTCTAGAACAATCGAAGTTTACATAGCCAGGAATAAAGTTACTAAAATCAACCCCTGGGGTCTGCCACGTCTCTAGGAGTCCTATTACGTCATATTGCTTGCAGAATGTAACGAATAAGCTATCATTGGCGAATTTTTTCAGTCCTCTGATATTTAATGAACATATTGATAATGTATCTGTTAAGTATTTTGAGCGTTGGCCGTTTTCCTATTTATCAGTTACCCTCATGAACAATTACCATTACAAATATTTTATATACCCTAGCAAACTTTAGCTTAAAGCAGGCTGAAAGTAAAGCAGTGTGCCTTGAGGCACATTCTGCTTTACTTTCAACCTGCTTTAATTGGTCACCTGTCTTCAATACCAGAAACGGTCTATAAGGTAAAGGGTAAAACTGAGAAGGATTAAGACCACCAATAATCCTTCCTGTAGGTGATCTCCACACCAGTCTCCAAGGTTATAAAACTTTTCAGTTGAGTCAAGGATTGTTCTCAAACATTTGATTGATCAGATTTGAGCTTTGCTCAGATCTGATCAATCAAATGTTTGAGAACAATCTCTGCTTTATAACCTTGGGATCATCTGGCATTTACTGTACATATCTACAGTGGTAAATACGCTATTCCTACCTGAGGCACATTCTGCTTTACTTTCAACCTGCTTTAATTGGTCACCTGTCTTCAATACCAGAAACGGTCTATAAGGTAAAGGGTAAAACTGAGAAGGATTAAGACCACCAATAATCCTTCCTGTAGGTGATCTCCACACCAGTCTCCAAGGTTATAAAACTTTTCAGTTGAGTCAAGGATTGTTCTCAAACATTTGATTGATCAGATTTGAGCTTTGCTCAGATCTGATCAATCAAATGTTTGAGAACAATCTCTGCTTTATAACCTTGGGATCATCTGGCATTTACTGTACATATCTACAGTGGTAAATACGCTATTCCTACCCATTTACGCGTTAATCTATGTGTAAGAAACGTATAGTGAACGGTTAACGAACGGTTAACGCCTAACGATTTTTACGCGTTAATAAACGATTATACCAATGCAGTCTCGGCTAAGGGGTCTGTCGGCTAAGTGATGACCCTTTCATCCGGGCTCTTTTAAAGGCGTAAAGAAACGGCTAGGAAATGCGTTTAACGAAACGGATAATAAACGCGTAAGAAATGCATAAAGTGGGTAGGAGTAGCGTATTTACCACTGTATTTATTCCATAGAGTCCAATCAAGCAGTCGACCAGAGTTGATTGTGAAGAGAGACACCGTGAAGATTCTTGCACCAGTTACATCCTGTGATAAGGTCCTGTGTGTTGGTATGAACTACATTGACCATTGTGAGGAACAGAATGCTCCTGTCCCAGTTGAACCAGTGATATTCAACAAGTTTCCAGGCTGTATTGTCGGTCCTTATGATTCCATGACTTACCCAGCAGAAACAAAGGTTTAAACTCTTGGCACTTTTGAATTTCATAGTGCTACAGTCAAACTTGCTAATAACTCTTTGAACCCTAGTCAGGCATATATGTGACATTTGCAAACAGAGTACCTGTGAGGAGTACACTTGTCCTATGCAAACAGTGTAGAGTGTAGACCCTGATCAGAGGGCTTCGTAAGGAACCCTCTGATCAGGGTCTACATTGTTTGTAATTATTACATATTTTGTGAAAATCAACCCTAAAAAGTAAAAAAAATGGACTGGACAAAATTGAAAACTAGAATTGTCCATTTGAGGTTTCAAGGAGTAAAGGGTTAAACTCTTGGCACTTTTGAATTTCATAGTGCTACAGCCAAACTTGTATTAACCCCCTATTACGCTCTAAATACATCTTTTAATGCCTCTAACTGTTTCTACACTAAGAAAAGTAGTCCCCACCTACAGGAATTCCTGAAAGTGGAACACATTTGTGGGAACAGTGAAGACATTTCTAGTATTTTCCAGGTTATCACTTAAAGCAGGATGAAAGTATAGTAGAATGATCCTAAAATGGAGCATTCTGCTTTACTTTAAAACTACTTAAAATGGTTTTCTAACTTCATAATGCAGATAATAAATTAGCTCTCTGGTCTGGATTTCACTGACTCACTAATTGTATAGGACAAGGACAAGTGTACTTATCACAGATACACTATTTGTAAAGGACAAGTGTACTCAGCACTACAGTCCAGTTGGTTAACAAAATAAATAAAACTTTTGTTGAGTGATTGTAAATTTGTCTGTTGGAAGTTACAGGTTGTTACAGGTTGATAAAATGGTCGTTAGTTTTCAAATCATATGTTCCAGAAGTCCAATACACTTTGTATGTATTTACTCTATTTATTGTCATGTTGCATGTACATGTGTTTCATTTATTAAGGGTAAATTTCAATCAATTTATAATATAATTTTAAGTTATTAATTCTTTTTATGCTGAATATGCATATACAGTGCTCCCTCTCTACAACAGCCCTCCCAACAAAGACTCCCTTCTTACAACAACCATTGCCACAGTTCCCTGAACAGGACAAGTATGTCGAACACCCTAACTGCTGTTTTCCTCAAAGTTACATATTGGACATTTCGACAGAAAAAAGCTTTACTTACAAGTGACAAACAGCTTGAATTCAGATCAGACACCGCGTTAAGCGGCGTCTGATCTGGATTCAAGCTGTTTGCAAATGTTAAACAATTTCCCTCCCTATAACGACTCCTTCCAAACAACGAACACCATTTTTGTCTCCCATCGGGTGTCATTGTAGAGAGAGAAGGTCGTTCCACCCACTATGATTATTTTTCCCCCTAACTATGAGCAGATAACATTCGCTGATAGAATATGGAAATGGTTTTTTGCCTGAAAAAGTGCAGACTAATGTCTGACAGAATCTAGAAGAAAATAGTGCAGACACTGAGCTGTCTGATCTTGGTCTTCACTGTTTTCAAAAAGCATATTAAGGAGCCCTATGATCAGGGTCTACACTGTTGGTCATTTTGACATATATTGTAAAAATCAACCCTATAAAGTCAAAATTGGACTTGACTGAATTATCATATGAGGTTTTAGGAAGGAAAGGGTTATAATTATGATGTTTATTCTCAGTGTCTAGACTGGGAGGTGGAAATGGTCATTGTCATTGGAAAACAAGGCAAGACTATCAAGGTAAGATACTATGTGATGTCAGGGCTGCCATATCTCCGGATTTTTCCTAAATCTCCGGATTTTTCCCCAGTACATAGTAGCTTAAAGCAGGTTGAAAGTAAAGCAGAATGCGCCCTAAGGCACATTCTGCTTTACTTACAGTCTGCTTTAAGTAGTCGCATGTCAGCAAAACAAGAAAAAAGGTATGATTCTTAAAATCTCACTAGAATAATGCGAATTTGGATTTTTCATGTCAACTTATGGCAGCCCTGTGCTGTTTGATTTAACCCTTTAACCCTCCCGGCTGTACTTTTTCCTAGGTTTTATGAAAAAAAAACCATGGAAAAAACCTCGGAGTATTCGGACGGTCATATTACAAAAACCTTGGAAAAAAAGACGAGAAAACCTTAGAAAATACAAGACCTTGGTTTTTACATGGTTTGACAAAATACCTCGGAAAAGTTTACGAGGAATCCTTGTAAAATATTTAATTTCCAAGGTTTTCTCCTAAAAACCACGGAAACAAAAATCCTCGGAAAAGTTTACGAGGAATCCTTGTAAAATATTTACTCTGTTATTTCCGTGGTTTTTTCCTAAAAACCACGGAAATGTTAGAACCATTTTACGTGGTTTCGACAAAATACCATGGAAAAGTATACGAGGAATAGTTAACTACTAGTGGGTGGGGTACCACATGCTTTTGTTTGTATCATGTAAATATCCAAAATATATTATGATCATGATAAAATTGTATTTATGTAAGTTATGTAACTTACCATGAATCTTTTGTCAGGAGTCTGAACTGGTTTGGAGTCTTTAATTTTTGCCACATTCACATTTTAAAGTATAGATAAACAGACAACTTAAATCTCTGACCTCTGATTGTTGTGAGCTGGTGTCCTGGGTGTGTATAATATTCACTGTTTTGTGAAACTTACAATTGTAGCAAATATTACTTATATTCTGTCACACTTTTTGTCAAGAAGATATCTCCAAATTTATAATTCACTAAGTTGTACTTCCAAGGTTTTTCCGTGCTGGAAAATGTCTAAGTACAATTTTTACGAGGTGCAAATTGTTTAAGTTATTATTTTACAAGGATTTTCCGTGCTAAAAAATGGTTAAGTTCTTATTTCCGAGATTGTTCCGTGTTTATTTTTGCCAAAGTCCAATTTTTCCGAGCTTTTGCCAAGGTTTTAAGAGTTTCCAAGGTTTTTTCTTGATATTTACGTGTGTTTTTTGTTCATAAGCATGCATAAACCTTGGAAATTTTGGTGACTAAACAAAAACCTTGGAAATTGTTACGAATAACCATGGAACTTTTAGAATTCCATGTAAATTCCACGTAAATTATTCATATTCCATGGAAATTTTACACTGAACCTCGGAAAAAGTACAGCCGGGCTTAGGCTGTTTCTAGGTTTGACGAAAGGTTACCATTAAATTATGTTGAAAGTTTTAAGCATATCTAAAGCTTTAAGGGGCATTCTGTTTCACTTCAGCTCGCTTTCAGATAACCATTTGCTGGGATACAGAAAATACTTCTTAGAATTCATATTTATGAATGAATAAAGTTAAACTTTTTTCTTCAGTGGAGGAATGAATTTAAGGCGTAAAAAGAGTATCTAATGAGTGATGAGTTGCAAGTATGCTTTATGGGATGCAGAAATCCCCCTTTGGTAATTAATTATTTGATGTATTTCTAGCCTGCTATAAACAACCAATTGGTTTGATATACTGAGCTAATAAGGGGGAAGTGCTCAATAGGTTCAACTACTCCAATGTATTGTTGCTTATTTGAATTAGATATTTTTATGTGGCAAAGATCAAAGCTAAGGATTATGTTGGTTTTAGTCTGCCTGCCTGTTTGTCAATCTATATGTCCATCTTTATGTCCGTCTGTTCAACTACAGTATAACCTCTGTTATCCGACACCCCATGGTTCCACGTTTGTAAGTCGGTTAAGAGAGGGTGTCGGTTAACGGAATTATGCCTAAGTTCACAAGTTTACAGACCGAAAGATTCAGTCCATTTTTCGCTGTGAGGGGAATTTCTCAATGCCAACTGACATATTAGATATGTATGACTGCATCATACAGCATATATCCTGATCAGATCGTTCCAGATTAAAGTAAGAGTCGCCTGGCCCGGGTCTACACTGTTTTCCCATTATTGATTTAAACTGCAGTAGGCATAAAACGTGTATAGTGTACACTCGGAAGTAAACACGCATGTCATATTATCAAGGGTTCGACGAAAACATCGGCATATTCGTATTTACATTTTATGTACAAGTATAGTCCATTGTCGTTATGTCTAACTCCCTGGAAATTAACAAAAACTTAAAAACCCGTGAATGTATTTATTTTCTCTCAATATAACTTTAGCATATATTTTTTACCCCTGCGACTTTTGATATACACTTGAATTATGCGGAGGGCGAATTAGATATATATTTCGTATTTTCTCATGTTGACAGTGAGGACGATTGGCAGATACCTGTGCAATTTAAATAACGAAACACGAAATCATGGTTAGCCATGGGTTTTTGGCACTACTACACTGAATGGGTTGCTTACATTTGTTGGCTTAAGTTACCTTATTAACCCTCATTTCATTCACTCACTTTTAAAACAACTGACTTTGTTTTACATCCGAGCGATGTGTGTCATTATCACCTGTGCAGTAGCTGTCAACGATCACAGGTCAGCATACCGTCGGATAACGAGGTGTGAAAAACCTCTTGTTTGCCTTCATCGGACTGTCAAGGTATGTTGGATAACGGTTAACAGAGGATCCGATCAAGAGAGAGTTTGGTTACATAAAACAAATAGGGCAACTGCCGGGACCAAACAGAAGGGTCGGATAACAGAGGTTTCCGGTCAAGAGAGGTGTCGATCGACAGAGGTTATACTGTACATAATTATGACAGGTGACCACTTAAAGCAGGCTGAAAGTAAGTCAGAATGTGGCTTAAGACACATTCTGCTTTTAATACTTTCAGCCAGTTTTAAGCTACCATCTGCTAGGATATAGATAGTATTTCTTATGGAACATATTCATAGCTGTATGATGTGGACATTTTTTTGTCAGTGGATGATTAAATTAAAGGCGTAAACAGGCATATTTATGAGGTAATGGGTTAAGGGACATATTATGTTATAAATGCATCTTGTGTTATAGGTTGACAATGCAATGGAGCATGTGTTTGGATATACAGTATCCAATGATTTAAGTGCCAGAGACTGGCAGATGTTGCTAGGCAAGAATGGTGGTCAGTGGTTGCTAGGGAAGGCAATGGATGAGTTCTGTCCCCTTGGACCATGCATCGTTACACCTGATGAGCTAGGAGGTGATGTATTTGATATCTTTACTACTTTAACCCTTTACCATATAGCCTGGTTCCAGGTTTGAAGACAGGCAATCACTAACAGCAGGCTGAAAGTAAAGCAGAATGTGACTTACGGGGAATACTGTGCTTACCCTTAGCCTGCTATAAGCTACCACCTTCTGCTTGGATAAAAATCATTGTATTAAGTGGAACTATTTTCCTCATTGGAGTAATTACTTACTAGCATAGAAAGGCGTATTGATGGGGTAAAAGGTCAAAGTTAAAAAAAGATCCATGACAATTCCGTAAGTAATTTTGGTCTTTACGACAGTTAGAATACAGTGGAGAATCTGTTATTCTTTCCCGTTTAAACGCAAACGTACGCAAACGCATTGCACTAAAACATAGAAAAGGACAACTTTTCGACAATTTTGACTATTCATGTTGATCTGAGTGGCAAACAGTTTGGAGCCTGATCAGACGCCGGGTTACCCGGCGTCTGATCTGGCTCCAAACTGTTTGTACTGCAAATAATAGTTTTAGCGTAAACGCGTTTATTGGGAAAGAATAACAGATTCTCCACTGTACAACTTTATCCAGGAGAGGACCTCATACATTGACTTTTGACTTTATTTATAGAAAAGGTTGTCGGGAGCATATTTTCTATATCATCAGCTAGGATACCAAATTAAATGTGTGAGTACATTTTGGGAATGCAAAGAGTTGTATGTTAAACCAAGTCAATCATTGCATACTAGTGCATGACAAAAGTAAAGCAGAGCACTTTTCCCTGCATGTAGATGCCAATTGTATTTTAGAGAATTCGTAGTACTTTGTGAAAACGCTGCATAAACTTTTGAACTTTAGTCATGCTTATACTTATCCTGTGCAAAGGACGTACAGTTCTCCCTCTCTACAACGGCCCTCCCATCAACGACTCCCTCCTTACAATGACCATTATCATAGTTTCCTAAACAGAACAATTATGTCCAACGCTTTTACTGCTGTGAAATCGTCTGCTTAAAATTGTCGTCTGCTATTTTTCTCAGTCACATATTGGACAGTTTGACAGAAAAAAACTTTATGACGAGTGATAAACAGCTTAAATACAGATCAGACGCCTCGTTATGCGGTGTCTAATCTGTATTCAAGCTGTTTGCAAATGTTTACCAATTTTCCTCCCTAAAACGACTCCTCCTAACTACTTGTCTCCCAGTGGGTGTCATTGTAGAGAGGGAGCCCTGTACCTGCAAGGAGCCACACATGTCCTGTGGAAATAGTGAAAACCAAGATCAGAGGACCTCTGATTAGAGTCTGCACTGTTTGTCTTATTGCAAAACATTGAAAACAAAACAACCCTAAATAGTCAAACTATGGACTACTGTCTAAATTGGAAACTGGAATTGTTTATTTAACCCTATCATGATCAAATTATTTGGGAGATTTTTACCCCTTCAGCTCTTTATTGTCATCTGCTTCCATATTGTTGTGTGCAAGACATGTTTCAAAGTTAGATTTAAGGTTGTATGACTTAATAAATATAGATAAGAGTGTCAAACAATTTGGGTCCTGATCAGACACCGCATAATGCGGCGTCTGATCAGGACCTTAACTGTTTGCAAGCACACTTTATGGCTTCATTGAGAGTAAAAGGTTGAGGGAGTTTCTTGAACAAAAGACTTTTTAGTGTTACCACTAAATTTGATTGTACATGTATTTCCACTTGCAGATCCCCACAATCTAGGCCTAAGATGTCGGGTAAATGGAGTTACTAAGCAAGACAGCAACACTAACCAACTTGTGCACAAAACAGAACAGATGATAGCCTTTATTTCTAGGTGAATTTATTGTATGTGATAAAACATTTATACTGCAACCACTCATAGGAACATGGCAAGCTGCAAGATATTGGACCCTAGTGGCAAGAATGATCATCCTTTACAAACAATTATTGTTTAAAGAGTACACTTTTACTGTGCAAACAGAATAGACCTTGATCGGAAGGATTCTTAACTCATTCCCCCATAGATTGTTTCTGGTTTTAAAGACAGGTGATCTCTAAAAGGATAGCAAAGAGAGTGAAGTTGTCATCTTTTGCCTATTAAAGTACTCATATAGACTCTTTAACCTATTACCCCATGAATACACCATTTTACATCTCTAATTTATTTTTTCACTGAAGAAAATAATTCCACTGTATACAGTTATGAATATGTATCTTAAGAAAAAGCTTCTATATCCTAACAGATGGTAGTTTAATGCAGGTTTAAAGTAAAGTAGAATGCACCTTAAGGCGTTCTGTTTTACTTTCAAACTGCTTTAAGTGTTTTGCTATTTTCAATATTAGGAACAGGCTATGGGGGGTAATAGGTTAAGGGAAGCAATTCACTACGCATGTTCACCAAAAGGGAATACTAGAGTTTCTTCCCTTCATTTCTTGTAACGTTTATTTAGGAAAGAGTTTTCTGGTAAAGTGTCTCCTTTGCAATTTTTTGTATATAAATATTCCAATGTTATAAGTGAATTTCTATAAATTAAGCTGAAAGCATGGTCTTCTAAATAGCTGAACCAGTATATATATAAACCAGATAAAAAGAGTAACGTCTACATTTAAAAAGTGTGTTCCTTTCATTTACTTTTATTCAACATCTTGGCGAGAATTGGGAGCCACATGTGTCAATTAGACAATTAAAATTGTTGGTTTGATGCAGAAAAAGGATGTCTGCATAAGTAAAAGAAAATTTTAGTGAAAGATGAATTATTTATTAAGATCTGGTGCTGTAAAGTAAAGTAAAGCACTATATATTATAGTACATGTAGATGTTTCTTTTTTGTCTGGTATACTTGCGCATGCATGTGATCCTGTGATATAATAAGGTATCTTGTGACATCTTTATAACAGTCATATGTCATTAATTGTCAAATCTACAGCCACATAAATAGTATATTGATTAACCACTGTTTAATTACCTATTAATTATCCTGTTGATTGTCCATTAATTATTGTTTATTGCCCCTCCTTCTCTGTAGACAGATGAGGTATAATTGTTCTATATTGTGACTATGATGCAGTGAGTAAAACCTCTCTATTACATCCACTTATAGTTGTTAATTATTACAAGTTTATGACAGGTGACTGCTTAAAGCAAGGAGACAGTAAAACAGAATGCTCCTATGAGCTTTCTGTTTAACTGTCACATTGCTTTAAGCTGTCACCTGTATTTTATTCAACAAGTTAGTCTTCTGTTTAGCGGTCATAAAAGAGAGGTTCTACTGTACTCGTTAGAAATACATGTATATGTAAGCAACAGTGCAAATGAGAATGCACTTTAACCCTTTACTCCATATACTATTTCTAGTTTTGAAGACAGGTGACCACTTGAAGCAGGTTTAAAGAAAAGCAGAATGTTCTTTAAGAGACATTCTGCTTTACATTCAGTCTGCTTTTAGCTACCTACTGATAGGATAGAGATTCCATAGTTTCATTTGGCATATTCATGACTGTATAAATGTGCAACTCTCTTCTTTACTCTTTCAACCCTTTTAGCCCTCTGTAGAGATTACTGATTAAATATGCAAACTGTGTAGACCCTGATCAGAGGGCTCCTATAGGAGCCCTCTGATCAGGGTCTGCACTGTTTGATATTTTCATTGATTTGTGATGTCATATGAAAAATGCAACAGTAGACTGGTTCAAAATGCCTATACTAGAATAGTCCAAAATGAATAATAAATACCAACAAGAGATATTTAGGGCTGAAAGTTTTTTAAGTGTGGATATCTTGATGAGCAACTTATGGTAGCCTTGATGTACGCATATAGCAAAAGTTATAAACCCTCTTCTCTAGGCCTTCACTGTTGTCTTCTTACTGTAAGAGTCACCTGTCCTTACACTGTTAATGAATACAGTTAAACTTCTCTATTACGCCATTATCAGGTGTTGCAGACAGGAAACTGCTTATTTGCAAAGTGACAGTAAAACAGAAAGCTACTAAAGGAGCTTTCTGTTTTACTGTCACCTTGGTTTAAACTGTCACCTGTCTTTTATACAATCAATTAGCCTTCTTTTTAGTAGCAGTAACAGAAATATTTTACTGTATATTTTTGGGTTTCATTATGGCTGGGTCCTGCTGTACGAACATACAGTAAAAACCACTCTATAATGACCACTGCAAATTAGTCTAAAAGGTTGTATTAAAGAAAGATGAAAGCTTAATCCATTACCCCATAAATATGCCTTTTACGCCTCTAATTTGTTCTTTCACTGACGAAAATAGTTCTAATTTACACTGTTATGAGCACGAGCCATAGAAAAAAATTTCTACATTCTGGCTGATGGTAGCTTAAAGCAGGTTGAAAGTAAAGTAGAATGTGCCTTAAGGCACATTCTACTTTTCTTTTAACCTATAAAAGCTAAAATCTCCTATAGGAGCTTTCTGCTTTACTTTTATCGTGCTTTAAGCAACCACCTACCTTTAATGCCATAAAATTTAACTCATTTAGTGGTTGTTATAGAGAGGAGTTTTTTGTACTAGTAAACTGTGTGTTAACCCATTTGTGCCCACTGCATTCTTCCATGTTTATATATTGGTTTAGTCAATTTTTTATCAAAGGGATGCCTGGTCGAAATTTTCATTTTTATTTTGTTTTAAATTGAAATTACTACCAGCAAACAGTGTAGACTCTGATCAGATGCAGCATAATGCGGCGTCTGATCAGAGTCTACACTGTTTTCCTATGTCCCATATATGGGTTCGTGGGCACAAATGGGTTTATCTTTAAGTGTGCCAGTACTGTCAACATGACAAGATGTCATTGTCATTGTAAAACAGAAAACGTCTAGTGTATGCTGATAGGTCATTATTACCAATAATTATTTTCTAACATTTTGACAGGTTTATGACATTGAGACCAGGAGATCTAATTCTGACAGGAACACCCCCAGGTGTGGGCTGTTTTAGAAAACCACCAGAGTATCTTAAAGTAAGGACCTTGATATCTTAAATCCTCTTTGTAGTACTGATATTGTCCATTAACACATTCAACCCTAGCGACGAGTATACTCTTCATTTACAAACAGTGTACCTGTGATGATTACACTTGTCCTATGCAAACAGTGTAGACCCTGATCATAGGGCTCCTGTTTGTCATGTTAAAATCAACCCTAAATAGTCAAAAATGGACTGAACTTAATTGGAAAATGGAACATTCCATTAAAAGTTTCAAGGGTGAATGAGTTAAATGAAAGTATAGAAAAAATATTATGAAGTTGACAGAGCTTCTGGCAAGATCCATTAACTTGAATATTACCAGTTTTTCTCCTGTATTTCTCCACTTAACCGTATGTCATGAACTCTCATTCGAATTGTCTTTCCCAGATGATTCTATTGAGTTGTCCTGTCATATGGGTCATTGGAGGCATAATGATGAAAGCATTTGGAAAATCTCTTTGCCACATGGCCTGTTTCTAGCTTTGAAGACAAGTGATCACTTAAAGCAGGTTGAAAGTAAAGCAGAATGCTCCTTAAGGAGCATTCTGCTTTACTTTCAACCTGCTTTAAGCTACAGCCTGGAAAGATACTTGAAATGTCTTCTATGTTTCATGATCAGGTTTTCCAAGATTGGGACACATTTTTCCATAAGATGGAAGACATTAGAGGCATAAAAATGCGTATTTATGAAGTAATGGGATAAGCACTTTATATGAAGCTCTGGGTCTATTATAATGATGATGATAATGATGGTGGTATACATTTTGATAAGGACGAGTTTATGAGATTGCAAACTTACTGGTGTTGTTTCTGATGATGAGTGATGATGATTTATTATAATGATGGGGAGGATGCTAAAGTTTCTGTGATTCATGATGATTATGCAAATGCTGTTGTTGCTGCTGTTGATGATGATTATGAAACAGTATTGTATTGTTTGTTGTATTTAAGAGACTAAGATATTCAAAATGTCTAAACAAATTATGTATTAACGAATCTGTGAACTAATAATTGTCATAACATTCTAGTTAAATCAAACTGAGTAGAATATTTATATAGAATTTACTTTATCACATAATTACCTTTTTTTTTTATAGCAAACAACGATGACGAATATCCTTATCTCAAACATGTGTGAGATCAATTTGATGATGTAACTATAACGTCACTATTTATAATGGCGTTTTCACGTCACCGGGGTTCCAAAAAATGCCTATTGCTTTGAAAAATAACTCAAACCGTTGGTTATGTGAGAAAAAGAATTTGTCACTTGTCGATGTTTAGGACAAGTTGATTTCAAACTCATCTAGAATAGAAAAGTTACTAAGCTCGCCAAGGCTCGCTTAATAACATTTCAATTCTAGACTCATTTGAGATCAGTTTTTCCTAAACATCGACTAGTGACAGATCCTATATGTATTTTTTTTATATTTTCAGAAAGGTGATGTTGTAGAGGTGGAGATTGACGGAATTGGAAAAGTGGTCACCAAAATTATCTAGTTTGTTATTTACTAGTACAGTCGAACTTCGATAGATTGAACTCGCTTAACTCAAACTATTTGATTGTTCGACACATGAACTGCATTATTTCATGCTCGGTTCAGTCGAACATACCCATATTTCAAAGTTAAAACGTGGCTTAGCCACGTTTTAACTTTGAATTACGGGTATGTTCGACTAAACCGTGTTCGAGATATCAAAGTTTGACTGTAGTTACAGTTATACTTTTGAAATCGGAACCTTTATGAACTATTTAAGCAAGATATGTATTTGATTTAAAGCATTTTCTGAATAAGGGAGACTTAATTTCCATATAAATATGTAAAATTGACAAATATCTGAGACGTTTGGGAAATTTAATGCATGATAAAAATAATCCAAAACGCTTTTGTTTGAGCTCCTATTTTGCTATTGTTTGGCATAAGGAAGATGTCTATGGGGATCTTTATTGTTTTTAATTTGAAATTTTGGTGAATAAGTAGATATTGCATTAAATATTTTAGGACCAAGAAATGTGGTTCTAAGGTTTCAGTTAACATGAGTTATGCTGTGCTTTAAATAAACAGTATTAGCTGAGTTCTGATAAGACAAATCTTCAGACAGATCAGTCAGTGCAATGTTGTTTGCTTATTAACTCTTTCTATACCATGGACCTGTTTAAAATATACTCATTACATTTGCAAATATTCTAGACCCAGATCAGAGGGCTCCTAGAAGCCCTCTCATCAGGATCTACTCTGTTTGCTAATTAAGTTCAGTATTTATTACACTACCGAGAATTCCATGTAGACTGGCTCATGCTAAAATGATGCATAAGGGGACATACTAACCCTCAATATTTACATAGTGTTGATCTGGATCTATAGTGTTGACTTGCCTGAAGGTATGTTTTCTAAGGACACATTTGTTATATATATAGATCTGTCTAGTCAAAACCTGATGCTGGTTTTGCGGGTAAAACTAGACCACCAGTATTGATTGTGTTCAATCAGATATATACTTCTATGCAGAATTGTGATTTAGTATTGATTTAACCATTTTGATTTAAGTGTCTTGTATATTTAATATACAGTAAAACCTCGGTATTTCATACTCGCTTAACCCTTTACCCCATAGCCTGTTTCTAATTTTGGAAATAGGTTACCACTTAAAGCAGGTTGAAAGTAAAGCAGAATGCACCTTAAGCACATTCTGCTTTACTTTCAGCCTGCTTTAAGCTACTATCTGCTAGAATATAGACATTATTTCTTATCATCCATATTTATAACAATATTAATTGGAACTATTTTCTTCGGTGTAGAAATAAATTAAAGGCGTATTTATGGGGTATGGGTAAGTAAAAATTACTTGTATTTCTACAGTTAATTTATTTATATTAAACTTGCTGAAGCCAAAAAAATACATAATTCCAAGTTCCACGTTTGAACTTTCAACTTTTACCACATCCTGTTAAATAAACCATTGCAATATTTATTTTTGGTATTTAACACATGGATGCTTAAAAGAAACTAAAAGTATAGTAGAAAGATCTTCATGAACTTTCTACTTTACGTTCAGCCAGCTTTGAGCAACAACCTGACCACAAAAAAGACAAGGGTCTACACTGTTTGCATAGGACAAGTGTACTATTCACAGGTACACAGTTTGTTAATTGCAAGTATGGTATAATCTTTGCTAGGGTTGAATGTGTTACTTAAACGTTGTTGTTGTTGAAACCAGATGCATGGTGTGGTAGCTATGGTTTATGTATGTGCCTGTCCTTTACATTTGAATAATGTTTTGTAATTGCATGCCATTTACATGTAGGGGACTCTGATTCAGCACTACAGTAAAACCTCTCTTTTATGACCCTTAACTCATTAGGCCCTAGTGACCCAAATATGCGTTCATTACCAAATGTGTACCTGTGAAAAGTACACTTGTCCTATGCAAACAGTGAAGTCTCTGATAAAAGGGTTCCTGCAGGAGCCCTCTGATCAGGGACTTCACTGTTTGTCATTTTGCAATTTATTACAAGAAAAAAACAACCCTAAAAAGTCTAAAATGGACCAGACTTTATTACAAAAAGGAATTGTCCATTGGAATTTTCAGGGGATAATGTGTTAACTTGTGTTGATTATTAGATGTTAATGACAGATGACTGCTTAAAGTTTAGTAGCTTTATGTTTTACTTTCACCTTGCTTTAAGATGTCACCTGTCTTTTATACAATCAATTAGCCTTCGTTTTAGTGATCATAATAGCGAGGTTTTACTGTGCTTGTACTGTTATAATATGTAATAATAATTATGGTTGATTTATACATGTGATAATATGAGGAATTATGAAATTGTTAATTATTCCAGAAAATAGATTTTAAGAGAAAGAAAGGTTTTGTTATTTAGTTTAACCCTTTACCCGATAGCCTGGTACTAGCTTTGATGAATGTTGGCTACATATAGCAGGTTGAAAGTATAGCAAATGTGCATTGAAGCACATTCTATTTTACCTTCAGCTACTATCTTCTAGGATATAGAAGCTATTTCTTATGGTGCATAATATGCACCATAAGAAATAATTTCTATATCCTAGCATATGCATGACTATAAAATGGAACAACATGTATTATAGTGCATCTTAGCAAAGCTCAGGGGCAGGTTTTGTGATCCTTGAATGTCCGTCTAGCATCTTCTGTCATCAACAATCCTCTTTGATTTTATGGCTGAATGCATGTTACATAAATGTGACAATGTGTACATTGTCATAATTGTCTTTGATAAAAGTCGAAATATCAGAATAGATCTAGAGCAATTTTATAATTTAATAACGATTTTAGTGATTGCACTCTACACCTACAGCTTTATCCACTTACCATATACGGCTAGAATTAGCAGCTGTACTGCATTCGGATAAAATGTACTGTATTGATGTTTAGCTCACATGGCGCAAAGTGCCAAGGTGAACTATTGTGATTGCCCTGTGTCCGTTTTCGTCGTCGTGTGTCATCAATTTTTTTCTTCAAAATTCTTCTTGAAAACCACTGAACCAATTTCATCAAATCTTCTTGGATTGTTCCTTGTCGGGTACTCTCTCAGATTTCTTTAAATATTAGTCATCCAAATGAAGTTCTGGTTGCCATGGCAACCAATTGAAAAAAACTTTAAAAATCTTCTTGTATAACGCTACTGGTCAGAATTGAAAATCATTTTACCCAAATGTCCAATGGGTAAACCTCTATCAGATTTCTTAAATAATGTTCTTCTCTTAAAATATACGACCGCTAGTGGGTGGAGCAGATTTTTCTTATACATGTATAGCTATATAGAGAGAATTTAAAATAAATGTGTGAAACCGCTGGTCTGATTTGAAAGTTATTTCTCACAAATGATCCATAGGTGACACTCTACAAAGTTTCTTAAGTTAATTTTGTTATTAAAAAAACATGGCCGCCAGTGCGTGGGGCAAGTTCTCCATATATAACTGTATAGTAAAAACTTAAACTCTTTTCTGAAACTACTTGTCCAAATTGAAAATTATTTTACAAATGATCCAATGATGATCTTTTACCAGATTCTGGAAATAATTTTGTTATCTTAAAATGAATGGCCGCCAGTGGGTGGGGCAAGTTTACTGGTCTGATTTAAATTTTTACACAAATAATTCATGGTGACCCTTTGCCTGAGTTTTCTTAAAAAACATTCCTAGCTGAAACAACATGGCTGGTTAAAGAAAGCAAAGTACAAATCTTATGTTCCGAAATCGCTTGCCCAAATTGATGTCACCATGACCGTAACCGTATGTACCAGGTAAGCGATTTAGGACCACAAGGGACTCTTGTTTAGCTTACCTGGCACGAAGTAGGCCTACCAAGGTGAGTGATTGTGAATGCCATGTGTCGGTCGTTAGCTCGTCCTTCGTGTGCCGTCAAGTTTTTCCTAAGAGATCTTCTTAGAAACCTTTGTGCCAATCTCATCAACACTTCATAGGATTGTTCATTGTAGGATGCTCTCTTTGATTTCTTCAAATATAGCTGATTCAATTCGAATTGTGGTTGCCATGGCAATCAATCGGAACAAATAAAAACAAATAATGTTGTCAAAAACTACCCTTCAAACCCTCAATGTGTATAGTATACATACTCACAAACATATATCAATATCATCTATAACATGAAATAAGAGAAGCCTTTTAAGGTACTGATGCCACCAAAATAACTAATGTGTATACATGTACATATGTATGCGTATGCATGCATACACATATACATACACTCATATATGCACACATTTATACACATATAAACAACCCCATGTTTATGTCCATACACACCTTAATACATGTATATATGTGTACAAACACATCAAAATACTTGATATGTATACATGTATCTCTAACAGTATTTACAAATGTACATATCCATACATACAACACAAGTAAACATATAAACGTACATGGTAGTACATTAAGACACGCCATTGAATTCATGCCTACATGGACAAATGTATACATAACTAAATCTACATATATACATACTTTAATGCCTCGCTCACATTTGCTGCGGCTGCCGTACGGCGGCCGCACGGCTTGTTATTTCTACGGCGAGTAACAATTCCCCGGCCGCCGCAGAATTCCTACGGCCGCCGTGTGTTGCGCTCACATTTGCTGCGGCTGCCGCACGGCGAGTTTCTATTTTTTAGGTTAAAAAACCTGCGGCCACCGTACGGCCACCGTACGGCAGCCGTGGAAGCTCCACCAGATTATCTGCAATCAAAATGCTGCTCCTGCTACATAACTTGGTTTTGCTACATGTTCACAACTCATATCAGTCCAACTACACCGTGAACTCAATGGACACATTAGGACAACACTTAACAACATCTAGATCCATTTTTAATAATACACATGTTATACATGTATGAACAAAAGTACAAATGCACAATAAGAAAAGTGACAATTGAGTTCCGGCGGCCGTGCGGCGGCCGTACGGCAGCCGTAGAACCACTCTGCGGCGAGTGTTTTCTACGGCCGCCGTAGGAATTAAAAAATGTTATAACTCCGCGTTATATTTCTACGGCGACCTCTACGGCCTGTACGGCTGCCGTAGGATTTCTACGGCGGCCGTGGGAAACTACCGATTTTCCGATTCTGCGGCCGCCGTACGGCAGCCGTAGGGCAAATGTGAGCGCACTATAACCGCCATAGTTTATATACCAAATGGGCTGTCACCAAGCGACACCCCCGATCCGCAGCTGACCGGCTTCAAGGAGATCAGGGGCAATCATTACCATCAAGATCCACCAGCCAGGTAGCAGGCAAATGGTATGGTATCACTCGGGCCTCGTATTCTGTATATTTTATTGTATTAACTATGATCTGCATAAGGATATCACAATTATTACACCATAGAACTTTATACCCACATAACACCTTATGTCGAGTCGGGCTAATATATGAATGGTACCTTGGTATAAGTGGAAATGACCAGCTGTTTAAGAATAGCAAAATATTACACCATAATTTTACCAAGGGCCACATAACCCCTTATGTCAAGTCAAGTTAATATATGAATGGTACCTTGGCATAAGAGGACATGAACAGCTGACGAAGTACATGTATTCTGTAACTGTCAATGCATATGTTAATATACGCATGCTCATTCCTGACCATGCATGTTTCAACATATGCACTTGTAGAAATATTCACTTGTAGATATGTCGCCTAACACAAAAACTCCTCATAATTGTAATATAAATTTCCTTCTTTTTGAAGCATGATAAATATACTGTGCAACCTTTTTATGGTAGTCTCATTTGAACTTGCTAAACGAATTTAATGTATCATTTGTAAACTGTTCGACTGGTGTAATATTTCCTTTGAATACAACATGCTCTTATATCTGAATAAACTTTACAGCGTAATATAAAATGGAATTCATCTTCTAAATTATCTGACGAACAGACCTAACAAATACGCTCTTCTTTTTGAATGTTTTGAAATCTTCCTCTATCTAGTTCTAGGCCATTAGAAATCTGAATAGGGGGAGGTCCTTTGAAAGCACAGAAAACAAAGCAAATACTGAAAATTGCAGACTCGGTTTAATTGAGTCTGTTCATGAGCAATACTGAAATATGCAACAGTGCTCACGCCCCCTAGCACCAGCTTAAACGGAATTCAACTTTCAACTGTAAATGCGCCGAAATCAATGATTCCAAAGGACCAGAAGGTATAACAACACTGAGACCCTGTTCTGAATTTTGAATAGCAATGTCTAAACTAACGAATACTTAACACATCCGTAAAACTTTCTTGACAATATGAATTCTGAATGTGCCTGTATATTGAAAGCTTGGCTGTGCAGTGTTGTAAGTACTGGTCTTTTAATCTTAGAGTAAAAGACTAGAAACATATTCTCATTTTTAACGTCTTGATTATACCATATATAGGCAAAGCCATTTTGACATAACAAGTTTTCCATCTCCTTAGCCCAATTAAAATAGCAATTTTCAGGCAAATTTAACAACATATAACGTTTCTTGACATATCGATCGTTTGGCATCCTTAGAACTTTTAACCAGTATTTTACAAATCGTCTAGCCGACTCAATAAAAAGCGGATAGCACCCACAGTCACCTACAGTGGAGAATCTGTTATTCTTTCCCGTTTAAACGCACACGTACGCAAACGCAAATCACTAAAACGTAGAAAAGAACAACTTTTGGACAATTCTGATCATTCTTGTTTATCTTGGTGGCAAACAGTTTGGAGCCTGATCAGACGCCGGGTTATCCGGCGTCTGATCTGGCTCCAAACTGTTTGCACTGCAAATAATAGTTTTAGCGTAAACGCGTTTATTGGGAAAGAATAACAGATTCTCCACTGTAGTACTGCAGCATTAGCTGACCTTGTATTAATGGACTGATTCGGATGTTTCTCTTCTAGGTCATTGATAGGACACTCGGTTGTCATTAGTCAAACAAACGTCTTACGTAAACAATCACATAAGACAGTTATTGCCATTTAATGATGTAAAATCTGCTTTGACAACCATTGTAGGAGCTTTCCGCATGACGTTTTCCCTGCATTCAGCGATCACCTGTCTTTAGAGATCACCATGAATCTCCATTTTGGTGGTTTAACACAGGTTTGTATTAAATTTTCGTAATAGGGACTTTAACCCTTCGACGCCAAGTTTTATCGTCTGCTTTAACGCTCTTATTGCCAAAATATCGTCGGCATTGTTAATACCGTCTGTAAGATTTGAAGTCAGATTTCGGGCTTGTTTTACTGAAGAAATGTCTATATGAGTGTCAAACAGTTTAGATCCTGATCAGACGCTGCGTTACGCGGCGTCTGCTCAGGATCCAAACTGTTTGTAAAGTCGCCTGTTGGTGATGTTGGCAGTGACAGAGTGAAATGAATGTGCTACCGTGGCTAACATACGTCTATGATGCAGGTATTAAGGACCCGTCTTACGAAACGTCGTAATTCAAAACTTTAAAATAAAATCTACATTCTGATTTTTCCATCCAAAGAGACGTCACAAGACATTACTAGATCGAGGAATAAATAATAATTGAGGCTTTTGGAATCTGACTTACGACCGATATTTTCGTACCACGTTTCGTAAGGCGGGCCCCAGAAATGTAAGGTGCAAGTCGACAAATCCATTGTACTATACACGTGTGTTTTCTTGTTACTTAACATATTTATGTTACACACGTGAACCGTCAGCCGCACTATTGCAATGTATTGACCACTAGACAAATTAACCCTAATTAATACCTATTATTGATGGATAGCTGCCAGGTATGTAATGATCATATGTACTTACAATATGTAATAATCTCCGTAACACCAATGTGGAAGGACAGACGTAGGTGTGTTATAGTGCATGTTTAATCTGTTCCGCTGAATATCAATATACGGAGAGAAGACGGTATTCTGCTCCCTTTAAACGCAAACGAAACGCAAACTCATTTGAATAAAATGTAGAAAACGACAACGCTTGACCATTATGACTATCTATTTTAATCTGGGTGGCAAATAGTTTGGAGACAGAACAGACGGCTACCCGACGTCTCGTCTTGCTCCAGACCGTTTGCAAAAGAAATAACAGTTTCAACGTACAATAAGGAACTAATTCATTTGAGATTGATCCTAACCATACTGCTCCTTCAGGAGCTCTCTGATCTAGGTCTACATTCTTTTTAAAACAAGTGCCAATATACCCTTAACCCCTTCACTGCCGTGACGTCATATTTTAACAATTGTCGTCTGCTTTTATTTCTTAAATTTTTCTTTTTACTATTTTGACTGAAGAAATATTGAAATGGGTGTCAAACAGTTTGGATCCTGATCAGACGCCGCGTAACGCGGTGTCTGATCAGGATAAAAAAATATTTGCAAAAAACTGTCGTGCTCGGGGTTAGGCAGTGAAGGGGTTAAAGCAAGAAAATGGTTAACACTTAAAACAATACAGACATATCAGACGGAAAAGAACAGCTGTTCTTAGTTTCCTCAGTAAACACTTTTGTTAAAACAGTTTGCTTATAATATAACAAGAATATATCCCTGTAGAGGTGGAATTTCCAGTTCAGTCATTGGGGAGAATGTTCGCAGCCCTCAGCGTAACATACAGCAAGCTAGATCGACTTGGTGTTACAGGGGAGAAAACGTTATTCTTTTCCGTTTAAACGCAAACGCATCGCAATAAAATGTAGAAAATAACAATTTTTAGACAATTCTGACTATCTTTATTAATCTGAGTGGCAAACATGTTAGAGCCTGATCAGATGCCGG
The DNA here is from genome assembly GCA_922989275.2 of Gari tellinella. NCBI lineage: Eukaryota > Metazoa > Mollusca > Bivalvia > Cardiida > Psammobiidae > Gari > Gari tellinella. Next base: position 71,217,289 of record OV277866.1, read on the forward strand.
GTTACCCGGCGTCTGATCGGCGCCAAACACTTTGCAGTGGAAATAATAGTTTTAGCGTAAACGCGTTTATTGGGAAAGAGTAACGTTTTCTCCACTGTATTTCTGTTGGATGTTTTGTTGTTTATTATACAGTGATACATGTACGTATTTATTTATGATCATTCTAAATCAAACAGTTGCCTTTTAAGTAGAGTTGACTTATTTATGGATCCAATTTACAACACTCAAAGTTGAAGCAGCGTTTTGCCATGTCACCAGAAGTCATAACATGTACATGCTCCTTTAAGCCTACACAAATACACAGTTTAATATAATTTACTTTATACCGTAAGCACTTAAGACTGTTAAACTGTTTGGTATAAGTTTGCATCCATCAGATATAAAGCCGGAACATAAACGTTTTACTTATAACCAGTTTAAGTGTATGATTGGGTATGATACTGACCGAATTTGTTTTTTCTACGTTCTCGACGTTCCTCTAGGCCCGGAGACCCCTGCAGACAAATTCTTATACTTAGTTCTTATTCTTCCTAGTTCGCACGTAATATAGTACCATTCTTCAAACCTGTCTTGGTGCCCTTTCTAAAATTTATTTCGTCTAGATTTTTAAAAATGACACATACACACTGTACATATATCAGTTTCTATTTAACCCATTACCCCAAAGCATGTTTCTAGTTTTGAAAACAGGTGACTACTTAAAGCAGGTTGAAAGTAAAGCAGAATGCACGGCCTAAGGGCGCATTCTGCTGTACTTTCAGCCTGCTTTAAGCTATCATCTGATAGAATATATAAAATATTTCTATTGCTACATATTTCTGACTGTATAAATTGAAACAATTTTCCTGAGTGAATGAATAAATTAAACGCGTAAAAATGCGTATTTATGGGGGTAATGAACTTGCAATGTGGATCCTCATATGTCTTGTCTTACAATAACGTCAATTTGTACTTTTCGTTAACACGACACTTACATAGATAACTTGTCAAAAAAGTACATAGCATGTACTCTGGCCTTTTTGTAAAATGCCATAAACGCTGTTTCTGGTCGAACGAGGTCAGGCGGTTACAGCGATCAATAAATGGTATGATTTACTTTTATCACATTAAATATCACACAGACATCACTTTTACAAATAGTTTTGATCCAGAGGAGATGCCCAGTATTCCGGCAAAATTGTTTGACCCTCGAAATATATTTTTATATAGCAACATAACTGGTGCCACTAAGAGTTGGGTTCAACTATACATGTTTATTGCTTAGTATGTTAAGGGTAATTATAAAGTTGTCACTATTAATCACGCTCGGATGTCTCGTGCACACAGCATGTGACAACCCATAATGCATATAAATGTACTTAAATGGAATGACTTCTATAGAAACCTCATAGTTGCCCACACTGCAGGAGTTTAGCCAGTTTCGGAGTGAACATCATCCAGTAAGGTAGGACATTTTTTCCGTAAAATATTAAATAGAAAAGGTTAAACAAGGTTTAACAAACTCTCAAAGAACAACATAACTAAAGTAAAGAAGACATTTCGGTTTAAACAGGTTTGTGCATTTGGGAGTTTTTGCACGAATATAAACGGGTTGTAATGGTCAGTTGTTTAAGACACAATGTACTTGCATTATTCAGGAGATTACATAATTCTCCTTTAGGAGCTTTCTGCATTCATATTGCCATCCAGTAAGCAGTTACATGTACTTATCCTATCAGCTATATGTACCTCTTCGTTCTATGATTGGTAACCCAATAGAACAATTATTTGGGATTTAGAAATTAATTGTGATTCCGAGATGGAATAGAACGGTTTTCATACATCATTGAAATTAGTAATGAAATGGTTAACTATTTTGCTGCCATTATGACGTATTCACCGTCTAGTACAGTCACGGTCGTAATATCGTCAGCTTACAATTTGTCGTCTGCTTTTACTTATTAACTTTTTAAAGTTGTTAACACTTTGTTTTTAAAATTAATCCTTCCTCTATATCTTTTTTTTTTTGTATTTGGCTGTTGAAAGTACAAACTGTATGTAACATTAGTTACAGTGGAGAATCTGTTATTCTTTCCCGTTTAAACGCAAACGTACGCAAACGCATTGCACTAAAATATAGAAAAGGACAACTTTTCGACAATTTTGACTATTCATGGTGATCTGAGTGGCAAACAGTTTGGAGCCGGATCAGACGCCGGGTTACCCGGCGTCTGATCTGGCTCCAAACTGTTTGCACTGCAAATAATAGTTTTAGCGTAAACGCGTTTATTGGGAAAGAATAACAGATTCTCCACTGTATGGTGCGTATTCAAGAAGGTATACAGGGGATTATTGTTGTCAGTGGCGGAATTGTTAGTCATTTAAAAAGCATGTGCCTGGGAGAAAAGGTTTTGAAACATTGATACTTTTGTCAAACAGTTTGCATCTTGATCAGACGTCGTGTAACGCGGTGGCATCAGGACGATATAGCGTTTGAAATATCCACTTTATCTGGAGTTTTAACCCTTGTCCTACTGTGATGTCGTCTGCTTTGAAATTGTCGTCTGCATTTTTTAAAAAGAATCAGATCTATTTTAGAAGTAAAGAAATTTAAAAAGACGAGTGTCAAACAGTTTGAATCCAGATCTTACGCTGCGTTACGTGGCGTCTGATCTGGATCCAAACTGTATGCAAATAAATAGTGAAATCGAGAAAGGCAGGCAAAGGGACAATGCAGTTCAGGTAAAACTTCAATTCATTCAGTAGAATCGATTCTATCAAAAAGAAACGGGCATAATTATATATTTAACTAGTTCACTGTTTTGTCAGTATGCACTGTACGCGTACAATGAGAAAATATTATTTTTTCTTAATAAATTTGTTTTTGTTTAAAACATTATTTTCATTAAAAATGTTGGGTTATATCAGACGACGGATAACCCAGCGTCTGATCTGGATCTAAACCGTTTGCCACTGACATTTTAATCCAATGTCCGACGTTTAAAACTTTCTTCATTGTATTGCATTGCGATTCGCGGCGTCTGAACTGGATTGAAGTTGTTTGTCACTCGCCATTTATGGTATTTTGTCCAAATGATTATCCAATATGTAACTTTGAGAAAATCAGCAAACGAACATTTTAAGCAGACGATATTGCAACAATGAATCAGTTAGGAGGGAATCGCTGTTCGGAAGGCCATTTTAGGAAAGAATCACTGTACATGTATTTCCTTCTTTGAAATGCCCGTTTAAACATACAAATAAACATTGTTTTAATAAACTAATGTTAGTTAACTTGCTATTTGAACGCCTGGCATCTATTTTAAAATGTTTCTCATGCTAAATCTGGTTTCAAATCTCTTTAATATATCATTTGCTTTTTATTTTGATAATTTGGAGTAAATGGCATTTTGATATATGCAAAATTAACATTTTGCTTTCCAAGTTGTTTGTAAATGCCAATACATACGTGTTTGATAGTTGTTGTAGTTCTATGTTTAAGCCAGATTGCTGCTTTTAAGTAAGATGTAAATGAAGTAGAAAGATCGTGTGTGAACGTTCTATCTGTAATCCTTTCATCAAATTTACCCCAAATATAATGGTCATTTTCTAGTAGCTCTGATCCTAATCAGATCAGTCGGCGCGTAAAGCTTCGTAATTACGTAACGGACGCCTCGTAATGCATCGCCCGATCAAGATCTAAACTGTTTAATACTAAAAACGATACGACTTGAGTCAATTTACCTAAATATGAAATTAAATTTTAAAATAACAGATGACAATTGTTTAAAACAGACGGCATCTTGTTTTAGCGAGTGCATAAATCTGATCGCAAATAACCATTGTACTTAGATAAGTCAGAGAGTTGTTGCATTTTTCAATATATACCGAAATGAAACTTTATTTGTCTTTTGCAGATCCCACATTCCAAGATGAAGACCTCATTTGTCGCTATATTTACAGTGCTCCTTTTGACTGTATCATTGAGCAACGCCCAGTGGGGTAAGGCAGTTTAATTAGTTCAATGAATACAGTAAAACCTCTGCAGATGTAACCCTGTTAGGTTGTTACATGAATCTTTGACCCAATTTAAATGACACAGGGATCGACTCTCCACGTTAAAAATATAATCCTAGATATATTGTTAACGTTGGTAAAAGACTGGTCAAAGAAGTGGTCAAAACCAATCGTCTACAAAAGACCCATGGTCGTTTCTGAACATTATAAAAAGATACTAGATCGATTCGCAGCGTTAGAAATACATGTTAAACACAGAAACTGGTTACGTTAAAACAGAAACTATGTCGATTTTTGACGTTAAAATCAGTCAATTGGTCGATTCTGGACGTTAAAACAGACACTCGACCGATTCTTAACACAGGGTCAACATTTCATGTAACACCGGACCGAGTTCGGTTAAGGGAGGTTTCTAAATTAGAAAGTTAAATCGATCAATCGAAAGAAGTTAAATTGCCAATCATTAAAGACAGATTGTAACCGAGTGCATGGCAACAGTTATGCAGAAAACCTATTTAGGAACTCTTTGATGTACTGTTGTCCTGTAATAAGCAGCCAGCCGCCAGAGTAGCATTCATTAGTCAGAAAAATAATATTTTGGCACCGTATAGTTTATTTGGTTTTCATAGAGTTCTGCTTAAAAAGAAGTGGGTTTGTACAAGTAAATATATATTAAGTGGAAAAATATTGTTCGGTTTTAAACAGTTTATCCAATGCCAACAGTTGGAACCTGGTCTGAAGCCGGGTAACCCGGCGTCTGATCAGGGGCCCGTTTCATAAAACTTCGTACGACAAATGTTGTCGTAAGTCAGATTATTAAAGTCTCAATAGTTTTTTATTTCTCCATCTTATCCTGTCTTGTGACATCTTTTTGGAATCGTCTTGAAAAGACGATTCCAAAAATATGTCACAAGATCGGATTAAATAGAGAAAAAAGAAATTAAATGCATTTTAAAGTTTTGACTTACGATCGATTTTTTCGTACGAAGTTTTATGAAACGGGCCCCAGGGCTCCAAACTATTTGCCACTCGAATTAAAATAAATCGTTTATACATTTTAAAATATGTTAATCTCTTATTATATATGTGCATTTTATACAATTGCATCTGCATTTCCTTGCGGTTAAACGGCATATAATAACGGATTCCCCACTGCATTGATATTAGTTAGCCTTTTAGGTTTCTTATCAACTCATGGCTGGACAATGTAAGATCCTTATCAAACCCTCAGTAACTTGGCGTCCGATCAGAAACGTTTTTGTTTGACACTAGTACATACGTGTCTTTAGCTAAAGCTACATTAAAAACCAAATTCAAAAACAAAATGAGCATGACTGATATGATGTGGGCATTGTTAATAGATGAAATAATGTATATTTAGTTTTCCATCTGTTAATATTATGATGCTATTTACAATATAATTTACAGTACAATTCTGAATTCAATTGGACGAGTAAATACACAGTGGTTTGGACTCTTTGATCCCTAGTCCCGTAAATATGCGTCATTTGCAAACAGCGTACATGTGAGGAGAATACTTGTCCTATGCAAACAGTGTAGACCCTGGTCGGGGGTTCCTTACTTAAGGATCCCTCTGATCAGGGTCTACACTGTTTGTCATTTTGACATATATTATAAAAGGCAACCCTAAAAAGCCAAAAATGGACTAGACTAAATTGAAAATTAGAATTGTCCATTTGAGGTTTCAGGGAGGAAAGGGTTAATCCATATTGGGACGAGGTGAATGTGGATTTACAATCATGAGTACGAGTCCAATTGAATTCGATACTGTAGTCGACCATATTAAATCACCTCTTTGTTTCACACCATCAAATAATAAAAAATGAGAAAAAAACTCAACAATTTCCATAATATTTAGATCTAATTTGCAGTTTAAAAGTTTTAACAAGTAGAAACTGTTAAATATCTTTATTTGATAACATTCTATTCGAAAATGAAACACTAACAGTGTTTAACATAGTATTCCCGTCCAATATGAAAACTATATTGATACTCCGGGGTTCGAAGACAATATAAAAATACATGTATGACTTATTGAGACACTATCTTAGTGTGTTGCTATATATACAGTGGAGAATGTGTTATACTTTCCCAATAAACGCGTTTTCGCTAAGACTATTATTTGCAGTGCAAACAGTTTGGAGCCAGATCAGACGCCGGGTAAACCGGCGTCTGATCAGGCTCCAAACTGATTGCCACCAAGATTAACATGAATTATCAGAATTGTCCAAAAGTTGTTCTTTTCTACGTTTTAGTGCTTTGCGTTTGCGTACGTTTGCGTTTAAACGGGAAAGAATAACAGATTCTCCACTGTATGTAAAGAGAGTTCATAGATTTAGTACAATATTTGTTTCTAACGCAACGTCACCTGGTAGGACGAAATCCAAGGCCCTTGGGTAATAAATCTGTGCTCAATACTCAATTTTGATAACAGGCGCTAGTTTTAACATAACAAGCATTTTGGCTATTATTATATTTGGAGAGTTATGTGCTCAAATACTAGTTATATTTAAAATGTTTACTGAAGTGTTACATGTATGCGTTGGGAAAATGTCTTAGTTTTGAGTATTGGGTTCATTTGTAATTGTGATATACATATGTACATACATATATATTGTTATATCTTTTTGTTGTTATTATTGTCGCTGTTATTTTGTCTGGTTGCAAATCGTCGGCCTAATATCAAAACATCGTATAAGGCCAAATTTCAGAAAATAACCTTTTTACATCTTAGGAAAGATTGCGTCGCCGCCGATTTTGACAAAACGCCGTACTTCTATCTCAATGAGAAAGGTTGTAACAGTCATGAAATGTCGTATACTGATAGGTGCAAAAGTCTTAATTTCAAAACATCGCACTTGGTCAGAAAACATTGTAGTTTTGTGATGTGTCTGTACCTCGCAGTCTTTGGAACGACATGAAGCAATAGAATTATAGGTATTGTTTGAGTGTAGGTTTTTACTATTCATTTGTCTAGTTACATACTGTAGCCTTTAAATGCCATTTTCTGTTATGTTTTCGAAATACGAGGTTTTTAGCTATGTACAATCATGTGAAGCAATTTGAGCTATATACGACATTTTGATTTGATATATTCATACATTTGTGTTAAAGTGATGACAAAGAGTCGTATTCAACAATAAGTACATTATAACTCAATTATCCTTTGTACTTAGTCGAAAATCAGTTAGTGACATATTATAGTATGATATCTGAATTATACATTTCAATTTTATAGAGGTTTTGTCAATGTTTGAAATAGCTAGGCAAACAAAGTCTCTCTTGTAAAATTAAAAAATGACTATAAGAGGTTTTGATATTAGGCTGACGAAATGTAAAAAATGTATCACCCTTTGTAAATGCCAGAGGTTGGTAAACGGACAGAAAATGAAACTCTCCCTCTCTTCAACAACACCAAAAGGGAGACAAAAATGTATGTGCTGCTTGGAGGAATTTTTATAGGGAGGGAAAGTTAATATCCTTAGAAGTCTGTGCAGGATTTTGCTTTCATGTTCTTACAGCTTGAATCCAAATCAGACGCTGCGTGACGCGGCGTCTGATCTAGATTGAAGCTATTTGCCATTCGTCATTATGTTTTCATTCAGTCAAAATGCCCAATATGTTTCTTTAAATAAAAAGTAGACATATATTGCAGCAATGACAGCGTTAGATTAAACTGTTTAGTTTTTGGAACAATGACAATTGTTGTTGTAAGGAGGGAATCGTTGTTCAGAGGGTTTGCAGCGGGTATCATAGGGAGGGAGCACCGTTTAACAAAAGTGCTTAATCATATCGTGGGCACTTTTCACCAGGTGGGAGTGGAGGTTCTGGAGGTGCTGCAGGCGGTGCTGCAGGAGGTGCTGCAGGAGGTTCAAGAATGGCTGCCTACATGGCTCCATATATGACCGCCGAATATGCACCATACATCAGGCAGTACATGCCTGGTGCAGGAATGGGCGGAATGATGGGCGGTATGGGAAGAATGTCCGGAATGCCAGGAATGTCCGGAATGACAGGAATGTCAGCCATGGCAGGAATGGAGGGAATGGAAGGAATGGGCGCAGGAATGGGCGCAGGAATGGGCGGATGGTAAAAATACAGGTACACACCGACAACCGAAGATAGATTCTCATGGTGGATGTCTTATTGATATAGTACTGGTACCATGTAATACAGGAGTTTAGTGACTCACATAACTAAACAATCTAGTATAGAAGTTAAGGTAGCACGTCCCTAATGCGATGTGACCAGTATCAGTCAATATCTGTACTGTACGTAGAGCTATCGACCATTCTCAATAACATATCGAATCATTCTCAAACTACGTAAAGTATCGATGTTTGCTCGATCACATTTAGATAGTGATACCTTAATGTTTAACCTTTTATATTGGTGCTGGGTGTTACAACTGTAGCTGAAATTAGTTTATATGCTCTTGTCATTTAAAAATAATTAATTATGTTCATCGGACATTGATTAGACACAAAGACAATGTAAAACATATTACTTTGGAATGCAGGAAATCTAATACAGATAGCCCGTGTACTGCGGTTACGTATCTTTCGAATGATCTTTGCGTACTTTTTGGATTGTTGATTAAAACATGGAATAAATACATGTAGTACAGGACAGAGATGCAGTGACGTTAATACTTCCCAACAAACCCTTTTATTCGAACAAAAGTATGTCGATGACAAACAATGTGTAGCCTGATCAGACGCCATGTAACCTGGCGTCTGACCGGGTTGGAAACTGTTTGTCAGTCAACTGTATCTCAGTCATCTACATTTCCAAACCACTCTCATTTATTTAAATGTTATTTCATTACCTTTACTTTCTGTTACAGGGAACAGAATACCATATTCTCTACTGTAATATGTGTTTGAAGAGTAGAGGAAACTAAGGTTTCGGGGTTGTCTTTCAGATGTTTCTCCGTATCGCATGAGACCTATGATTCTGATCTGGCTTCAAACTGTATGCAATGGAAAATTACTTTTATAGCACAAACGCCTTTACTTGAATATAGTTACATCGTCTCTTCTCGATTTTGTCTACGTGAAACAAATACTGTATAGTTTCAATAAAGCGTGTTTATTACGATCACTATACTTCATTAACGTTTAAGTGTTTAAGGCAAGTGTTTTGCTTAGAGAAAGGTGTAGGTGCAACATAAAGCTCCATGCTTTACTTTCACTTTGCTTTAAACCTGTCACCTCTCTGTCAAACAAACAATGATCCTTCAGTTTAGTGGTCGTAATAGCGTTTTGTTACTGTATCAATATCCTGGCGGAGAAGTGCATAGAGTACTTTGGCGTTGCATCGCATATTGAGTTCTATTTAGTATTTCTGTTTGAAACATACATTGCTGACTCCATAGTATATGTATATATCTCAACCTAGGATCGTATCGGCTACATCGACTTAAAATGAATATTCATTAAGCATCTATACAATTTCAGGATTTCGTCGCCCCTTTTATGGTTCCCGCCCAGGCTTTCGTCCTGGGTTTGGTGGCGGCTTTGGTCCGCGTTTTGGTCCGCGCTTTGGCGCCGGACGGGGATTGGCCTTTCTAGGCGCTGGCGCGCTGCTTCGCTATGGTAGTCCTATAGGCCGGCTTGTCGGCGGCGCTGGTCTGTTAAGACTGTTGGGTTAGGTAAGCGAGGAAATCATTTTTGTTGCAAGAGAAAATGGGCTTTGGTAAGGGAGCAGAACATATTTATTGAACCCGCTTGCTAAATGGTTAAAAGGATATATGCTTATCATTTACATGTACATTGTATATTGATGTTCATTGAGACATATGCGTATGCAACGCGTTCGTCGTAACACACTGGGAGTTTATACCCTTTTACATCTAATTGCATTGTATTGCGGTTGCGACGTATTTGGCGAATGATCTGGATTCAGTTGCATGCATATGCCAGTAAGAGGACTTATATCTTAGAAACCAGAAGTCGTTCAGTTGCTTGCAGTGAGGTTTGAGAATATGGTATCATAGAATACTGTGAATGGGTTTCGCAGTCGATAGATATATTGTATAAAATATTGAATTATTCTGAATTATTCAAGTATGGCAAAGAGCATCATGTTTTACAAGTTATATGGAGGGTCTTATCCTTAAAATTGCATTAAATAGTTACTGCATAGAAATAAAATTTAACGTGTCATAAATGTGCACCATGGAAAACTGTTTCAAATATCCTAGCAGATAGTTGTTTAAAGCAGGCTGAAAGTTAAGATAAACTCTTTTGAGTTTAATTTTCGATACTGTCACACTTAACTTTAACGGGTGCAATTTTATTCAATAGTGCAATTATTTTAACCCATTTGTGCCCACGATCCCATATATAGAACATAGGCAAACAGTGTAGACTCTGATTAGACGCGGCTTTATGCGGCGTCTGATCAGAGTCTACACTGTTTGCTGATAGGAATTTCAATATAAAATAAAATGAAAATGAAATTTTTGACCAGGCATACCTTTGATAAAAAATGGACTTATCCAATATATAAACATTGAACAATTCATTGGATATAAATGGGTTTATTTCTTCTCATGTACAGCCGTGTTTAACAATGTCATGGTTTTGGTAGGTTTATGAAGCATAAGTAGAACAGAACAACTGCTATACTATATTATTTCCTGTTTTGCGTTGTGCATGCAAATATAATTGTTAATCTTTCGCAAGCTACAAGCAAATTAACGAAAAGCTACATGGGTTCTGATAAAGACGCCGCTTTACGTGGTATTCATCTGGATAAACACTGCTGCCCGCTTTGTGCCATTCATCTTAAAGAAAATGCAGACAATTCGACTTTGAGAATTTTTGCAGACGCCATTAGCATAGCGTGCTGGCTGTTGTTCACACTCTATGCTGTTCACATGTGCAGAATTTGTTGTCTGTTTTAAACTATATGAAATTGATTTTTATTCCAAATGGATACATATATATGATTAATCAAATGACAAACTGTATGTATCCTGATGTGACACATAGCTCATGCGAGGTACCCAAACTGTTTGCAAACGTAGCATAATATACGTAACACACTGAGAAGAGAGTATTGCAATACAACCAATAAACGCGTTTATGTCAGACCAATGATATCCTCTGCAAACAAAATGGAACCAGATCAGACGCACGGTTACGTCTAGTTAGGCACCAAACTGTTTGCCACTCAGATTTAACAATTTCTCAGAAATTAAAAAAAACTATATAGAAGTATTTTACATTTTGTTGCAGGGTGTTTGTTTTTTAAAAACTGGAAAGGAAAACGTCTTCTCCACTGTATTTACTAGAAATACCCTCACGGAAATGCTATTAGGGCTCATGCTGCTTTTACATGTTGTAATTGGCAGACGCTAGGCCTTGGTTCATTTGCAAACATGTGAGAAACTGTCTGATTGACTAGAACACTAAACAGATGCACCGCATGCTTCATTGGTGAGATGTGCCTTCAGCGAGCAGTTCTGGTGTGTTCAGCACGCAGACATTATATACAGTGGAGAAATCGTTATACTTTCCCAATAAACGCGTTTACGCTGAAACTATTATTTCCTTTGCAAACAGTTTGGAGCCATATCAGACGCCGGGTTACCCGGCGTCTGATCAGGCTCCAAACTGTTTGCCACCAAGATAAACATGAATGATCGGAATTGTCCAATGGTTGTACTTTTCTACGTTTTAGTGCTGTGCGTTAGCGTTTCGTTTGCGTTTAAACGGGAAAGAATAAGGTTTTCTCCATTGTAAATACCATCTTCCAATTAACTTTTTCACAGCCTAGTTAACGTATGCTCACACATTGTAGTCTGTAACTATCTTTTAGATTTACACTTTAGCTGATTCGCTAAACATTTGACAGCGGATCAAACAGCTTGGATCCTGATCGACCCAAACTGTTTACAAATGGGAGTACAGTAGCCAAAGGCAGAGAAAAAGAGTTACAGTTCCAACTAATTGGCCTCTTGAAACTCTTTCACTGCAATTCTATAATCTGCTCAATATCGGTTTTAAGCTCTTGTTTTCACAATTTAAATATTTTTGCACTTTCTCTTGAGAAAGTTTGGGATAAATGAACACTATTTGGATCCGGATTGTTAGCTGCTTTACTCGAACGATTATCTGGTTAAAACAACGAGTTACATCGCCAGTTTATCATTTAACACTTTTAAAGTGGAATAGCTGTAGGCGAAATCACGTTGTTCTTACATGTTTGAACGTAATTACGGATTTGGCCTTGATAACAACAGAGGAAAATGTTAAACAGATAAGAAAGATTTAAAACATTAGAAAGATTTCGAATATAAACAATTATAATGCATTTTCACATTTGTCATTTGCATGTTTTGGGTTGTGGTGCATGCACATATAACTCGATGTATAAGTAATATTCTTATTTCCAGCTGTTCTGATTTTCAGGGAATGTACCAACAGCTGGGTTTTAACCAATTACTTCGTAAATTATTCAATTATATGTAAAACGTAGAGAGAAAACCCAACGTAGTAAGTTCAGACTCTTTCCAGTTGGTAGCTTAGGATAGGCTGAAAGTAAATCAAGAACATTCTGCTTTATCTTCCGCCTGCTTTTGGCACACATCTGTCTTCAATCTGAATACAAGCTATCCGGAAAAAGGGTAACAGTGGAGAATGTGTTATTCTTTCCCAATAAACGCAATTACGCTAAAACTATTATTTGCAGTGCAAACAGTTTAGAGCCAGATCAGACGCCGGGTAACCCGGCGTCTGATCAGGCTCCAAACTGTTTGCCACCAAGATAAACATGAAATATCAGAATTTTCCAAAAATTGTTCTTTTCTACGTTTTAGCGCTTTGCTTTTGCGTACGTTTGCGTTTAAACGAGAAAGAATAACAGATTCTCCACTGTACGCTATGTCCATGTTATATTGCCTGATTAATCCAATTCACATCCAGGTATGCTGCTGAACATGCCTAAGTGCGCTTCGTGTGAATAATAATGAATATTCAATCAACCTAAGAATGTTTTAGGCATAATTTGTCATCAGATTTGTCTAAAAGCAGAACTATCTACAATGTGAAATATTCCTCAGATACAGTTTTGATCCACATCACACATTTCATCTGGGTCTGAACTGTTTGAAACAGTTATCAAGGTACAGTAGAGAATCTGTTATTCTTTCCCGTTTAAACGCAAACGAAACGCAAACGCAAAACACTAAAATGTAGAAAATGACAACCTTTTTACAATTTTGAGTTTTCATTTTTATCTGAGTGGCAAACTGTTTTGAGCCTGATCTGGCTCCAAACTGTTTGCACTGGAAATAAAAGGTTAAGCGTAAACGCGTTTATTGGGAAAGAATAACAGATTCTCCACTGTATCAGCACACAGATCTAAATGCGATCACAAGAGTTAACCATTTGACTACCAACATTTTCCTTTGCTTTTTACCCCTTCATCGTTTCATTGTCGTCTGCTTCAATTTTAATGTTTGAAATATCGTTTCAAAGTAAGATTCCATGTAGTATAACTTAAAACATTTTGATACGAGTGTCTGATCAGAATCTAAACTGTTTGCAAACGCGACTTTTTTATGCACCAACAGAAATAATTTCGATATTCTAACATTGTAGCTTAACACAGGCTTAGATTAAAACAGTACGCGCCTTAAGGCGCGTTATCTTTTACTTGAAACCTGCTTTAAGTGATTTCCCGTCTTCAATACTATAAATAGGCTTTTAGTTCAAGGGTTAATGAAGTTTTCACAAGGTTCTTGTTTAAATTAAGGAAAAGAAATTATACCGAAATGCTCAATTTAGCTAATTGGGGTCGTCGTGCCTATGGTTGGTGTAAAGGACTCATTTATGCATAATATCCCTTCACTCATTCCCCTAATTGCTTGTGTTCCATGTTAAAAATAATTACATTGAAAACTGCCGCAGAAGACAAATCTCGCAGACGATAGCCGTCCCCGCGTGCTAAATGGCTGCACTTCAACACCCATAATGACGCAATAACTACATGTACTCTATTTCATTTGCCGCCATGATATCGTCTGCTAGAAATAGTGTCTGCTTTTGTTTCTACCATCTAGAATGTAGGGCATTACCAGTAAAATATAAGGCATGGAAACGATTGCCAACAGTTTTAACTCTGATTAGACATCGAGTAAGTTCAATCCGTAGAAGCAACATTGGCAGCATCCAAATATACAATATGCAAAGTATAGAGCATCAAAATAAACAATATCTGGTCAATAAATAAATTGTCTGCTTTACGTTGGTTGGCACTTAATACAAAGGGGATGTCGCTATTCTTTCTGTGTCCATATTCTTTAACGTATATTTTGTTCTTATAACAGTTTGAAACACCTGGTTTCCAAACATGTATCGTGTTCATGTATTTGTTTGTAAACGTTTCTTTCCAATTTCGTGCAAACATGAACTTATAACATCCTCATCGTTGTACTACAGCACTCGCTCTCTACAAAGACATTCAATAGGATGCACATATTGTGTGTGCTATTCGGAAGGAGTCGTTATAAGGAGGGAAAACTAAAGCTTCGCTTACATTTGCAAACAGCTTGAATCATTATCAGACGCCGCCTTAACGCGGCGTCTGATCTGGATTCAACCTGTTTGTCACTCGTCATTTTATGTATTCTATCGAAATGTTCACCTTTATGTAATTATGACAAAAAACAGCAGACGACAATTTGAAGCAGACAATATTGCAGTAGTAAAAGCTTTAGACATAATTTTCCTGTTTTGGAAAACCAGCAAAGGTCGTTGTAAGGAGGGAATCCACCTTTCGCCGCCAGGCTCTATAAAACTAACATTTGCACACAGTTTGGACCTAGATCAGACGATACGGAACGCGGCGTCATATCAGGACCTACACTGTTTGCCACAATACATAGGCTTCTGAAGTTGAAAACACTTTAAATCCAAACTTTCATCGATAAAAACAGACGCCAGATTTAAGCAGACAATGTTATGTCACAGTCTGTGTTATACAGTTTTTACGTCATTATAGCAGCGAAAATGTTACGATAACAGCTGTCAGACAAATGGCAGTCGAACAAGTAATAACTGTCACAAGACTTTATTATACATAAATAGGTGACAATATTATTATAGTAAACCTCTCTATAACCACACATAAATCGTTTTCATTAGTTGGTGTTTAATGCCGCTTTCCGCTTAAAGCAAGGTAAAAATACAACGAAAGGCTTCTTTCGGAGATGTACATTTTATGTTCTACTTTCGTCTCGCTTTAAGCTACCACCTGTCTGTTTTACTATGAATTAGTCATCGTTTTTGAGCGCGTAATACAATTGTTTTACATGTACTATACACTGTATGACTTACAGAAGGGAGGGGATAAAACATTTATGGTACATGTATATGCAAATGTGTCCATTATTTGCCGGCCATCTGATTTAACAGATCTCTATTTGAACTTTAAGATTCATCAATTAATAGCATGTTGATTTTAACCCATTTGTGCCCACGATCCAATATATGGGACATAGGCAAACAGTGTAGACTCTGATCAGACGCCGTATTGTGCGGCGTCTGATCAGAGTCAACACTATTTGCTGATAGGAATTTCAATATACATGTAAAACAAAATGAAAAAGATTTTTTTTACCAGGCATCCCTTTGATAAAAATGGATTAATCCAATATATAAACATGGAAGATTCCACGGGCACAAATGAGTTAAAGGACATGTCGTTTTCAATTTTCAGGTGTGAACAAATTAGCCGTAATGCTATATTAATTCTTGTGTGACAGCTTAAATTAGTATTTGGTGTTCTTTGAGTTTAAAGCTTACTTTAGGACATTTTACTGCCAAGACTTAACTTAATTAAACTAATTAAAACTTTGGTATTATGCTACATGTACGTAAATGTATTAAATATTGACAACTTGACATTTCATTAATTTAAAAGCTTTCTGTTGATATAAATAAAAATCAATTGTTTGCTTTGTTCATTTTCATATTACAAAAGTCAAGATAAGCATTGTAACTAATACAGGCGTTATCAATTGAAAATCGTCTAGTGATCACTATTTATATACAGAACATTTTTTATTTCTATTTTTGATTATTTGCAGCTTCCATTGAAGTGGATACTGACCAGACAAACATTTGCTCGTGCCATTGATGTCGCCTCGCTATGTTCTTAATATTTCTCATTTTGTGCAATTGTATAAAGATTTGATTGTTCAATAAAAGTTGCCCTATCCCAATCTAGTTATCATTTTTCAGCTTCAATGTATATTACATAATGTAAATGAATTAATCCAAAAAGGGAATAAAATCAGTTTAGAATTATTACATCGTTCGTATCGAATAATTCGACACAGAGACAATCAATATTTTCTTTAACAATTCACCGTAGAGGTCCAATTGCTAAAACAAAAAGGGGCAATGTAATAACTTTATACTGACACATATTGAGCAAACTTGTCTTAAAATGAAAATAACTTTTCGATATAGCTTTAATTAAAACCACATCATTTAAGAATCAGATTTCAGTGAGTTAAACGACAGAAAATGAACAGAATTCCATGACGCGCTGTCGTTTATTTCGCTTAAACATCGAAACAAATATGTACATTATATTTGCTGTAATTTTATTAATGAACAGTTCATTAGCTAATCAATTTAAGAGGTTGCTAACACGAATATTGTGTTCCCTGAAAGGAACAGCCATATCCGCATATCCTGAAGTTATTTACTATTCCAACGCACGAAAATAAGTTCGAATGTAAGCATTTGACCGTGTCGAGTAAATGCCGAATTGACGTCAATTTGAAATGACGTCATTTATAAATTAGGATAATTATATTGATTATTGTTAACATAAGTGAATACAAACATATGCTGTTTATAAAAATGTTCTAATTTTCTTGAAATAATTATAATTAATAAGACTAATTTAACCCTTAGCCTGCCACTCACGACTATAGCTCCATATGCAAACAGCTTGGATCCGGATGAGACGCCGAGTAACTCGGCGTCTCATCCGGATCCAAGCTGTTTGACACTCGGACAACATTTTCAGCAATTTTGAGCAACTTTGAAGCACTTTGAAACTTGAAGCAGACGAGAAATATAGCAGACGACAATTTATTTGGCGGGCTAAGGGTTAAGACCATAATCATGGTTTCCGCTACTCAGAAGACATACATTGGTTTTGGAAGCGCATTTAAAAATTCCACCAAATGTCTGCTGTCCGAATTCTAAAACTAATTCGCAGAGATAAGGTGCATTAATCCCGACTCATCTGCTCAAGATATACATAAGTCTCGCCTAATCAAACAGTTGTATTTATACAATTTAATGTCATTTTTGTCAATGGAAATGCATGAGGCGAATATAAATATATATCTTAACCCATTTGTGCCCACGATACAATATATGGGACATTAACACACAGTGTAGTCTCTGATCAGACGCCGCATATTGCGGCATCTGATCAGAGTCTACACTGTTTACTGATAGGAATTTCAGTATAAAACAAGATGAAAATGAAAAATTTGACCAGGCACCCCCTTTGATAAAAAATGGACTAATCCAATATTTAAACATTGAAAAGTCCACTGGGCGCAAATGGGTTAATTATCATTCATTTAGTTCCTTTCTATTTTATGTTGACGTTTATGTTGACGTCTACGTTTTATGTGCAACGCAAAAGCCTTTGTTACCCTTTCCACTCTCACTTTAACTGTTGAAAATGTTATATAAATTGTGTGTGTTAACTTTTTAAAAATAAGAAATTATGAACGTAAAATTCGTATCACTACAAAAATATTTCGCTAAATTACTCAAGCATGACTACATCCAGTGGATAATATTTTTTCTGCCCGGTTTTAACGACATTAAACTAAAACGCAATGCAATAAAAAAAGAAAAATAGATATTTTGTAAACATTGACGATTTCTATTTACTGCTACATGTGCAGTTTCATTGACGATTTCTATTTACTGCTACATGTGCAGTTTCATTGACGATTTCTATGTTCTACTATATGTGCAGTTTCATATACGATTTCTATTTACTACTACAAGTGCAGTTTCATTGACGATTTCTATTTACTACTATATGTGGAGTTTCATGGACGATTTCTATTTACTACTATATGTGTAGTTTCATTGACGATTTCTATTTACTGCTACATATGCAGTTTCATTGACGATTTCTATTTACTACTATATGTGCAGTTTTGTATGAAAGGGTCTTCAGACAAATATACAGTAGAACCCCCCTATTACGACCACTAAGTTGTTTCAAATATTTTCGTTTAAGACAGGTGACTGCTTAAAGCAATGTGAAAGTGAAACAGAAAGCTCCTACAGGAGCTTTATGTTTCACTGTCACATTGCTTTAAGCTGTCACCTGTTGTTTATACAGACAATAAGCCTTCTTTTTAGTGGTCGTAATAGAGAGGTTCTACTGTATATGAAATGCAGGGGACAGTTTAGCAGAAAACTCTTGAAAGATTTTTTTCTGCGAAACTGTTCTCCTGTCAATCTGGCAAATGTTTCTAAACTTGTTGCTAGTGTACTTTCTTTTACAGTGGAGAAAACGTTATTCTTTCCCGTTTAAACGCAAACGTACGCAAACGCATCACACTAAAACATAGACAAAAGACATTATATTGACAATCCTGACCATTTATTTTAATCTGAGTGGCAAACTGTTTGCAATGGAAATAAAAGTGTTAGCGTAATCGCGTTTATTGGGAAAAAATAACGTATGCTCCACTGTAGCCCATTTATGCATGTATATTACAATGAAATCTTCCTTTATGCTTCTTGGAATATTTCATTATCGATAAACATGGATGCTCTCAATTTAATTTGAAATATCAAGCAGTGCAGACTCTGCTGAGACGCCCTAAATTACAGTATTTCACAAGAGTTTACAATATTTGCTCATGTCTACTTTTGTGGATGATATGCATAAACTGGTTAAATCACCGTTAATCCTCTACACTGTTGAAACTTCACATGACCTAACCATATGTCATTTCGGACCCGCTCATTTGCAAGCGGTCGTATTCTTAAGCAACGAACTTCTATGATAAGATCGAATTATGCAATAAGGCCAGCTCAGCACTTGAATGATATTGTCCTATCGGATATTTCCAGAGATATTCGTGTCAGTTTTGACGTTAATGCACGGTAATTACTTCAAATCGCATCAGATGTTTTGATCAGCTTTCGCCATAACGATTCATGCAGTGAAGTTAATTGTGTAATTGGATTTTTTGAGCTGGCAAACGCGGATCGAATGAAGAATATTTGATAATGTCGTCCTTTATAGTCAAACTCCAATCACTGAAACTCGTTTAATCTTTCCCTCCTTTAAATGTCAAATGTACACTTCAAGTCGCTATTGTAGTGTAGTCCATTTGTCTATTGAAAGTTGTTTGTGTCAATGCATATATTCCTCTGATCACGGTCTTCAATGTTTATATAGGACAAGTGTACTCTACACATGTATACTGTTTGCAAAGGACGCATATGTGCATGATTAGGGCCAACGTATTAATTCAGCCATGGTTTAACATTGAAATACTAATGTGTTCAATGTATGCGAGATATCAGTAAGATTTGTCATAAGCAAACAAGTAAAGTAATCACATGTTACATCGCTTAACCATTTTAATACCATAGATGACTAAAATCGGAATGGCAAACAATATATATTTCTAAGGAAGCAAACCGAACTTGTCTCGTAACAGTTTAATAAACCCTTTCATCCATAGAAGCGGCTTTTAGCGCATTTAATTTATTCCTTTATTGTAGAAAATAGTTCCAATTTATGCATTTATCGTGCAACATATTTTCTGTGTTCTAGCAGGTAGTAACGTAAAGCAGGTAAAATGTAAAGCGGAATGTGCTTTAAGGTACATTCTGCTTTACTTTCAACATGTTTAAGATGTCACCTATCTTCAATACTAGAAATAAACTATGGGTTAAAGGGTTGATACGCAGCAGTTGTTGGTGGAAACAATAGTGATTTCTGTAAAATAATACGTAAGGGTGTCAACCAGTTTCGCTTCAAATGCGGTACCGAGTCGTCAACAATTGTCAAACATTCCCCAATAGCGCGCTAAAGGCTAAGAAACTTTAGAAATGATACAAAGTATTGCTCTTAAAGTGAATATGTTTGGTGGTGACTTTAATAAACGGAGGTACAAATACCTGAGCACTTTAATAAGTTTCGGATTACTTAAAACACATAATTGCCTTGCTAATATTAGCTTGTACGAAATGACATTGTTCACGATTTATGAACTTTGCAATTAGATTGTTAGAGTTATAAATAAATCGAAACCAACATACAGTCGAACCTCAAAAGCTGATATTCCCTAAATCCAAGATTGGTTTCAATTCTACAATTCTCTTGAGTCAAACGTATTCATAATTCAAAGCTAAAACGTAGCTAAGCAACGTTTAAACTTTGAAATACGATACATTAGATGCGAGCAAGTTAAATACATGTATATGGACGCTTGACTGCACATATTGAACTGCAGTTCTGATAGGATAAGGTTAATCATGAACGTATCGCCTGTGCATCATTAGTCATACGGAAAGTTAAAGAATACTTTTTATCTCAATCAGTGCAATAATATCATATGATTAAGACATGTAATCTGCTTCTTTAAAGATACTGAAAATCAGTTTTGACGTTAAAAGTTTAAATTGCAAACATATGTCAGACACTTACTCAAACGCATTTTGAAAACAATTTGGTAAAAGGTCATTTCATTTAAAACATATGATGGGGTTGAAAACCTTGGCCATGGCAAAAATCAAAGGACGAAGTCCGCAATAAGCTTACATCTTATAAATACAATTATTATGTTCATTAATAAAGCAGTTGTATAAATCATCTACGTCTTTCGCGTAATGGATCCAATGCCATATTGTCAGTATTAGAGGATTTTATTTCGCAAAGAGACAGTAACTTTTCATTATTTTGCGGCCAACGGGTTTATCCAAATTTGTTTATGATTAACAATGAAACTATTTATGAGACCATGAGAATTCAGACAACCATTTATTAAACGATCATTGAATTGAATACCTATTGTAGGTCTTAAAGGCGGTTGCTTATGCATTTCCGATTAAAGTTTGATGCATTATTTTGGTCAAGAATTAAGTAGCCATCTGACTTTAAAGGAACTGTATCCTTATACAAAATGGCGTGTATCATGCGAGTCTGACATAGAATTTGCGGCCAAACCCGGCGTATGATCAGGCTCCAAACTGTTTGCGACTTATTTCTAAAAGGATAGTATTTGGTTCTCCCTATTTCAATTTGTTTCCATTTCGTTTGCGTTTATATGGGAAGGACTATCGTTTTCTCCTTTGTACGACAGGGGTTACAGACTGTAGAACAGCGTGTTCCTGTTCAGGATAGATTAAGTGCTGTGCAAGAAGTGTTTCATCCGTGATTTACTGAACTACGTAGCGTGTTGCACCACTGGATGCGCTACAAGCTTGTCGCCATTTGAAATTATTGAACAGCGTGTCATATTTGTTACACTCTGATTGCACTAATACACGCATGTTGCTTGTTGACATATTTAACAGAATGCCATATTTGTTACATTAGAATGTCAGGGATTGATAGAGCACCTAACGAATTATAGAACTGAAACATAAACTCTACCGACCTGAGATAATAAGGTGAGGATATTGGTCCAAATAAGGAGAGTTAGCGCCCATTTGAAAGAGATAGACATTTCATATAGGTAACTGCCGGAATTTAACAATAAGACACGATTGACTACAATTTTTGGGGAGCCTTACGGGGAAAGTTCATAATTAAAGCGCGCGTGAAGTGGTCAACGATATTCATGCCTGTTCGGTTGGACACATTTGTTCCGGGCACCTACATGTAGCTGTTTCCACGCACGCAAGTGTGACTTCATATATATTTGCATTAAAACCGTTTCGATTCAGATAAGATTCCGAATAATTTGTCACCTATCCAGAAGCCTGAAAGATATTCTAAAGAGTATCCAATACTTTTAAGGTGCAATACCAACGTTCGAAATGTTATGAAAGTCTGGAGGTTAATTTTAAGTCTAGTAGTTCCACACTTTATCCTGTCACCCGAAACTTTTCTTGACGGATAACAAGTGGCATAATATTTGTTTTTGTTAACATGTCAGTTGTTCAAATGGCCGATGTTATCATGGAATTTGGTCAAAAGACCTATAGCCGAGGCGCTTATTTTTCCCGTTGCTAAGTAAAGGAATTATAAAACTCTATCAACAGAACCCTGATATCCAAAGCCGCTTATTCGAAATATTCGCTGGCACAATCAAAATGATCGAGCGTATGCGATACCAGTCGCTGGATGATACTTATATTACTGTCTACCTTTAAGAAGTCCTGAGTGAAAAACACTATAGTGTGAAAGGTTCTTTTACTTCTTTTCAAAGTTATCCGGATGTAACGTCAAGTGCTTGCACCATCTAAATCTATCTATATGATAGTGCGCTTTTCTAGAGTTACACCTAGACCTATTTTTTTAATTAGAACCTTGGAATAAAAATTAATATAGCTTAAAAAAACATATGTTGCTGTCGTGACAAGGATAAATAGAATATTTGGTTCCTACGTTGAATGAGAAAATAGTATCTGTCTCGGCTAATGAAAATATCAGGTTCGCCTTCGACTCATCTAATATATTCACCCGCCTTTCCAGATAACACTTCTCATTCATAGCAAGGATTTACATATTATTAGTTATGCCGTGCTTATTGTACCTTATATGGAATAAACGGCTCCATTTAAAAATTGATATTGGGTGAGGCGAAGCCGAGTCCCAATATTAATTTTTAATGGCACTATATATTCAATATTAGGTACAATAAGCACGGTATATCGAATATATCTTACGACTACCTTTGATTTGAAGCATTTTTAGTTGAATCTATACTTTATACATTAGAATGTCAGGGATTGATAGAGCACCTAACGAATTATAGAACTGAAACATAAACTCTACCGACCTGAGATAATAAGGTGAGGATATTGGTCCAAATAAGGAGAGTTAGCGCCCATTTGAAAGAGATAGACATTTCATATAGGTAATAGTCGCTAACACAAGACAACTGTAATCCAGAAAGTTCCTGAAGGAGCTTTCTGCGTTTCTTTTGTTTTAAATAAACCATTTCTTTGCCGGTCGCGATTTGTTCTTGCAAACATAGCGTCTTGAATGGATCCAAACTGTATGACATTCTTCTTTAAGATTTATTAATCAATTGTGAAAATCTGGAGTTAATACATTATCTGCAGACGACACTTTCAAACAAACGATATTACGATATGATAGGAGTTAAGTCAAAATGTCTAAAACCTATATAAAACCAGAAAATGATTTTTTTAACGACATAATTTAAGTGAATGGGATTAGTCAGTAAACTATTATAAACTTGCAAGCAGGAAAACTGTTCGGGCTTATATAGAGGATAATTGTTTTTTTCAGTATAAGATAGAAATTTAATCCATTGAGTGAACATCAGACGTTATATTTTCACGAGTGGCGAAGCCACGAGTGAAAATATAACAGTTTGATGTTCACGAAATGGATCAAATTCGATCTTATACTGAAAAAATACAATTATTCTATTTATTTATGCTTTTAAGCCACCTTTTAAACGAAATTTTTCGACAACTGTGAAAGCTAAAGTACATGATTTACACCGTGTTGAGCCCCAAGTTTACATCGAACACATTAACGAAACAGTTTCCCGTACGATGACGTCACTGATTTATTGATTTGACGTCATCCGAATTACGTCGTTGCTCCCGATTTTGGATTCGTGTTCTTCCGTTGAGTGGTTCGCGACAAATCGGACTGCCGGAATTTAACAATAAGACACGATTGACTACAATTTTTGGGGAGCCTTACGGGGAAAGTTCATAATTAAAGCGCGCGTGGCGATAATCCCACTGCTTAAAGCAGTGAAATTATCAAGTGATAATCCACTGCTATTTCGTGGTAATCCACCGACAAGCATCAATAAATTGGTAGTAATCGAAAATAATTGTGCTTTTTAAACGAATCTTTCCCAATACACGCGCATATGCTAAATTACTGTTTCTTTTGCAAATAGTTTAGAGCCATGCAGTTCATACAGGGGAGACGACGTTATTATTTCCAGTTTAAACGCAACCGAAACGCCAATGCATTGCAATACAATGTTAACAATGACAACTATCTGAAATTTCTAAATATCATTTTTAAGCCTGAGAGGCAAACAGTTTGGAACCTGATCAGAAGCCGGGTTACCCTGCGTCTGATCTGGCTTCAAACTCTGCATAGGAATAAATAATGTAAGCGTAAACGCGTATATTGGGAAATGATAACGTCTTCTCTACTGTAAAGCTTCAAATTATCTTTTTTCTACATTGTATGTAGTGCGTTTGTAATTCGTGTTTGTATCGTCTAAACGGAAAAAGAAATGCATCTTCTCCGCTGCATACATGTTTTAATTTTGAGAATCCGTTACTCTACATAGAACTTTTATAAACCACATACAACGGTTCGCAGCAAATGTTACATGAACCATCATTATTTCTACATCAATCTTATGTGTTGAATGTCGGTACATTTTGCTGCCTGCTACATTGTAGCCATGTCCACAACCAGAAGCGCACATAGACCCCTAAACAAACTACATTGTATGAGCATCACAAAGTGCAATTGGTTTTAAACCTGATTTTAAAATTGAAGAGTACTTAAATGTTCTTGACGTTTAGAAATTTAGAGTAACTTTAGCATCGTTCAGGATATCCTCTCACACTCTCATGATCGAAAAGGGCAGACACTTGGGTATTTCGCGAGATTCATGATTATGTAAGTTTTGTCCAAGAAGTATCGAAGACTAATACCACTTTCTGTTAGTGTGCCCTTTATATAATGACCTCAGGAAACAATATTTAGCAATAAAATATTACAAATATCCAAATATGTACAAGTTCAATTTATTTATGACACGTACGAATATTGACACAGTGCGAAATCTTGCAATGTACATTTACTATACTAAAATCTCGAAAACAGTCTAAAAGTGAA
Organism: Gari tellinella; assembly: GCA_922989275.2. Classification (NCBI taxonomy): domain Eukaryota; kingdom Metazoa; phylum Mollusca; class Bivalvia; order Cardiida; family Psammobiidae; genus Gari; species Gari tellinella. The sequence continues at coordinate 71,242,405 of OV277866.1, forward strand.
AAGACTTTGCATTCTAATGATTTGAACTATTTTGAAAAAGGGTATGTTAATGTCTACAGTGCCATATATATGCAGTAACAAGGTGAAAATGTTACCAAGCCATGGGTTATAGCGTCTTCGTTATGTATATTTTGCTTCATCTTTGCGATGTTGTGGACGTTTGGCTGGATTTGTTAAATAAAAAAGCTTCAAATTTAAATCTGGACCCTGTGTTAACCCATTCACTTGAATGACGTCATCCATTTTAAACAATTATTGGCTGCTTCCATTTCTCAATTTAAACATTAGGTATATTCTGACTATTTCATGTAATAAGTATTGACATGAGTGTAAAAAAGTGTATCCTGACCAGACGCTGCGTTGCGCAGCTTCTGATTAGGATCCAAACTGTTTGCATTTGAATATTGTACTCAGGGTAAGGAAGTGAAGTGGTCAACGATATTCATGCCTGTTCGGTTGGACACATTTGTTCCGGGCACCTACATGTAGCTGTTTCCACGCACGCAAGTGTGACTTCATATATATTTGCATTAAAACCGTTTCGATTCAGATAAGATTCCGAATAATTTGTCACCTATCCAGAAGCCTGAAAGATATTCTAAAGAGTATCCAATACTTTTAAGGTGCAATACCAACGTTCGAAATGTTATGAAAGTCTGGAGGTTAATTTTAAGTCTAGTAGTTCCACACTTTATCCTGTCACCCGAAACTTTTCTTGACGGATAACAAGTGGCATAATATTTGTTTTTGTTAACATGTCAGTTGTTCAAATGGCCGATGTTATCATGGAATTTGGTCAAAAGACCTATAGCCGAGGCGCTTATTTTTCCCGTTGCTAAGTAAAGGAATTATAAAACTCTATCAACAGAACCCTGATATCCAAAGCCGCTTATTCGAAATATTCGCTGGCACAATCAAAATGATCGAGCGTATGCGATACCAGTCGCTGGATGATACTTATATTACTGTCTACCTTTAAGAAGTCCTGAGTGAAAAACACTATAGTGTGAAAGGTTCTTTTACTTCTTTTCAAAGTTATCCGGATGTAACGTCAAGTGCTTGCACCATCTAAATCTATCTATATGATAGTGCGCTTTTCTAGAGTTACACCTAGACCTATTTTTTTAATTAGAACCTTGGAATAAAAATTAATATAGCTTAAAAAAACATATGTTGCTGTCGTGACAAGGATAAATAGAATATTTGGTTCCTACGTTGAATGAGAAAATAGTATCTGTCTCGGCTAATGAAAATATCAGGTTCGCCTTCGACTCATCTAATATATTCACCCGCCTTTCCAGATAACACTTCTCATTCATAGCAAGGATTTACATATTATTAGTTATGCCGTGCTTATTGTACCTTATATGGAATAAACGGCTCCATTTAAAAATTGATATTGGGTGAGGCGAAGCCGAGTCCCAATATTAATTTTTAATGGCACTATATATTCAATATTAGGTACAATAAGCACGGTATATCGAATATATCTTACGACTACCTTTGATTTGAAGCATTTTTAGTTGAATCTATACTTTATATAAACTAACTTTACACTCCATAAATATTCGCTTTTTTATATTTTTGCTGAAGTTCAATTCTATTATTATTATTTCAAATCTATGAATATTAGCAATAACCAAGATTTATATTCTGTTGGTGTTAAAATAAAAATTAAAACATATAGTAGATCTATATCTCATTTTAGAATTAATGATAACACATTATTAATTTTGAAAATTTAAGTCTCAGAATAAGCAATGAAGGGATGATACAACTTCGGCATCTAGAATGGACATTTAATCATGGCAGAAACAATAAAAAATAAGCAAAAGTGTACATCTCTAAACAGTACATAATCACTATAATCTTAGGAGGCGACTACCTTTAATACCAAGCATTTACACGCATGAGCGGACGTAACTCTTCTGAAATGCTATCGAAAATTGGCTGTATCACACCATTTCTATACAGTATTTCAACCCCAATAACCTTCTACACGTATCATTTGTATAATTTGATGTCATATATCTATATTTTAACCATTTACTCAATATAGGTACTCGTTTTAAACAAGTTAAAGGTGTTACAACAAAGGTACGATGTTTCATAAACGGCTCAGATTGTAATATAACAAACTATATGAATTACATCCCTTTAATAGTAAAGAAAAGAGAAACAACTAGGTTTATTACTCAAAAGAGTTTACATATTTGTTCTCATTTTTATCATTTTAAAACTTACTAATGTTTCGTATTTTAGGCCGATACAGCATAACTTGTCTGTATGCTTTTTTGTCTAGAATTTAGTAGTAGGTAGTATAGTCTCTAATTACCAGTTAAGCAACGATCCCCAACGGACGAACGACTGTTTGAATCGAGCGTCCTCGGAATTTTCTTTCCGTCGTAGATGGTTGTAGATATCGCAAAATGCATACCATTACCCATATTACTTTAAATTTAGGCAACTACTTTTGAAAATATTAAGAATAAAAACTTTGGTCATAACCTGTCAGTCAGCCCTTAGTGTAAATTTCGCAGTTACTAAGCTTAAATTGTAATACTGATAGTTAGCGGGAGTATGACAGAATGGGCCTTATGGTGCATTCTGTTTAACTCCCAGCCAGAATTAAGAATCAAACTCGGTTTAAACTTTGATTTGTATTTCTGGTATGATATAGATAATTAATTTTGATATATACATGTATGTTCTTTGGCTTAATATGGTTGATCCTGGGGACGGATGTAGCGCAAATCAGAGAGAGCCCCAATGCACTTTTTCTCTCATTCTGCCTCGGGTTTTGAACTATGTCTGAATCTAGGTAAATTATGTAAATCATTACTACTAAATGTTAAATATTGAGCAGGTCTCCACTTGGGATGAGTTGGGGATAAAGCAGAATGCTCCTTAAGGAGCATTCTGCTTTAGCTTCAATCAGTCTCAAGCTTTTATTCAAAAAGCCAAAATAGAAATTCACTGTGATCCTTTTAATATGTCCTTTCTCCTAGCAGCTGTTTTACCTTTGTTTTATTGCTTGCAATTGTTTGATAGTGGGTTAAAAAGCTTTGCAGCTTATGTTCATTGTTATATATCTTGCCGACTCAAAATTTATTTGATATTTGATTTGATTGACCTTCCAACACGATGTGTACGGCACAATTAGCGGTAAGGAACTCACGGTCACGCAGAGTCAGGTAATGTTTGGCTTACGTTTTTCGAGCCCACAGACCGCCCGTATGGTTGGAGCGACTACACTTTGTTTTTCCATAAACTAAATTGTTGGGAAATAATAATTGCATCTTGCTCCTGGTATATCCACAATGGTTTATATCAACAATTCTAAGCTCTTCGCAGCCAGTAAATGGTTTGCATAAAACACCATATGATTTTATTTCCATAATGAAGACTTCAGTCATTTTGACTAAAACAAAAGTAAATGAGTGGAAATTAGTTTGGAACTTGATCAGAACCCGAATACTTTGGGGTGCTATGAGAATATAAACTGCGTGTAACTTTACGTACACTGTTTGTAAACCAATTAATATTTTAGAAACTAATGAAATGAATTGTTCCTTGAGCAAATTATGACCGTTAAGTGATCATGCAACTGTATGAAATAATGGCCGCAATAATCTCTTCACATAAAACATCATAGCGACGTATAACATCGTTATAAACAAAACGTGTACCTACAAAGAGAACACGAAGTGTAAACCCTGATCGGAGGGCTCATGTACTGTTAGTAAATTTTGAAATTTAGCGTGAAACAAGCGTAAGTAGTAAAAACATGGACTAAGGCATAAGTTGAAATTGGAATGGTTCATCAAACTTTCAGGGGCGAATGAGTTATGAAATAAATATTCAAATAATTAACTCATTATCCCCTGAAGTTACCAATGGGTAATTCGAGTTTGCAATAACAGCTGGTCAATTTTAGACTTTTTAGGATTGTTTTTTGTAGTAAATTGCAAAATGACAAAGAGTTAGGTCCCTGAACAGAGGGATCCTGTAGGAGCCTTCTGATCAGGGACTACGCTGTTTGCATAGGACAAGTGTACTCTTCACTAGTACAAATTTGGAAAAGAACGCATATATGCGTCACTATCACTCAATGAGTTAATGATATTTAAACGCTTTCATTGTCAAATCGTCTCGATTGCTTTAACCTGGTCACTGGAATCATTACGATAATAAACACTCCACTACAAGGACAGTGTGCTTAAACGTTTCGAATTTGTCAAAGTAAGAACTTATCACATTGGTCACTATAAAACAGGGACATTTGTATCAACATATTGGCATAACGTCTTTTCCGTCTACAAACATTCTATTCGGGACAATCTGTCATTCTACTCTCCTATAATTTGTATACTAAATACTGCAACTAATACTATAAAACATAACAACAGATGCCTCTCGTTAGTACTACCTGTTATTAAGATTAACCCTTTTACTCTCTATGACGTCATTAAGCGCATTTGCAAGCATATTTTACACTTAACGCGGCGTCTGATCAAGATCAAAACTGTTTACCAATTATTGTGAGATTAAGTCACTTATACTGCCTTAAATCTAACTTTGAAACGATATTGCAGACAACAATGTTGAAGCAGACGACAACACGGCGGTGAAGGGGTAAAAATTACGATCATGAAAGTGTTTAAATGTAACAAATGGGTAAATTCTCAAAACGAATACTGCCATATCCTTGAGGACATTGTGTCTGGCATTTTCTTACAGCTTCCGATTTGCATATCTAATAGTTGAACCGTTGATTTTGTCAATAAAGCAACCTTGACAGTTAAAATGACCATGGAAAAGAATAAGAACGCGATATCAAACCCACTAGAGAATTCCATTGCAATTATTTCTCGAAAATAAGCACTCCCCTGCTAAAACGAGTGATGTACTGTACGGCCTTATATATCCTTCAGCAGCGATTTAATAACATCTAAAGATCGACTACAGGTCGCTGATCACTAGATACTCATATTATTTGTTCTACAGGAAACACTATCGTATGACAGTGTTTCCATTCAGGCAAATGTACAGTCACTGACTATTGGACAGGAAAACAGTTTTTTTCCAACACTCGTATTTTATATCCAATACAAATATCAGCGATTAAGTCGTCAAAGTATTCATTAAAAACCTCTAAATTTCTATATTCGGTTGTACAGTAAAACCTCACTATTGCGACCACTAAGTTATGTTAATTATTAGGGTGTTTACGATAGGTGACCGCTTAAAACAAGGTGGCAGTGAAACAGAAAGCTCCTTAAGGAGCTTTCTATTTCACTGTCACCTTGCTTTTAGCTGTCACCTGTCTATTATACTATCAACAAGCCTTCGTTTTAGTGGTCGTAATAGCGAGGTTTTACTGTATTTCGTTTGGGGTTGATTAAAACTGAAAGAATATCGATTTTGTTACTGCTGAATGTCAATGTTAATTTATAAGAAGTCGAATGTGTTTAACTATTATTGTCAGTAAGCCTTTGCTTTTTAATCTTAATGGAAAAAAGTATAACATCCGTTCCATTGTATCCGTTTTAGTACAGCTGTACTGGTGGAACAACTTCAACTGCAGTGAAACCTCTATATTACAACCACTAACTTGAGTAAATTATTCGGTGTTAAAGGCAATGGACTGCTTAAAGCAAGGTGAATACGAACCAGAAAGTTCCTTTAAGCTGTCACCTGTCTTTTATGCAGTCAATTAGCATTTTTGTAGTTGTCATAGTATAGATGGTTTTACTGTAACACTTATTCTGTAAGGGTAATTTGTTCATCAACGGCAAATTGTAGTTCGAAAGTGGATAACGAATTGTATCCGTTTCAGTACAGATGTACTGATGGAACAGATACAGCTACGGTGAAAACTCTATATTTCGACCACTAACTTCAGTAAATGGTTCGGTGTTTCAAGCAGGGGACTGCTTAAAGCAAGGGGAACGTAAGCCAGAAAGTTTCTTTAAGCTGTCACCTGTCTTTTATACTTTAATAGTGATCATAGTATAGAGGGTTTTACTGTAACAATTATTCTGTAAGGGTAATTTGATGAGCAACGGCAAATTGTAGTTCGAAAGTGCATAGTGTGTCTTTTTAGCTTGGAATAAGTAATATTTGCTTGTTTCCAGTAATTGCCTGAAATTAAAATAGAAAGGGAAAAAAAGAATTCAACTGAAAACAAAACATACAACGCACAAGACCGATACAAATCCATTATTTGGTCCAAAACCAAATGGTTGAACGTTTTCGTAACATGTTTTAATCTAATGTCCTTTCGACAATGATCAACTAAAGTAAGGTGGGTTTCGTTGTTTTATATGATATAAGTACATACATGTAAACCGAAAAGGAAAGTCTTTATTTCAGGCGTATTTTACCGAAACTCGTCAACTAGAAAAGCATCAATTATTTAATTCAAGAACTCGGCTAATTGTAACCAGTGTAGACATTTTCAATTTAAGAAATCTTGAAATGAATGTTAAAATGTTAGACGCGTATGTCGGCGTCTGACCGGGATCCAAACTGTTTGCAAATAACCATTGTACATTATACTTGGGGTAAGGTGGTGAAGGGGTTAAAAGCAAAAGCAATGAAGCGTCAATATATATGTGAAACTTGGAACATTTATAAATGAAGCTCTTTGAAATAAGATCGAGAAAACCCTTAGCAAAGAGCAATACTGTAAAACAATACAATGAAATTCAGCTTGTAATAAAGAGGTGTTGTTTATATAGAATATTGTACAGACGTATTGAAAACATTCTATCGGGATTTCCTGCATAAGTTGACTTGTTTTACAATCCCAATACAGCTACACTGAAACATTTTATTATATTAAGATCTAATGGAGGCGAATGAAAGTTTTCCCGCGGAACAGATAATTTTTCATCGTTTTCCTCTAGAGTATTTTTATTTCTATCGTATCGTTGTTTACCAAGTCAGTGACTTTAACAATGTTAGAAAGTGTTTTCCTGGCGATCACCAGAGACACACTAATCTAGAGAAGAAATCCAGGGAAAAAATATTTACGGAAATGATTCAATCTATACACACTTCACATGAGCTATTTCTGTATTATCGTGCCCATTTCATCCGTGCGATGCAAAATAATATCCTTTACGATTTTACAGAAACGCATCATCTTCACAATACATATTGCCTTATTCTTGAAAAAAGTTGACTTGAATTTTAAACTCATATATATTAAGTGTCAGGCAGTTTTATTCAGAACAATACTCAGATTAAGAACATCAAACTCGTTTTTTTGTATACCAACATGCTAATATCTGCTTTCATTGTTTATAATTGTATTGTTTAGAAAGGAATAATAACAAGCTTCACTTGGTGAATATCTGGAAGACGAAAAAGCGCAATCTGTTTCCGGATAAAGGGAACCTAAAAAGAATTGCCTGTTGATGTTCGATATTAGTTTGTTAACTAAAGTCGAGGATACGTTTTCTTTTTTAAATAAACTGATTTGTAATAACATAGTGAAGTCATTTACAAACAATCGCATCTAATCAGATTAAACTCTTTTGCTGTGTATGCCGCAAAAAGGAGCTTTGCAAACAGATTAGATCCTGATCGGACGCCACATAACGCGGCGTCTGATCAGGATCCAAACTGTTTGACACTCGTAGCGACGATAATGAAGCAAAACAAGTATACATCTGACCTTAGAATATTGTAGAGGACACCACAAATACACACGATATGTTTGCCGTAAGAAGGTTAACTCGACATTTATAACGATTTTTACTGAGGTTGTAACAGAAGGTCATTGTTGTTAAGTGACATGTAGCTACATTTAATTGCATTACTTTTGTTAAAGCAAGAAATAATAACGTCTTCCTCTTCTGTGACAGTAGTTTACTGTTCACTTCGCTGAGTAGTAACATGTCCTAGAATCTGGTTTTCAAAATGCGGTATTCTATGTTCCATTCCCCATACGGCGTAATACATTATCAGGGTCCAAGGTTATAAAGCGTTTGAGCCGTGTCTGAGTGTGTTCTCAAGCATTTGATTGGTCAGATATGAGCCTAGGCTCAAATTTGATCAATCAAATGCTTGAGAACGACTTTAGACCCAACTGAAAAGCTTTATAGCATTGGACCCGGTACGACAGTGATTTCTGAGATAAAGACCTGCCATTAGGATAGCTAAATATATGACCTAATACAAAAAATAATAAGGTGGCATTTTTATGAATTTTGACAATATTGTAAAGATTAATTCGCCACTGAAATTGTTCACCCTGATTAAACGACTTCTTTAGGGGTTCGTTGATCAAGTTATACACTGTGAGGTACACTCTTTGTAATTGACAGGTATACTCGTCACCAGGGTTAAAAGTGTTAATGCAGTAAAGCCTTATTTGTGATATTTGCATAAGGAAAAATTAACAGTTGATACAGATTTTGCAAAACTGCATGGTAAATGTAAATACATAATTAACAATCAAAGCTATAAATATCTCCTATTTACTTTGCCTAAAACATTAAGCATATATTTACTTATTCGTACAAATCGCAATACAATATATTTTCAACGTTTGGATTCTTAAAAAAGTATTACTGTTTTGATAGTTACGATTTATATGCAAAGAAGAGGAGCAACACTTTGAACACCTTAACGTTTTAAGCGTATACAATGAAGACAAAAAGTAATTTTAGAAACACAACTTTACAATAAGCTAAGTTTAATTCCATGTAAATATATACAAATGTTCTAAGATTGTTTATGGACTGTTTTTGTTATTCTCTAACCGTTGCAAGCATATTGTAGTTTGTTTATTGCAATAGTGCTTTAAAACAATGAACTTTAACTAATCTCATTTCTTCTAAACAAACACACTGTTTGCTAAAATAAATATTCAATTGATAATCTGCTCGAGTCAGGCAAGACTGTGGGTAACCTTGTGTCTGATCTGACTTTGTCTAAGAACTCAGTGTTGTACCTTGTGTCCGATCTGGCTCGAAACTGTTCGCCGCTCAAATTAAGACAAACTCGTGAATATGTTTGAAATAATAACATTTTGTCTACCGTAAATGTTTATATGGAATTCATTTGAATAATAGAAGAGCATTAGCTTCAAAGAAAACAACAAACATGTATCTCAAGCGATGCTTGAACCCCATCGGAGCCATAGTCGACGGTGGCGAAACATTAGCAATCTCGATCAGGAACCGAACGGACACAATTGCTACTGTTTTAAACTATCTAAACGTTGTTTTATTGAAATGATATAGATATAGGCGGAAAAGTTTTCCGTCCGGATCTATATATCTTCAATAAAACTGTATTTAACTATAAATGTAAATCGATAGCGGACCAGTTTTATGTCATTCTCTATCATTATAATGTAAGTTTTAAAGCCGGTGTTAAATGTTACGGCGAAAAGTTATCCTGTCTAGTATCTAGTATCGACTGCTTTGAAATTGACATCTGCACACACAATATCTATAAGGATTTATACATTTTAGTTACATAATTCAAAGACGAGTCTGCAACAGGTTGGGTCCACATCAGACACTGCATTACGTGATTTTACCCTGACTATTTATAAATACCAGTCAAGTTGCGACCGGCAGGATAATGGTTCAAATATTCCAATAAATTTTAGGACAGCATATATTTATTCCTTTCACTCTCAATAACGCCAAAAGGTGCGTTTGCAAACAGTTTGGATCCTGATCAAACGCAGCGTTCCGCGGAGTTTGATTAGGATCCGAACTGTTTGACACTCGTTTTGAATTTTCTTCAGTCATAGATCTACTGCCATGTATTTAACTTTGACACGATATTGAAGCAGACGACAAAATGTCGGTAAAGGGGTAACAACATCACGATAAATTTGATCATAAAATGGTTAAAACACAATTCATAATTATTGACATTTATGAATATTGCACACATAAAAACATGCAATAAAAACCAAATATTCGTATTTCCAACACAATGCATTTGCAGGAAAGTGCAACTGTCTTGGCTCGGTACGGTAAAACTTTCCTATTACGACCAAAAAAACCCTCAGCATTTCAATCCCGTTTAAGCCAAATATATACCGGTATACATGTTTGCAATTGAAATTCGATATCCCGAGTTCGCCCGTCCTCCATAGTTAAAATGTGGCAAATTTCCAAATAAAGGTAAATTCGACTGAAACGAATTCGATTTAACCCTTTCCCCCATAGAAGCGCCTTTTAGCGCATATGATTTATTCCTCCGCTGAAGAAAAGAGTTCCAATTCAATCAGTCATGAATATATATTATTTGGAATATGTTCGATGTTTTAGCACATGGTGACTTAAAGCAGGCTGAAAGTAAAGCAGAATGCGCCTAAGGGCGCATTCTGCGATACTTTCAACCAGCTTTAATTGGTAACCTATCTTCAATACTAGAAATAGGCTATCAGGTTCAGGGTTAAATCGGTTCTACTGTAGATCTTTATAAGACAATGACGATGTGATCCCGTCACTACAGACTCTAGTGACATGATATGGGGGTAGCATAATTAACATAAGTTTGTTTGTATAGTAGGTGTATGAATAACCAGGAATTAGATCTATTTTACTGAAAAAAAGTAATCTCCATTCTTCAGCTATGTTCATTTACAGACACGACAAAACAAAACAAACTATGTTTAATAATCATTGAACGCATTGAAACTAACGAGCCAACTTTGGATTAACTTGGAAGACAAAGTTACGTTACATACTAATGGTTGCGCCCATAACACACTAGCATCTCATACTTACTCTATTCAAAATACATTTACTCGTCGCGTCGTTCGTTTTGGAGCAATATAATCTCGGCATTAGAAATCTTTGAATGGACTCCCATCGGTCGACGGTCAGAAAGATATCTATGGTAAACATTTCGTACCGTGTGGCCAAATTCCGAAAATGTTTCCGAGATATGCCAAAGCTCTCATGCAATTAGCTATAACGATATATACCCAATAATAGGTGTGTGTCTAATTTAATATTTTGTAATAAAATTTACATTCAATTCAGAGCTTTTTAAATTTATGCTAACAAAGGCATTACTATTGGATATTCAGCGGTCCCTCTCTACAACGACACCCAATGGGAGTCGTTATAGGGAGGGAAATTGGCTTACATTTGCAAACAGCTTGAATCCAGATCAGACGCCGCGTTACGCGGCGTCTGGTCTGGATTCAATCTGTTTGTCACTCGACATTTATTTTTTTCTGTCAAAATGTCTATTTTGTTACTTTGAGAAAAACAGCAGACGACAATTTCAAGCAGACAATATAGCAGACGTGACAAGGTTAGAAATATTTATTTTGTTTGGGAAACAATTGCAAGGGTCGTTGTAAGGAGGGAATCGTTGTTGAGAGGGCCGTTGTAGAGATGGAGCAAGGTACCCCTTCACTGTCTTTCCCTGAGTGCAATAGTCATTAGCAAACAATTTTGACCATCATAAGATAAGACGCAATGTCTAGTCAGACTCCAAACTGTTTGACACTCATTTCAATCTTTCAAGCAAAATACCGAACATTTGAATTTGAAGAAAGAAAATCAGACGATTTTTGTTTAAAAGTGATGACGGCATGGCAGTAAAGAGGTTAACAGAAACAATATTTTTGTTCAGAAGGAAGTTACTATTGCGGAATTAACATTACACATTTTTTGCATATTGTTTTGAAAGGACTTTCATTATGTGTCCGCTGGAATTATAGATAATATAAAACTATGGCAAATGTCATATGAATTAGTAAAGAATGCAGACACTGATAATTTGCCACATGCCGCGGTGTTTCATCAGAGTTTACATTGTTGCCAGAATATTCGAGGCTTAAATTGGTTAACGATTCTTTATTTTATGTCAGCGGACAAAGGGTTGTTGGTGAATCTGGTCTTGTGTTTACAAATTGGTGTCTTCAAATTTCCCAAGGGTCTCACTTCCTGGTTCGCCATTAACGTCATCGCTGGTACGGGGGCGATATGAAATAAACACAAAATGTACAGTACAAACTTATCTTTAGAGGCCATTTTGAATACGACAAATCCACCATCTTAAAATAAGACAGATTAGTGCACGACTAAATTTTCATTTATTTTGTTTAATATGGACATTCAGCAAACAGTGAAGTCTCTAATCAGACGCCGCATGATGCGGTGTCTGATCAGTCTAGACTGTTTTCCTATGTCCTATATATACAGTAGAGAATATGTTATTCTTTCCCGTTTAAACGCAAACGTACGCAAACGCATTGCACTTAAACATAGAAAAGGACAACTTTTCGACAATTTTGACTATGCATGTTGATCTGAGTGGCAAACAGTTTGGAGCCTGATCAGACGCCGGGTTACCCGTCGTCTGATCTGGCCCCAAACTGTTTGCAATGGAAAAAATAGTTTTAGCTTAAACGCGTTTATTGGGAAAGAATAACGTTTTCTCCACTGTAAGACCGAGCACAAATGGGTTAATACACGTACTGAAACTGGTTTATTTGACGCCTGTTTTTACAAAATTGTACGTATTCAATGGCGTTTTAAATAAATAATAATAATGATATACCAAGTTATAGTCTACTTTCAGTCCGAATGACCGCTCAGCCGATCTTCATTTACTCCCCAGATCATCGAGCCATCTTGCCTACAATATTGAGCACTGCTAACATATGGCGTAATCAAATGCAGCCGCGTACGCGTACTACGCGGTAGAACATTCCGGGATTCAGACTGCTGGTCCGGCGTGGGATGGAACTCACGACCCTTGGTACAAATGTGTTACCACTGGACTACTGCCGCCGGTTTTACCATACATGAACATCATTAAACAATAGTATAGACTGATTTCATAATTAAAGTACTGTAGTACTGCAGGCTCGGACTTTCAGTTTAATGTAGAATAAAGTAATGCAGAAAGCTAATAATGGAGTTTCTGCATTACCATTGCCATGCATTAAGCAGATATGCGTGTCTTATAATGCAGATATGTGCGTGTCTTATAATGTATCGTCTGCTATGACTACTAGGTGAATGTTTATTACAAGGGAGTAAATACGGTGTTTAAATCACCACAGGTACAGACTCGGGATCCTGAGTTTAACTCAGTGCTGCCCTGATAGTGACGTATCCAGCAACTGAAGCTCCGTTAGCATATGTAAACCCCGTATGACAGAATTTGTTTGTTGGGGGAGCTAGACTCACACCAATATTTTTCGTAAGGATTCGATATAGGCTCTCCGAGCCAAAAAGTAATGATGATAAGATATATGGTATAAAGACTAGTTTAAAATCTCAATAATCATATAATTAAAACGTAATTATATACATTGCTTCTAGAAAAAGGTACTTAACTTTAGATAAAAAAAAAATATTGGTACATTCCGTATATTTGCTGTAAGTAACCTAAAATTTGAACTAATCATTTTTATCACAGCAGTTTTTCAGAAAGTTGAAAACCTTATGGCGAACAGTGTATACCCTCACCAGACTGCTCTTGAGGGAACAGTCTGATAAGGTTTACACTGTTCGCTCAGGGCTATTTGTCCTAATACTTAGGATCATTATGGTAGATTTTTTTCATTATCTATGGCTACTTTTTTCAATAAGTAAGTTGTGTGGCACTTTCACCAAACTTTCATCAATTTCGGTTCTTGAGAGAAAATCAAACCCTGGTCAACCTAGCCACCAGTACATGCACACTTACCAATATTATTTTATAAAGCATGCATGACTGTGCAGCCCACTGTTACGATACATTAAGAAGTAACGCAGATTGTATGCAATACATATGTTGAAACTGAAACGAAGTAACGCAAAGAGCTCTTGGTTGTTGTTATTGTTGTTAAGAATAAATTACATCCACTCGAAGCCATACATATGTTGATGAACTTCCCAAAGTCTTGTGACCCTGATAAACATCGGCAAACTTTTGATAGGACACAGAGAGCTCATTGAAACGGTAAAGTATTTATACGAGTAAGATCGGGCGTCTTAAGGCACTTATATTTGGACATGGTTAAGCGGTTGTCATACGCCTGTATAAAGGGAAGATATAGTTTTAGGAGCTGCCTGATCTGTGTCTACAATGTTTTCGAAGTTAAGCGTTAAAACAGGTTTAAAATAATGTATAAATACATTTGTAACCGATTTACACATACAGGAGATTTTGCTTGAAAACACATGTTTGCCCTCAGTTTACCGTCTGTTTGAACAATAGCAGAATATATTCTGTTTTTATAATGTAGTCGGCAGTATCATTTCCAATAAAGATTAACCAATTTGTGCCCACGATCCCATATATGGAACATAGGCAAACAGTGTAGACTCTGATTAGACGCCGCTTAATGCTGAGTCTGATCAGAGTCTACACTGTTTACTGATAGGAATTTCAAAATAAAAAAAATGAAAATGAAAAATTTGACCAGGCATCCATTTGATAAATAATGGACTAATCCAATATTTAAACAAGGAATAATCCACTGGGTATAAATGGGTTAAAGGATTATAACTAAAGACACAACAATTCGGTTGTCAACCAATGTTGTTTTCCAAACTACTACACGTTTTTGCACAGTTGGCTTTTGTCCTAACGATGGTGAAATAGTTAAATGATTTATTTTGCAGATTACTCATGCCAATGACCTTACGTTATAAGAGTCAACAGGGAAATAAGATATAAATTACCTGGATGAATCGGATCTTCATTTACCCATATCATGCTAAATTTTTATGTCGCCTGCTAAAATATATCGTATGCGAAAAAAGTAACGTTGCTCTTTTTTAAACTTGAACAATATTAAAAAGATTCAAGCTGTTTGCAAATATTTGCATAGTCGCGGTTAGCACGATAAGGATTAAAACAGCGCACAGGGGAGAAAACGTTATCCTTTCCCGTTCAAATACAAACAAAAAACAAATGCAATTAAATGAAAAAAATGTAGCAAAGTAAACTATTTTTAAATTTCGCACAATTTATTTTAATTTGAGTGGTAAACCGGCGTCTAATCAGGTTCAAAACTGTTTGCGCAAGATAAGACTGTTTAAGCATAAATGTGTATATTGAAAATGAATAACCTCTGTTCCCCTGTGTGTGTGTTTAAATTGTCAATATAATAATGTGGCTATAATTGTAAATGGTACATCCGAACTTGTGTTAAGTGGTCTCCGAAGACATTACCAACAACTGTCTTTACTAAACGTAGTTGTGATATATAAAACGTACTTACTTACTTAATCCTCTTCGCCCATGGGTGGGCATAGGGCCGTCACCACTGTCCGGCCATACCGTAGATCCGTCCTTAGTTGAGTAGTGTTGGTTTCTGTAGCAAGCTCCTTTTTACGAGGTAGGGGAGCTAACCCTACAACCAACCCTCCTCCTTTTTCAACACGGTATTGGGACCGGCTTTGACTGCAGTTAAAATAACAACAAAACGTAGCAAAGCAGTATATCATATAGAAACCTATGAAAGCCCGGTGGTGACATTCTAAAATTTCCAATTTCATACTTTTTTCTTCCAAGTTCTTTCTTCTTACTTCCAAGATAATTTACTAAATGGTGTTTTTTGTATTTAGTTTACGCCCGAGTTCCAAGTTCCTACTTCTTAGTTCCGGTTTCCAAGTTCTGCTTTACCTTGGTTAGCATTTAGCAGTCATATCTTTATTTATTATATACCTATTCTAAAAACAATTATTAAGCGAATACAGGTCCAACAATCTTTTTCCGTATCAGATTGTCCGTATCAGATGGCATATATGCTACACAATGTTGACGTCACGGCTTTTATGCAAATTCAAATTCAAATTCTTTATTTCGCTCAGTACATGTTTTCACATGAATACATGAGGTTAATTGAAGGTGTAATACAAACTAAACAGGTAATGAAAGAGAACTATAACAATTAAGTATTTTAAAGATATTAGCTACAGGCTCAGGTGGGAGAGCTACAATGAATTTACAATTAAACCGCCGTTCGCGGCAATGGTTGTAAGTTTTGTAAGTTGCAATAAATAGATTTGAAATAGATAAAAATAGATTTATACATCTGTAGGGACAGTTTATTTCCAGATGAGACACACGGTTACTTAGCGCCACAGCTAGTTCCAAACTGTCCGGCACTTGCGACTTCGAAAACTTGAAAACTACAGCCGATATCGTAAATTGGAGTTTCTCATTTTAGACTGAACATAATGTGGAAATATCCATTGGTATCCTTCCATGTCATTTTCTATCCAAACTGAGAAGGCATATCAGTGTTTTGTAACATAGATATGATAGGCTATTAATTCGTGAATACAATCTTAGACCAACAATTCGGCGCAACACCAACGCATCCGCGAGTTAAATTATTCGCGGGTTCGATATTATTGCACCGAAGGGATCTACATAAATTATCACTTGAATATATATAGATCTAACATAAGTAAGAAAACATAACACAATTAAGAAAATAAATTGGCATAGTAGATCTATGTACATCAATAAACAGATCACAAACATTTGATTTATAAGTTCAGATCTATACATTTTGAAACTCACACAAGTTGTACACGATTTATTAATATAAAGAAGCGTTGCGCGTGACGTTTCGGAATTCCAGTACCGATGCTATTTTTAAAAAAAGTTGAAACTAAGAATTGGTCAACTTTGAATAGTTAATTTCCATTTTAAGCGTCAATAACCCACAACACCGCTGTGCCTCTCGTGAGATCTGGACTACACAACCAACTCGAACTGATACAAGACCCCGGATCACATACTGTAGTGATATTCCGTTTATATCTATGCTTATTCACAGAATGGCTGTTTAACATACATCAGACTACAATTATTTATATTTTACAATATCAATACATAAAGACTTGAACAATAATTAATTGATTCGAAGGGAGAAGAAGAACAATAATATAAACATAAGTTATGTTCTTTTTATTTCTAAAGATATCGTCATCAAAAAATTTAACAATGTAGACTCAGATGCCGTATATAAATCAGACCTGTCTAAAATTTACATACACATGAAATATACAGTACACACGTGTTTAGTAAAAGGCGCAGAAATATTACGTTACGGGAACGGATATAACTCCCAAACATTAGCTAGTAGAAACCTGGAACTTGGAAGTCGGAACTTTGAACTAGGAAGTCGGAATTTGGAATTTGGAAATCAAAACGCGGAACTTGGAACTCGGAAGTCGGAAGTTGGAAGTTAGAAATTTGAACTCGGAACTCGGAACTATGAAATAGGAAATTAGAATGCCACCATCGGGCTTTTGTAGAAGCCTGCTGCTTTACTATCGTCCGGTATTATGAAGGCACCATTTTAGGAGATTCCCTTGCTATTTAAAAAGTAAACGTTTATCATAAGTTCAACTCGATGCTTTTACTGTTGATATACAGGAACTCACAAGGCAAAACATGTAGAAAATGAACGCACACCTAATATTTTAATTACATTAATGTGTATCTTAGTGACAGACATGTTGGAGCTAACCGAGCAAACTCTTTCACACTGTTTGCAATCGACAAATGACGTTTACCATTAACACATGTTTTGGGAAGGAATTACATCTTCTCCACTGAGAGGACGTTATTCTATCCCAAAAACGCATTTACGCTAAAAATATAATTTCCAATAAACAAAGTTTTGAGCCAGATCAGCCGAGTTCCACGACGTCTGATCAGGCTCCAAACTATCTGCCACTCAAATTCAAATGGATAGCATTAACCTGAAAACATGTCATTTTCTACAGTTTAGTGATTTGCGTTTGCGTTTCGTTTGCGTTTCGTTTGTGTTTAAACGAGAAAGAACAACCTTCTCCTCCACTGTATAATAGCTTTAAGGGTTTTATGTTCGCTATTACTAGAACGTCTCTCAAGAGAGGCGATGATGCATTTAATGTTTCTTAGTTTTTTCTTTCAAATCTAAATCTGATTTCCACAAAGACAGTTTAGCCCCAGGAAGGCACAGGATGTGAGAAGTTGATATGGTTCCCGTCCAAATGTCATGGATTCCCTAGGAAAGTAGAAGCTATCTGCATTATTTTTATTCTGCTTTAAGCTACACATTTATCAAAAACTGCATATTAAATTCATACAAACTGGTTTGAATTGACTACGACAGTGTTCTCACCCTAAATATTTACCAGGAGTCGATCATAAGGAGCCCATTGATCTGGGTATACAATGTTCTCTAATTTAGAGCAGTATCTATCAAGCTACCCAGACTTCCAAGTAGACTGGTTCATGTTTTTGTTACTGAAAAGGTCTTCAAGGGCACCTAATAACCAACAAGAGTTACGTAGTGTTGAAGGAGTTAATCCCTTCAAAACCGATCGCCAATTATCTAATACAGTGCTCCCTCCCTAAGACGGACCTCCGAAGAACGGCATTCTCCTTACAACGACTCCTGTCACTGTTCCCAAGAAATTATATCTAACGCTTTCACTACTGCAAAATCGTCTGCTTAAAATTGATGTCTGCTGTTTTGCGGGTTTCGTACGTAATGTACATGTTGACAGAAAAAACAACAACATAATGACGAGTGGCAAACAGTTTGAATTCAGATCAGCCGCCGCGTTACTCGACGTCCTATCTGGATTAAAGATGTTTACAAATGTAAGCGAATTTCCCTCTCTACAACAACTCATTCCGAACAACAGACACACTTTTTGTCTCCATTTGGGTGTCGTTGTCGAGAGCGAGCACATCATTCCCATACAGTTTGAAACCAGACTAGCCGCCGATTAACTCAGAGACTGACCTTCATACAACACGTGTGACATATAAAAGTTCAGCCAGACTTCAAAACTGTATCAACTGCTTAACTCTGGCGCCTGAAATATATAATACAAATTGAATTTTCAGAATTAGGACATACGAACAATCGTAAATGTCTGCCACATATCCTTTAGAGTGTTAGTCACAAATCGACTAACAGTTGCAAACCCATTGAATAAAGAACGGACGCCTAGTGGTGCGTCATCTGGTTAGGATCAAAATGCTGTGATACTTGTTCAATCCAAATGTAGTGTTTCCTCTCTACAACAACACCTGCTAGGAGACAAATCATCCGCGACGTCAATACAGTCTTCTTTGAAAGAGAAATTTTAGATATTAATGTAATGAATTTTTTAATCAACGAAACCTAATGACGAGTATGAAACTGTTTGGATACTATGTTACTCATTGCCTGATCTTGATCCAAACTGTTTGCAAATAGATCTACCAGCAATGTCGCAATCGGCAGACAAAGGGTAAATGAAAAACTCAGCGATTACTTGCGGGGTTTGATCAGCTTTCACAAAACAAATAATTCAGTATCATCGATCATGTAAGGAGATTATTTGATTTTAAAACAGCCGGAAAAGACAACGTTAACTATCTGAAAACAAGTCTGTTCTTAAGGGTGTATCAAACTCATGAATTTGGGAAAATGTCAAAGTATATGAAAACACTCTATGATTGTTTTGTATGGAACAGCTATTAAAGATGAATGAAACAATAGAAAAAGTATATATTTTGGTGAACAACTTTTGGCTCTACGGCCATAATTTTTTTACCCCATCCACGTTTTCTTATTTTGTCCTTTTCAAACAACCCGCTTCAATTAAAACATTTCAAATGAAAACAAACATGATAATTTGGTTTTGTGTTATTAATTTCATCTCTATAATAGTATTTCTTCATACAAAAACTATTTTAAGACAAAACAGGCACAAAATGTGAAATTAATAAAGCTCTAAATATCATCGATATGGTACTTTTTTGTACATTTTGTAAAGGTAGATAACTTCTTTTCTTCCATATCTCAAAATTTTCAACACTAACCTATCAATTTCTTTTCATAGTTTGAATTGCCTTTGTAAGGATTTTCATCTGGTAGAATATAAAAAAAGTTAGATACTAGAAATTCTTTTTTTTTTTAACTATTTCTCATAACTGTTTTTTTTTTTAAATATCATTACCAATTAAGACCATGTTGTTGATTCAGAGATTCATATTTTCCAAATATAGTGCCTTTTTTTGGTTTTTATTTAGCTTCTTTATGTCAAAATACTTCCACAGACATTAATTCCATAATGAAAAACAAAATTATAATTAAATTCGCTTATGGGTTTGATACACCCTTAAGACATTTTGGTTTGACTGAATATATATTGAAAAGGGCACCAAACATTTTGGAACCTGATGAGACGCCGCTTAAAGCTGTGTCTGATTTAGATAAAAACAACTGTATAATCCATAATGGCATATGGCGATTAAATGTAAAAATGTTTAAAATTTAGCGTTTATGCGTTTACATGCGCATATAAACGCTTTTACTCCGTTTGTAAACGCAAGGGAAATAATCCATGTCGGTCAGACTTTCCCATTCAGAACTTATTCCTTATTTCAGCAAAAATAGCGTTTATTTATCTTTTATATACATCTGAGCTAAGTTTGACCAATGTACAGTAGTTACCCATCGTTATTGAACAATACATACCAGGTTTTTTAAAAACTTATTCAGCTTCATTTCTTTCACTTTAACGTGTTATACAATTTGTTTCAACCTAAAATCCAGCAGATGTTTAGCTGCTGAATATGTGTCATCTGCTTTACAAGAAGGTCAGTTTATAATTCCGTGGCTTTACTTTTCTTCATTAAAAATCCTTTTGGATTTATAAATTATAATTGCTTTGCTCTAAGATCCAGATCATAATACCGGAGGAAAGATATTATTTGAGATATTGTATTCTACACGTTCCTTCTGCAAAACAAACCCCATATATTAGCCTTTTAAATGACACACTGTATTCTAACACTCTATGGGTACCCACTTTAGCCCGGAGCTACATGTACGATGGAAAGCAAAGCAACTTCCTGTCATAAAATCCCTACATCAAAACGGGGTAGATTGCGTTATAGTCTCCCGCTGGGATAACTAACTACATAAGTGATGCGATTTATTTAGGTGTCGGCCTGGTCAGGAATCATTTCCGGGTCGGTGTGGTCTTGCAAGTAGTACCTTGAAAAATACAATTTCCAAGATTTGCAATGTTTAGTGTTGCCTGTGAGTGAGTTTGAATGGTTTTCTTGATTAAAACTGGTTATTTGTGGTCATGTCCACCAACATGGCATTGTTTTAGGGATCTCATTTCAGGACTTTTTCTCCAGGCGGATGCATATGGAAACACAGTGAATGGGATGAAAGTGAAAGTTGTTTACCTTTATTTTGACAGTGACCTTACAAAATCATTGATAGCAAAAATGTAATTGCCGATGTTATGGGTTAACTGGCCACAATCAACAGGGAAATGTCCATAAAATTGAAGGGTATGTCTTTTACAGCCTATATCCTGTTTTGGAGGGAGCTGTTGGCTCGAAAAGTTAGGCATTTTACTATATATTATATAGGGCGAAATTAGACCAGGCCGACACCTTATAGCAGGGAGTAGATTTTCAAACCGTATCATTGATTGAAGCCAGATCCGACGCCGAGTTACTAATAAATTGATCTGAACCAATCCTTCGATCCATACCATACATGTACGCCGAGTTACTCAATGTCTGGTCTGCATCACTGATTCGATCCAGATCAGACGCCGAGTTACTAAGCGTGACATGAATATCAATTATTGGTGACTGAAAACCTTTCGGGTTTTCTCATTCGTGTAATTGATCGGTCTCGATTATAACAAAGGTTTGCCGATTGAAACGCATTTATAAACGGAAAAATCCGCTTATAATCGCAACGCTCAAACGCGTTTATCGTTTAGTTTGCGTATCGTTTGCGCATCGTTTGCACATGCGTACGTATAAACGGTAAAGAATAACAGTTTCTCCACTGTAGTATTCCTGTTAAGGAAACTGTGGCAAGCGTCGTTGTGAGGAGGGAGTCGTTGTTGGAAGGGCAATTATGGGAGGGAACACTGTAATATAGTGCAAAATATCAATATATAAAATGTTATATCGTTCTAGATATTCAGCGGACAATAACATTTTCTCGTTTCAATGACACTAAACACTGACGATATGTTATAAATGCAGAAAAGGGTGTGTTTTAAGATTGTTAACAATTAATATTTAACTAAGTGCCAAACACTTTTTAATATGTTCAAATGCTGAATAATCCGGCGGCTGAACTGGTTCCATACTATTTACAAAAGAAATCATTGTTATCGCGTACACACGTATATTTCGAAATAATGATGTCTTCCCCTCGTCTACTGAATTTTTATATCCTTTTTATTGGGATCCGTCTAATGACCCCAAACCTCCTCAAACCAGTCCACATCTCTCCAAACCTGCCTAAAGCACTTAAAAAACAATCCAAACTACTTAAATTCCTTAATGTATAATCAAAAAGAGCTTATAAATGGCAAATTTATGCTAAAACAATGAAAAAATGTTAATTTAAAATTAAATATTCTATGTTTTTCTTTTCAAGGGGAACAACTCGAACAAAACTTAAGATCACTTTACACAGTTACCTCTAAATATTAACTCACTATCCTAATAGCCTGTTCCTGGTTTTGAAGACAAGCATTCTCTTAAAATTAATTCTTGAAATTAAAGCAGAATGCGCCTTAAGGCGCATTCTGCTTTACGCTACAATCTGCTAGAATTATAAAAACTTGCTTTTAAAAGTGGTTTTGGGAGGTTTGGATAAGTTTGGGGAGGTTTGGGGTCTTTAGACGGACCGTTTTTATTGTAGACATTTATATCCAGCAGAAAACTCGAACGGAGTGTGATATTTAGTCTCGTACACAGTCCGATAGTCAGGAGTTTATAATATTTGTTTCTACTTTAGTAACTATTTACTTAATATTAAGAGTGATGCTTTTGTTTCATACTCCTTTATGGAAAAACATGTCTCAGACTTATGATTCAAATTATAACTTAAAATGCACTTCAATCCGTTAAATGGTTATTTGCGAACAGTTAAAATCCTGATCAGAATTAAACCTGGTTAACGCCAAATTCATTAGTTGTTATATATAGTTATTATGTTTAACCCATTTGCACCCAGTGGATTCGTCCGAGTTTTTTATATTGGATTAATCCATTTTGTATCAAAGGGATGCCTGGTCAAAATTTTCATTTTAAGTTTGTTTTAAATTGAAATTCATATCAACAAACAAATGGGTTAACTAATTAAATTTTAGACATGAATGCAATTAGCATTGTTACAGCAGATGACGTCATACCAACAATTAGGAATTTTCTGCATTTCCGTTCGAGTACCATTTGCATTGTCAAGCATAATTTGAAACGAATTTACTAACAGCTTGGATCCTGAAAAGAACTGGTATTACCTCGTTACCAATACTGATATATCTCCCTCTGCTCCAAGCTTCATTTTGTAAACATGTTTTACCCAATTTCATCTGGACTGTTTTGAAATAGTATATGTAAGCACTTTTATGTTTTTATCATATTTCTCTTAGGCTGCTGGGGCCCGTTCAATAAATAGAGGATATTGAATGAGTGTTTTTTCAGTAATGAATTTATTGAACGAGTTGGATAAAAATGATATTTTGCGAGCCTTGGCGAGCAACATATCATTTTTATCCAACGAGTTCAATAAATTTATTACTGAAAAAACACGAATTTGATATCCTATTTATCACATAAACACCAAATGACACGAAAATCCGAACGGTCTTACTTTCACTTTTGCCCTCGGCTCTATGGAAAACGATTCGCCATAGGTGTTATTCGGTTTTATTCATCCGAAGGTAAAAACACCCACCAAGCTAAAATAAAGAAAATCAACATCAATGTGTTGCGAAAAGACTTCTCCGATACCATATTCAAATTTTAAATTAACATTTAATTTAAAACTGTTCTAACTGACTAAAATTGATTATTTGACAGTTAGAGTCAAGTTTTGTTTTCAAATAACGTCGTTATAGCAACACGACGTCATCATCATTTGTAACGTCTAAATTTGAAAAACTGTCTGAGTCACTGTTATAACAGAGCTCTACATAGCCTAATTTGCAGCCTGAGTTTGCGGGACTGCTCGGGATAATGTTTTTAGGACACTTGGAAATGTTTTAAAACCCTAGTGGTGATCTTATTTTGTCTAGATTTTCTTAACTGATTTAAAGTCGGCGTAGTAATACAGTATTTTGGTGTTTCGAAAATTAGTATAAAATATATGCCCAGTGGGCCATACGATTTTTACGGCCCTCTATATTTTGCACGTTTATGTGATAAAACTTCGTACGACATAAACGGTCGTAAGTCAAAACTTTATGATACATTTAATTTCTGATTGCTCTATCTAATCCTGTCTTGTGACATCTCTTTGGAATCGCCTTTTTAAGACGATTCCAAAAAGATGTCACACGACATGATTAGATGGGAGAATAAATAATAATTGAGACTTTTATAATCTGACTTACGACAACATTTGTCGTACGAAGTTTTATGCAACGGGCCCCAGGAGTCATTGTTCTGTACATACCAAACCTGCTCAACGCCAAGGTCATCCTAAACAGCTCGACAATCTAAGTCCCTCTATTAATCCTGCCAAAATGTCAACAACGACATTTTATAAACGATTATGACACTTTCGTGAATGACCAATACTTAACAATGTCCCCAATGGTCCATTAATTGAATAACACACTATAGCACACTTACAGTGGAAAATCTGTTATTCTTTCACAATAAACGCGTGTACGCTAAAACTATTATTTGCCGTGCAAACAGTTTGGAGCCAGATCAGACGCCGGGTAACCCGGCGTCTGATCTGGCTCCAAACTGTTTGTCACCAAGATAAACAAGAATTATCAGAATTGTCCACAAGTTGTTCTTTTCTACGTTTTAGTGCTTTGCGTTTGCGTACGTTTGCGTTTAAACGGGAAAGAATAACAGATTCTCCACTGTACCTGTTTAACATAATGCCTAGTACGAAGCCAGTGCAAACTTGGATAATTATTTGGGGAACAACAGAAAAAAAGTTGCAAAAATAAAAGAAAAGAGAATAGCACATTGTGCTTGAGGATGGTTGAATGAAGGTCATGAGAGAATCGACGGTCGTCGCTGTTCCATCAGGGAACGTTAATATAATCTTAAATAGAGAAAGGAATCTGTGTTCATTCCCATGGGATTTTGTTTGATTAGTTTACGTCATATCTTGCTTTATTTGAACGACGCAAGGGGTACAATAAGTAAAATTATTCATGCCACTTGTTTTTACTTTTCTTTTAATCTCTATACCTTCGATAACTAGTTCGTTCAAACATACAATTCGTGTGCTATCTTTCGTAAAACATAAACACATGAATGCATATAGCTAATGTCTGATCTTGATTGATCAGGTCAATGTGTGACCTTGGGTGTAACAGGAAAAACGTTTTTGATAAATTTGGATACCAGAATAGCATGTGCGTGGTCC
Source organism: Gari tellinella (assembly GCA_922989275.2). NCBI lineage: Eukaryota > Metazoa > Mollusca > Bivalvia > Cardiida > Psammobiidae > Gari > Gari tellinella. The sequence continues at coordinate 71,267,783 of OV277866.1, forward strand.
GAATAAAGCTACAACTATTGTTAATGTATGCTTTATTAAGATAAAGGGTGCATTATCAAACTTGACCTATTTGTATTATTTATAAAGGAAGATCCTTTACTATTTAACAATCGTTGTACTATGGCTTGATTTATGATTGATACAAAAATGAAAAGCAACACTTGGACACAAGTGCACGAACCAACTCACTGTCATGACAAGGAAAATACAGATATTTACAAGATTGACAAGCAATATTATATGACAGTTATGAGTTAAGGTGGTTCGCGCCTGTGCTTGTTTCCTGTCAAATATCTCATAGTTGAACTGGAGATAATCATATTGAGAGTGAGAAGTAATTAAAATAAGAAGAACATACCACATTTTGTATTTCTGACAAGCCGCTTTCTAAGTAAAATTGCTGTTTCTAAAACGCAGAAATTTCCATATAAATTATACATACAAAACAAAATATTGTCACAACAAAAAATAATTCTCTACTTATTTTCGAGTAATATTTATCTTAAGAATAGTCAAAATTTGATAGAAATCACACAATACATTATTACGAAAACCAGAAATGCAGTATTTACATATTTCGGTCTCACTAGCCCCCGGTAATAACGAAATCCACATGTTAAAAATTATCATTTTATACACAAATATCTTGAGTTCAGGTAAAAGGTTAGCGTGGTGTTATTACTACGTCTATGTCAGCTTGGACTGTTTTGCTAATAATCTGTTTGGTTAAAAGCACAGTCGAATTAAAACTGTTTCGTATTAGTAAAATGGCAACGTCACGTTACTTAAAAGGACATGCTTGTAACCATTGTAAATAAATTAATCTTCGTTTATAATCATTTTGCACATAAAAAGAGATTATTTAAAGGAACATAACTATGGTGTGAATGTTACGTCGTTTATTAATTTTTCGGTAAAAACAAAAAAAGCCAACTTCTGGTTGCAAACCCCTTAATACGAATATATTACTTTACGGTTTATTAAACAAAAGCGATCATAAAGATCAACTCCACATTTGGATTAAACACCGGTGGACGTTACCCAGTGGTACATGTAACACACTCGACTGCGGTACAGGTGGTCGTGAGTTCGATCTCCTTTGACATCCAAAAGAACGAGAGAACTCTGTCGATGATAGTTAGGCATCACGTTCGGGTGTTCTGTATCCGACCTCCTCTATCTGGGGCTTTCAATTAACAGAAAAGACGTTAACGAACAAACCAAATCAAACCGATCCCAAACGTTTAGTCATGAGCTCTATCCAACCCAATCGGTGTACTTTACATACTAAAATCTGCGCGGAAGTACAGAACAAGAACGAAAGTCATTAAACTTCTTCTATGCTATATATACCATATGTCTAAGGTTAAATATCAATGCCTTTTTTGTTCTTGACATCTATAATTTGTTCCTTTAAAGCAATTGCTTAATATGAGTATCTTACAATTTGCAATTGATTTGTAGTAAGATTATAGTTTACAACACAATGTACAGTTCGGTTTATGGAAACTCAATACAATTTACATGTATTTAATCAATCGTAGTGGAAATGATATCGTTTTTAAAATAGTATGGATACATAATGTCATGAATTGCAAGCGGTTCGGAATATGATTGGCATCGTATTTTGCTCCAATCATTTTATCTTTGACATACTAGTTCAAGCGCAAATGTGTATACATATTAGAAAATGATAAAGTATCCATCCTGCATATTTGCCCTCAGTTTGATATAGAATAGTTTGCACCTGTGGTTAAAACGTTTTACAATGAATTTACGAGGATGAAGTGAGCACGGTTGCTAAATATTCGCCAGGCATAGTAATTTTGTACGCAGTTTCGTACTAAATACTTACTCACAGATTAAAGTCAAAAATCAAATCCTAAAAATGATTTAAAGGGCATGATTTTATTAGATTTTTTATTTTATGAAAAAAAAGTAAAAAAGTTTGAAAATGAAACAGTTGTAGTATTAAACTTTCTCTTATATTCTACCAAATGAAGCCAATGCTAAGGCAGTTCAAAATATGAAAAGAAATTGAAAGGTCAGTGTTGAAAAGTTTGAGTTATTAAAGTAAAACGAGTTATCTCCCCTTACAAAATTTACAAAAAGTACCATATTGATGATATTTAGAGCTTTATAAATTTCACATTTGGTGCCTGTTTTCTCTTAAATTAGTTTTTGTAAGAAAAAATACTACCATAGATAGGAAATAAATAACACAAAACGAAATTATCATATTTGTTTTCATTTAAAATGGATTTTATTGAAGCGGGCTGTTTGAAAAGGACAAAATAAGAGAAAGTGGGTGGGGTAAATTTTACATGGCCATGAAACCAACTGTTGTTCACCAAAATGTACACTTTTTCTATTTTTTCATTAATCTTAAATAGCTCTTCAATACAAAACCATCATAAAGTGTTTTCATATACTTTGAAAATTTCTTAAATTCATGACATTGATACACCCTTAAGCTTTCATATGCTTTTTTTAAATGTCATTCGTGAAGGCAAAACTGTTATCAATTGCTAGAATATGTCTAAATAGTTTGCTTTAGTACCTACAAACTTCGATATGCATACCACATAGGTTACTAAAATACCATTACTCCTATCATTAAACCGGAAGGGAGCAATTTGACACAATTAACGTTCCCGTAAATCTCAATTTTGTGCTGTAATGAGTATATTCAATATATCCCAAACCTTCTTATAGTACTTGTAACACTATTACAGCCCCAAATCAGTTACCTTAGTCTTTTGATTGAGTTAAAGGTTCCGTTAATTCAATGCCGTTGGCAAAGAAGAGGGTAATTTGTGAATCTGTTGATGTATGTAATTTGATTTGTCCTAACGCTCTACACTCATGGAACAAGTAAATTGTCTCATTTCATGATTTAACAATACATGTACTTTTAAGAGTAAGATATAAAAATATAACAGAAAAACAAATACATTGTATATCGGCCGAACTGTTACAATGCTCCCTCATCAACAACACCAAAGGGAGACAAATAGTGAGTGTGTGTTGTTGGGGGAGTTGCTATAGGGAGGGAATATTAAAAGCCGTAGAGTTCTGAGCATGACTTACATTTGCAGAAATTTAGAATCCAGATCAGATGCCGCGTAACACTGAGTCTGATCGAAGTTAAAACTGTTTGCCACTCGTCTTTTTTGTTTTATTCCGTCACAATGTCTGGTATACAACAATGGGAAAACGAGCAGATGACGATTTAAACAGACGATATTGCGGCAATGAAAGCGTAAGACAAAATTGTCTTGCTTGGAGAACAGTGATAAGCAATGTTGTAAGGGAGAACTGTTGTCCGAAGGGCCATTCTTGGATGAAGCACTGTATAAGCATATCAACATTACACTTATCCAATTGTCTTGCTATAAATTCGCCTGCTTCCTACATACCATTTACCAAACTCCAAACGCATGCCTCATTTAAAATCATTAAATAAAGGCGCCTTTTAGCACATTAACAAATTCTAAATAGAATAATATTGTCATCCTTTCATTACGGCCTATTCAAAATGATAGCAAAGTGTTTCTGTGTGTTAACCCTTTCCCCCATAGAAGCGACTTTTAGCGTATTTAATTTATTCCTCCGCTGAAGAAAATAGTTCCAGTTTATACCCTCATGAACAATAACCATTACAAATATTTTATATAGCCTAGCAGATTTTAGCTTAAAGCAGGCTGAAAGTAAAGCAGAATGTGCCTTAAGGCACATTCTGCTTTACTTTCAACCTGCTTTAAATGGTGACCTGTCTTGAATATTATAACTAGGCTATCAGGTAAAGGGTTAACAGGTGAATACTCAAAGAAGACCGGACGTAAAAGCAGAACTCTTCTAAATAATATATCTGCCTGATATGTAATTAACGCCTGCTTTATGCAATCACTTGCCATATAAACTGAAAAAAAGCCTTTGGGAAACTTTTATCAGGTTGAAACTAAATGCGCCGTGCCATGAGAAAAAAACATGCCTTTTTGCATTTCAAACAGTGCAGATCAAGGCCAGCCGCCGCGACTAAGAAGCGGCGGCTAGTTTTGACCTACGCTGTTTGACACCCACATACATCTAAAGCATTTTATCAAACTGTACTCTATATATGGTATGTGAAGTGAAGACAAAACTCAGATATACAACGGTGCTTGGTTTGTGCAATGTTGCAATGAAATACGGCTGGTTTTATCATTATATTGTATAAATGTTAAACAGTGTGTACAGTGGTAAATGTGCGTGAACGATTTACACTTCCAAGCCGAATCCTAAGGGTTTTTTTTCTTACCGAATGACTGTTAAGTGCTCGTTAGATGGGTATTCGGATAGCGCAGTGCTAACGCAACCGCTTCTCACCAATGCGGTCTCGAGTTCGATCCCCGGTTCGGGGCAGTATGTGAGTGGGTACATTGGTCGCCCGTCTGGACACGTCGGTTTCCTCTCACTGAAATGACCAAATACGCCACTATTCCAGCCATCGCGAGTGATTTGTATAAGTTAATGTAGCTTGTTTCATAATCGATGAACATAAATAAAGTTTAAACTTTTAGTGTTCGTTAGTTATTTGTAGTTGTACTGACCAAAATTGTGTTCTACATGTACATGAGCCTTTGTTCTAAAGATTAAGTGTACAGAAAACATGTTTTGATAGGAATACACAGGAATATCCAATAATCATTTTTCCACGTAATATACATGTTAACCGCTTCGAAAATCTCTTATCATTCACACGTAGCCTATATTCTACATTGGAGAAAACGTTATTCTTTTCACATAAAAATGTTTATTTTAAAATCAATATTTCAATTGCAAACTGTTTGGAGCCAGACAATACGCCGGGTATATTGGCATGTAATGAGGATCACTACAGTCTTCTTGACCCTTACATAAAAGTAAATCTTCTCAATGAATTGTTTTCAAAACTTTTTATATTTGACAATACATTCGCTTTGCATTTGCGATTTTTTTCGTTTAAGCATGCAACAATAACCTCTTACCTACTGTAGATTGGATAAGGTTTGTGATTTTGCCGAAACGACTACAATAAATGTAAAACTGTGTTCTCTCAAGAGGCATATATAGCACTTAATGACAGGTTTCAAGTGAGGCAAAAACAATATGTAACAAACAAATGCACGTTAAACCTTCGAAGGTAAGACAATAAACATGTGGTACACTGCATGCATGCGAAGCTGTCGATCAAGTTTCGAACCCAGGTCGGAGCGACTATGTTCTTTCTTGATAAGAACACCCGGTAGTTAAATTAGCAGTTATAAATGAAGGCGCTGGTAAGCCGTGCAATAACAGTCACGTGCCTTCATTAGGCGCCAGATATAACCGGATGTGGGTTTGAAGAAACACAGCCGCTCTGACCCGGGATCGAGCCCGGGTCGCCCTTTTCGCACTTATGCACCCTATCACATCGCCATAAAAGTTGATGATATACCTACACCATGTGACATTTTCCCCAAGTAAGTTGAAATTCGTCCCGAATTTCTATGGGTATGAAAACAACTCGGAATCAAACACGGAACATATTAAATCACAGTCTCTTTTCCGGTGCCAAATATTATCGGACTTTCTTATGAAGTAAATTATGCACCCTGGTCGGTCTCGAACCCGGGACCGCTTGCTGTTTGGGAAAGTGCTCTCCCGTCTGATATATCCGGGTCGCTTACACATATCTCCCACCCGGCTACACACATCCAATCTACACAATAATTCTTCCCGAGTTCTTACTTAAAAACACGCTACAAGTTTATTTTTATCATTGTGTACGCTCTTTGAGTGACATACTATCCTACTGGTTATTTTCGTTGGGCGCCTAATGTATAAGTGTGAGATAAATATGCACCCAGATCGGGACTTGAACCCGGAACCCCTGTTTTACCGGGAACGTGCTGTCCCGTCTGAGCTATCCGACACTCAAAGGGATTCCCTGGTCACTAAGCAGTTTAGAAAATTTGGATATAGGCTTTCCGGAGGCCAGTTTCTTTTTTGTATGCCGTGACTAAAAAGCAGTAGGTCTGATATTTTGGAGAAAACAGAGAAAGTAATATACCCGCCATCACAGTCAAAGGTAAACTTTTTTGCTGTTCCCGGGAAACAATCTTAAGTTCGTTCACACCGTTTAGTTATTTGACAAAGTCATCCAAAGAGACCTGATGAAAATGATTGCAACAAACCGATCAGATAATTCCTTCTGTGTGACATTTGACGCATAATCAGAGCTCATACCTGCGGTCGAAGGACGCTGAAGACAGGGGAAAAGCGGATAGAACTGCAAAGAGTTTTTTACAAACAGGTTATAACTTTATAAAGTCTTAATCAAACCGCATAAGATTCAGATTTTATAAGTGAACGTAAACAAAATATTTAAGCAGTTAATATGGCAGTGATGTTTATTATAATGAAAATAAAATAGTTAATTTGTTTTGTGTTTCAACGAATAAATCATGCTACAAAGATCAACTATTTCATTAAGGGGTGCACTAAGGCCAGAGTAGCACAATTAATGGTAGGTCTCCACGGACTAATTCCTGAACAGTTCGTGTCACTTCCGACGTTAAAGTGAGATAATCACTTTAAAGCACGCACACTGTCTTAGCTTTCCCAATAACGAACTATTCGGAACATTGACTGTGTAACGAGATTATTTCGGTTGGAAAGAACAGTCAAACGCAATATCAATAAAACAAACGTAAAAGTTGAATGAGTCAATGTCTATTTGATAGTTTAGTAAACACTATTCTGATCACTTAACACATACACGTATACCATACATGTATATTAACTCATAACCAACGCAAAGTAGCAGAAGTCGAACCGTATTGTTAATACTTAGTCCAGATAAGCTTAAATCTGATGCAATAAAACCCCTAAGTTTAATCTTTAAATGAGGCTTAACATATTTGGCGATAAAGGCAGGTCGATGCATAAAGCAAAAAACAAATAATGCATCGATTAAAGTCCGATTACTTAGTAATTAATATATACGGAATATCACCACAGTGTGTGATCCGGGGTCTTGTATCAGTTCGAGTTGGTTGTGTAATCCAGATCTCATATTGTATCTACTTTATATGCCAAGCTCTACAACACTTAGTCTCACATATGCAAATGTTTTGGATTCAGATCGATAGTAGCAACGTCGGAACATGATCCATACTGGTTGACACTTATGTAAATGTCTTAAGTTTAACAGTTTACCATTCAGTGTATAATAACTCAACATTAGTTTGAAAAAATGTATATAACATCGTTTATTATCGAGTGGCCAGGTTTATGGAATTATTTGCTGCACTTTTACTTAACAAATTAATGCTCTTGTGAAATACATATACTAGCTGAAATCAGAATTGATGTTCTTAAACCTTATTTAGTAAAGCTGAACGCAAATGGAATAGAACATCAACAGATATGTCTAAAATATATGATAATTAATCAGAAAAACGGCAAATAACACCTTATATAATATTGTTATTTTATCAGAACGGCTCATATTGTAATCTAGGGTTAATTCAGAAAATCGATATTATTTCAACGCATTTATGTCTGAATATTACAATCAATGTGCTTGCAGAATACTTTCATCTTTATATTAATAAGGGTGTTTGAAATACTCTGCAGTGTTTGTCCTTACAATAGATCATTACATACGAAATAGTAAACATGTATATCGCAAAGTGAGTAGTCGCAAAACCAAATAGGTTTGCACTGTTAACTTAACTGTTATGAACAGTTATGAATAATGGGTTAAATAAATTAAATATTATCATCTTAAGCGCGACTTTGATTACATTTGCAAACAGTTATGAACCTGATCAGACGCCGCGTAACGCGGCGTCTGATATAGATCCAAGTGGTTTGCAACTAATATTCAACATTTTGTCGGTACAATAACACAAACTAATTTTGATTATTTCTCAGTTGACACCTTTGAAGCGGACGACTATTCAGCATGAAAAGGGTTAACCACTGACCGCTTATCCTATTTTAATAGCTTTTACAAACAGTAGTGATCCTGCATAGACGCCGATTACCTCAAGGCCTTTGTAATAAATAACTGAACATCCAAGAAGCCAAGGGGCGGGTTCACTGCAGACACTACTGTGACGGTAAAGAAGTTAATAACGTATCGACTTTCAACGAATTGATTGGTTCATGAATCAAGGCCAATCCTGCACATAAAAAAGTCCCCGTAGAGTATTGCCAGAAATTGTCACTGTCGGTTTGAACCATTCGACTTCTTCAAACCGTCTGCTTGTAAATTGTTATCTTCTGCATGTGTTAAAACAATAACCGGTTTATACGTTTGTAAACTTATTATGTTTTGAGCGCCTAACTATATAGATTCATACTAAGTTTGATGTCTGATTTTGATCCAAACTGTTTACAAATACCTGTGTATTCAGCGGGCAAAATATTACATGTGTAATGCACAGAGATTAATTGCTTGTTTCGATCAACTTGCACGATAACACATTGTTCGGTACAAATATTTATGTAAGGAGATTATTTGATTTTAAAGCCACCAGAACAGAGAGGCGGACCTGGTACACTACCATGTTGGAAATGCATGTATCAAACTCACAAAATTAAAACTTTACATTGTCCTCATTTATAAAATGTTTAAAAAACATTAACAAAACACAGTGGAGAACGTATAAACGAACACAAATGCAAACGTTTTATTTAAGGCTCTAGCAATGTTTATGTATTTTTTAAATGAGCGTAAGGAGAGAGTCGCGTCTGATCCCATACTGTTTGCAATGAGCGCTATGACATACTAACAGTATATGATAAGAATAGCACATTACATCTGTTTCAATCGTTAGGTAATCATAAGATATATTTCCTAACAAACCGAAAGCATTTGCAATAGTTTCGTCAGGCAGCCAACTGAGTCTCCATTACCCCGGTAGATATCCGGTTACAAATCAAATTATTTGTCTTAATTTATTGATTCGATCTTAATATTCGTTTAAGAGGACAAATATTTTTAAGGATTTATTTTGCAAACGGACATCATTACATTTACATATGACGGGTCGACATAGGCAAGGACAATCGCAGCAGGACACATACACATTCAACCAAATAAATCTTGTAGACCTAAATGTCGAACTAAGTGCCCGTGCCTAAAACGTAAGGATCTTCATATGTGCTACACTATCATGTCACTTACTGTTTAAAATGTCATTGTATTCCGTGCAGAGGCCGTTATGCTTTTATTTAGAGTGTTTCAAATTACATTTGTTTTAAATGTTGACAATTTATTTTAATACCTTTAGCAAACACATGATATGACGCCAGTTTATCTAGATCGAAACACTTTGTGATGAAACTAAATGGTTAAGGACCTACTAGGTGCGCTTGGAGAATATTACCAGACTTAATATGATAAAACAAAACCTGTTGATGAGTAACCTTATAATTGCACTATCGCTGATATTGACATTTAAAAACTTTATGATGAAATACAAGATACTCGAGAATTAAACGATGTTGCAAATTTAAACAAGACGATGAACACTTCTGGCTCGAGGAAGATCAAGTGAAGGGTCATGAGATAATTGACACTCATCGCTTTTCAAATGGGGAGTGTAAACCTAAATTTAAATAGTGGAAGAAATATGTGTTCTTTCTCACAGGGTTTGTGTACGCCGGATCATGCATCTTTTGAATGACCAGGGTAAAATAATTTACTTGTGGCACACAGGGCTCCAGATAAGAGGAAGTTAACTGAACAAATTCAAAATAGTCTGGTAGCAGATAAGGATATTTTAGCTTAACCTTGCTTGGAGTTGTATAGAAAATGTTTTTGTGGTTTTTGGTAGAATAGACCCTCAGCATCAAGGATCCGATGTATGACCGCCGTTCATCCTTGAGCGTTTCCAGATATTCAAGATGGCGTCCAAGATGGCCGCCAGCATGTATCTGGCTAACTGTTAGGTTTGATTCAATAAGCTATAACGGAATTTTCAGCAATTTATAGTTCAATTTCATCTTTGATGACATAATTAAAGTTCAAAATAGAAATAATAATCTATAATTCAAAATGGCGTCCAAAATGGCCGAAAAAGACCATTTTTATGTGAAATAAAATGAAAATGACACTTTACAAGGCTACGATTTGCTCCAGTTTTTTCCCGTCGTGATAATATAATTGTCATAATTAATAAAAAAAAAAAAGCGTGAAAAGATCAAGTTGGCAATTAACTCATTCATAAATGAATTATCAGAAACTGTCACCAGAATACAGTATGCATAAAAAACATACAGCTTAAGTTTACATTGAGTTAGTCCATGCATAACGATGTAAAATGACAAGCTGTTGGGTTTGATTTAAATTTTTCAGCAGAATATAGTTCACTTTCATAACGTTTGACATTATTTAAGTTCAAAATAGAAGTAATAATAATAATGCTTTTATTCAAATTGGCGTCCAAAATGGCCGACAAAGTATTAAGGTGACGTCCAAGATGGTTGCGAGAATAAAAATGAAACTGCTGTCAGTTTAGATTAGGTAATTGTCAACTGTAAACAAGATTAAAAGTAGTTCAATACTTCTTAGATGTTTAAAAAAGCAAACAGAGAAAAGTATACTGTTAATTTCAAAATGGCGTCAAAAATGGCCGACAAAATATGCAAAACAGATGCTTGTCTCTTCAATATTATATAATAAGCAAAAAAACCAGTAAGTAACCACTTTTGTATTCTGAATTATCAGCGTCTCGTACATAAACTTATCATTGTGGCTAAATAACTGACACATTGTATTGAAAATGAAAAGGTCTATAACTCTTTCCGGAAAACAGCATGTTTTATTATAAACTTTCTCCATAGAGGAGATACAATGGTGCTCATATTCAGCCGCTAGAACATTTGCTTAATGAAAATAAAATCACATTAGACTTTCATTCATCGCAATATTCACGGCGTTATCAAGACTAGAAAGTCTTCACATATCAAATTACCTCCCTTTGATTTGAAATATGAATATACCTTGTGTGTTTCATTTTCCTTACATGTGTCGTTTAATATAAATGTTTTACTGGAATACATTGGTGAACGTATGAGCCCTAAAAATCTAAAACAAAACTTGAGTTGATGAAGTACTTCAAAAGATATGGAGCCTGAACATTTACTTAATGTAAAATAAATGTAAAAAGTGAGTATATAATATATCCACCAAGCATACCATTCTTTTTAGCCTCTTTTTAAGACAAATGAGTGTTTTTAAGAATTACTTAGAATTATGAAATAACTGTTTTCAAAATTTGAGGTTAATTTAGTTTGAGTCACCATTGATGTTTGTGTTTTGAACATGAATTATATGCTTCGTTTTCTAAATGGCAATCAGAATGGCTGCCAAAGTGAGCGTTTTTGTTTTGTTTGTTTTTCAAGAAGTAATATTATGTGAGATGTAATATAAATTGGATACTATTCCTGTTTCTGCATGTATTGTGAATTTGAAAATGAGTATGTCGCACACAGCAACCTACTATGTAAAGGAGTTTATAAACATATTGGTTTCGATATACGGTACGTTTATAAATTAGCACATGCATATTGTACTATTATAAAAATGAATATTCTTATTAGTAGGGAATAAAATTGCACACTATAAATGATATTTAGAAACAAAAGGTCATGTCAGGTTTCTAACATAGCTTGCAATTAAGTTAGTTGTACTTGACATGATCCTGCGTTTATTTCTCAACTGCTGTGGATGTCCTAGCAACTCAGGTAGGCTGAATGTGGCTAGAATGTCCTGAAACCTGATTTATATGCTCCTCTGACACGCAGGACCTGGTCATCTCTTCCATAGTCTAACCATGGCGATTGTGATCTCTTACTAAGTCTAAAGCGCAGAATAGTCCTCCTCGTTATTGAGTTGATGCATGAAGTGGCACACTCCACCTGTCCAAAACATCCCAAACCTTTAGTTCTCATTACTTGTATCTGTGGGACCTCCTCGTCCTGTTTAACGCCACAGATCCAACTGTCACAGGTTCAATTTCTGCAAACTGTCTGCAAGTCTTCGGCAGACGACATTAATGAATAACCTCCATATTAAATGAAAAAATAACAACAGGTGTTGAACACAATTATACGAGTCTCAAAGGATATAATTGTGCTAGGCCTTTCTTTGAAATGTCCTGTGATTATGACAAGCTCGAATCCTCTTCTAGCAAATAAATACGAAAGACTCAAGCAGGAAACGTAACACAAACAATACACCCACCTCTCAAGCAGAACACACACACACAGTCATACCACAACAAACACACACACACACACGCAATACCATTCCTTCATCTACACACTAAATAGAAAACAACACGCAAGACAAACATAAAGCAAAGTGAATATAGGAGCCCGCCTTGGTACGTTCAGTAGCAATCAATAACCAACTATAAATTAATTAATTATTTACAACCACTGGGGGTTAAACCTGGGTTTAGGGGCGCCCAACCTCACACTTATCTCCTATATTCACCTATAAAGACAAACAGTGTACATAAAATATAAACCCTGTTCCACAACCTCACAATCATGTTACAGAAGCTATTCTAGACACCAAACGTAGCCCTATCGACACCTAACTGAGTAACTGGTCTTCCATCAAAAATACAAGTTTAGTCCTGACGTCATGGGCATACAAAGTCTACACTGCTTGTAATTTTACGATTAATGTCACATAACTACTGTAATTGAATGTTCTCCAATCTGACAGTCAGCACAGCAACATTCCCTACAGTCTCGAAGAAGACCAAGCCAATGACTACTCTGAGATCATGAGCCAAGAATTCTTCGTGTTAACTCTCAGTCAACTCGGTTTGATAACATCCTTCCATCCACCTTTTTGGGTTACCCTGTCAGTGAATTGGTGATCACAGAAAATTGTGTACAGAAGCGCCAATGGAACACCTTTGCTAGACTCTTATGACAGAGCATCATACACTAGTAAAGCAGAACATCAAGCACTGGTACAGCAGAGGGTTGAGATCAAATACCTAATGCAAACCATACACAAAAACTTCACGTAGTACTGCCCGCTTCATGTAAGCGGTTTTCAAACTCTGTTTGACATGCAAATCGCATTCCTCAAACCAAAAGCTCATTCTTGGTATTGAATCTAAAGGCTTTCTCCAGATCAACCAATGCCACATGCAGATGTTTGATTTCGACCTTTTACTTGTGCTATAGATGGTGCACGGTGAAGAATGAATCAATAGTATCTCTACCCTTAACAACGCAAAACTACATGCATCAATGTTGATAATCTCACGCACAGAGGTATCTTTTTAATCGGTTCATCAACTTTATTGTCTGGTCCTTGAGCTTTACCACATGATAAGTGTCGCTCATACGAGCGTGTTATTCACTTTTTTATTGTTTATTGTTTGAGGATGTAATTTGCCTCCCTGTCCTCAGAAATCACACAATTACTGAAAATCGCATCAGTCAGTCGTCTTCAAATCTCAAACCCCTTGTTCTCCGAAGCTGCTTTAATCATCCCGGTTATCACTCCTGATAGGCCAGCGGCCTTGCAGTATATCATCATGTCAAGAGTTATGCGAGTTATTCACTTCTTATACAAGATGACCACTTTTGTAGTGACTGACTTTGACAGTAACTGTACCAAAGTTCTGTTTACTTTGGTAATTCAGGAGTAAAGATGTGCATTTTTTTATATTTGAAATTATATGTGTGATGTCATTCTTTCTTATTCTAATCTATGGTTAAGCCAAAAGACTGTTCAGTCAAGTGTCTGTGTAGCCATGTACTCATTCAGCAATATCTCAAAGATATGATGATTCTTTGCAGCAGCAGTACTAGCTTAGAAACTCACATAATACATGTTAAAAGGCTTGATGAAAAGGAATACTGAACAAAGTTTTATACTGAAAGATACTGTACACAGTTATCTGGTTTCAAAGAGGTGCCACCACATCCTCAGGAGACTTTCATCCCAAGAAGAATTATTGGTATCCATTCTACCAATTTATTTCCCTGTTCCTAAGAAGCTCACATGTAATTGAACTATTTAACAAGAAAGGTGACATGTGGTGACAAATGTCACAGTAATGCAAACACAGAACTTTACTTTTGTACGATAATTTCAGCATTATTTGCTTACAAAACAGTGAAATTTATATATTAAAGGTAGGTAATTGGGTTCTATGAACTGATTTATAATATTTAAGTTTTGACTTGACTGATTACTTTTCAGTTAATCTGAAATTTTTATTGCATTTTACATCGTTATGCAAGAACTATCTCAATGTACACTTAAGCTGTATGGTTTTTATGTATACTCTATTCTGGTGACAGTCTCTTATAATTCATTTATGAATGAATTAATCGCGATCTTTTCACGCTTTATTATTAATTATGAACAATTATATTATCACGACGGGGAAAAAATTGGAGCAAATCGTAGCCTTGTAAAGCAACGCACATACTTTGCATTTTATTCTACATAAAAAAGTACTTTGTCGGCCATTTTGGACGCCATTTTGAATTATAGATTATTTATTTCTATTTTGAACTTTAATTATGGCACAAAAGATAAAATTGAGCAATAATTTGCTGAAAAATCTGTTAAAGCTTATTGAATCAAACCTAACAGTTAGCCAGATATATGCCGGCGGCCATCTTGGACGCCATCTTGAATATCTGAAAATGCTCAAGGATGACCGGCGGTCATACATCGAATCCTTGATGCTGAGGGTCTATTCTACCAAAAACCACTAAAACATTTTCTATACAACTCCAAGCAAGGTTAAACGTGTCCGCGGCCGGACTAAAATGTTTCAGCACCAATCCTTCGAGACGATTCAAATGAGTAGTAACACCATAACGTTTGAGGCAGAAATGAAGATTTAAGTTTTTGAAACACTACCCTTATCTGGAGCCCTGTACTGAAACACCTTGTTTTGGGGCCTTCGCTTCTATCCTATTTACTGTCAATCTAGTGTACATTGTTTGTAATCCTTGTTTTAATTCTAGACAGGAAACTGAAAAGGATATTGATGTCTGATCCTGTTTTCAAATGTCAGTATATTTGACCATGATAGTCAATGGTAGGTTTTGATGTCCTTGGATTACAGAATAGATGTGCGTGTTCTGAATGGAATTGGCATATCTATTATAAAACTTGTGAAAAGTTAAACAATGCTCAGGCATTGTCTACACTCAAACCAGGATAATTCGTATTCGTTTTAGTTAAACCAATTTGAAGTCGGTTAACGATAGTTTAATCTAATTTAAGTTGGTAGTTACCATACTGCAAGGTTACAATGTCATTATGCCTCGATTCAATATGTAAACCTGATCCTGCGTTAAATCGTTATACATTTAGCCCCGGAATGGTTCGAAATGTAATTTTGTGGTATTTATAATTGTGTAACTGGAAAGCGGGATGCCCGGATCCACACGGGGTCACACTGTATCCTCTTACTCACTACTCTGAAAAGCTAACTACTCTGAGTTAGTGTGAGATATCACTAGTAGTCTACTTACCACATTAAATATTAGATCGTCAAAATTGATAACTCAATCTGAACTTGTATTAGTATGTTGTTTGTTTCTGGCAAAAGCTTGAAACAAACACTTCATTTGAAAGATCATTTGAAACACCGACACAACTAAAGGAACGGTGACACTTACCGCCGATCCGGAAACTCCTGTCTTACGCATTTCCCAGCACAGAACGTTACATTTGGTATCAGTTTACATAGAAACATCTGTAACCTGCACGGTATTGTACTATTGTTTGATTGGAGATATTAATTGTTTTAATACCAATGCATTTACTTGCACATATCTAATGGCAAGGCTTTGTAGGTTTGTACACGAGCGAAACGTGACTGTGCCTCAAGAATATTGTACTCACACCCTTTACTGCAACACAAAAACAACTGATCAGGATTCAAACGTTGTTTACACATACAAATAAAATGTGCTACATCCCGGTGAATCTCCATAATGATTTAATAGACTCTGGCATTTTAATCTTTTTGCATTAACATGGCGTGTACCATCTGGAATATTTCGCGTGACTGTAATGAGATTTTTCTATTTAACCTACTTACGGCAGTTGTTACACAATTACCATCCCGAGCCATTTATATTGAATCTTTTATTGAGTTAAAGCATCCGTTAGTTTAATGCCTCAGGCAAAGAAAATAGTAATTTGTGAATCTGTTGATGTGTGTAATTTAAATTTAACTTTCCATATATTTGTGAAGCATTCCGATTATCTTCTTTCATGACTAAATAATACTGCGATGACTGCCACGACTTAAATATAGCATGTAAATCATTGTTTTCAGAAATTCATATGAACCATTCCACATTAAAACAGTTTATATTGACCTTAAGGGGTGTTTATAAAAATATTCTAAACAGAATTTGAAATTAAAAAAAGTTGAAGACTCTGAGGTCTGAGAATCCGTCCTCTTATCCGGAACTACACTGTTCGCTATATATAGATACTGGCGGGTAAATATATATAGCGATATATTGGTTCTAAGACTAGACTTAAATAGGATTTGCCGTTTGAATTGTTTGCCAATTATGTAAACGATTGTCTTGCTCAGTTCTTGTTTGATTCATACATGTGGTCTGCGATACCGCTGATAATCAGAATGTATGCCTTCATTTACCCGAAAACAAAACAACGTTACACGGCGACTAGACTGTAACCTGCTCAGAAGCTGAATATATTGATGTCTGACCAGGATCCAAACTGTGTGCAATTTACGTTAACATCGACTCATACTTATGCTCAATTTGTCTCGTCTACAGTTGAACTTAAATAATAACAAGAAATATCTTTAAAAAAAGATATTCGGCGGAATAGGTGGTGAAAGTAATGATGTATATGGAATTGATTTTATCCAAGTTGCAATAAATAGGATGGTAAATCAGGATTTTAAGCTTAATATTTATCAAATAAGACACGCGCAGTAATCTACGACCACATATAATCAAAGACTGAAGGTCTTGAGTGTCGCCAAGAATGAGTTTTTGCAATCATTAAACTACTGGATCTGAGGTTAATCATTAGTTTGTTAAGGCAGTTGGTCTCTCAAAGATTGAAGGTGAAAGTACAGCAGAGAGCATTTACACACGTTTATGCTTTTGATCGGGCTACATTTTGCTGCAAGTTGTCAGCTGTTTGTCAGCTGTTTTTATTCCACCAATAAGTACTTTTTCAGAGGTGGTTGTAGAGAGATTTACAATTCTTGACAGAAGGTACAGTTTGCACATGGATCTACTGCTTGGTTCACAGGGGGAGGGGGGGGGGGGGTTCAAATTTCCACTTCCATCTTTATAAGCCAATTGAATTGCACTTACTTCTTCCTATGATGTGACTGAAAGTGATGAGAATTTTTAAAGACAGATCTAGATCACGGAATTATACTTCCATGTCTAGATCTACGTGTATCATTTTTATTTTGTAATTTGTAGATACCTAGTCCACATGTGCACAGTTACATGATATGGAGCTATTTCTCGTCTTTGCCATATCCAGGGACGACAACTGTCACAAAATATAATGTCGTTCCAGGGGTTCATTAATGAGACTAGTAGATACCATAAATTACTAAAATTCGTATGTGTGTGCTCTTTTGTTAGTTGTTTATACTTTAAATATGGTTTGATTGTTTAAATATTCTCAATCACCTGATTTTGATTTGAGATTTTTGGAAAGCACCCCCGAAATATGCCGAATATGAATTGTTTGAAACGACCCCTCAAATGAGAAATTCATGTTGCCATCGGTAAATAAAGCAAACTTGTGTCCGCTTCAAGAATTCGTGTATGGAATTTGTCTTGTAGAGTTAGTTCTATGTTCTGATTTATTATAAAAATATCTACAAAGTGTAGCAATGTACGTTTTAGGTATCTACGTGTTGTTGGGTTTTCGCATTTAACCAAGAGATTGCGATCGCGTTAAAAAAATCACGGTTTGTTTACATTTGAGGTCACAGAGTTGCGCATGCGCTGGGGGAAAACGGTGTTAACACAAAAAATACCCATCATGCTCGAAATCTTTTCGATATCTAGGTTAAATTCAAACGCCAGTTTTCTCGTAATCTCACTGAATTGTTACTGCTATTCTTTCTTTTTCATATACTTGGTACTAGATTAAAATTATGATCAATTCTATTATGAACAATTTTGTTCTGATTTGCAGAACGCATCAAATCATTGCCGAACTTGCGACAATATGTCATATCTTAAAATAGAAACACTATGTCATTCAAATCACTACCTAACGGTCGGGACACGTAAAATGTCTCGGTTATAACTCACTAGCAGTAGCGGAAAGTCGTGTGTACATCTGGTACCGCTACATAGCAAATCAGCCTATAACAGTCTGTGTCTCTTATTTTACAAATTTGTAAAAGTCAGTAGTCAAGTCTAACCGCTACCCAATCAGACTATTCGATTTTAAGCACGTGTCCTTAAGCTTTCATTTCTGGTCATTCACGATTGGTTGGGCCATATAAGGTTTGAGGCTCAAGGAGAAATCAGACAGCTCCGCCGAAAAATACAATTGTTAAACAATACAGAACGATGTCAGGCGACTTGCATCACCAGGTCTAATCAGAGTTTAAGAGTGAAGATGAAATATTCCAAAAAGGAAAGGTTGCCTCTTATTTTAAATAGAACGCCATCATTTAAAAGCAGTTTTAAGAGTGTATACAGTTATTATTCAAATAGCCTTTATATATGCATACATATAACGCCATAGCAAAAAGCATGGGTATTACGGATAATACGCTGTCCAAACTATTATAATAACGAAAGATATAAATCAAATTGATCGAAGAAATGTTGATACGGATGTCACACAGGTTTGATCCTGATATGACGCCGCGTTACGTTATTGTATGCAATGTCGACATAAGTCGAAGCTTTTTGAAAATGACAATCAATTTATTTTAAATTTCATTCTTGACGAATCATGGTTATTCCTCTAAATGAAGAGCACATACTCAGCAAACGTCGTCACTGGGGATATCCGTAATAGCCGCTGGTATTGCAGACTCGTTTGTATTATCGTAACGGTTCAACCTGCCCCACCTCTAGTGTTACAGTGGAGAATCTGTTATTTTTTCCCGTTTAAACGCAAACGTACGCAAACGCAAACCACTAAAACGTAGAAACGAACAACTTTTGGACAATTCTGATAATTCTTGTTTATCTTTGTGGCAAACAGTTTGAAGCCTGATCAGACGCCGGGTTACCCGGCGTCTGATCTGGCTCCAAACTGTTTGCACTGCAAATAATAGTTTTAGCGTAAACGCGTTTATTGGGAAAGAATAACAGATTCTCCACTGTAAGTACACGTTAATCCATTTAGTGCCAATTTGACATCATAACCTTTTGTTCATTTACTGACTTAATGTCAGGTGTTAACAAAACTATGGTCTGATAACATGCATTCAACTTAGAACTGTGGGCATTTCGTTTTTTAAATTTTGTATCAGTGTAAAACAGTTTCGAACTTGAACCAAAGCCGCGATGCAACTCCTTAACATTTTCAACCTCATGCATATTATTTACTATTCTAACATGACACGTGAATTCGTCTCTATAAACAAAGAACAGGTCTATCGTGGTATACCTGAGACGGTATACCACGCTCTTCCCTACCCCGCTCCTCCCACGGTTATATGACATGACGTGACCACGTGCGTTTTTACGTTATGTTTTTTAAATTTCTTTCGTTATTCATATAGCCCGTAAAGACCATATTTCTTAATTATATTATAACCTCTCTATTACGACCACAAAAATGAAGACAAATTAATGGTATAAAAGACAGGTGACAGCTTAAAGCAAGGTGAAAGTAAAATACGAGAAAGAACCAAAAGCAGTTTTATGTTTTACTTCCGCCTTGCTTTAAGCAGTCATCTGCCATAAACATATAAAATATTAACACAATTAAGAGGTCGTAACAGAACGGTTAAACTGTATACTGTTTTGTGCGATGGTACTGAACATTAGTCATCTGCATACGGTTTGAAGTTAATTTATTTGTATGTATAATCGAGGTATGAAAACAAATCATGAGTGCAGTAGAACCTATCTATTACGACCACTAAAACGAAGGCTAATTGTCTGTATAAAAGACAGGTGACAGCTTAAAGCAATGTAAAAATGAAACATTGCTTTAAGCAGTCACCTGTATTAAACGACTAATATTTGACACAATTTATCGGTCGTAATAGAGAGGTGTTACTAAATATGTTGTTTACACGGTTTTTATGTTTTGCACCGACATACACCAGTAAGAACTCCTAGGCCTAGTTGTTATAGTCTCTTTGACTGACAATCGCTATGCACTTCATCGCTGTGGGTTCGAGTCTCGTTTTCAGTGCTTTGGCTTTTTATGGAGCATGCCAGCTGGTTTAAGGAATGTTGGTGGTTCTAGCCAGGTACCCATTTGTGCCGGAATAGGTGCGTAAAGGGTTTCTCGGGTGCTCCGCAATCGGAATTTAGATGGACGTCGCTATAGGACTGAAATTCTGTTAACGCGACCTAAAATGATTACAAATAAAATAAATGTTTGCACCACTGTTAACTATATAATTATGTAATCATGCAAAATCCAATTGTTTACACAAGAAGCAATTGGTAATCAGCGGTATTTACCCAAAGTAGGATACAAAAATCAAGATTAAAAATATCTTAAGACACCATACGAGAGATAACCTGAAAATGAAATGTTATTATGATCGAATATGGCGGTGAAGAAGTAGAAAAACATCACGATATGTTTGTTTATGAAAGGGTTAACCCATTTGTGCCCATGATCCCATATATGGGACATAGGCAAACAGTGTATACTCTGATCAGACGCCGTATTATGCGGCGTCTGTTCAGAGTCTACACTGTTTGCTGATTGGAATATTCAACATAAAACAAAATGAAAATAGAAATTTTAACCAGGCATCACTTTGATAAAACATGGAAGAATCGACTTGGCGCAATTGGGTTAATGGAGTTACAGGTAGGGCACTAAAGTATCAACTGCGCTTGATGTTTTACCATTTATCGGAGACGCAGTTGAAGACTTTTTGAAATCGGACGACAGTTTAATAACCTACAAATATTATCTCCCCAGTGTTAAGAAGTTTAGCTATGTAATTAAATCAGAATACTTCCCTTTATGTTCAAATGGAATTATCAGGCGACAAGTGTTAGTTGATGAGATCGAAGCATGCAATAATACAAAACACAATACAATGTAGCATAAAGCCCGACAGGCTATTTCCTGACAAAATACTTGTCTCTCTTTGCGTTACCCTTCTGCACGATTAGAGCGATTTGTGAGAATTGTTCAATAATTGCATCCCAGTGAGACGCCAAGCTATTCTGTATCTCATATGGATCCAGACTGCATGCTCGTCTGGTATTATATGTATAAAGGGCATGCACATAAATCAAACCCAGGCGATAAATTTCTGAGATCACAATTAAATTGCGTGTTAAAGTTCATGTTCTGTGATTACTTGAAATTACGTACACTGTTTCAGCTCTCACCATAATAAAATACCAATTAAAAATCAACGTGTAATTTTCCATAGCATGAAACTGTGCCCCTGGTTAATTTTACCTAACCATATTCAACATTCCCTAATGGTCCGGCCAATTAGAAAAAATAGAAGGAATGTCGCATTGGTTTGCCTTCAAGAGTCCATCTCGCTTCTTTTCCACAACATTTTCAACACATGATAATTAAAAGTTGCATAGCAAGCAGTTTTGATCAGATCTTACATGTACATTGAGTAATTCAACATATTATCCGGACTAAAACTGGTGACATTGGTACCGTTTTCCGCTCTCTGATTTGCTCTAACCTGATGGCAAAAGAGGTAACTATGTTAGCACAAACATCCAAAGGGAAACTCCGTGTATACGCTCAGTGGACTTATACTTAGGGACATGTTTTGTGGCGATAGTGTGAAAGCAGTCGATCAGAAGCGTGGTAGCAAAACATGGAAGCGTTGACTATAAAACATAAAACTCTTTACTTTTTACGTTCACCTTGTTTTAAGCAGTCGACTTCCTCACATTCGTTATAATTGATACAATTAAGTTGTAGTTATAGAGCAACTTAGTTGTATTAAGAAAGTGAAACTTCTCATATGTTTGTTATGACCTCTAAAAGCTTCAGAAAAGATGAAAGTAAAGCAAAGGTTTGCTATCAGAGATATACACTTTTAAAACTGTCAAATATCGTTCATATCATCGCTTAGAATGTGTTGTAGTGATCCCAGCAGACCAGTGGCTTAGCAAGGTTTTAACTTTGAAATACGGATATGTTCTACTTCAGCAAGATCGTGTTTTTGAAATTGATCTTATAAAATACTGGTAAGATCGATTTAAGCGAGTACGAAGTATCAAATTCGACTGTAGTAAGGCTTACTGCAGTTATAAAGGATCAACTGTTTTATATGCCTATTCTTATCTGGAACACTTAAATATCCTCACAGGTATTTGAGTCCTGTGCGGCAAACACTTGTCATAGTACTGGGAATAACTGTTTGGATTGGGTGACATGGTAACACCACATCAAATCTGGTGTTATCCTCATAAGAGAATGGTCATATATATATTTATGCTCGAAACTGCCTGAAAGATTAATGTTTACAAAAACTGTTAAGCGTGTTTAAGGTTAACATAATGCAAATAAGTGCTATATAGCTAGGCGTATTGTCTATATCTAAATGTTTTACAAATGGTACCACGCGTTCTCGACATTAGCTAATGGTTAAACAACACTTAAGTGGCATTTGAATTCTTAATCGAATTAAATGACTTGATAATGCAAATACATTTGTTTTTATAATCAGTTTATATTTCTTGGTATGGTTTAATGTTTTACACAATATAAGTATGAGTGTACCTTTTGACACCTTAACCCATTACCTCATAGCCTGTTTCTAGTTTTGAAGACAGGTGACCAGTTAAAGCAGATTGAAAGTAAAGCAGAATGTGCCTTAAGGCACATTCTGCTTTACTTTCATCCTGCTTTAAGCTAACATCAGCTAGAATATAGAACATATTTCTTATGGTACATGTTCATGACTGTATAAATTGGGTTATTTTCTTCAGTGGATGAAAATATTCATGGCGTGAAAAGGCGTATTAATGGGGTAATGGGTTAAGGCCTCTTTTTCCGCCTCTACTATCTGATAGAATGCTAGTCATTTCACTATCACATTTACCGTCTGCTTTTGTCCCGTCACCGCCATTGTGGTGTCTGGTTCTTCTGTTTTATCTGCACGATAGATTCAAAGCTAAATATAAAACAATATGACTGGGAAGAATTACTTACATGAGCGTACATTTTGTAAGACAATTAAGATCCTGAGCTGTTTCCTACGAGGATGAAAGGCTGACACTCAAGGTTTCTTAAGCCAAACACGCATACTGAATATCTCAACATTTTATAAATATAAGAAAATAATTAGATATAAGCAACAAGTATGTATGGTGCTAGTATATGGTCATGCTACAGTTATAATAACGTCATAACTGCAATTAACGTACTAAAACACGTCTGCAACGCATTGGAAATGCAATCATTTGTCGTGTCGAGCGTGCCAAAAATTGCAAACTGTTTACAAAATTAGCCGATATGCACACAGTGGACGAAAACGTTTTCATAGAACCAATAAAATATAACTACACCGCTTCACCGCTTCTGTGTCAAGAAAAACAAAACGCGAAATAAAAGCAGACGGTATCAGACGGTGTCGGGGTGCATGTGTTAAACCGAAGTATGAAGTCATGACGTGAGGAAATGTAAAAAAAAAGTAATATACCAAGTTATAGTCTACTTTCAGTAGAATGACCGTTCAGCCGACTGTATATTTACTCCCCTGATCATTGAGCCATCATGCCTACAATATTGAGGACTGCTAACATATGGCGCAATCAAATGAAGCCGAAGTACCGACTCAGACCCTTAGTAGGTACCCATTTTAACCCCTGGGTGGAGAGGAGCAATTCGCGGTACATGTCTTACTCATGCTCAAGAACATTCCTGTACATCATCGGGGATTCAGAAAAAAATCCCTAGTCATACCGCTGGTCCGGCGGGGGATCGAACTCACGTCCCTGGTACCGTAGACAAATGTGTTACCACTGGACTACTGACGCCGGTGTATTACGAGCTATTACAATTGATTGCATGAACGTTTATTTAAGGTTTAACCCATTTACTTCCATGACGTCATCAACGTTATACAATTATCGTCTACTTGTTTGTCTGAAATAATATTAGGTATTACACGTGTAAAACAGTTTTGATTCTTGTCAGATGCTGCGGTACGCGACGTCTAAACACTATCAAAACTGTTTGCAAATAAATAACCATTGTACTCGGCGTATGCTGTGAAGGAGACAAATAAATGATATATACTCAAACGCAATGAAAACACACCACTCGTAAAATAGGTTTAGTTTCTGATTTTCGTTATTTAATTAAGCTTATGACTAGCATATATATACAGTGAAACCCCTCTAAACCGGAACCTCTAAATACCGGAATTCTCTCTAAACCGGACAAAACTTTGGTCCCGTTTTCAACCATTCCTTATTTGAACCTATTACACCATAAATATGCATTTTTACGCCTTTGATTTATTCATACACTGAATATGTATCATCAGAAATATTTTCTATATTCTAGCAGATGATAGCTTAAAGGCAGATTGAAAGTAAAGCAGAATGCGCCTTCAGGCGCATTCTGCTTTACTTTCAACCTGCTTTAAGTGATCAGCTATTTTCCATATTAGAAACCCCTCTAAACCGGAAACCTCTCTAAAACGGCCATTTATGTTGTCCCCACACATGTCCGGTTTAGAGGGATTTCACTGTACACTGCTAATGCTTTTTTGTTTGTTATGTAACAACACAATGTCGTCAACGTGCCGCCCGTGCATGTGCTCATATTGTATTATCAGTGTAGCATACATGTGTATTGATTCATTTTAACCCTAGACGAAATTTCTTACTATGCATGAATAAAATACGCAAAAAAATGGAATACCAACGTCATAGTTATGGGACTTTGAAATGACTCCAAACGTCAACGTCACCCTTTACGTCATGATTTTCAGCAAAATAACGCAACATCGCATTCAGCTAGAGTTACTACGACGTTTGTAGCCAATAATAGCATTAATATTCTTCATTGGCCGGTGTTTTCGCCTGACCTGAACCAATTGAGCACATTTGGGACCAGTTTGGACGTCGTCTGTACAACGGCGTTCTGCACATAAAGAGACGTCACTATCTGATTGACGCACTAGTACAGGATTGGAATGGCATTCCACAATACCGAATATGGCGTGTGGTCCGCCGTATGCGCACCAGTTTCGCCAGTCTGTGGTTACATGTAATGCAATGAGTAGGATTACCAGAAACAAGATGTTCAACCTGTCTTGTTTAAGACATTACTTTGTAGAACTGACCATGAATTTCACATGTTCTGTTTTGAAAACGTATGTTGAAATGCTTCACCATTGTTTTATTTAAAACAGAAATATTAAAAGCACTTTCACATAAACAAATGAACTTACATTTTACGACTGGTGCGTTTTCATTGCGTTTGAGTATATATATCTGTTACATATAAAATTATCATATTTCTCACAAAATTACCCCTGTTTTCTATAGCGAATAATGGTCAGGAATATCCTTGTCTCCAACATGTGTGAGATCAATTTGATGACGCAACTATAACGTCACTATTTATAAAGGCGTTTTGACCTCACCGGAGTTCCAAAAAATGCATATTGCTTCAAAAACATAGCTTAGTTAGGTGAGAAAAAAGAATATGTCACTCGTCGATGTTTCAGTCATGTTGATCTCAAATTCGTCTAGAATAGAAAAATAATTAAGCTCGCTTACCAAAATTTCAACTCTAGACTCGTTTGAGATCAGCTTGTCTTAAACATCGACCCATGACAGATCCTATATATATCTACGAACTATGTGTTGAACAGTATATAAAACGCCATCCTGTCCCGTTTAAATAAATCGAAAAGCATACACACTGGGAAGATATGTAGCACATTACGAAAGTTGACAATGCCCTATAATCTACCTGATACACAGCTGAGAGCCTGGTCAGTCATCCGGTGACCCAGCGTCTGCTCTGTCTTCAATTTGTTCCTAATGAAAATGATTTCAGTACAAGCGCTTTTATTTGGAAAAGAATAAAGAGTTATGTCTTCTTCGCCGTAAAAGTGTTCCTTTAGAACATAGTATTAACTAATTCACTACAAACCTCAGACAGCTTGACTTCAGCAAACCATGAATCCATGCGAGGTCGAAACACGCGGCGTCTGAACAGTATCCAACCTGGTTGATGCGCACATCGATGTTGCTCAGACAATACTATTAACTCAAGATATGCAACTGAAGACTGTGTTTTGATCAAGCGATATTCTAGCAGCGAAAGGGTAAAAACAAATCACCATTGTTCTTTTATAGCTTTGGGCATCGTGTGCTCATTACTTTCAGACACGAGAGTAGTTTTTGTCATTAACGGAGCCAGAACTGTATATAGGCAGGACTTAATTACAGTTACGGTCGCCAAGGGTACTGTGTTGGCGCGGGGAATTCACTTCTTTAAGCCTCCAAATAAACTCAACTATGATTTGGAACAATATTTGATAAGTCACGTACTGAAATACAGTGGAGAAAACGTTACTCTTTCTCATTTAACCCTTTTCCTGCTGGTCGCGACTTTATTGATTTTTGCAAACAGTTTGGATCCAGATCAGACGGCGCGTAACACGGCGTCTGTTCTGGATCCAAACTGTTTGACACTCGTCTTTAGGATTATTTACTAAAAAATGTATAAATCTAGATTTAACAAATTTTGCAGACGACAATTTCGAAGCAGACGATATTACCGCAGGATAAGGGTTAAACGCATGCGACACGCAAACGTATGACAATAAAGTGTACAAAATGAAAAGGTGTTGACAATTCTGACTATTTATTTTAATCTGAGTTGCAAACAGTTTGGAGCCTGATCAGATGCCAGTTTGTAGAGAGAGAGAGATCACTATAGTAAGGACTGTGTAAGACGGGATACGGTGGAGAAAACGTGATTCTTTCCCAATAAACGCGTTTACGCTAAAACTTTTATTTCCCGGGGAAACAGTTTGGAGCCTGATCAGACGCCGGGTTACTGGTTTACTTTCAACCTGCTTTAAATTTTCACCAGTCTTTAAAACTAAACCAATCTATTAAGTAAGGATTAATTATAGTCGAACTTCGATAGCTCGAACTCGGTTAAATCGAACATACCCGTTTTTGAAAGTTAAAACGTGGCTAAGCCGCGTTTTAACATTGAAACACGAGTATGTTAATCTAAACCAAGCTTGAAATAAGGCAATTTCATGTTTAGAAATATCGGATAATTCGAGTTATGCGAGTTCGAGATATCGAAGTTCGACTGTATCTATAAATAAATTGCCTCTAAACCTTGTCGACTGCTACCGGCTGCAGTTATTCGGCGTCTCGTATTGATTCAAAGTGTTCACAGTGGTTTTTACAGAATCACTGTACATAGCATGTTAAAAGTTAAAACATTCATCAGTATTCTCACGAGTCCTTTTATTTCGACAGATTTGTAATATTTTCAAAGTCGCTGAAGGGCATCTCTGTTAATGTGTAATCCATTTTCTTGTTGGAAGAATAATCTGCTGAACAGATTGAAATGATTGTCTTCACCATTAGCTTTAGTACAGTACCTCTCTTCTTCTATCAAAACTAACTAGATAGCAAATTGAGTGTACATGTATGTAAGACAAGTGACATCTTAAAAAAAGGCGGTAAATAGTAATCTTCTAAATGAGCGTTCTTGTTTTGTTTCACTGTACCCTAACTTAATGCATTTTACCGCTTTTAACACCTACTAATAAATACAAGTTAATAATAGTGTTACTTTATAGAAAAACGTCTCTATTACTACCATTTAAACGAAGGTTAATTGAATGTATATAAGATAAGTTACAGCTTAAAGCAATATGACAGTAAAACAGAGAGCTCCTGTTTTAAACACCTGATAATTACAGTGGAGAATCTGTTATTCTTTCCCAATAAACGCGTTTACGCAAAACTATTATTTGCAGTGCAAACAGTTTGGAGCCAGATCAGACGCCGGGTAACCCGTCGTCTGATCAGGCTTCAAACTGTTTGCCACCAAGATAAACAAGAATTATCAGAATTGTCCAAAAGTTGTTCTTTTCTACGTTTTAGTGCTTTGCGTTTGCGTACGTTTGCGTTTAAACGGGAAAGAATAACAGATTCTCCACTGTAATACAATTTTAGTGGTCGTAAAATGTGTTTCAGTGTATCCCCAAATTCTACCAGTAATGACAATATAACGGGGAAGACGTTATTCTTTCAGGTTTAGATAAAATAAACGTAAACAGAACAACATTCAGAACCTGACAAAACTTTGATTTGTTGACCGATTTGTTCCGAATGGATTATTCCATGCTTAATTGTTGGATTAGTCCATTTTTTTTATGCCTGGTCGTATTTTTCATTTGGGGTATGATTTACAATTTATCAGCAAATAGTGTATACTCCGATCTGATGCCACCTTATATGGCGTGTGATGAGAGTCTTCTCTACCATTCTTTGTCCCATATATAGGACCGTGAGCGCAAGCAGTTTAAATATATAACCCGGTTTCAAATGTGCTCCAATTCTTTGTAATAGAACTTATTGTGTTAGTACAAACGTTGTTATTGGAGGGGTACGTCTTCCTCACTGTATCCCATTTCAGTTTCTCATCAAAATACGTGTTGGATGGACTTCATTTCCTCTTTACAGCGACTACTCTCTTTCGCAACAATTTTTAATTTAATTTCTTTTACAGTGTATATCTTATTCTTTACAAAGACACGCGTGTTATCCCATTTCCTCGCTCAGATATGAGTGAATCCATGCTACATGTATGTCTCCTAAAGTTAACCCTGCAAGTAGAGTTACAAAAACTTATGTTTCTCTACACATTTTTGAGTATGTACACCAGAAGTAGCCGAAGAAACATATTTATCCGCAAATACTTGTACTATGCACGTAGCGAATACGTAAGCAGCGTAAATGCGTTCTACGATCCTGTTGTAGGAGTTGGCTGACTAGGATCTACGCTGTTTGCATTAAATCACATTAAATATTGAAAGAGACGTCGGCATGCTTGTGTTTTGCAAGCTCATAATAGAGTAAGTCCATGGTAACTCAATATAAAATTGACTACAGTAAAACTCCTCTATACAACCACTAAACTGTATCAGTTTTGGAGTGTTTAAGGTAGGTGGATAAAACTACTGTTAGGTGGTTAAAAGGAGAAGTTTACTGTACATAGATTATTAATCTACATACGAGTATGATTAACATATACGCAACTCATTTATTAAAAGGCAAACCTATAAGCTAATGTATCTTTTTCGAAAATAAAAATATTTAACAAATTAAAAGAGCGAATGTATGTTTATGTCCTTTAGAATAAAAATATAAAGAAATACAAGTCATTATGTGCAAAAGCGGTAATGGCTGAAAGGAATAAAGCGGAAAGGTATCAAGACCCCGGCTTTCAACGTCTACTGGATTTTCAAACAATGTTGCTGTCGTTTCTTCAATGATTCGTTTTAGGACGATTGTCATTATATCGAGTGCATCATTTTGTTTTAAAGCAAAAGTAGATTTCTTATTGATTTGAAATTTGGTAAATATGCCTTAAATACGCCATTTCAGCGTTTGGCTATCTGCTAGATGGTCAGACCAATGTCATGTACATGTAGCGGTGGAATTCAACGTTAGAAAGGTTGTGGTAGTTTTACCTGGACGCCGGGATGGTAAATTTGAGAACATGTCAAGGTCATTTGAAGGTCACACATGCAGTACAGGACCGACGTTGTCACTTATGGCATGACGTCAACGGCCGAATCCTACCGCTACACTTAATATCGTTTAAAATACAGATGTTAACTTACAGAATATCTGTTCAGGTCGTCGGGAATAGACTTCATGCTGCAAACCTAGGGGCTAGAAGACTGGTTATGCGATCGGCCTTGACCCCACACCACAGAAGATGTAATCCAGTATTTTTCCCGCAGCTATGCCATTTGAATTTCTACGATTGCGCAACGTTTTGCCGACTGGTGAGTCAAATTTCAATTTGGATTTCAATAAAGGGTGCAAAGGAGTGTAAGGACAGATAAACCAACGTTTCTTGGACTGTTAGGTGGCAAAACATGACCAAACCAGAAAAAAGGACAGGGCTTGTATTGATGGGCATCTCCTACAACGGCTTCACGGAACTTTACGCCAATAGGGGCTGGGCTCTGACCAGTTAATGGTACAGGGAGGAGACTCTAAACGCTATTGGGCGCACTTATGCTGGAACTTGGTTTCAGGTTTCATCCCGACAGACGACAATGCTCGCCTGTAACGAAAACGTATGGTGGGCCAGTACCCGGAAACTTAGGCCATGGGGCGGATAGATTGGCTAGCAAGGTCACCAGACCTCAATTATATTGAGAATGCATAGAACATGCAGCAACGACGGATGTCCGATCGATATTGGCACTCTAGGACTGTCCAGGAGCTAAAAGACATGATTATTGAAAAATGGCACTGACTTCCCATTGCAGATCTTCGCAAGTTAATTCTCATCTTTCCCCGCAGATGCCAGAAAGAGATTAATGCATGTGATGGACATACATGATGCTAGCTATAGTTTAAGAGGAGAACCTACAAGGTTGGGCTCTTGGTTATGTTGTTCGTTACCCCACTCACTAAGTATGGCACACGAACTTTTTAGGGTAGTTGTGTTTTAAGGAGAGTTGTGATATCGTTTTCCACTCGTCTAAAGAGAGAACTAGTACCCTAAAATAAGAAACATGTAATTTTACATAATACTGTTCAAATTTCTCGGAATAGACGTACGTTTATGAATTTGCTTTACTCTTTATACTTGTCCCTTTGATTATTTTGTTGAGTATATTACATGTTTTAAACTTTAGCTATTATATTGCATTGTTAATACTGTACATTGATTTTAATAAATTCAAACTTCCTATGAAGGAGGGCATAAAGATATTGTATTGTATTGTCATTTCAAACATTTTGACGCAAGGTTACCCGGCTCAGGGCCAGGCTCAAACTCTTTATTACTCAGATAAAGTAAGTCGTTCAATATTTCAATAAGCTCTAAAATTCTTCATTTTGCTTAATAAAATTTGCGTTTCGTTTCAGTTAAAAGTTACAAAACATCGCCCTATACACTTTATGCCATAAATTTGAAATATTTGACAATTTATGTGTATTTTCTTCTGATATTTTATTAGAGTTTAGCTAATTATTGTTGTAGTGTCCTTATTCTAGTTTGATTATTAACTATTCGAACCTTTCAGGATGCACATGTGTTTTGTTTCAATGGGAAATGATAATGTCTAAATGTCTATTAATACTGTTTGTAATTATAATTGAAATGCGCCGTTCGCTAATATCGACGTTCCTTTAGTCAATATTTCCTAAATATACTTTTAAAAGCAATACACGCAAACGACAAATCTAAAGTTGACGACAAAACTGCAGTAAAATAATTTGAAAATAGCTGCCATTTGTGCACTCGGGATTACATTGGGTCGCACGTGATTCTAAGCAATGGGCAAAACGAACACAAAACTATACCTCATTAAACCGTTTAACTACAGTATCATTAATGCTCCTAAAATAATCATTAAAGGAGTGTAAAACTAATTTCAGGAATACAATTGCAATCTGTTTATTCTCAGCTGAGTTTTATTCTCGACAGATCACGTTCATCTTGATAGTCATGTGGGATGCAATAGATTGATAGAGGTGGGATGTATCACGCAATTGTGCTTGAAGCCGAGCTAACGATAAAGGGGAATTCTCTCTAAAACGACCACTCAATTAAGATTATCATTTTGTTTTAAAGGCAGATGACTGCTTAAAGCAATGTGAAGGTAAAACAGAAACTTCATCTAGGAGCTTTCTGTTTTAATTTTTCATTGCTGTAAGCTGCCACCGATACTTCCTACAACCAATTAGCTTTCCTTTTAGTGGTCGTAAAAAGAGGTTTTACTGTATTCCAATAACTTAAATTTGTCTGTATGCACCTAACCTCATGGTGTGACTACTCGAGTCGTCTTGCATAGGCAATTCTAATGAGTTATTAAACCATACGATGTGGTGTTGGTATGAACGAGAAAATACTGGATTTGTTAAGTTTACTCCAACTAATCTAAAGTCGTGTTGCAATAACACTTTTCTGATCTTTGATGGTTACATATTACCTAAGTATTCAATATGCTTGATGGACCTGTCAAACATTAATGGATTTGCGTTAAAAGTAAAGCGCCCCCTCTCTAAAACGACACCCAATGAGAGACATAAAATATGTTCGTTGTTTGGAGGGAGTCGTTATAGGTAGGGTATTTGATTACATTGCAAACATCTTGAAACCAGATCAGACGCCGCGCCGCGCGGCGTCTGATCTGAATGCAAGCTGTTTGTCACTCACCATTAAGTTTTTTTCTATCAAATTGTCCCTTATGTAACTTTGACATAAATATCAGCCGACGATTTAATGCAGACGACATTGCAGTAGAGAATAGGTTGGAAAATATTGTCATGTTTAGGAAACTGCGACATGGGTCGTTGTAAGGAGGGAATCTTTGTTCAGAAGGTCGTTGTAGGGAGGAAGCACTGTATATCCATAGTTAACAGTTTATCCGCAACTTTAGTAACACAGCGTCTGACCAGACTTTTGTTGTAGAAATAATAGATATACTTTAGCACTGACCATGCTATACTATTTAACCCATTTGTACCCACGATCCCATATATGGGACATATGCAAACAATGTAGACTCTGATCAGACGCCGCATCTGATCAGAGTCTACACTGTTTGTTGATAGGAATTTCAATATAAAACAACATGAAAAATAATTTTTTTGACCAGGTATCCCTTTGGTATAAAATGGACTAATCCAATATAAACAATGAAAGAATCCACTTAGCGCAAATGGGTTAATGACCGTACATGTAAGGAATAGGAGAGACAGGCATAAGCAAATAGTTTATATCCTGATCACACTGCTCATGAGGGAGCAGTCGGATCAGG
This sequence comes from Gari tellinella, assembly GCA_922989275.2. Classification (NCBI taxonomy): domain Eukaryota; kingdom Metazoa; phylum Mollusca; class Bivalvia; order Cardiida; family Psammobiidae; genus Gari; species Gari tellinella. The sequence goes on from OV277866.1 coordinate 71,301,022, forward strand.
GTATTCAGTGCTTGCCATTCAGTATGCACATTTGTGACAAATTTCTGTGCGCAAAAGCAATACGTGCATGTTTCAAGATAATTACAACAGTGATGCAGGATGTCCAAATTGTAATACATGTACTACGGTATGACGTGTTGACCACTTTTTTGATATTGTCACCTCTTATATTCAACATAATTTTAATGGGAAACAAAAATAAACATGTATTATACATACCAATTTAATCCTTTTATGACATATTTATATTCACTGCAATAATTTCTTCTGGTCGCAAGTATATATTTTAGAAAGTTTGACAAAACCTTTGATCTTTACCAAACGTCGAATTATGTGGCGTCCGATCTAAATCCAAATTGTTTGCCTGTGTTAGTGTTGTTGGGCTTGCAATATAGGAGTATATCGGTTGTTTGAATAACTAAGCTACACCTTATTAAGGTTTTAGATGGGTAATGCTTGACTGCGCACAGGGGCCCCGACACGATTGTATTTTTAGAGAAAAAAAGGCGTCAGAAGGTATATATACTTCTGACGTTTTTTTCTCTCACAAAGCAAACGTATCGGGCGCTATGAGAAATCGAGCCCTGAGTGGAAAATTTTGCAAATCGACGAGTGGCCGGTGCGGAAATAAAAGAAAAACAATGTTTTAGTGGATTATAACTATTGTGCGGACGGTAAAATTGGTGAGTCTGCCAATGAAGAACTAGATTTGCCAGGATATGCGAGACAAACGTCCATAAATGAGGGATGCATGATGAGATGACATGGTGATGATTACAGGAAGATAATTTCGGGTAATCTCATTTGTTCCAAATCAGCCTGTTTGGATTAAAACCACCAATCCGCCTCCCTTTTAGCTTTTACAGTGAGAAAACGCTATTCTTTCCCAGTAAACGCTTTTACACTAAAAGTACTATTTCCAGTGCAAACAGTTTGGAGTCTGACCAGGCTCCAAACTGTTTGCCACTCAGATAACAATGAAAGGTCAGAATTGTCAAAAAATTGTCCTTTTCTGCATTTTAGTGTTTTACGTTTGCGTGTTAACCGGATAGAATAACGTTTTCTCCACTGTAGCAGAGAGGATAATCTCGGTCTAATAAACAGAAAACATTCCCTGGGACAAATAAGCCCCAGAACCACAACAAAGATAGAGGAACAGACTGCCTATTAAATGCAGGTCTGACTGTAAATCAAACATGTGGAACATTGTCAAACATGTTTCCCAAAATCAACCCTTTACTCCATTGATACTCATGTTAACACATTTAATTTCTTCACTCAAGTAAATAGTTTACACAGACATGAATATGCACAATATAAATTCTTTATCTAAGCAGACTGTACATAGTTTAAGCAGACTGGAAGTAAAGCAGAATGAATCCTGCTTTAATTTCAGCCTGCTGTATGCAACCATCTCTCTTCAATACTTGAAATAAGCTATTGAGTAAAGGGATACATATCTATTGCAATTATTGGGTTGCAACATACCAGCCGTTTATTATGAAACTTTGTAATCATTGTCAACTTTTACAGTCAATCTTGTATTTAGCGATCACTCTAGTGAATACCATATTTTGTCTTGTATGAAGCTGTCTGTTTAATGCAGGATAAAATAATTCAGAATGCTTCAGTAGAAGTTTTCTTCACTATTTCTACCCTGAGTTAATTAGTCTATTGTCATAATGAAGAGATATGCACACTGCTTCACATGGTGGTTGCTTTAGACAAGATTTACTGGTTTTTTCCACAGTTCTTGCTGGAGAATATTGTTTATCTTGCAGAAAAGAATTTGTAAAACAGACAATAGCTATTAAATTGACAATTTTTTGGTGAATTCCACAAATATTTGAAAATGACAGTGCATGTTACACCAACAAATTTTCCTTGATTTTACTTTCCCACAAAGTTTGACCCCTCTCAAACACAATTTCATTTTACTCAAGTTACATGTGGTCAACCCTCCTAATTGTTTTTGTATTTTGTTCTAGAGACATGGTAGATAATTTTAAGTGTGGTCACTATGAATGCCCCCGCCTAATTTTTCTCAAAATTTCAATTTTACTCAAATGTAAAAAATGATTTTTGAGAAAAAAATTGACTCATAACTTATTTTTTCCGAAATATAAGATTTTATTTTAAAGTATTATGCACACTATTTAATTTTTCTGCTTGTATTAGTATAAAACAATGTCTTAGGTATGAATGCGTAAATAAATTTTGATCTTTTTATTAAAATTTGTAATTTTTATCCCCGGAATGAAAAAAGAAGGGGTAGTCATTTTAGGACGTTTTTTGAAAAGTAGTATACCAAGACAAAAATACTCATTATTTCAGTTATAGATGGTGAAATATCTTTTAACTCTGGAAAATGATGTAGTATTGAATACTGAATAAGATAGCTTTTGCGGATTTGTTTCGGAGAGCATTACCCATCTAAATCCTTAAATTTGAAATAAGGAATATCGTTAAAATTCAGATGCATATATGTGACGCCCCGTACATGCAGTTTTTTACTGATTTAACGAGATAATTCGTTGGTTGTCTAACACTTGCTATAATAACATGATATACAGCACAACTAATTAAAATCGAAAAGGTCTTTTCAAGATTTCATAAACAGTTACATCTCTCTATAACGACCACTAAAATGAATGCTTATTCACTGCATAAAAGACAGGTAATAGGGCAAGGTGGTAATAGAAAAGAAATATATGGTTAGATTGTCTGTTTTACCGTATCTTTGCTATAAACAGTCGCTTGTCTGAAGCATTGGATAGTTAATACGATACAGTGGTCGTAATAGAGCGGTTTTACTGTATGAATACATTTTATTGTTTTAACTTCTTCATTGCCATGACGTTATATAATCATTTGTGGTATATCTTTATTGTTTACATTTAAATTTTTCACATAACTACCCTTGTTTTCTATAGCGAACAGCGATCACGAATATCCTTGTCTCCAACATGTGTGATATCAATTTGATGACGTCACTATAACGGCATTATTTATAAAGGCGTTTTGACATCACCGGGGCTCCAATAAATGCCCGTTACTTTAAAAATTGTTGTTTATATGAGAAAAAAAAATCTTCTACTCGTCGATGCTTAAGACAAGTTGATCTCAAACTCGTCTAGAATAGAAAAGTTATTAAGCTTGCCAAGGCTCGATTAATAACATTTCAATTCTAGACTCGTTTGAGATCGGTTTTTTTTAAAAATCGACTCATGACAGATCCTACATGTTAGGTAAATTGACTAAAGAAATATCTAAATAAGACTAAGTGTTAACGCGGCGTCTGATCAAGAGCAAAACTGTTTGCATATACATGTAGTTATTGTACTCGGGGTTATGCAGTGAATGGGGGTATATTTTGATAAACGCAAGCTATAAGAGTCTTCTTTTCAGTTTTGTAAAATACTCTATAATTATTTGTTGCTTTGGTTTGGTTGGGAATTGACCGGTACATGTCAGTGATATTATGAAACAAAAATATAACATCAACACCAACTCTCATAAGAATTTCGCGTACATGTTTATATTTCCCATGCCAGTCATAATGGAAAATGATTTATGATGAAGAGAGACCTTTGGGTCTGACAGTCATCCATAGGTAAGTGCAGAAGTATTGAAAACGCGTAGGATGTAAATTTTGTCTTTTTATCTTTTATCAGACTAGATACTGATTAGACGCTAAACAAGGTCTGGCAAGGTGCGCTTAGAATCAAACTGTAAAGGAGACAATGCCCCACATGATGGGGTTAAAACAAATTGATGTATTCCCGTACAGACATTTGGTGTTTGAAAATAATTAATGGGTTGTCTGTAGCTAGATAGTTTTATATAAAAGAAGGAAAATCCGTAGAAAAAACATCATTTTAATGCACGCGGACAACACTACTTACTTCTTAACTGCTTTTACGTAATTGAGACAAACTGTATGGTCGAACAGTACAATCCCTTACAAGCAACCCTTATCTGTTTTACTAATGAGTCGATGTTAGCTGCTAAGTGCCGTATACATAAATGGAAACTGAGGATTGCGCTAGGATTCTTTAAGATCAGTTCTACAGCGTCATTTCCTTACGTATTCCGGGTGGGAGTTTTAACACTAAGAATGCAAATTCTTTTTTTTTTATTTGGTCTTTCAACTTTTTTTATTACCATGTTTTACATAATATATACATTCGTTTTTAAATATACAAACATAATGACACACTGTCAATGTAATAAAATGTATCATTTCATATTTGTAGTCAAATATATTTTGAATTTGACACGGAATATTGACAATCTATATTTTATCCTCAAGTATGAAAGCATAAAGTATTGACAATGCAAATTCTACTCAAGTCTTCAGTAAAAAAACCTATCTATTACGACAAACACTAAAATAAGGCTAATTGGTTGTATAAAATACAAGCAGATGCTTTAAGCAAAATGTAAGTAAATCGGAAAGCTGATACGGAGCATTACTACGTCCATCTTACCTTAAGCAGTCGCTTGCCTTGAACACATGCAAATTGACAATTTAGTGGTCGTAATAGAGCGTTTTTACTGTATTTTCTATTCGAGGACTACTTGATAAGTTGTGAGCCTCGTATGTAAGGATTTATGACAGTCAGGTTTGCTAAGTTTTATCATAAGATCATCCAAATGTTTATTCAATTTTGCGAACGATGTTTATGATAGATGACTGCTTAAGGCAAGGATTTCCTAGCATGCTAAGACTGTTTCGCTTGCAATTGTGATGTGAACCCTTTTCTCCCTGAATTTGCAAACGGACAATTATAAGTTTTCAATTTTGTCTTGTCCATATATGATATTTTAGGGATTTTGTCCAGTCAACTGACATTTGCACACCGTTTGATCCTCAACAGACGCCGAGAAAACAGCTTCTGATCAAGGTTAACAAACAATTGTCTTTACAATTCAGTGTCACAAGTGTAAAATGCCTAACATTCTAAGTTGTGTGACAAATGCAGACGTTATCTTCTGAGCAGGCCATGGTTTGGCATTTGATGTGTAACACGAGTTCGGGTGCCACTATCACAATCGGTCCAGCAAATCCCGCATTGGCCTGTTCAGTCACATGCGTGCATGCAAACGTGGACAACCACCTTCATAAATCTTCATTTGCGATGCCAAACCATGACTATGTCATCAATAGTATAAGAGTACATTTAATTGCGAGATCTGTTACCCATGCCATGGCCCAATCAGATGTCAAATTAGCAAAACACCTCTCTTGCCATTTCGTTAAGCTTTAGGCACAGAAATCACATTACTCTCACGAGACGACAATATCTTTTTATCTGTCATAATTTGAAATAGGAAACGTTCATACGAGTTCATAATAAAGCAGGAAGATATCCAAATTTGCATTTTTCATGTGCGAGTTTACGAATCGTTCCTTTCCCCATCGCCTGTTTCTTGTTTTGTTGACACGTTGCTGCTTAAAGCAAACTGGAACTAAAGCAGAATGCGCCTGCGCATTCTGCTTTACTTACAGCCTTCTTTCAGCTACCATGTACTAGAAAATAAAGCCGGAGATTTAGGAAACATCCGGAGAAATGGCAGCCCTGATGAAGAGTTTTAGTCAATTTATGTACTGCAGGCACATCTCGAATACGGTACTCCCTTTCTACAACAACACCCGAATGGAGACAAAGATTAAATAAGTTGTTTGGTGGGAGTTGTTAAAACATGGGGAACATTAATGTAACTAGAATGCTGATTATCATCTAGTTTACATTTGCAAACAGTTTAAACATAGACAAGACGCTATATAGCACAACGCCTGATCTGGATTCAAGCTGATTGTCACTCGTCATTATAGTTCTTCTTTCAAAATGTCCGGTAATATGTAACTTTGAGAAAAAAGTGCGGACGACAACATTAAGCAGCAGTGAAAGTGTAAGTTAGATATATTCATCGTCTTTGGGTCATATTTAGCTGCAAGCCGTTGTAGCAAGGAAATACAATACATCACTCCCTCTCCACAACTACTCCCAATCGGAAACAAAAAATGTTCGTTGTACGGAGGGACAAGCTTAACCCCACTACATAAACTTGAGAAAAACAGCAGACGCTAATTTTAAGCAGACGACATTGCAGCCGTGATTAGGGTGTACATACTTGTCCTGTTTAGGCAACTGCAACAAGGGTCGTTGTAAGGAGTGAGTCGTTGTTGGGGATGTGGTGTTGATGAGAGGGAACAGGGTACAGCCATTGAGGAATCTATATTACAGGCGTTATCAGTTCAGGACAATATAAAGTAGAAAATGTCAGCTTTATGAGTTTTATGTTCTTTATTTAACTTGCATCAGGCTATAAATAATCTACTTCCGGTTTTGTAAAATAACTTATTGAGCATCACATTTGCATATAGTATTGTATGGCGTCAACGATGTTGTTTCTCCGACATCGAGAATACGAGAAGTGGAAAAGAAATGAGATATACCTCTCGTTCTTAATTTGAAATAAAAACTCATAAGTGAATTAAACTTTAATCATTGGAAAATTGTTTCATCAATGATAAATTGATTTCCATTAGGATTTAAAAAACATTTTCACTCAAAGGCAAACTGGTCCATGATATTTCAACCTATGATCATCAATTTTTCAGACATAAAAAACGACACTGTCGTCATAGAAGTATTTTTGACTAATGTCCAATGTTTTAGAGGGAATGTTGATTCCCTGAACGGAGGTCAATGACTCTCTGTCTAATTCCCTTACGCACGAGAATGATAGATAATGACACGTCTCCAAACACCTCTAATTGATGAGTAGAACTGCCTTAATACAATTGTCTGCCTTTACAACTCATAGATTTATGACAGTGAAACAAAAGGCATATCGATACTACAGTGCTCCCTCTGTACAATAACATCAAATTGGAGACCAAGATTATGTGTGTTGTTCGGGAGGGGGGGGGGGGGGGGGGGGGTGCGTCGTTATAAAGAGGAAACATTAACATTTGGCCTACTTTTACAAAAAGCTTGAATCCAGATCAGACGCCGCGTTTAGATATAAGCTTTTTGTAAATGTGAGCCAACATCACAAACACACTTTGTCTCCGATCGGAAGTTGTTGTAAAGAGGGGGCACTGTATACCCCTTTCACGCATTTAGTTTTCTCCCCCGAGGAATAAAAAAATATTATATTGTCGCACTTTAACAGATAGTTTCTATATCCTAGCAGATGGCGGTTTCAATCAGATATTAGTTAATTCATAATGCGAGTTAAACTTTACTTTAAATCTGCTTAAGTCGTCATCTGTATTCAAAACTAGAGACAACTTATGGGGTAAACTTTAGATAGGAATGGCTGTATTTTGTATAAGATTTCGACATAATGACGTGATTCCGATCTTAAAATTAAATATAGTTCTTGTAAGCTTTTGTAAAAGTATATTCTACAGTCAGTTGAAAAAACATTGCATTTTACATCAATTTAAAAAAGAAAATATTATGCAATCAGATGTAGATTTTTTTTAATTTCGTTACCTTGATATAAATGGCAAATTGTTTGGAGCTTAATTGGACGACAGAAATTTGCGTCTGATCTGCCTCCATAATATTTGCAATGGAATTAAAGTTTTTGGTATTAACGTGTGTATCAAGCAATTTTAACCCCTTTTAATTTATATGAAAACACATATGTTAGCAGTGCTCAATATTGTAGGCAAGCTGGCTCAATGATCAGGGAAGTATATGTAAAGTCGGCTGAGCGGTCATTCGGACTGAAAGTAGACTTTAACTTGGTATATTACTTTATTACAATAGTATTAAGTAAGCAAATCTATTGAAAACTGATTGGATCTTGACCAGCAACCTAGAACAAATCGAATTAAAGTTTGCACACATTTTGTTAAAGCAAAGTGTCTTAAAAAAAGACTAATAAAGTCCTCCAATCTGTTAATATATGAGAATTGATTACATTTCACGAACATTAATGTTAGTAATTGTCTCTAGAGTCTTCTTTCTCGGTCGTTTGGTGATTTGTACCAAGGGGTCGTTTCATCAACCATCGTAAACCTATCGTAAATTTGCGATTACATAAATATACGATTTTTTCAATTTACGACAAGAATGCGTTTCACGAAACAAAATTTTACGTCCGATTACATAAATATTTGACGTAAATCTACGACAGGGTAGGGGCTCTCGTAAATATATACGATACCAAAAAGGAACGTTTCTGATAGCAACAACAAACTAATATGGCCGCAACCTGTAGATATATCTGTCGACTAGAAAACTTAAGGCTTGCTGATATGTTATTGAGGCCAGGGTTGAGCAGATGACAATAAATGAGACATAGATCTGATGTCTCGCTATCATTTAGACAGAAAAGCTATAGAGTTCCTGCTGCATAACAACTTCAAACAAACCGTCCAGAGGATCAAAAACCATCCCGCCTTTCCCAAAGGTAAATATTTTAATGCTATGCTTGAAAAACATGGATCTAAACGTTTAGACGTTGTCACCATCATAATATAATTTACGTGTATCACAGTCAAAACTGTACTTTGATGAATGATGATTGAGTTGTTCCCCTTTGTTAATTAAATCAAGGTCAATCTACGTCATTTCCGTGAATTAAAAAAAAGTCAACATGCCTCAAATTTTCGATTGATAGCGACCAGTAGCCACCTGTTTTCAATGAAAATGGTATGGATAGTTATTAATATATATATTGTTAATGACATTGTGACTACTTACATTCATATTGATACTGGTCAGTGAGTTCACAGCAAACAAAACCATGCAAATGAAATGACACTATTTTGACCCCCCCCCCCCCCCCCCCCCACCTCCACCGAATATGTTCGCTTGTTACCAGGGCATGTTGCAGCTTCATGCACGATATAGATTCAGTACGCAAATGCACAGAACTTCCTTTGTTAACCACCATCGTTTAAATGAGATATGTAAACACAGATGACAGGGCTGCCATCTGGATTTTAGCACATGATAGCTTAAAGCAGGCTGAAAATAAAGCAGCATGCCCCATCATTGCGACGTATTCTGCTTTACTTTCAAACTGCTAATCATGTTTGAAAAATAGAAACATTGGAAATCTTAGGAATTTTCAAGATCAACTTATGGCAGCCCTGAGATGACTGCTTAATACATGATAGAAAATGCAGAAGCTATTTGTATTTTATTTTCTGCATTTAGCAGTTTGAATGTATCAGGTTAACATCAGTAGCATTCTTAATTGTATATCTGTGCCAGGATTGTGGATTGTACTAGCTGTTATCCTGCATTAAGCACCACTCTGTGTTAATCAATTACCACACATGTACAGGTACTTGCAGAATATAATTCTCTTTTATATGTTATATAGACTAGTCAGAAAAAGTGACTGTAATATCCGTTTTCTGGTATTAAAGCTGTGTGACCACTGGCACTTAAATCAGGTTGAAAGTAAATCAGAATGCTGCTGAATGAGCACATTTGTATTATGCTTTACTCTCAAATGTTTTAAGCTATCATCACATCATCTGCTATGATGTAGAAAATATTTATAAAACTGTATGAAGTTGATCTATCTATATCAGTTTAAGATCATTAAATCAAAGGTATAAAAAGGCATATTAATGGAGTAATGGGTTAAAGACAACAAGTCGATACATGTGAGCTATCTATTGGATAGTTGGCTTGCTTAATTCAAGATTGACTGTAATTTATTAAATTATCTGAAACTACTGAACTTCAGGATACAATAGTATTTACATTATTTGTATTTACATTTATTTCCAGATTTACTGATGTAATCTAGTACCAAGATGGCAAGACTCAAAACAAGACAACAGCTGAACTGCATTATTTGATAGCTGTGGATTGAAGGTATAGTTAGTGAATCTGTAATTGTAATTAAATTTATATATATTTTTATTACACAAGCTTTAAATAAAATAAGCTAATCTCTGATATTTGGCATTCTGAAATAAGTATGGATTATTATTATGATCAGATGGTAAAATAAACTGTATTACTATTTGATAGGTTGTAAATTCCTTTCAACCACATAATGCAAATGGTAGATGGTTTGAATTTTTTAAATATTTATCACATTTCAATATTTAGATAGATCTAATATTTTTATACTTTAAAAAAATGTTATTAAATTAATTAATAATTATTACACAATCTATTAAAAAATGTAAAATCTAATGTTTGGCATTCTGAAAGAAGTATGGAATTTAATTATAATTATTATAATTATTATTATTATTTTGATAGAAAAAAGTTCAATTATATTAGCTTATTAAATGTTAAGTCATTTCAACCACATGATCATATGCAATGGCATATGGTTTTGTTTTTTGTTAAACTTTGTCAAATTTCAATGTTCAAAAAGATATACTATTTCATATCAAACAAAAATGAGGCATGCTGTAATAACTACTTCAAATGGATAATTCCAGTTTTCAAATACTTTCAGTCCATTTTTGACTACCAGAGTGACCACAGGTATTTGACACATACATCAAGATCTATTACCAAAAAAAAAATAAAAAAAATTCTATACTTCTATTATAGATACTATAATAGAAGTCTAGTAAAAAAAAAAAAAATTTTTTTTTTATAATAAATCTAGATGTATGTGTCAAATACCTGTGAGAGTGACCTGTATTGCAAAATGACAAACAGCGAACCTCTGATCAGGAGGTCACAACATGAGACCTCTTATAAGGATCTGCACTGTTTGCATAAGACAAAATATACTTTAGAGCTCAATAATCTCAAAGTTTTTAATTATACATGTACAAATAGCTCTCTGAAAATTGCCAATGAGATATTTCATTCAATTTCAGATGTCCTGACATATTGGAGGAGTGTTATTATTACCAGAACATTTGCAAGACAGATTTGGACATGCATGAGGCTGCATGACTTGTGTATGGATTGAAATATTCCATAGCTTAAATAAACTGTTAAAGTTCATGATAATGGTCAACCAGCTAGTATAGTAGCCTACTGAACTTGAATGAAAGCCTTGTTTAGAAACCAGGCAGGCCATTGTTGACCTGATATTTGCATTACAGTCAATCTTTTGTTAAGCCACCACTCAACTAAAGTAGCAAGGTGAATTGTTTTAAGACAGGTGAAAACCTACTACAAGTTAAAAACATAATGCCTAAAGCTACTATTAATTATTATGCTTTCTGCATGGTTTTTATCCTACATTTAGTAACATAATGTAGTCATTCTATTTAGTGGTTCCTATATACATGGTTGACTGTATTATGTGATGTAATCCTGATTCTGGTGACAAAATGTTTTAGATGCCAATATCTTTCAGTTTGATCCATGTTTTTAGTTTTGCTGAATGAATCAACAACATGATATATAGATTAAGAGTGTTGTAACATAGAATAAAATGTTTGGCAACTAATGTTACTTGTCTCTTACAATGCTTATATTTCTGTTGGACTCACCCTTTTTCAGATAAATGACAAGTTTATAACCTCTCAATGGGTGTGTTCACACAATATTAAAAAGTATGACAATGTAGTCCCATCTCAGGTGGCTCAGTCAGGAGCCCTCTGAAATGGGTTTGCACTGTTTGCCAAGGATTTATATACCTGTTCAAACACTGTAAGGATTAATACTAAATGTGACATCCAGACATTTGTTAGTAAAATTTAATTAATAATATCTATTTGATATTTCAGCAATTTTAAAATAAAATTAGGACCAATAGTGAATCTAAAACAAGACAAGTACATGCATGGCTATTTTCAAATGATCAAAATGCAGGTAGATTCTGAATTTGGTTATATTGTTATTAGGGTTTTAAGTAATATGGACAAAATCAAAACCTACCTAACCTACATATCTTTCAGGGTTAAGCTAAAACAATTCATTAATTGAATGCATAAGAAAATCAATAATTTCAGTATAATAAATTCAGACAGTCACATGTCACTGTCAATACTCTTTCCTTAATACATTTAACCCTGTTATATTTAAGCAACTTTTCTTTGAAAAAGCATAAAAGTAATCAAAGTCTAAGACAGTGGACCATTAAATGCATGTTAAAATCATGCAGAAACCTCCTTGTTTGAACTGTCTGCATTATTTTTATCCAGCACTTAGCATGAATGGGCATATTAATTTTAAAATAGTCACTTAATAGTTGATACAGGGTTGGCTGTAGCAGATGTTGACAGTTTAAACCTAGACTTGTGTGTATATGTTTATATTTATGATCAATTGTTTGATTGAGTAATTTCTGACATGAAATAAAATTGTTGAATTGTTATTAGAAGCCAATTGTTGTTTGTTTATCCTCTTCATTAGAAAGTTAACTAGTCCTAAACAAACATGTTCAGTTGCCATAAGCTGAAGCAGTAAGGATATCTCAAATAACTGGTGACTACATTAAGGTAGTACAACTCTAATGAGATTGGTCATTGTTGCTACTCTATGTAGAAAGATTGGATACAGGAAACAACTGATCATCAATATCTACCATGGTTTGGTACAGTCCATCTGTTGACAACACTGGTTGATTTGTGTATGTAGAATTCTGATGAAGACCAACATAAAAGTCCAATCTCATTTAGAATTGTTCTAACCTATTGCATGACAAGGTGGTAGCTCTCATATCAGATTGAGGCAAAGGCACAAGAAAGCTTACTTAACCCATTACAACATAAATACACCTTTAATTAATTCCTCTACTGAAGAAAATAGTTCCAATTTATACTGTCACAAATAAAAATCATGAGAAATATTTCTATATTCTAGCATATAATAACTTAAAGCAGACTGAAAGCCTTAAGACATATTCTGCTTTACTTTCAACCTGCTTTAAGGGGTCACATATCTTCAAAACTAGAAACAGGCTATGGGGTAATGGGTTAAAAATCAAAATCAGATATGATAATGATTTCAGTTTTTGCCATTCATTTGATTACTTTTTGAAGCAAACTTTTTTAATACCCCACCCATATATAGTGACTGATCTGTGCATGTTTCAGTCTATCCCTCTGTCAGTCTGTGTACCTCTTGTTAACATCTGATGGTGGATTGTCACATTACCATTTCTTGGAGGTATAGTGTTGAGTATAAACTCAAGAAAAGTCATTGGTCATTAATTGTGACCTTTGATCTAAATCATGAGAAAAACTTGTCTGGAGCTTATTTCCACTACTATAGCACTCATATACAGAATTTGGTATGTGGGTATATTTTGGATGGCAGTGCCACATAGATCTACCAAGTGCAGGTTACTGTAACATTGACCTTGAGCTTATAACCTAAAACTAGAATAAAAATACCTTATACATTATTTGGGTTATATCCTATATCACATCAACAGCATATTCCAAATTTGATTTGTGAGTACACTTCAAAGATTCATGGGGAGCATTTCACCATACCAGTACACCACATTTGGTATAGGGGTATCAAAAATGGTGTATGGGTACTCTTTGGATATGACAGTATTAAAAATTAACCAAACAGTCTGTACTTCTGGCAAAATGGAATACACCTATTAAAGGCACATGAAAAGGTTACCTCGAGTACTAAGATGAAATTAATTTAGAGGTGTGTTTGTGGATTATTTTATTTATTTATTGGGGGGGGGGGGGGGTGAGAGAGGCTTTCTACAATGTTTACGCACTACTGTTGTAAAACTACGGAGAATCTGGGTCTTTGACAAGTAATGTGTGGCTATAAGTTCTCAAACAATGTTGATTATTTATGAGTGAAACCCATAGGTTACATCAAACATCATCAGGCGAGCGAAATCGGGGCCGAACGTGGCTTTCTAGTAGTTATTCCGGTGTAGATTGTACTTAGATAATAGGTAAATCGTTTGTATATACAACTGAATGTCTCTGTCAGGTCAAGATTCAATTGATTCTGCGATAAAATCCAAGTCGAGTTAACGGACCAACGCATAATCATAATAAATGAGCAGCTATCGGGCAATTTTTTCACGTTTCTAAGCCGTCATAAAATAAACCGGAAGTATATCTTTAGACGGCGTCACTGTGTTTTACCCTGTACGCCGTCGTAAATTTTACGTCCGATGTGTTGATATACGATGTTGTTGATGAAACGCAAATCAGCAGAGATCGTAAATGACTTGTCGTATCGTATATATACGATAAATATACGATACGATCGCAAATATTGATGAAACGACCCCCAAGTCGCTTAAGGGCAAAACCTTACCCTGCTAAACAATCGATTTTTTTCAAATATGACTTAACTAGTTCCCAAACAGGTTAGATTATATCTTATTTCAAATGAACACATATTTATAATAGTGTCACATGGATAACCAATAGTGTCACAAAGATAAGCCTACGTTTATTGTTATTGGCAGAATAAATCGACGTCTGATCTTACATGTAATTCAATCTGTTCACAGTTCCACTCACGTCGATCTCAACACTATAAGAATTAAAAGCTCCTGGATGATTCTTGTTGGAAGTTCTCGATCGGTAAACGTTTGGTATTTGGGGTATTCAAATTGCGCAAATCATGTACGCAAGTTTGAGAGGTTTTGTTTTGTTTAGGGAATGGTGATACTGGACAACGCAGTGGTTATCGCACAGCTACGGTGGAGAATACGTAATTATTTCACGTTTAAACGCACGAAACGCAAACGGAATCACTAAAACGTAGAAAGTGCATTTTTTTGACAATTCCGAAAATTATTTTTTATTTTGGTGGCAAACAGTTTGAAGCCTGATCAGACGCCGGGTTACCCGGCGTCTGATCAGGCTCCAAACTGTTTGAAATAAATATAATAGTTTTAGCGTAAACGCGTTTATTGGGAAAGAATAACAGTTTATCCACTGTATTTATACACGAAAACAAAAGAACAAGAGAACGGCAGGTGTTGTGCAATGAAACGTTCTTATAAAGCAGGGTTATATAAGGTCGTTGCACTGCAGATGTAAACAGTCTGTTATCTAGTTTTTTTCCGCAATGCCACACAGAGATTACATTCCAGAAAAAAACAGCAATGAATAAACTTGAATGACTGCTTACACAACCCGTATATACATTATGGAGTTTACCTTAAATGTAATAGCAATTTCTTTACAAAATTGACTATATTTATCACCCTTATTATGTTCAACGCGACTTGGCAAACACGTGGTTATAATTTTCATCCAGATCAGTCGCCGCTGCTTTATTTTAATTAAAAAGCATACTATTTTTTTGCAGGCGATAGTTCTGAAGCTGACGACAATTCAGCACGATAAGGGATAATATGGGAGGTAAGCAGTTTGTAGCTTGATAAGTAGCAATGCTCCAGATTGTTAGCAAAGGGCATTTTATTCATTGGCAAATAATAAGGACGTACCTACAGAAGTTGTATTGATTAGAACTTGAACAATTATGATATAGCCTAGTCCTTATACATGTAGCATTGCAATAGTGTACATACCAAGCACTGTTGTCATCTCAGGCCCGGTATCAGAGTTTGGTCTACATTGCCTAATACCGGATATTGCACATATAAAATGCTTTAGATGCACGTGGTGTCAAACAGTTAAGACCAAAACGAGCCGCCGCATCTTTGACGCGACGGCTTGCATTGGTCCACACTCTTTGCAATGCAATAAGTTATGTTTCCTCATGTCACGGATATGTATAAAACAGTCAATGTGTATCATTTACATGCAGTGGTGTAGAACCTAGAACAGGTGCCTAAAATACATTACAAGAAAGCAAACATCATAATACAATAGCAAATAGCACTAGCTAGTCTTTTATGGTAGTGATAATGCTTTATGCTTGAATTGTTACAGAAGGAAAGACGTGTTAGTCCCCTTTAACTTAATAAACAAAATTAAACACGAAAGCAACGCCATAAAGGTGTTAAAAGGTCAGCTTTTTGAAAAGCTTTCAATTTATTTGCCAACATGCATACAGATAAATGTATTTCTTTTCATGTACATGTGTATGTACTTTGTTTTAGATTTGCTCTTCTCGTTAACAAAATAAAACTAAGAAAGGCATGAAAACGCACAAAGCCATTAACTCACATATTTGTTGGTAACTCACCCTGATACACCTATTCTAATATAAGCATAACAGAACAGAAATATGTAAATTACTGGGTTAATTCGGCACTGACCGCTTTCGGAAATTTAGTGTGTCTATGATGCAATGTATAGGGTAAGCGGAAGCCGGGCCCTAAAGAGGTTGAGTTCCGCACTCAAAAAATGTTTTATATTGTCGACACCCCAAAAAGAATCATATGTTGAAACACATTTGTTCGCTTACTAGCCTTTTTCCGACCTCAACACTGTGGTAAATAATTAGCAGACTGCTTAAAGCAAGGTGACATAAAACAGAAAGCTCCTTAGGAATCTGTCACATGTATTTTTAACAATTAATTAACCTTCTTTTTAGTGGCAGTAATAGAGAGGTATTACACGTTAATGTAATGCTTATGAATACTAAAGTTGCCTATTAAAGGTCAGCTCAAGAGTCAACTGCATGGGGGACGATCATTTACGCAATATGCAAACTGGTAACAGAGGATCACATGCCTACAGTATACTATTTCATTTGTACTTTTTACAGCAAATAATACGTTATTCGTTCCTAGTAAATGCGTAAATGTTACACCCTTTTTATCCATAGCAGTTTTGAGCAAGATAAGACGCCGAGTAGCCCGGTGTTTAATCAGGATGCAAACGGTTCACTACTCCAAATTTCAAACTTTGCCATTTACACGTTGAGTTATAGTGCGCTCACATTTGCTCTACGGCGGCCGTACGGCGGCCGCAGAGACGTGAAATCGAGAGAATCTTACGGCGGCCGTAGAGATTCTACGGCGGCCGTGCGGCGGCCGTACGGCAGCCGCACGGCGTATCCCAATATCTTACAGGCCGTAGAGGTCGCCGTAGAATTATAATAGTACGCTCACATTTGCCCTACGGCAGCCGTACGGCGGCCGCAGAATCGGAAAATCGGTAGTTTCCCACGGCCGCCGTAGAAATCCTACGGCAGCCGTACGGCGGCCGCACGGCGTATACCCATATTTCATAGGCCGTACAGGTCGCCGTAGAAATATAACGCGGAGTTATAACATTTTTTAATTCCTACGGCGGCCGTAGAAAACACTCGCCGCAGAGTGGTTCTACGGCTGCCGTACGGCCGCCGTACGGCCGCCGCACGGCCGCCGGAACTCACTTGTCACTTTTCTTATTGTCCATTTGTACATACATGTATAACATGTGTATTATTAAAAATGGATTTAGATGTTCTTAAGTGTTGTCCTAATGTGTCCATTGAGTTCACGGTGTAGTTGGACTGATATGAGTTTTGTGAACATGTAGCAAAACCAAGTTATGTAGCAGGAGCAGCATTTTGATTGCAGAGAATCTGGTGGAGCTTCCACGGCTGCCGTACGGTGGCCGTACGGCGACCGCACGGCGGCCGTACGGTGGCCGCAGGATTTTTAACCTACAAAAATAGAAACTCGCCGTGCGGCAGCCGCAGCAAATGTGAGCGCAACACACGGCGGCCGTAGGAATTCTGCGGCGGCCGGGGAATTGTTACTCGCCGTAGAAATAACAAGCCGTGCGGCCGCCGTACGGCAGCCGCAGCAAATGTGAGCGAGGCATTACGCGGAGTTATAACATTTTTTCATTTCTACGGCGGCCGTAGAAACACACGCTGCAGAGTGGTTCTACGGCTGCCGTGCGGCAGCCGTACGGCCACCGTGCGGCCGCCGTAACTCGATGGTCAATTTCCCTATTGAGCATTTGTACTTTTGATCATATATGTAAAACATGAATATTATCTAAAAATGGATTTAGATGTTCTTAAATGCTGTCCAAATGTGTCCTTTGAGTTCATGGTGTTGCTGGACTGATGTAAGTTGTGTGAACATGTAGCAAAACCAAGCTGTGTAGCAGGAGCAGCATTTTGGTTGCAAGGTATCTCCTGGGACTTCCACGGCAGCCGTACGGTCGCCGTGCGGTCACCGTCGGTCACCGTACGGCAGCCGCACGGCGGCCGTACGTTGGCCAAGATTTTGTAACCCCACCAAAATAAAATCTCGCCGCGCGGCAGCCGCAGCAAATGTGTGCGCAACACACGGCGGTCGTAGGAATTCTGCGGCGGCCGGGGAATTGCTACTCGCCGTAGAAATGATTAGCTGTGCGGCCGCCGTACGGCAGCCGCAGCAAATGTGAGCGAGGCATAAATTGCGCTTAAGTTAAGTTTCCATTAATCGGCAAATAATAAAAAAAACAAATGTAGCTGTCTAAACACTGTGATACGCCGTCGTATTGAAGAACCAGCTTGTGATTAAAGAAATAACATTCGCGCCTTGGTTTTCTATGGTTCATACACCACAATTTGGAGTGTTGGCAATAACCAAACAAACCACGATGGCACAAGGCCCAAATCTCAGGTACTTGACACATATATCTAGATCTATTAGATCTGACATTACATATGAGAATCTTACTGGGTATACACTGTTAGTTTTTCAGTATTTAAGGGGGCAATCGCATCGGACTATTTTTATTAGGTACCTACATGTAGTAGGGGTGCGTTACTCCCCTTCTATGGCTGGTCCATTTCACCTATTAAAAACATCATTTCTAATAAAAGTTTTGAAGATTTATTCTTAACCCCGCTTTAAACAAGTTTAATAGCTAAATCCATTGAATAAACTCTTTATCACTTAAATATGTCAATTTCTTTTACAAACTATCAGCAAAACGTTTCCAAATAAATCTGCATACAATTATTTCAATCGAGCGTTCTTAAAAATTAATTTGCCGTAGGTGGACACAGAAACCAGCTGATTGAAATGGGCTATTTTCACAGCGTCGTTTATCAGAATATACATATCACGGTAAATATGTTTTTTGTTTATAGAGACGAATGTACGTGGCATGTTACAATGTAGAATAGGGAATTAACAGCGTTATTAGATAAAATATACCTTCCTATATCAAGTTTATAATTATTAAACAAAACGCAAACACAAATCAATAAACTATAGTACATACAGCTTGTTTGATATGTGTTTATTTGTTTTATATGAGAGGAAAACAATTACCAGATTTCTGATATGAACTACAGTAAAACCTGATATGAAAAACAGTAACACCTATCTATTACGATTACTTAAGTGTGTTACGTATCTCGTGTTTAAGGTAGGTGACTGCTTGAAACCAGGTGAACGTAAAACAGAAAGCTCCTTAAGAGCTTTTTGTCGGACATTCACCTTGCTTTAAGTTGACACATGTCATTTATGCAGTTAGTTTATTTTCTTTTTGGTGGTCGTATCAGAGAGGTTTTATTGAAAAAAAATTGCAAAGGTAGTAAATGTTTTAGCACAAACACATTTATTTGAAACAGAGAAAAGCTCGTTAACAGAACGATATACAGTGGGGCAATATTCCAATTTTTAGTCCAATCTAAAACTAAAGTCACAACTATAGTAATTAGGAGATTAATTTGTATTTGGATGATTTTTTTTACATCTCAGATACTACGACCCAAAGCTATAAAAAACTTGAGTTGAGCCTGAGATCGTTCTTCAGCAAAAGCTCAAATCTGACCGATTAAGTGTTTCAGAAACGACTCGATTTAAACGCTTTATAATATTGGAGTCAGACGTTTGCATTAGCTCCATTCTATTTGCAATGGATACCAATTATGGAGAAATAATACAATATATTAATTTTCCTCGGGATCATGCCGCAAAAACAGTTTAACCAATAGCCTGTTTCCACTTTTTAAGACAAGAAGTCCTTTAAAGAAGGTTGAGAGTAAAGTAGACTGTACCTTAAGGTGCATTCTGTTATAGATTCAGCCTGATTTAACACTTTCACTCTCAATGACGTCATCATGCGCGTTTACAAATAGTTTGGGTCCTGATCAGACGCCGCGTACATGTAACGCGTAACGGGGCGTCTGATCAGGACCGAAACTGTTTGACACTGTTGTCGATATTAATCTAGTCATACAACCTTAAATATAACTTTTAAATGTGTCTTGCAGACAACAAAACTAAAGCAGACGACAGTAAAGCGATGAAATGGTAAACATCTCCCAGTCTCCTAGATAATTTGAGCATGAAAGGGTTAAGCTACCATCCGCTAGGGTATAGACAATAGTACGTATTATACATATTCGTACTTATTCATATTGGGTAGCTACTTTACATGTATTTCCATAGCTACAGTGGAGAATCTGTTATTCTTTCCCGTTTTTAAAAACGCAAACGTACGCAAACGCACGCAAACGCAAAGCACTAAAACGTAGAAAAGAACAACTTTTGGACAATTCTGATAATTCTTGTTTATCTTGGTGGCAAACAGTTTGGAGCCTGATCAGACGCCGGTTTACCCGGCGTCTGATCTGGCTCCAAACTGTTTGCACTGCAAATAATAGTTTTAGCGTAAACGCGTTTATTGGGAAAGAATAACGTTTTCTCCACTGTACTACGGAATAAGTTGAAAATAGGTATTCATAGAGTAATGGGTTAACAGGATTGTACTGCTTTTCATTGTTTGGACAATAGATAAATAAAAAATACACAATATTGAAATAGTTTTTATTTACAAAACGTTCCATGATATGTTTATATAGAGCAACACTCGAATGAATAGAATGTTTTATGTCGGTAGGAATATGTCAAATGGTAGGGGTCAGCAACTCAAAGTCATGGTGGTGAAATCTGAAATACAAATTATTATAATCTAAACGTGTGCATCATTAATCCCTTCACTGCCAGGACGTCATCAAATTAAAACAATTGTCGTCTACCTTTATTTCTAATTTTCTTTATGTATTTTAACTTAAGAAAATATTGAAATGAGTGTCAAAACAGTTTGGATCCTGATCAGACGCCGCGTAACGCGGCGTCTGATCAGGATCCAAACTGTTTGCAAAAAAATGTTGTGCTCAGCAGTGAAAGGGTTAACCCTTTCCCTTATAGAAGCGACTTTTAGCACATTCATTTTATTCATCCGCTGAAGAAAATAGTTCCAAATTATACCGTAATGAATATGTGACATATTTAATACTTTCCTTATTCTAGCAGTTAATAGCTTAAAGCAGGCTGAAAGTAAAGCAGAATGCGCCTTAGGGCGCATTCTGCTTTACTTTCAACCTGCTTTAAGTAGCCACATATCTTCAATACTAAAACAATGCTATCAGGTAAAGGGTTAAACATCCCCCCCTTGAAACTTCAAATGGACAATTCAAATGTCCAGTGTATTCTAGTCCATTTCTGACTGTTTGGGATCGTTCTTTCAATGTATTGCTTTATAGCGAACCGTGCCGAATCTGATCAGAGAGTTTCTTTACAATTTCATGATCAAATTTATCGTGAGATTTTTACATTGTCGTCTGCTTTAATATTGTTGTCTGCAATATCGTTTCAAAGTTAGATTTAAGGCAGTACAGGAGACGTAATTTCAAAACAAGTTGCAAACAGTTTTTTTTCTGATAAGACGTGTTAGGCGGCGTTGGATCAGGATCAAAACTGTTTGCAAATGCTCTTTATGACAACATTGATAATAAAAAGGATAAAAAACCCTTCTGATTTGGTTGCACAGACCAAATGATCTCTTCATAGGTCCACTGTTTTCAAATGAAGCATACGAACGTATGTGCGTGACTAGAGTTCAGAGGTTTGACAATCGAAGCGATATCATTTATGTTCATCCATCAACAGCTAACTATTTAGAAATAATAGCAGACGACATTTGTTTCAAGTTGTTTACGTCATTGCCGTGAGGGGGTTCAAGTATAACTTTCCGCATTTTATTCATTTGAATAAGAACTTAGTCTGGCTTTATTTCAAGTGTTACCCATATTGTATCTACATGGTCAGTAGTTTTGATTTGAACCATTACTTTGTCGATCGCGACTTGATATGTATTTGCAAGAAGCCTGTACCAAGAAACACGTTTGACACTCTTCTCTTAGTTACAGTAAAACCTCTCTTTGCGACCAATAAAACGAAGACTTATTGATGGTATCAAAGAAACGTACCAACTTAAAGCAAGTTCACCTTGTATAAGCAGTCACCTGTTGTAAACACCTAATAGAACCATAGATAAAACCTATTTACGGCCAAAACCTGTTTCTACAAAGTATAAGAGCGCCATTATCGGGCCGTGATTTATACCGAACCTTAAGGAAGTTCATAAGCGTTACCCGGTCACCCGTGCTAAAAAGCTCTTCTTTTAGACTCCCTTGGTATCCGGAAGTAATATAATACCATATAACAATGGAGGCGCCCTGGCTGGCGATATTTTGCACAAACAATGAGGTTATGAGAACTGTTTCTTTATTCCTTTTTTTATTCACTCATCGCGTACACATTATCTAACGGCGATCTGCGCAAATATCTGGCCTGCGGCGATCGTTTTGTTTTGGACGTAATAACTGATACAATTTAGTAGTCAAAAAAGGGTTGTTTTACTCTACTTTTATAAAAAAGCAAAATGTACACAATCTCAAATAAATACTTTTTTCCGACATAATTTTCGAAGCAGGCGATATTACGGCATGTTTAGTTTGAATGTTTTATCTCAGTCCAAGTAATAAGTATGAAACACAAAATACTTACAACAGAGATATTTAATATTTCTTTCCATATGAACGTCGTCCATATCCACCATATCCACCTCTTCCATATCCTCCGTAACCGCCGCCGTAACCGCCGCCGTAACCTCCGTAACCGCCGCCGTAACCACCGTAACCGCCGCCGTAACCACCGTAACCGCCACCATAACCTCCATAACCACCGCCATAACCTCCTAAACCGCCATAGCCACCATAACCTCCTGTAAAAATGATAAAACATTAATGCATTTTTACCCAGTGGATTCTTCCATCTATATATATTGGATTACATGTAGTACATTTTTTTCTCGAAGGAGTGCCTGTTTAAAATTTTCATTTTGTTTTATATTTAAATTCCTAACAACAAACAGTGTAGACTGTCGCATAATGCGGCGTCTGATCAGAGTCTACACTGTTTGCCTATGTCCTATATATAGGACCGTGAGCACAAATGTGTTAAAAAAGGAAAAAACATTTAACTAGTTTACTGATTTAACGAGAGTGTTCTAGTACAATAAAATACGTTTGAGCCGTTCAATGACAAAACCTGCGTTATTGCATTGCAATCACTATTCAGTGTAGATCATGGTCAGCCGCCGGTTTTTGATACGGCGGCTGACCTTCATTTACTCCGGTTGGTATTCTCTATCATCTTTAGCATTGTATTTATCAGTAGTGTATACGGTATTCGGTAATGAAGACAAACTCAGATACAGAACCTATGATGACAACAGTGCTTGATATGCACACTATCGAAATGCAATAAGTCATGTTATAACATGGCACGGCTCATTCTTTTATCTTTTAAACGTAAGCAAACACAAGGAACATTCGGCAAAATGCGGGAAATTTCTGTAATTTGAATTTTTTGAGAATTGTTTTTGTACATGTATGAGTGACAAGTAAATTTGATGCCAAAACTTATGTAACCATTTCT
Organism: Gari tellinella; assembly: GCA_922989275.2. Taxonomy (NCBI): domain Eukaryota; kingdom Metazoa; phylum Mollusca; class Bivalvia; order Cardiida; family Psammobiidae; genus Gari; species Gari tellinella. The sequence goes on from OV277866.1 coordinate 71,324,560, forward strand.
CGAGGAAACGATCGGTTGCTAAGTGTATTCGGCAGGGGATGGGAAAAATCAGTTTGGACCCTAGGCAGACGCCGTGTACCGCTGCGTCTGATTAGAGAACCAAACTTTTAAATATTTCGATATACCTTGAAGTTCGGTTATTTTGAATTAAATATAACTTAGAAACAATAGTAGACATTCAAGCAGATACATTTGTAAACGTGTCACGGGGAGTGCCTATAAAGAACAACCCCTCGCCAACCCGCGATCTAACCCGGATAACCAGGTTCATAGTCATGCGCTCGACCACGTCGCCTTAAAAGCGCGTTTGTACAGCAAGACCGTACAAGTGATGATTATCCTACAAAGTGTGACATACTCCACCGACAACTTGAAATTCGTCCCGAATTTCTATATGAGTATCGAACTCTTACATGTAGCCCACCCATTTATAAAAACCACATTGGCCGTCAACAGTAACCGGGTGTTCCTATAAAGAAGCACCCGCTTCGGCCCGGGATCGAATCTGGATCGCCAGTTTCGCAGTCATGCATTCTACCATGTCGTCATAAAATATCGCTTATACAGTAAGGTCGTAGAAATAACAATAAACCTACACACTGTGATAAAAGTATTGCGTAAAAGGGTTAAAGCAATTGATAAAGTTAAGTGTTGAACAGTTTATTCCAAATTGTCATCTGCTTTAATATTTAGTCTTATAACTATTACTGAAAAGCTTCTTAAACAGGGGTACAGATTTCATAAACTTCGTAAAACATTTTCTAAATTCTTTTATAGAAATCTTCCTCTCATTAACAAGTATAAATGTAACTTAAAGTCTTTTCTGCGGCAAGGTATTTCACATCCGGAGTTTTATGGTGATGTGATTTACAGACTTCGTAAGATTCTTGGACATATACATTTTCAAAACCTATTTGTGAAACGTATTAGATTTTTCCTCAAAAAAGATTATGATCCAACTATATTGCTGCGCACTTCACGTTTGGTTATCGATCAGTCTACAATTGATAACTATGCTTTCCTCTTCGGTTGTGCGACGACAGACAGGGCTTAGCACTACATGATGATGTATCTCTAAAGCCGTCCTTAACCGGGAGAGTTATGTCGGATTTTCGTGCTTTGTTTTTTCCCTCCCTCTCTGTCGTACCCTGGACCCTTCCATGTCTTACAGTTGCTCGTAACTACAGACTAGTCGCTTGAGTACAATTTGACCGTTGCCATAGTGGGTTATTTTTAACACGGGCTTGAATGTTTAATTCTTTCCCATGTTACTAATGATCTTGTCATAGAATTTTTGTTAAATGTTTTACATGTATTTACTTACTGTGCTGGCGGTCTTTTTGATTGTGAGGTTGTGGAACAGGGTTTATATTTTATGTACACTGTTCGTCTTTATAGGTGCATATAGGAGATAAGTGTGAGGTTGGGCGCCCCTAAACCCAGGTTTAACCCCCCAGTGATTGTTAATAATTAATTAATTTATAGTTAATTATTGATTGCTACTGACCGTACCAAGGCGGGCTCCTATATTCACTTTGCTTTATGTTTGTCTTGCGTGTTGTTTTCTATTTAGTGTGTAGATGTAGGAATTGTATTGCGTGTGTGTGTGTGTTTGTTGTGGTATGACTGTGTGTGTGTGTTCTGCTTGAGAGGTGGGTGTATTGTTTGTGTTACGTTTCCTGCTTGAGTCTTTCGTATTTATTTGTATTGTTTTTCGAATTTCACATGATTCTCGTTAGTGTCGAACATTTTCGTTAAAAATTTAAGTTTTTACAGCAGGCTTCGCAACCGAAGCGATAGAGTTAATAAATTGTACAAAGGTAAAAATGTTAAGTCAGGTTAATTCTTTCTCCTTACCCATTCCGCCGTAACCACCGTAACCTCCTTTCCAGAATGCAGATGCCATGGCAACGCACATCAACAGGGCGAACAATTTCAACATGGTGGAAATCTGAAAAAGAAAAAATCCCATCACATAAGTAAAACATTTGAAACAGCATTCCCCTTATCCTTTAATTGCCAAGACATCATCAATTGTAAGCAATTTCGTCTGCTTTTATTTCGCTTATTTAACCCATTTGTGTCCACGATCCCATATAAGGGACATAGGCAAACAGTGTAGACTCTGGTCAGACGCCGCATTTTGCGGCGTCTGATCAGAGTCTACACTGTTTGCTGTAAGAAATTGTAATATAACACAAAATGGAAATGAAACTTTTGACCAGGCATCCCGATGATAAAAATTGGACTAATCCAATATATAAACATGGAAGAATCCACTGGGTATAAATGGGTTAAATGTTAGGTATTTGCGTTATGGTATATTGAGATGAATGTCAAACAGTGTGGGTTCTGGTTGGAGTTCTAGTTTCACGTCATATTGACAATTAGAACAAGACTGTGTGCTATACTTAACAATATATTCTGTTTTTTTATATTTGTTTCACAATATCGTCCTTAAAGCCGTTTTGACTGACGTTATATTGATACGGATGTGAAACAGCCAGTATCCGGATTAGTTACAGTGATGGAGACATTAATGTTTCCCAATAACCGCGTTAACGTTAAAACGATCAATTCAAGCGCAAAAAGTTTGGAGACAGACCAGACTCCCGGTGACCCGTCTGATCAAAACGGTTTGTATAAATAGTCAGGATTGTCAAAATGTTGTCATTTTCTACATTTTTTGCGATGCGTTTGCGTTTTGTTTGCGTTTAAACGGGAAAGAAGAACATCTTCTCCACTGTACATGTACTGAGTTACGCGATGTCTGGTCAGGTTCCAAACTCTTTACAAAGTCGACTTAAAATCACATGTGACAGAGAAATGGCTAAAAGAAACAATATGTTTAATGTTAATTATATATTTCGAACTATTCGAAACCTTTTTTTATGTTGTTTTAAAGCATAATAAAGATAAAGCAGGGTGAACAAAAATTTGAAAGCCCTTATTACGACAATCAGGTTTAACTTGCCTATTGTTTATTAAGCATCTACATTTTCAGTGGCGATCATATTATTATTCTCGTTTAAACGAATAGACATTAATGCACATGGCATTGCAATACAAGGTATAAATTGATAACGTTTTGAAAATGCGTAACACTCATATTAATCTGAGTGGTACCCAGTTTGGAGTCATATCAGACGCTGGAATACCTGGTGTCAGATCTAGCTCCCAAATGATAACAATGGACATAATAGTAACGTTTATTGGGAAAGTATATATGTATATATATAACGTTTTCTGCACTGATATAACATATTCGCAAAAGTGTGGAGTCTGATTATATTACGGGAAACTCAGAGTCTGAACAAGCTCCAAAATATTTGCAATTCATTCAGATTATACCAAGCTGTTACAGTGGAGAATCTGTTATTCTTTCCCGTTTAAACGCAAACGTACGCAAACTTCAAACACTAAAACGTAGAAAAGAACAATTTTTGGACAATTCTGATATTTCATGTTTATCTTGGTGGCAAACAGTTTAGAGCCTGATCAGACGCCGGGTTACCCGGCGTCTGATCTGGCTCCAATTTATTTGCACTGCAAATAATAGTGTTAGCGTAAACGCGTTTATTGGGAAAGAATAACAGATTCTCCACTGTAACAGTGACAAACACAAGTACCGGTATTTGGTTAAACTGTTATATCTAAAGCAGATTCAAGTTCAGCGATGAAAAGTTAAATTGCATTTTGCAACGACTTAGCAACAAAGTTATATCAAATCGACACTAAATACAGTAAAAATCTCTCTATCGCATGTACGACCACAAAACGAAGGCTGATTGATCACATAAAATACAGGTGACATATTAAAGGAATGTGACAGTAAAACAGAAAGATCCTATCGAAACTTTCTGTTTTACTGTCTCCTTGTTGTAAGCTGTCACCTGTCGCAAACACCAAACTTCAACAATTTATTGGTTGTAATATAAAGGTTTTACTGAAGTTGGTTAAAATGTTTTATCTAAAGCAGAGAGTAGTATAGCGATTGAAAGTTAAATGAAAGTTTGCATTTCATCTTAGAGACACAAGTTATATAATATCGAAACTAAATACGGTTTAAGGTATTTCTATCTGAAATGAACTACTTAAAATGCGTGTAATTTGCATTTCTATTAGCCCAGTAACGGTGTGCTGAGTCTAACCATTTTTAATGTTTCAATTTACACAACAAATACTAAAAGAATCTTTACAAAACGAGTTCGTTTTTTCCATTGCAATGCATTTAACATTTTTACGATATACAATTTTAGACAAATAGAAACAATAGGCTTAAATCTGTGTGAGCCAATTTACATATAAATCGAAAACTTAATTGATAATTCGCATTCTTAAGACGAGTTGAACTGAGAAGGAAAACTATTAAACCTACTTATTTGTAAAACAAAATCGTTTTGCAGTAATTTACATAGATAGCGAAGCTATACTTTAGCGCAAATGATCTTAAACAGTGAAAAAGAGTATCAGTTTCCGTTCGAACTAAACTTAACTCGTTCCCTTCACGCATCGTCTGATCAGGCTTCAAACTGTTTGCCACCCAAATAAAAATGAATTTTCAGAATTGTCCAAAAATGCACCTTTTTACGTTTTATTGATTTGCGTTTGTGTTTCGTTGCGTTTAAACGGGAAAGAATAATGTATTCTCCACCTTAATTGGGAAACAAACTATATGTTTTTCCATTAGATCTAGTCGTTTTAAAAAATTGTAAGAAAAAGCTAATGTAAACAGAATACGAAAAGAACAATTACCTGGAAAATATGTGACTGGCAAACTAAAACCAACTTGAATAGCTAGAACTTCTGTGCTAGAAACAAATCAATTACAGGCCTTTATATAGATCTCATGGAACATCAGTTTGCTAATAAACAAACAAATAAAAACATCAATATGCCAAATCAATTTTTATGCACGTGCATTAACCTTTAATACGCTACAATCTCGTACACAATATACTATTATTACACGCGAAATAATAGAAAATCTATATTATCTAATATTTTCACTGAATAATGATCTATATCAGTGCAAATCAGTTTGAATCCCGGCCAGACGTTGCGTTACTCGGCGTCTGATATGGATCTTAAATGTCTGCAAATGCGCGCCAAGTCGCGTTCAGAATCTTATGTGTTAAGGATGTAATTGACATTTCAGTCATTTTATGTGGAGGCATCGATAATAGAATATGATTGTGTTTTTTGTTTACACATGTCAATTGCCTTGACGTTTATATGCTGTCGATGATCTAAGGGACATGCACGTCGTAGGTCGAAGCTCGATAACAACCAAACGCCATTAACTATATTCCTTGAATGTTCTGCTTCAAAAAAGTCGTTTTACTTTTATAATTTAATTTAATTTATAATATCGTTTAGATGAAATGTTGATATGAGTGTGAGGCAGTTTGGTTCTTGCTTAGACACCGTGTAAATCATAAGCTAATCATGAGTCCTACTGTTTACAAATACAAGTGCAGTTGGGTCAATGATACAGTATTATTGGGTTAAGTGTACCATTTGAGCAGTACACTGGCGAACACGTTATTCTTTCCCGTTTAAACGCAAAACGAAACACAAACGCAAAACACTTAAACTGAGAAAAGTACAATTTCAAGAGAATTCTGACAATTCAAGTTGATCTGAGTGGCAATCAGTTTGGCTCCAAACTTTTTGCAATAGAACTAATTGTTTGAGCGTAAACGCGTTAATTGGGAAATAATAACGTTTTCTCCACTGTATTTAATGCAAAGTCATCATTAGTAAACTATTTTGTCACTATTAGAATAAGTATAGTTAAATTATCGCTAGTTAGTACATGTAACCACTAAAAATATAAATGATTGATCAGTTCATTATTGATTTTTATGCATACGGTAGAAAATACGTTATTCTTTCCCGTTTAAACGCAACGAAACGCAAACGCAAATCACTAAAACGTAGAAAGTGCATGTTTGAACAATTCTGGTTTTTTTTGTTTTGGTAGCAAACAGTTTGAAGCCTGATCAGACGCCGGGTAACCCGGTGTCTGATCTGGCTCCAAACTGTTTGCCATAGAAATAATAGTTTTAGCGTAAACGCGTTTATTGGGAAAGAATTACGTTTTCTCAACTGTAACACAATCAGCAGCTGTCTGTCAATTCAAACACATTTTTCATTATAAATTACGCAATAATCTGTCACATTAGACATGTGTCTCTTAAGGTTCTTTTTTCCGTAAAATAGTTCAATTTAAAAAGATACCTTTTTCATTAAAAGAAATAACAGGACGAAAAATTGCAAATTTGCATGTTCTCCCCTCATCAATTAACGAACACTCTGCTTTGTTCCGTGTGCACCTTTCGAAACATTTTGAATCTTGAACACAGACCATGTCAGGCCCGTAGGAAGCAAAATTGGATTGGGGGTGGGGGTGGGGGTGGGGGGTGAGGGGTGGGGGGGGGGGGGGGCACACACTTCTTCTCTATATTGGCCACTTTTCAAAAGGGGGGATATTTTTTTATTTTTTTATTGGTTGTGCGCTTTAAAATGCGTAAAATTGACGTCTAAAACGTTTTCTGACGTTTATTTAGTACAAATTAAAACAAAATTGCATGGTTCCGATAATTGGACTGCATGCCATCAGATCAGGGTCAAATCGATTTGACAGTTACATCAATATTAGTTCAATATTAAAGCTTAATTTTGCTACATAATAAAGGTAATTTCTATGCGGACGAGAAAAGATTAATCTAAGTTTATGATGAAAAAACAAAAATCAAATAGTGTGGTTTGTAAATCATAATTAGTACGCGGAACTGTAATTGAAATACTGTTACATGTTTCTAGCTCGATAATGTAAATCGATCTTGATTTATCTCTTGTTGTTCCACAAGCGACTTTAAGCGTCTAGTGAGGAGTCAAACTACGTAAACCGTTATACATTGTTTTTTAGTCAAAATGCCTTAAATCTAACTTCTAAAAAACATATTGCATTCAACAGTATCAATGTAGGCAATGTAATGGTGATACAGCGCTCCCTCTCTACAACGACATCCAATGGGAGACACAAAGTATGTTCGTGTTTGGAGGGAGTCGTTATAGGGAGGGAAATTGGCTTACAATTGCAAACAGCTTGAATCCAGATCAGATGCCGCGTAAAGTCTTTTTCTTCTTCATTATGTAACTTTTAGAAAAACAGCAGACGACAATTTAAGCAGACGACAATGCAGTCGTGAATAGGTTGGGCATAAGTGTCCTTTTTTAGGGAACTGCAACAAGGATCGTTGTAATGAGGGAGTCATTGTCGGAAGGGCCGTTGTAGAGAGGGAGCACTGTACAGTGGATAAAACGTTATTCTTTCCCAATAAACGCGTTTACGCTAAAACTATTATTTGCATTCCAAACAGTTTGGAGCCAGATCAGACGCCGGGTAACCCGGCGTCTGATCAGGCTTCAAACTGTTTGCCACCAAGATAAACAAGAATGATCAGAATTGTCCAAAAGTTGGTTCTTTTCTACGTTTTAGTGCTTTGCGTTTGCGTACGTTTGCGTCTAAACGGGAAAGAATAACAGATGCTCCACTGTACAAGTTAGCGGTGAATCTGTTGAGCAATCACTGAAAACAAGAGACATTTCTTCCTTACGTCTTCCTTTCGCAAACTCTGTCGCTGCTGCAATATTGTCTGCTAGAAATGTTCGTCTGATCTTAATTCTAAGATAAAATACGTACATATATTGATGGAAGTAGTCTAAAGACCAGTGTTAAACAATTTGGATGAATATAAGAACATACATTACGCGGCGTCATGTATCAGGATCTACATATAAACTGTTTGCAAATACTTGTCAATTTATGCTCAGTACTCTAAGTGTATTAGATGTATTCTACAGTAAACAAATAGTCTTTTGACAATTTATCACGTATAACAGGTTGAAAATAAAACAGAATACGGCTTAAAAGGCGCTGTCTGCTTTATTTCCAATGCGCTTTAGAACTTTTGACTTTATTGAAGGAATTACTTAAAGGTATAACATGCGAATTTATGGAGTAATGCGATATGCAGTTTACTGCATTGGAACGCAGAACAATGTCTTCATTCGGTTGTTGATAAGCACATGTTTGCATTAAATGGTCTCTACGAATGGAGACGAATAAGTATTAAATGTGCGTGGCAAATAGTTTGGAGCCTCATTAGGCGCCATACTCTTACATAGTTCAGAACCATCTCCTGCTCAGTTCGACATTACATAATTCGCAATCAGTATATCTACAATAGATCCCGATCAGGCGTTGAGTAATTTGTCATATGTCAAGACGTTGAAATATTTATGATACATAATTATATCTTTAAAATAAAAAAGTAATAAAATCTGTATTAAATGATGACAAGTATGTCCAGTGTAGAAGACATATTTCCCAATACACGCGTCTGTGTTGAAATTTATTTCCGTTTACATACAGTTTGGGGGCAGTTACAAACAGCTTGGAGCCAGATCAGAGTCCAGTTAACCTGGCGTCTGATCAGGCTCCAAATTGTTTGCCACAACACAACGAAACGTTACAAACAAACAAAAATGGACGAAATCTACTTGTTATTGCAATGCACATGCGTGTCGTTTGCGTTTAAAAGGAAAACAAACATATTTCCAACAATAGCTGATGGCAGTTGTATACAGTGGAGAATCTGTTATTCTTTCCCAATAAACGCGTTTACGCTAAAACTATTATTTGCAGTGCAAACAGTTTGGAGCCATATCAGACGCCGGGTAACCCGGCGTCTGATCAGACTTCAAACTGTTTGCCACCAAGATAAAAAATAATTATCAGAATTGTCAAAAAGTTGTTCCTTTCTACGTTTTAGTGCTTTGCGTTTGCGTACGTTTGCGTTTAAACGGGAAAGAATAACAGATTCTCTTCTGTAGCAGGTGACATTACTGAAGGATAATTGTTGCAAGGGGATATGTTTACTGACCTCTAACTATTTTAGGTTTGATTACTTAGTGAAGCATTACCGACAGCAAGTAATGCTGTTGTATAAACATCTTTGTCATTCAGATTATGGTTTGTTGAGAACTGGTTATTTCCTTGCAGTCTTGAGGGACCAATCATTGGGCTTTCAAAGGGAGAAACCAGTGTGTCCTTTTGAGTCAGAGGAACAATCAATCAAACATCAATACCTAATAGTTTACTGACATGGCCATCTATAAACAAGGCTGACAGGAGGGCGAATTATAGTTTCAATGAACGATGACTCAACGAATACTGACCATCGGTATGTTGGCCCCGTATCGTTCTATAACTGTGCTTGTTTGACCTTCTCATCTATTTATATATCGAGGGCTTGGTGCAAAACTATTGTAACTCCTTGACAATGGTGAAGGAGTTACAATAGTTTTTGCACCAAGCCCTCGATATCTCGTGGCGTAATGAAGATGGGACGACGTTACACTTACAACGGAGAAAACGTTAGTATTTTCCGTTTAAACGCAAACGAAACTCAAACGAAAATCACTAAAAAAACGTAGAAAAGTACAACATTTTGACAATTCTGACAATTCCTGTTTATCTTGTTGGTAAACAGTTTAAAGCCTGATCACACGCCGGGTAACCCGGCGTCTGATCTGGCTCCAAACTGTTTGCAAAGGAAATAATAGTTTTATCGTAAACGCGTTTATTTGGAAAGAATAACGTTGTCTCCACTGTACATGTACCAATAGAAGCGTGTACATGTATGCTAAAATAATTGTTTTTCATTGGAATTAGGTTGGAACCAGATAAGACGTCGGATAATCAGGGATCTTTTCAGGCTCCACACTTTTTGTCAATCGGATACATGTAACAATGCATTTGCGCTTCGTTAGCTTTTAAAAGGCATATTACAGTGGATAATCTGTTATGCTTTCCCGTTTAAACGCAAACGTACGCAAACGCAAAGCGCTAAAACGTAGAAAAGAACAATTTTTGGACAATTCTGATATTTCATGTTTATCTTGGTGGCAAACAGTTTGGAGCCTGATAAGACACCGGGTTACCCGGCGTCTGATCTGGCTCCAAACTGTTTGCACTGCAAATAATAGTTTTAGCGTAAACGCGTTTATTGGGAAAGAATAACACATTCTCCACTGTATAACGTCTTCTCCACTGTATCGTCTGTTTTAAAGTTTTCGCCTGTAAACTTGGTGTAAATTAAGAGTTGTGACTATAAATCAAAGAATCCTTAAGACAAGGCTTAGTGTAAAAATACATGTACAATATGAATCTAGAACAGACGCCGCGTTACAATGTACTAGATTATATATGTACCTTTTCCACTTCTGCATAAACATACCGCCTCTCTTTTGCAACCTGTTTCCGATTTTTGACTATTACCCTCTATAATGCAAAATGTGAAACAGTGCAGACCCTAAATAGCTTTTACAGGAGCCCTTGATCGGAATCTACACTGCTTGCACAGAACAATAACTACTCTTCTAAGTTACACGTGTTGTTGATGACGATTTTACTCGTTGCGTGTATTGAATGTATTTAACAACTTCTCGGTGAAAATATATAACTACCTCTTCAGACAGGTTGCTGCTTAACCCTTTTGCGCCAAGTGGATTATTCTATGTTTATATATTGGATTAGTCCATTTTTTATAAAAGGGATGCCTGGTCAAAGTTTTAATTTTCATTTTGTTTTATATTGAAATTCCATAATGCGGCGTCTGATCAGAGTCTACACTATTTGCCTATGTCCCATATAAGGGATCATGGCCACACATGGGTTAATAAATGATACAGATAGCTTTCTACAGAAAGCTGTCTGTGTTTATGTTATTATGCATGAAACAATCACATACATTATATACAGCACATTCTATTGCTACTGCACTGAAGCTGGATATACGACTGGCCGTGCTAAACCTTTTTGTTAACAGCAATAACTTTCTAATTTGGACAGTCCGTTTATGAAAACAGTAGACCAAAATGTCACACTTTCATCCTGAAGAAAGCTTCCACCTGACACCAACTGATGGAGAGACCGATTTATTATTTTAGAAGTATTCGGTTACAGAGGTTTTATTGAAGGTGAAAACAGTATTGAAAAACAAGAAACTAGTAATTACCTTCCTCCTGCAATATACAGCGACATGCCCGCACAATTCAAAGTGTGGCCTTATATACTGCTCAACTAAAAGACAAAACATAAGAAGGGTAAAACCCCTCTATCTAAAACACTAAAACGAAGGTTAATTGGGTGTGTAAAAGACAGATGACAGCTTAAAGCAATGTGACAATGAAACAGAAAAGCTCATAAAGGAGTTTTCTGTTTCACTCTCACCTTGCTTAAAGCAGTCACCTGCCTTAAACACCCAAATAAGCAACACAATTTAGTGGCCGTACTAGAGAGGTTTTACTGTGCGATTATTGTAAAATGATTGCTAATGTCGCTGACATTTGGCTGCCTGACGTTAAATGCATGAACAATTTCAAGATCAACATACTGCTTCCAAACGTTCCTAAGAGATACCAAGTGTTTTTAACGTTATAATAGTATTTGGAAAGAATTACGAAAAGTATACGTGTATACACTTACATAAATACGCTATTCCTACCTACTTTACGCGTTTCTTATGCGTTCTTACGCGTTTATTATCCGCTTCGTTAAACGCGTTTTCCTAGCCGTTTTAAGCGTTTCTTTACGCGTCTAAAAGAGCCCGGATGAAAGGGCCATCACTTAGCCGACTGACCCCTTAGCCGAGACTGCATTGGTATAATATTTTATTAACGCGTTTAAACGTGTTACAATCGTAAGGCGTTAACCGTTCGTTAACCGTTCACTATGCGTTTCTTACGCATAGATTAACGCGTGACCAGGAATGGCGTATTTACCTGTAATCAGTAGGGCGAGTCAGTAAAATACAGTCGAGCCTCGATGGCGTGAGTTTGCTTAAATTGGAACCAACTTAGGCAGCTTAGAGATATCGAGGATCGACTGTTGTCAGTTATATAGATTTGCCTTCCTCTTACTTTTTCTTTCTTCAATTTTTTACCTGACTCTATGTCTCTTATTACCACACTTCTCTTCTTCGACTTAACCTTTATAACGAGCATGGCACTTATATTCTTTGAACTATTCCAGTTGTTACATGTAACTCTGTTAACAAACATAAACCACTACCAATGTTACAAATGCCCCATTTTAGGGGAGGACCTTTACTTATCTTGATAGAAATTGTGGCCCAACCCATTTACTTATATTTATACAGTAAAACCTCCCTATTACGACCACTAAATTTTGTTAATTATTTGGATGTTTACGATAGGTGACCGCTTAAAGCAAGGTGACAGTGAAACAGAAAGCTCCTGTAGGAGCTTTCTGTTTCACTGTCACCTTGCTTTAAGCTGCCACCTCTCTATTATACAATTAATTAGCTTTCGTTTAAGTGGTCGTAATAGCGAGGTTTTACTGTACTTTGTTGTGTTACAATTTTGTAAATATGTACAACTGTATTACATGTATATATGAGCAATAAAATATGTTTAAACTAAACTAAAAGTGTCAAGCTTCTGTAACTTTTGGCGCAATAAGGTTAACATGGTTGTAATAGGGTAGCTTCACTATGTATAGCGCTATGTACTTGCATTACGCATACAGAAATCATGTTTGATGCTAACTGAGCATAACACCAGTCAACCCTTTCCGTGTTACACGTTTTGATACAGTGGAGAATCTGTTATTCTTTCCCGTTTAAACGCAAACGTACGCAAACGCAAAGCACTAAAACGTAGAAAAGAACACCTTTTGGACAATTCTGATAATTCATGTTTATCTTGGTGGCAAACAGTTTGGAGCCTGATCAGACGCCGGGTTACCCGGCATCTGATCTGGCTCCAAACTGTGTGCACTGCAAATAATAGTTTTAGCGTAAACGCGTTTATTGGGAAAGAATAACAGATTCTACACTGTACGTGCAACAAAAATCAGTTGCTAAGACACCTGTGTCTAATAGTGAAGACAATTTGTTTTCGCACTGCTATCAATTAGAAATGCACATACGTTTTTATTGGAAATAACTAGCTGCTTTTCCCACCGTAGTTTCGGACGGCAATAATCAAGTTAAATACCTTACATGTATTTAAGTACTTTGTACTGCCTGTATCGTCATTTCTTCTGATATAAAACTACACTTATTGCAAAAATAATAGATACAATGTAAGAGGCTCCATGTTCCCACTAACCCATGTGTGCCTAGCGTCCTATAATAGGCACATAGACACACAGTGTAGGCTCTAATCAGACGACGCATCATGCGGCGTATGACTAGACCCTTCACTGTTTGCTGATAGGAATTTCAATATAACACAAAAATGAAATGAAAATATAGACCAGGCATGCCTTAAGTAACAAATGGACTAATTCAATATATAAGCATGGAAGAATCAAGTGGGCGCAAATTGGTAAAGCGAATTTGTACTAAAATAATTAACTCTTTTGCAAACAGTTCGTGACACATTTTACACTGGGGTAACTGTTTGCCATATCCTGATCCATATCCAGAAATTTACAATTTTCAACAACATGTCATTGTCTACATTTATTTTGATTGTGTTTGCGCTGAATTTCGTTTAAACGGGAAACCCGCATTCTTACTGTACATGTACTCGTAGCATGAGCATTAACTAAAAACACATTTGAAAACATGTACAGTCGAACTTTGATATCTAAAACCCGGTTAAATCGGACATGCCCGTATTTCAAAGTTAAAACTTTGAAATATGGGTTTGTTCGACCTAACCGAGCATGAAATAATGAAGTTCATGTGTCGAACTATCAGATAATTCGAGTAAAGCGAGTTCGAGATATCGAAGTTCGACTGTATAATCAACCCTTTTGAGGGCTAACGAAAGGTCACATGTACTATTTCCATGTATTTTAATCTCGAAAGTATCACTTCGGTCTGACAAGAACAGATTAAGTGCCAAATTCCATTAAACTTTGGGCCTCTATGATGTATTCGTGTGTGCTGTAAACAATATACGCAACCTGAACATTTTGCCCGCCGATCGCAAATTTACTTGTATTTTCAAACAATTTGGATTCATATTAGGTGCTTCGTAAAGTTGAGAAAAAAGTTTTTGTTTCCCTTTTACACGCAAACGAAACGAAAATACATTGCAATAAATTGTAGAAAATGAGAACTAATCTACAATTCATGTTAATCTGAGTGGGAAACAGTTTGGAGACTGATCTAATTCCAACCTGTTTGCGATGATAATGATAAAACGCGTTTGTAGGGAAAAAATAACGTTGTATCCACTGTAACACAATGTCTGATCTGTATCAAAACTGTTTGACATGAGTCGTTAGAATCTTTGGAATGTATAAGTATAAATACTAGGACAATGTGCACAGACATCAGTTTACTAAAACGACGTTACAACGGCATACGTTTTAATCGCACTTTGAGCAATTCTGTTGATATTGTTTTGATATTGTTTTGGATTCAAATGAGACACCTGATTATTCCAGTTATAATCTAGATGTTATCTAGAATATATTTGTTACGCCGATGGTATATCGTATTACAATCGGTGGACCTGTAAGAGACCCACAAGAAACCATGTACGCCAAGTGGATCCTTTCATGCTTACCGTGTTTTATCTACATGTAAGAGAGATATAAAACGTTTTAGTTCAGTCTGAGTGTGTTCACAAGCATTTGATTGGTCAGATTTGAGCCTATGCTCAAGCTTCATTTTGATTTTGATGTATAGTGAAACTCCAATCTGCAAACAATGTAGACTCTGACTAGACGCCGCATCATCAACTCCTCATCAGAGTCTACGCTATTTGCCCGTTTGCCTAAGTGCTTGTTATAGGACGCTTGGCACAAATGGGATAAACAACACCTGGGGAAACTGTCAAGCGTACTTATGTTTAAAATCGACCTACAATGCACCGTCATTTCATGACAGATGCACGGCGTTTCACTGTGATTTGTTTAAAGGGTTGGTTACAAATCCTGGCGAAATATTTATAACACATCAATACTGAAGCTTAGATCGGGATCTGACACCTGCTTTGAACTATCGGACTGAGATATTGCGGTCTGTGTCTTATAACAAATCTAGTGTTAAAATTCGATATGCGTGCACGTTAATTAAGAAATAATCAATGTTCTACCGCTGTTAAACGGTATTCGCAGGAATTGACCACGAACACTTCGATTCTAACATGACTAACTCAAAACAATCATAAGAACTGCAAGTAAATGTTTCAGGCTTATTTCCTCTGCGGATACAGTTTTCGACCGAATTACTTCCTTTGTATGGCTACTACATTACACCAATATCAGTACGGCATATATAAGAAAAAAATTGTGACTAAATAATTTATTCTGTCAAAGAACCCTTTAGTAGTATTTAGATTAAATATATCTGAGACAAATCAGTAACAAAACATGAAAGAAAACACATTTAACGTCACATGACATTCATTGAAAACTGTGCTTTACCTTAGCGTGGTAAAACACACAGTATACCACGGCGAACTTGTTCTTTGTTTCAAGAGATGAAGTGATCTTTAACCTATTTTTACGAATTCCGATCACCTTAAAAATAAGTGTAATATGACACTTGGTGTGGACGTCACCACACAGTTATAGGAACGAGGAGGATTTAACTCTCAGTGCAATGTAATTGCTTTAACCCTGTCCCTCTCAATGACGCAATCAAACACATTTGTAAACAGTTTTGATCCTAATCAGACGCCGCGTAACGCGGCGTCTGATCAGGTCAAAACTGTTTGCGACTTTGTTTTAAATAACGTCAGGTATACCACCCTAAATCTAACTTTGAAACGATATTACAGACGATGATATAAAAACAAACGACAATATGATGGAGAAGGGGTATAACCTAAAGTTAAATTACATCATGAAAGGATTAAAAAACAATTATAATTTATGAAAGTTGACCTTTTCCTTATAAAAAATAAAAAAGCATTGGCAAATTTCAAATCACTTTAGGAAGCAATATCATAAACGAATACCATAAAGTCACAAAGTTTTACAGAGCGATTGTTTCAGTGTTTCATTGCATTATGTCTAGATTCGATTCAAATGAAAGATCATCGCCTTTCCCACCGTTCGCCACTATGTGAGTTTTCTTTTACAGTGTTATCCCTTTTAACCCCGGCAATTCAAATGAACAATAACAGACTCGTATTAAGTCTAGTCCAATTTTCCAAAATTAAATGCATTTCAGACCCTGATACGAGAACATAGAACCAATAATACGTTTTACAGGTGTACACCTTGAGAATGACGACTGGCATCGTCATAAGGATTTAATATGTTAAACTAATGTCTTCTTCCGAAATGAAGAGGTGAAATCACTAAAAAGTACTTCCTCGTAGAAACTCATTTTCTCAATGAATGTCAAACAACTTGGTTCCTGTTTAATCAATAACTAGTATGCTTTCAACTATCAGCAAAGTGGCATGACTAGAGTTAAAATGATCTACATTTAAGTGGTGAGAAAACCACTGTCTCATATTGAACAGATGTTGTTCCTAAAATGATGGTCTTACCCCTACAATCAAATGAAAACAGGACTATACTGTAGGGAAATACGATATACTTTCCAGTTTGTACAGAATCAAACACTTAACAGTGGCAAGACATGTAATATAGTATAAATTGACAGCTGTTTGATCGTATTTTTATTTTAAACTGAGTTTCAAACAGTATGGAGCTCGAACATAAGCAACGTTATTCGTCGTCTGATCTGGCTTAAAACTGTTTTGGAATTGAGGAGTGGTTTAAGAACAAGCTTGTCTATTAGGAAAGAAAAACGTCTTCTTAACTGTATATATTATAAAATTGTATGTCTTAAACGTTTCCGTGACACATACATGTATTCATCTGTTTAAATATTATCCTATGGTGTTTTCAAACATAATATTGATTTATAGAAGACAGTAAAACACGTTATTCGAGCGGTAAACCGTGTGGATCCTGACTACATCCCTAAATTCTGATATTATTTTAAGGTGTTTGCAAATACAAGTGAAGTCTCAACTGGCAGCTAAAGGGTAGCCTACTATTTTCTCGCCGATATACGTCAATATTTGACTAAATAAGCTGTTTAGGTAACTATAAATATCTCTATCAGGTATTTACCATAAACGGTTGTGCATATCTCAGACAGCTGTATTTGTTCCCGAGCGGTAGTGGGCAGACTACATGTACTAATGTTGAACGTTGCGATTTTACAGTTACACCTCTCGATTACGACCACAATATTGTGATAATCATTAGGTGTTACAGTAAAACAGAAAAAAATCCTTTTGGTAACCCTGCTTTAAGCTGTCACCAATATTTAATGCAATTAAATAGCATTTTTTAGGTGATCGTGATAGAGAGGTTTTACTGTAAGTGGTTTCTAAACAGTTTGGATCTCAACAAACACACAATAAAATCGGCCTCTGATTTGAATACATATTGGTTAATATACGTGCACAGGTACTTGACACATACTTTATTATCTATTAACACCCCCCCCCCCCTTAAAAAAAAAAAAAAATAATTTTTTTTTACTATACTTCTATTTTAGATACAAGGGATTGTTCTGCTGTTTTGTAGACTTTAAAAAGGCGTATGATCTTATTGATAGAAACTGCCTCTGGTTGAAATTAATTAACTCCGGGGTAGATGGTAAACTTTTCTCTATTATTAAATCTATGTATACCCATGTTAAGTTATGTGTTAAGCATATGAATACTTTGTCAGACGTTTTCGATAGTAATGTTGGATTATTGCAAGGGGAGGTAACCTCGCCGATCATGTTTTCTCTTTTTTTGAATGACATAGAACAACACATGCTACATGATTTGAATGCCGGTCTATCAATTGATCAATTATCTATATATTTACTGCTTTTTGCTGATGATGCCTGTATTTTCTCGGAATCAAAAGATGGTCTCCAGAATTCTTTGAATAATCTTGAATCATATTGTACAAAATGGAACTTAACCGTAAATGTTGATAAAACGAAAATAGTTATTTTCAGAAAAGGAGGAAGACTTAGTCAGGATCACACGCGGACATATGCTGGAAGACAAATTGATATCGATAATAGCTTTAATTATTTGGGGTTAGTTTTAACATGTGGGGGTTCATTTATGCAGGCAACTAATACATTATCTGGGAAGGAACTGAGAGCTATGCATGCCTTATTTGGCATAACAAGGGAAATTATAGTACCGGTTGATATTATGTGCAATTTGTTTGATGCCTATGTACTTTCAGTTTTGAATTATAGTTGTGAAGTCTGGGGATTGATGAAAGCTGATAACATTGAAAGGGTACATCGAAAATTTTGCAAATGGTTATTGAATGTAAAAGTATCAACAAACTCTCTGTCAGTATATGCCGAGTTAGGTCGTTTCCCATTATATATTTGTAGACATGTCAGAATAATAAAATTCTGGTTAAAGTTTTATACGTATAAATATGATAATTGCATTCTTAAATATATTATTGACAGTCAGAGAAGAGAAATTGAGACAGAAATGGGCATTATTAACTGGTCTTGCAAAGTAAAGGATTTGTTATGCAATTCGGGCTTCGCAGATGTCTGGACCTTTCCAGAATCTGTCAGTTTAAATAAATTCATACCTGTGTTGAAATCACGACTAAAGGACATTTACATTACAAATTGGCATACTTCTGTTAATAATAGTACATCATTGTATATGTTTAAAGAACTGAAAATAAATTACCAGCGCTCTAGTTATCTAGGTGCACTTGATAAAGCCAAATATAGAAATACAATAGCAAAAATTAGACTATCTTCACATAAGCTTTTAATTGAAACAGGTCGACATAGAAATATAGCAAGAAATGAAAGAATATGTCCGGTATGTGTATTAAACGACATAGAAGACGAGTATCACTTTATCTTAATTTGTTCGAGATATGAAGATTTGAGAAAACAATATATTCCTAGATACTACCGGCAAAGACCGAACATGTTTAAATTCATTGAACTTCTTAACACTTCCAAGAAAGCCCTGTTAACCAAATTAGCAATATACTGTATTAAGAGTTTTAAATTAAGAGACAACTTATTAAACGCTTAGGAGAAACTACTTATTTTTGAAGTGGTAAAGTACAGGTTTAACTGCCATTATATTGTTTGTTAAATATGGTGATAAACTATTTTTTGTTTTAAAATGCTCTTTTGTTTTTTTCAAACTTGTTAGTAGTACTACTATTAACACTTTTGATAAACAACAAAAGAGAATGTCCTAATGACAAAAGAAATTACTCGAAACTTACTTATACTTTTAAGTACTGAAATATTCCGAGATTAACACTCTCACAGTTTTTCACAGTTTTTCACTGTTTTTCATGTGGTACATGTTTTTGTAAACATGATATGTTGATTATTATCAACGCATGCAATGTTTATATGTATGTATGTATGGTGATGAGCTGTTATGCTTAAGCCAAAATAAAATATTCTGTATTCTGTATTCGGTAAACAGCACAATTCGACACCTAGTCTTTACTATCCACTTAAACTGATGCTAAAATAGACTCGATCGCCGATATTCTCTTGTGGTATCCTCGGGAAAGGATTAATTTATCAATATCTACTTTTTATTTCATCAAATTCCGTCAAATAACGCCACAGTACGTGAATTATAACGAAAATTTGCATCAAAAAGTTTTATGTCGTTCTCTTGGTACACAATTTATTGCCCAAAATAAGGGGTAATCTAGTCGGTTTGCACATTTAACGGCCTTTACGGCTGGAACTTTCACCTAATTTCATTAGAGCAAACGCGTTTGTGTCGGAACATGACCCTCTTCACTATCAGCTATATGAAATATACATGTAATTTGGCATAAAATTGACAAGTGAAAGACTCATTTCATTGTGAATGCCATTTTGAATACCGGAATGAATTGAATGAACGGAGCGATCTCATTGGTCAAAATTAAACAGGTAAAGTTTCTTTTAATTTTGCATTCTATGTAAATTATATAAAACTGATAATATTTCATTTAAAGATGATTTATAATATTTGGTGAAAGTTCCAGTGGCATAGGCCGTTTATTTTGGACAAATAACAGATCACCCCTACATGTTCATTCGTTGCTATGTACAGTGATGCTCACTTATAACGAAATTCAGGGGATCTTGCAAATTAGTTCGTCTTATCCAAACTTCGTCTTATCCAAACATCGAAATTACTTTGTGAATAGTTTGCATATAAAGAAACTTTTACTCAATATACTTGTAGTACATAATTGATTAGAAAGAAAGAAATATAGAAAGGCATCGTAATTAAATCTTAAATATTTCTTTTAATTGTACCAAATAGAATAATTAAATGATAATAAAATAAGATTGGCTATGACAAAAGAAATGCCATTTTTCTTCTTGAATATTTAACCTGTTCCCTGTATTGTATTAATAGAAAACTCAACCTATTATGAACATTTAATAAATAAACTTAATTATTAATATTAAGAAGTTCTACTATGTTGATAAAGCATCAGCGGTTGTTATCTTTTTGCAGAATACAGGTGTCAAGCAGCAAGAAGTCTGATCAGACACCCAGTTATAAGGCATCTGATCTGGATCCAACAAATAATGTGCAAAGTAAACTGTTTGAACATTCCATCAATAGCATATGTACAAAACATGTTGGTTGTGTAATGTTTTGTTTTCAGAGGTGATGAGCAGCTAAGCAATTAAGTACTGTCACCTTTGTAAGCCACTTGTCAAACTGTGATAATGGCCAGCATGTTGTATTAACAGAACCATTTTACAGGTAAAATCCAGTTAAGGGACCTAAAAATCAGTTTGTCTTATCCAGTTTTTCGTTATATCCAGTTTTCATCTTAAGCAAGCATGAGGCCATTGAAATAAAGAAGGAAGCAGTCGGGAATTTATTTTTAGTTTGTATTAAGCAGTTTTTCGTTATATCCAAGTTCGTTATAAGTGAGCATCACTGTACCATGAAAACGACATAAAACTTTTTGATGCTTATTTTCGTTATAATTCACATACTGTGGCGTTATTTGACGGAATTTGATGAAATAAAAAGTAGATATTGATAAATTAATCATTTCCCGAGGGTACCACAGGAGAATATCGGCGATCGAGTCTATTTTAGCATCAGCTTAAGTCGATAGTAAAGACTAGGTGTTGAATTGCGCTGTTTACCTTGTATCTATAATAGAAGTATGGTAAAAAAAAAAAAATATATTTTTTTTTTTAAAAAAAAAGGGGGGGGGGGGGTTAATAGATAATAAAGTATGTGTCAAGTACCTGTGTATACGTGGGAAAAGGTAGTACAAAAATATGTTAAAATATAGGCTTGAAATACATGTTTATTGCAGAACATATACGGAAGTGTATAATCTGTCTGAAGAATAGTTTCTCCGGCGAATGTTATTACCGTGGTATCTCTTGCATATAATAATTGAGAACACATATTTGACTCTCTTGCGATATTTCTGAATGAAATGGAAGACTCGAATAGCGGAGATATTATTTCCCTTGCAATCAATTAACCCCTTCACTGCCTAACCCCGAGCACAACAGTTTTTTGCAAACAGTTTGGATCCAAACTGTTTGACACTCATTTCAATATTTCTTCAGTCAAAATAGCAAAAATTAAAATTCATGAAATAAAAGCAGACGACAATTGTTTAAAATTGATGACGTGACGGCAGTGAAGGGATTACAGGTAACGCAACAACTATCTTACAACCCCGACTGGGTCTTGGATACATCCATAAACACTTTCTCTACCTTTATGACATGATAAATCTAACACAGTCGCTGTTTATCGCTTACTATTTTCTGTCTGTTGATATTAATAAACTTTGATATAATTAAGAAATAATCGATGTTCTACCGTTGTTAAACGGTATTCTACAACGGTTGGGCGTTGTGATAGTAGGAATTGACCACAAAGGCCGAACCTTTAACAACGGAAGAACATCGATTATTTCGATTCTAACATGATTAACTTTAAAAAAAATCATAAGAAATGAAGGCAAATCTTTCAGGATTGTTTCCTCCGCTGATGCAGTTTCGACCGAATTACTTCCGTTGTATGGCTATTACATGAAACCAATATCAGTACGTCATATACAAAAAAAAATAGTGATTAAGTATTTTATTCTATTATAGAACCATTTATTATTTCCAGTCATCATAATTTTTTGGACTCTGATAGGCTGAAACTGCTTATGTGACCAATGTGTACGAAACCGGTCACATTGATCTATCCGGGTAGTACGGATCACGTGTGACTGATTAGAATTTTTCTCCTCGATCGATTCGCGTAAACAATCTATTTTCTTCTGTTTGTTAAGCAATTGTTTTGTACCAAATAAAAAGAAATCTTTATTAAAAACTGTCTTGACTCTATTACTATGCTGACATGTAACTCAGATATCGATTTTATGCTAGTTTTGTGCTTTGTTTTCACTAATTACCACACCCGCGTCGTCACCATGGTAAACAAAAGACTGGAAATGAAATGGACAATGCGAAGTGCAACGGCACTTGTCACTCGTTTATAATGAAATTGACACTGAATTAAGATAGATTTAGATCAATATGTTTCATAAAACGTAAATGTCCTCCTCGAACTATTCGTTTGAAATATCCTGGTAATGAACATTTAAAATATGTCCACATTCCAATGTGATGACGTAACCATGTTAGAAACAATCGAACTACGATAGGGCCTATCTTGAATTCATTTAAGTCGAACCGATATCTGTATTTCAAAGTTACAAGGTTGTGTTGCCACTTTTTAATATGAAATACGGAATGTATTCGACAGATGCAGTTTAGAAATTATGTATTTAGGAATACATTTAAATTCTACTTATGCATAGTTTTATGTACTTTACAACCGGCAAATAGTGAACTGATGTCAATTTCAAGTGTCATCTTTTAGGGTCAAGTCAGTAAAACTTTGTCAGATTATGCATGTTTTCTTTCTTGTATTGGATCTAGACTGGAAATAAATCCGTTACACGGCATAATACCGTGTTACTAATAGTATTAGTCAGATTAAATATATCTGATACAAATCAGTAACAAAACATGAAAAAAAATACCTTTTTACGTCACATGACTTTTCATTGAAAACTGCGCTTTACCGTAAGGAGGGTACAGGAAGAGCCTGTTTAAAAGGACTATTTTCACAGCGTGGTAAAACGTCTCAGGTATACCACGATG
Source organism: Gari tellinella (assembly GCA_922989275.2). Lineage (NCBI taxonomy): Eukaryota > Metazoa > Mollusca > Bivalvia > Cardiida > Psammobiidae > Gari > Gari tellinella. The sequence continues at coordinate 71,347,806 of OV277866.1, forward strand.
AGCTTGTTCTATGTTTATAGAGACTAATTCTAGTGTCATGTTAGAACATGCAGTTTTGACTGAATAAACATTGATATAAATGTCTAACACTTTGAGTCTGATCAGACGCCGCGTCACGTGGCGTCTGTTCAGGATAAGCTATTTGCAATATCGGTTTTGCGTGTGTTGGTATAGTAGTGAAAGAGTTTATTTAATACTAAGAGACATACATATCGGTACATGATAAGACAACATAATGATCTCAATCCGAGATGTTTATTCACTCTATATAAAACTACAGTACAACCTCGCTAGTACGACCACTAAAACGAAGGCTTATTGATTGTATAATAGAGAGGTAACAACTAAAAGCAAGGTGACAGTGAAACAGAAAGCTCCCAAAAGGAGCTTCTTGTTTCATTGTCAACATGCCTTAAGCGATCACCTACCGTAAACACCCAATAAGTTTGCGTACGTTTGCGTTTAAACGGGAAAGAATAACAGATTCTCCACTGTATCTGTGTTAAATTACGGATACTACAATTGTACACACTATACATAAATAAACATTTGGAGAAAAGTTGGTATTTCTAATAAATATGTGTGAACTAATATAGATAGTTCAATTGCAAACAGATCCGATTTACATATGCCAACTTGTCTGTATTCAGCAAAGGATGTCAAAGTGTAGTTGTATTGCTAAACAAATTTGGACATACAGTCGAACTACGATATCTCGAACTCGTTTAACTCGAACTATACGATATTTCGTCATATAAACTGCATTATTTCATGCTCGGCTAAGTCGAACATACTCATATTTCAAAGTTAAAACGTGGCTAGGCCACGTTTTATCTTTGAAATTCGCGTATGATCGACAAAACGGACTCGAGATATCGAAGTTTGACTGTTGTTTATTTGTATGGTCTGTGTGTACTACTATACAAAATAGGTATACACCCTAGTTAACCATTGGCCTGCCCTACACGATTAAACACGTTTTTCCAAATACCTCTGATACATATCACACTTTGAGTTATTCGGTGATCATGAGAAAACATGCCCGACACTCATATCAACTGTCAAAATGATTTAGTGTCTGAAAAGAACACATATGTCTTTGTAAATGCAACTTACACGTCGTTTAGATGTCGGCGAATGAATGAATAAAATTGAGTACCAGACAAGAACTCACCGGTCGAGTTTAGCATTGAGTTCATACAGCAACTGAGACGCCTGTGCTCTAGAAAGAAGAAGTTAGATTGCATCCATTGAATTACACATAATTCAATTGATGTAATCAACTATTCTGAACAACTCTAGCACAAGTGCTGTTCGACTAGACGGCGTTTTAAATTAATTGCTTATATATTGCCTTCTGGAGAACTATAATACGGAAATACTTTACAATGATAATCGATGTCGGCAGATAAACGAGACACCGAGACACTGAGAGCGCCAGGGCACGGTTTAATTGTAACAAATATATAGTAAATAGCTTCAACGTCAATGTGAAAAGAAAGAAGGTAGCCTAATTCCCTGTAAAGTAAAATATAACGGAAACAAATGGCAATTAGGCTACATTTGAGGTCACATATATATCCATTTAATATAAGGGGATAGGAAGTAATATCTCAAGGATTATTCAAACGGGCAGTTTAGTATAAACTTGGTTTCGTTCAACATGTAAACATATTCAAAATTAATACATAAATATACTAGAACGAAGGCAATGCTTGTTTGCTTATTAAGTTCATTTCCTAGGTTATTAAATTATTATTATAAAACCAGGCGGACGCGGTCGAGGTGTGACGCGCTCGACTGCGATACCAGGGGTCATGAGTTCAATCCACCACATGACAAAGTCTGGTGAGACTTTATAAAAAACAAGAGTGTGTCCCAGTTACACGAATGCCCCCGATGATACAGGGAGGGGAATCCAGACTATCAAACGTAAAAGTTAGAGAGCTGAAACTGTAGTGGAGCGCCATTTTGAGGACTTCAAGGGCCATTGCTCCAAAGGGCCTAGCATAAATTGGTGCCGCTGGTTATCCAAATTGGTCTCCATTTTATGTCAAAAAACATTTTCAGAAAGTTTGGTGATGATCAGATGAAAAGCAATGTGTTTGTGAAACACAAATGCCCCCAGCCAGCATCATGTTCTGTAATGTAATGCTTATTTGCAAAAGTAGGTCAAAAGTCATGGTCGTAGGGTAAATGAAACATTGGCATGGTTGGAGAAGTCTTAACACAAGAAACATATAAAGTATGGAAGCTCTAGGCATACTGGTTCAAATGTTATAGGCGTATACAGATTTATACAAATAAAGGTCAAAGGTCAAGGTCACAAGGGCAAAAACGTAGGTATGGGTGGAAAGGTCTTGACACAAGAAATATATAAACAAAATATGAAAGCCGTAGGTCTACTGGTGCAAATGTTATAGCCATTTAAAGATTTCAACAAAAGTAGGTCAAATGTCAAGGTCACAAGGTCAAAATGTTTTGTATGGTTAGAAAGGGAAAACACATGTCAAGTATAAAAGGCCAAGGTGCAAAAATGCAAAAGTTATATCCAAGGTTAAGGTTTTTGTTTAAAGTTTGATTAAATAGGTCAAAGATCGAGGTCAAGGTCACATGGTCAAAGATGTTGGTATGGTTGGAAAGGTCTTTACACAAGAAATATACATACAAAATATTAAAGCCCTGGGCCAACTGGTGCAAATGTTATAGCCATTTAAAGATTTTTACAAAAGTAGGTCAAATGTCAAGGTCACAAGGTCAAAAAGTTTTGTATGGTTGGAAAGGTCTTGCGATGAAGAATACACATGCCAACTATAAAAGGCCCAGGTTCAAAAATGCAAAAGTTATAGCCAATGTTAATGTTTTTGGTTAAAGTTTGATTAAATAGGTCAAAGGTCAAGGTCAAGGGCACATGGTCAAAGATATTGGTATGGTAGGAAAGGTCTTGACACAAAACATATACATACAACATATTAAAGCCCTATGCTAACTGGTGCAAATGTTATAGCAATTTAAAGATTTTTACAAAAGAAGGTCAAATGTCAAGGTCAAGGTCAAAATGTTTTGTATGGTTGGGAAGGTCTTGCCATGATGAATACACATGCCAAGTATAAAATGCCCAGGTGCAACAATGCAAAGGTTATAGCCAAGGTTAAGGTTTTTGGTTAAAGTTTGATTAAATAGGTCAAAGGTCAAGGTCAAGGTCGCATCTTCAAAGATGTTGGTATGGTTGGAAAGGTCTTGACACAAGAAATATACATACAAAATATGAAAGCCCTGGGCCTACTGGTGCAAATGTTATAGCCATTTAAAGATTTTTTACAAAGGTAGGTCAAATTTCAAGGTCAAGGTCACAAGGTCAAAAAGTTTTATATGGTTGGAAAGGTCTTGCCATGAGGAATACACATGCCAAGTATAAAAGGCACAGGTTTAAAAATGCAGAAGTTATAGCCAAAGTTAAGGTTTTTGGTTAAAGTTTGATTAAATAGGTTAAAGCTCAAGGTCAAGGTCACATGGTCAAAGATGTTGGTATGGTTGGAAAGGTCTTAACATAAGAAATATACATACAAAATATGAAAGCCCTGGGCCTACTGGTGCAAATGTTATAGCCATTTAAAGATTTTTACAAAAGTAGGTCAAATGTCAAGGTCAAGGTCACAAGGTCAAAAAAGTTTTATATGGTTGGATAGGTTTTGCCATGAGGAATACACATGCCAAGTATAAAAGGCCCAGGTTTAAAAATGCAAAAGTTATAGCCAAGGTTAAGGTTTTTGGTTAAAGTTTGATTAAATAGGTCAAAGCTCAAGGTCAAGGTCACATGGTCAAAGATGTTGGTATGGTTGGAAAGGTCTTGACAAAAGAAATATACATACAAAATATGAAAGCCCTGGGCCTACTGGTGCAAATGTTATAGCCATTTAAAGATTTTTACAAAAGTAGGTCAAATGGCAATGTCAAGGTCACAAGGTCAAAAAGGTTTGTATGGATGGAAAGGTCTTGATACAGGGAAGACACATGCCAAGTATAAAAGGTCCAGGTACAAAAATGCAAGAGTTATAGCCAAGGTTAAGGTTTTTGGCACAGACAGACGTAGATTCTGGGGGCATACAAATCAGATGTATCAGTGGATTTCACTGTGCACATTAAAGAACCAGAGAATGTCGAAAATAAGAGTAGGATATCGCGCCTTGCTTTGTTCTGTATTCGTTCCCTTTTCTATGGGATGTCCAATTAGATCACAGATGAAAGAAACGGACGTTAAGAAATAAACAAATATTTATCTAAAATGACAGTTTATTTGCATTCCTACAAGAGTGAAACTCTTTTCAAACGCATCTGATTTCCTAGTACGGAAGACCTGTGGCAATATATTGGAACCCGACTGTTGTCGAGATAGGCTCTGACTAAGCAGGTTTCTACCAATTGGATTCTCGTGTCAGAATAACTCGTCAGCATTTCTCTTGTTATAGCACAGCCCCATACAGCTGTAAAGTTATCATTTGCAAAAAAATGAATTTTGATTATTTCTGCGCGTGTCCGCATTGTACACATTTAGTTAATTCTGCCACTAAAAGCAATTTCATAGACATAGACAAAAATATTTTACGTCGGATAGGTTTAACAAATTAACATAAGCCCTGTAGGGCTTTTACTCCGACAAACATAGGTAAACGTTATAAGAAACAAACAAATAAAACAGATTTACATGCATGCAAATAAACACAGTAGGCAAGTTTGTCAAAGCATGTTAAACTCAACTTAATATAATCAATCATGGATATGTACCAGAAGAAAAACTTTCTATATCCTAGCAGATTGTAACGTAAAGAAGACTTGAAATTAAATAAAATTTGCTTTAATGTAAAATTCTGTTTACTTTCACCTTGTTTTAAGTGATCACATGTCTTCAAAAGGCTAGACTCGGACTAAAAGGTAAGTTACTACGCAATTAGTTTGACTTAATAAGTATAGGTTTACCTCGATCTCATGGTAAGCCCATCTACTACACATGTCTCTAAGCGTTCATTTTAATCCTTTTACTGCCATTATAACGCGTCTAACATTCGCAGCAATGTTATTGTCTGCCTAAATGTCTATCATTTTACTTATAAAATATTGAATTCCATGCGTACAATGATTTGAGTGTCACTGTGTTCGGGTCCTGATCAGAGGTTGAGTTGTTGCTTGCAAATGTCAGTCTCGTCGGCATTTGCAGTTTGAATGTTGGTATTTCTGTAGATTAGAAGCAGAGTCTACTCTTTCCAGATGAATAAGTTATAATCAGAAACTGGTCGAGGTTTGCGGTCAGCTTGAAACTGATGATTGATAAACTGGATATGACTAATTCTGACTCGAACTCATGTTGTGCAATGCGTTTTTGATATTTTGATTCCTATATACTAGAATGAAACAGTTTGGTCCTGCCAAATGTAGTTCTGGCGACGCCTGAGTGTGGACCAAACTGTTTGAAAGATACTAACAGTGGCGCATAAGCGGTGAAATATTAATCAGACTCTGGGTTGTGTCTAAATGAACCTACCAAAGACACGCAGACGATAAACGATTGTACGGCAGACGGCACAATGTCAGAGAAAGAGTTAAACGTACAAAATGTTCACATCAATGTCCATGGAACATTTCAGCATTGCCTTGAGAAAAACAGACTGATTGCATTAACAAAACATGGGTTCTATACATACCTGACAGGTCATTTCTGTTTTCACGTATGACTGAAGCATTAACTGCCTACCCGGAGTACAACATATATAAGTAAATATTTTGGATCCTGATACACGTAAGACGCCACGTAAAGCGGCGTCTGATGAGAAACTGGCTGTCACACATATCAATATTTCTAAATTCTAAATATAAAATATATTGACCGAGAAACAAAACAGAGAAAGTGCAGAAGAAGTAATTCAGATCCAAATAGATTGCCTTATCCAATGTACATTGGACAGAATTAACCATTTGTTAGCATGTCGAACCTCTAAACCGATCAGTACCTAAATGTATAAGTAATGTTCATTTATCAGTATGATATGGTAATGTGCAGCATGGAATCTACATAATACATACTACAGTGATAAAATAAGCAAATTTGTTGCCATTGTTTACAGAAATGTTCCAACCGGTTTCCAATACTATATTTCAATCCAATAGATCCCGTTGATCTGAACTATTGAAACTTTCGACCCTTTACGATTTTTTTAATGGAGAGTGTAGCTTTCGGTCGCATAATGGTTTAATGCATATTTATTGACATTGAGTGGTAATCAAATTTAAAGCCTTGGTAACACCTAATAAAGATTTTAAACATTCAGAGTGCTTTGGTGACCAAATTGTGTTTGAAAATTAACTATTTCAATGTCTAACCAAACTTATACTGGTTATTTTACATCTGTTTGAATCCAGACCAGACGCGGCATTACGCGATGTATGATCAGAAAACAAAATGTTTGACACTCATTACGATAAAAAAGTTGATATATCTAAAGTTTAAATCAAAGTGACATTTAATAGGTAAACCCGTATCCAGCCATGCGCGACTCGATTGATTATAGTTTGGAATTAAGTCAGAAACCAAGCAATTCAGCTTTCTATCTTACCGTTAATAGTTAATTTTGCTGGACACAATTTGACTTGTAAACGAACAACAAAGTTTGCTAAACGTCGCAAAACATTTGTACCCTGAGCAGAACCCATTTATCACACGTACAAGAATATCTCATGAAGTGTTTAAGGCAGGTGCCTGCATAAAAAGATGGCAATAATACACAAAGATTCTTTATGATCTTTCTGTCTTTCTTTAATATTGCTTTAAGCTATTACATGTACCTGTATTTTATATTATCAAGCTATAATTTAAGTGGTCGTTATAAATGTTTTTTTTTCTGTAGTAACTTTCGATCGGCGATACAGGGAACGCTATCGCACATACTACATGTACTTGTTTGTCTGTAACACATTGATGGCAGGACTTTTTAATACTATATTTTAAAGAGTTTATTGAAGTGCTCCTGCAGCGTGAGATATATTCACTTAGCTTTATGTTTGTCTTGCGTGTTGTTTTCTATTTAGTGTGTAGATTAAGGAATGCTATTGCGTGTGTGTGGTTGTGTGTGTGTGTGTGTGTATGTGTTTGTTATGGTATGGCTGTGTGTGTGTGTTCTGCTTTAGAGATGGGTGTATTGTTTGTGTTGAGTTTCCTGCTTGAGTCTTCTTTCGTATTTATAATTTGATTCACCCAAACTTAGGAATATAAACTGCTTGTGCCTGCTTGAACGGAGACCGTTTCCTTGTTACAAGCCATACCAAAATTGTAGATGATCGATATTCATTGCGGATCGGTTCGTATATATCGATATTCAAAAGAAAAGGGACCAAGCGTCTTTTGTAGTCATTCTAGAGGAAAGAGCTATGGCATTATAAATAGCTGCGTTGGATAATACCCCCATTCCACTGGGCGGCGGTTCTACTGCGCTCATGGCGATCATGGCGATTCTCCCAAATCATCCAAATCGCCGTAGAAGCGCCGCCAAGTGCATAAAATTTGGACTTGGGCGTTTCCAGTACGCGTTTAGTACGCTTCAACGACGACCTCACTGCGCTCATCACGATCCCATCACGCTGTTGCTACGCTTCCACGGCGCTTTAAGTCTCTCCAAGACGCTTCTACTACGCTGCCACTACGATAAAGGATTTCCGACTACGCTTCCACTACGCTTACTACGTTGCTACTGCGAACTTACTTCGACCTAAGCGCAGGAGCTACGTTTCTGTTGCGCTTCTTGAACTTTTCTGTATAAAATATTCGATTTTACTGCTTTCGCCAACCACTCAACCATCTCATCTTTATGTTCAGTAGTCAGGGCAGTCACTTGTTTTCCTTTCTTAACCGCAGCCCCTTCTACTTCGCTGAGCTCATCTTGTTGTTCATAGTGATGCAGTTGGGGCTCTACTTCGAGTGCTGGAGAGTGTAAAGCGGACTCGGCTTCTTGACAAACAGGAGATTCCTCCACCTGAGGTTCAGGCTGCTTGACAGTAGCATGCGCAGCCCTTGATTTTGTCTTTCGTTTTGGCATTTTTAATTATTGATGTTTACAGTTTTAAGAACAAATAAATAATGAAGATAAAGGTAGAAGTGATGCATATTTATACACTGGTCGGCAAGCTCGAAACATAAATCGTCATGCGCGAAACGTAAATCGCCATGAGCGTGGCTCAGTTGCCAAGAGCGTAGTGGAAGCGAAGAGGAAACGCAGTCAAAGCGCCAACAGCGTAGTGAGAACGTAGTAGAAGCGCCGTGGTTTGTGATTCATAAATGGTCGAATCGCCGTGAAAATGCTTTGATCGTCGCTAGATCGTACAGAGCGTAGTGGGATCGCACAGAGCGTACAAGAAACGTAGCGGAATCGCGGACAAATATCTCGACGCTTTTACTACGATGCGACTGCGCTTCCGTTACGTCAAGCACGCTGCGACTACGATATCACTACGCTCATGTATTTCTTAGTACGCTTCTACTGCGCTTCTGCTGCGCTTCGAGTCCACGGCGATGCCGCTACGTAAATTTTGAGCAGGGTCAAAACATTCGCCGTGAGGTGGCGATCAATGCGCTTCTGTTACGCTTCTACTACGACCTTGGCGTTTCTACTGCGCTGTTGCCGTTCCTACTACGATTTGCGGCGATTTTTCCAAAAGTTCGAAGCGTAGAGGCATCGCCGCTCAGTGAAATGGGGGTATAAGGTTGAAGGTTTATCATAAGATTCGGACGGAAATTATGTCTATTGTACAGTAAATATGTTTATTATCTTTCATAAATATTTACAAATTTAGTTTAGGTACATTCAGAACGTGAATTGTGCTCCTTGTATGAATCATTTATCTATAATTGCAAAATGTCATATAAACATAAAATTTGAGTAGATCTAGCATACTAGCATATTTTGAATGAAAATTAAAAAAAAATCAGGCGTTTTTTCAATTATTCGCTAATAAACGTCAGTGGGATTTTCTTATAATTTTGATCAGAATTCCCTTGTGCAATTAGAAAACTATTGATATTTTAATTTTATAAAACGAGCAAAGTATACAGTTGAGCAAACTTTGCAGTGAAAATCATACCGGGCGAAAACTGCAATGCTAAATAATGCTAAAGATTACACCATTATGAGACTGATGAAATTTTGCACCAAATGTCATCTAAACATAAAATTTGAGTAGATAAACATATTTTGAATGAAAATTAAAAAAAAAATCAATCTCGTTTTCTCGTCATTTACCACGATAATATGTTTTAAGATAGTAGCGTTTTTTTCATTTATTCGCGAATAAATGTTAGTGGGATTTTCTTATAATTTTGATCAGAATCCTCTTGTGCAATTAGAAAACTATTCATATTTTAGTTTGATGAAACGAGCGCAACTCCGTTAAAATGTCTACAGTTGAGCAAACGTTGCAGTGAAAATCATACCGAGCGAAAACTGCAATGCTGAATAATGCTAAAAATTACACCATTATGAGACTGATGAAGATTTGCACCAATCTGACGGTATAAATATTTAGATTTTATTCAAACACTGAATTAAACATCGCCTGATCTGGTTTTTTATTTATATTTGAATCATTTATGGAAACCAGACGATATAATCATTTAAATAGCCATATTTGTATTGTCCTTTCAAAAGAATTCCCCATGATAATACGAGTACGTATAAGTTAAATCAATTATCAACAAAAGAGTATGTGCCACATACAGTAGAAATACGCTATAATTCTGAATTTACGACACTAACCGCATTAGAAAAACATTAAATTGTGACGAAAAATTTAGCTCTGAAAACGTATACAATTTAATATAAGATGCTTGACAAAATCTATACATAGATCAGAAACATGATATGACTAAAATCTTTTATCAATAACAATTATCCTTTTAGGAGAATTTTTTTTTTGGAGAAAAACAACGTTCCGCAGTCGTATGTAAACTGATTTTGCAAAATCACACTTCTAAAGTAAGACTAGTTTTAAATTCATATAGAATAGAATATAAAAAACCCAATATTATGCAATAACTCTAACCAGCAACAAAAAGCACAACTGAGGTAAAAACGGTTGTAGAAGATACCGTTTGGAAGATTACGTTTCGTATACACTGAAAGACATTTCTAACGCAACACCTAGACATTTTGATGTGTTCGGCTTATTATAGAATCGCTAACGTTGAAATTGAAAGTATAGATTAATCAACCCCTCGTTCATGTTTCCTGTAAATTTCATTGTAATCATTTTACAAAAAAGCACGAAATCTAACAGAAATAAAACACGACCCCAAAATAAAAAGTCACAAAATCGTAAGAAAAGATTATCAGGACATGAAAGGATAATTTATTCACAACATTTATCACAGAAAAAAATCAAATGAAACAGTTAATATTAACTTAATATCCAATATGTTCTCCCTGGATACGAATGTTCTTCGTACATCTTTATCTAATCGCGGTCCGCGTTGAAATCGTGTGTACTTCAACACAATAGCCTATGACGGACAAATACCTGCCAAAAACTCGAGTCACCGGAAAATAAACAAACGAGGCTGATGTTATTGTCACAGCCTGCTATTTTATAGTTCTTAGGTCTCTACATGGGTTCTATAACAGGTCCATGAACAAAACAATACATCTGTTTCGGTTTATCTTTATTCCTTCGTCAACCATACCATAAAGCATACCGTACCATGTACCATACCATATACCATATCATGGGTCTAAAACGCATACAAAATAGTATAAGCATGGTAACCTACAATGACTTTACACTTGTACAATTATGACAATTATAATAATTACTCTGATAAGATATATATTAAAATGATTACTGCATGACATGTATATAAAATGGTACATTGACAACAGACATATAAACGCCTGAATTGACCAGTCGTTTAAATGGATAACTGTCAATATAAGCACTTTTCACCAACATTACTTCTACCTTGTCTAACCCCTATGAAGCTAACTTAAAGCTCGGGCTTACCATAACTCTCACACTTAGACAAAGAGTAATACATTACATATACAATATTTGTTACAAACATTGCTGTACAATTACATCTATAAACTTACCAGATTGTGGATATGTACCCATACACACCAAATATCTATCCCTTCACACACACAGTGCCAATGCTAGTAAGTGCTGTAAACAGAACCAACAGCCAAATAGAAACATGCAGAGATTTTTAAAAGTAAAACAGTTCCGTCCGTCCGAGTCGAATTCATCCGTAACCGACCGAATCACGATGGGGTCGAACCGATACAAGACCGACATGAACAATTCATTAAAACATTGCAAAGACGAATTAATGTCCCGAATCAACAATAGCAAGACAACTTACATGATAAGTAACTACATCAAACAACTCCTGCCAACCACATCAATGTAACTTCGAATGTAACGTCTTTCTATCAGTGCCAACAACAACGGACTGACAATACAATACTTTTCGCGCTAAACCTCACGTGCTGATTCCTACTCAGTCACATGACACGCAGAACCAATGAAACACCTGAATACAACAGGTCAAATGTCAAAATAGACTTATCCATGTAACTAACTCAAGCACATGATACCTATTTCAACCAATCTGACAGTTTGGCATAAAACGTACATGTAATTCTAAAAATAGAATAAACAAAGCCGAGAGCCGAAAATGTCAAATCTGTCATCTGCTACATAATTTATCGTTATTCTAAATGAAACAAAAAGTGTCACATGTTGACATGACTAGAATTATTACGACGTAAATCTTACATTCAGCAATATCAACAGTACATTGTAATAGAATCATCTTATTAAGAAATAACGCAAACTTACGTGAATGAATTAAGGGTCTGTCTGAACCATGCCAATGGCGCGTGCGCGTTCTTGATGTTCCATGCATTCCATGCAAAATATTTGATGTCTTTTTGGTGTGGCTAACGTTGTACTATATTAATACAGAATTTTAATCGATAATTTCACCCACATCACTTTTCCCGTGCAGAAATATGAATTCTTACCTACTCCACTTGCGGCATTGAGCATCCATCATGGTTGAATGATTATATTAAAATTATGTGCAGAAAGTAGTCAAACCAGTTCTGGTGAAATTTGAGCAAGATATCTTGAACCGTATTTGTGTAAAACTATTTTGAAAAGTGTTGCGTTAGAAGTGTCTTTCAGTGTACATATGACGCCGAATATATTATTACAAGATTGAAGAACAACTCATTATCTCGAAGTTTAAATAACATTCTTATCGTAATCTGTTCTGGATATCTTTCGTTTATTGGAGAAAAAACGATGTTCCGGCAGTGCATATGTAAACTAATATTGCAATTAGTTTTTAGAAAGACAATCTTTGAATTCATATGATGTTATACAGAACAATCTATTTATAACGATCAATAGGGGGGTTCGACAGGTGATTGCTTAAAGCAAGATGATAGTGAAGGAGAATGCTCCTGTAGTAGATTTCTATTTAAGTTTACTATTGTCAGTTTTAGGCTGCCACTTGTCTTTTACAGATCATTTAGTATTCGATTTATCCGTCGTTATAGAGAGGTTTTACTGTATATGTTAGATGCAAGACAAGCCTTATTGTTATATTCTGATCCGATTAATGTCACCGTAACATTAAAATTGTATGATACACTGCGCCATACCAAGAAGAACCATCAAAACCAAACTTAGTACCCACTGTTCTTGTGATAAAGGTAATATCTTCCAAACCATCTTCTTAAAAAATTAAGGTCGTAGATAAAGAACAAAAAAACACTTGTTTTAAAATAAAAACGAGACATTACCCCCATCATATGACTTACCCACATACTATTTTTTCTATCCCTGGCTATAAGTATGGTCAATGTCAATGTCAGGGTAACACTCATCTGAAAGTGGTACACACAACTACGCAATACCAAGAGACTTTCACATACATAGTTTAGTTTCCCTAGCTAATGCATAGTTGGTTCTTTCGAGTATACGTTTTGTACCATTATTCTATTTATTTCATTAGGTATACCACTCGACATTTCTAATGTGGACATTAGCTCGTCCTGTAAATTTCGCAATTACATTTATGTAATGCAACAATTTATTAAATAAACACAATATGAACAGGAACCTTAAGCGCGTATTACCCTTTAATGTCACACAGCAGCATTGTCGTCCAAACATTCATACACAATATAGTCGTTACTTTTTGTTGATTTCATAATGTAACTAAAGCGATATGAAACACGTCGTTTCATTGGCTGCTGCAACCATGATGTTTCATTTTCTGTACCGATAAGCCAATGAAATAGCTGTGTACAAAAATACATTTGTTAAACATAGATTTGGGACGAGCTCATGTTCGAATGGTTCGTGTCACATTCTATGTAAAATATCGTACTTCTAAGTTAAAATAGTTTGTACATTTTTAATATGTCAAAATGGTGTTATTGATAAACACTAAATCCGTTATTGTTCAGGTGAAATCTGGTTTGTTTCAATTTTCTGGTAACGCTGCAATGCGTGTTGTATACCACTGTTACTATATACATGTAAAATGTATGCTCAACTAGAAATATCAACCTATGAGCTGGAATGGTATAAACACTATACCCAGGATAAGTTTTCTCGAAAGCTGGAATAAAAAGTCAATTTCAAGGTTATAAGGTATCTCAATATTACATGTATCTCTTTGCAATCCTGGGTGTATTCTCAATCAAAAGTTAGTTTCCTTAGCTGATGTATTAGATGAAAATTAGTTTCTGTAATGGAGGTTAATTTCAGTATCACTCATTAAAATATAGAGATGTATACACAAACAAAATGCGGTTTCCGTAACAGACGTAGTTCAGGAAACATATATCGGAAGGTTAGCTGTATGATTTAAGACAAATGTCAAATGAGCAGTGAACTGTAAAGGATTCGCGGCACGTCAAACAATCCAAACTATTGACAAACGTAAATTGATAAACCGTGTTGATGTGAACATTAGTTAAGATTTTCTAGAAACTCTGTTTTATAATGTTCGAGGTCAAAGATCATGGGAGTAGTGCCTTAAAGTTGTCTGCAGTAATTTGCAATCCACAGATGTACTATTATACAAAAATCGGTATCAATAGCTGCTTTGGTAAAGGAAATCATTATGCTCAAATACAATTTCATATAATTGAGGTCCAAGGTCAATATCACATTGGCTTTATAATATATGCCACACTATGCTTCACTAAGCTAAAGCAACACACCAATTGTCGCATTTCAAGCTGATAGCGTTAAGCAAATATATCCCAGACATGACGGTTTCTATAAATGAAGTCAAAGGTCAAAATCAAATATACCATTTAATGTAACAGCCATCGCTAAATAAACTAACCACACTTTTCTCATGACGAATTAGTAACTATGTTTAGGATAACTACTAGTTACACATATGTTCTGTTTTATGTACATGTATAGAGTATATTGCAACAACACATGTTTAAAGTTGGCAATTACGCATTTCATTCTTGTCAATTCGAATGTTGATATGCCTCCTACATCAATGTTTAGTTGATATACATGTATAATCCAATCACTTACTCAGTCCGAGAACAGTAGTTATTTGCAGACAGATGGATCCTGATTAGACACTACGTATACTGTTTGACACTCATTTTAATATTTATTCAGGCAAAATACCAAAACTTTAAATATTTTGGATAAAGGCTGAAGAAAAGACTTAAAAAATGACGACAACAGTGCAGTGAAGGGGTTAACTACCTTCTAATATGTCTATGTTTGTTTTCGAATCCGATACTTATTGTGTCTGTCTTGTTAACAGCGTCCGAAAGGATGTATATTTACATCGAAATTCCAATAACATAATTATTAGAATTATTGCTTTCCCTGGCTTTAGTTGATTGGTTGTCGTATTACGAATATCACACAAACACTATAAAAATGTGTATAATGATTTATTACCATACTCTTAGTTACCAATAATCCATTACTGCCTTGGTCATATAAGGAGAAATATGTGTTTCCCGGCTTATAAATGCAATCAACTTAGAAATACAACAGTTTTATCACCACGTCACACTGTCTTTGAACAATCACAATACATAAACAGTTCCAGAACATTTCGTTTCTTGATGAATGAGATTCATGTTGAACAAACTAGCAATACTCTTACACTATCAAACAACCATATACGAAAAGAGAGATACTCGTCCCGTATTTGATACGTTTCATCTTAAAACAAAATGAAGAAAACGCAACCAGTTTATGCAGGATATTTCTACAATGCATTCGAGTTTTTTTTACAAAACAAATTACATATTCGCCCACCCCAGCCCAAAGTGCATAATTTATTAAACAAAGAAGTAAAGATGAGTTCGATCGAGGTTCGATTACAAATAATGCACACGCAACTGACATATCAATGTTTTAACGTCTCAGTCACCAGATATGTTTTATCCTACTTGTATTGGATACAAACTATTTTTAATGAAGTTTAAACTAAAGATCCAATCCGTCTCTGTCTTCGGACGGAGTAGAACAAATTGATTGCAATCTTCCAAACCAATTAAAATATATGGAAATATTATAAACATATTTATACCGATAAAGTTTGTTTAATACCATAAGCATTACATTGTTACGTTTGCTTTTATTTGAGTATTGTCTGTTGTAGCCATTACACAATCTTCGTTTTACACCCTTTAAGAACTGAACATTATTATGATCCAGATTCACGTCGAATACAAATACACATCACGCTTGCTCTTATTATGATAGCTCTTTTTACTTGTATGATTTGGAACAAAATTTAAGTAACTAGACTCGATCTACAGTCGACAATTCGGTAGCAATGTGGTGAAAAATACATTTTAACTCTACTTCTTGAAGACGAACAAATACACCAATTACTCCCCCTAAGTTCGTAGGCTTGTGGGTTCAGGACACTTTCGGCTTAAAATGATATAGAAAAAAAACCCAGACCATTTTGAATAATATTTATGACAAATGCATGCGACATGCCATAATCTACTGAGTATTTTTTGTTTGAAATCACTTAAAGTGTAAAAGAAATAAGACGTTTTATATATATGTGGTTAATAGAATTTATTTCTTTTCTATGCAACGATATATATATCGTTTCATAGAAACGAAATAAATTCTATTAACCACATTTTTATCAAATAAATACGAAAGCAGGAAACGCAAAACAAACAATACATCCACCTCTCAAGCAGAACACACACACAGTCATACCATAACAAACACACACACACACACACACACACACACACACACACACACACATACACACACACACACACACACACACACACACACACACACACACACACACACACCTACACCTACACACACACACACACACACCTACACCTACACACACACACACACACACACGCAATCCCATTCCTTCATCTACACACTAAATAAAAAACAACACGCAAGACAAACATAAAGCAAAGTGAATATAGGAGCCCGCCTCGGTACGGTCAGCAGCAATCAATAATTAATTATAAACTAATCATCAACAACCACTGGGGGGTTAAACCTGGGTTTAGGGTCGCCCAACCTCACTCTTATCTCCTATATTCACCTATAAAGACGAACAGTGTACATAAAATATAAACCCTACCAATCAAAATGTTTGCCTTATATAAGATATACATCTTTTTGTTTCAACCATACTCTTAATAGCTTTAAAGTATGTTTGACAAAATAATGCATTGTCTAACTCTAAAACAATAGAGTTAGAAAACACTTTGTGCGAAAAAAAAATCACCAACTTTGAAGTTACAATAATACAATTCAAATGAAATGTTATGTTTTTCATTTTTAAACAACATTTCCACAAACTTACCAATATTTATCATTAATTTACATGTATACTTAATAAAAAAAACTATGTCAAGTGGATGATTCATATCATCTTTCAATAGTTAAATTCAGAGGTCATATGAATAAGATTCTTGACATGTGCCACTGACAAGAGTAAGTATTAACTTTTGAGGAAATACTAGATAAGAATCCCTAAATCTTAACAACAAACACTACAGAAATAGGTATGACATGCTTAAACGTCAAAATCTATGTATGAAATAAAATTGTGTTTTCATATTCAAATGAAATACATTAATTCATATTTCTTCTAAAAGTATAGTATTTCCACAATTAGTACGAATATTGATAATGGATATACACACCAATAAAAGAAAATCAAATGCTGTCAAGTGGATGATTTATATCACCGCTTAATAATAACATTAATTATTAAGGGGTAATATAAAAAAAAAGTCTTGACGCATGAATTCAGTAACCACTAACCACACTTAATGTTGAGGACATCCTATGTGTACCTCGTAACTTTTAAAGTAAAACACCTGAACAAATGGGTGTAGCAAATTCTGAAATATTAAAATGACACCTATGTATGAAACCGCACTGTTTTCTTATTTATTTGAAATGCTAATTCATATTTCTTTTGAAAGTAATATTTTCATAAATATTAGAACTGTTTATAATGAATAATTATCATTCTTAAAAGAAATAGTTGTCAAGTGGGTTCTTTATATCATCTCTTAATAGTGATATTAAGGGATACTATAAAAAAAAACAATTCTGACATACAACCTAAATATGTACTCAACGTCAAGAAAATTCAGTAATGGAATTTTAAAAACATTAAATACTTACAAAGGTGTATGAAAGAAACCTAACTTTAAGACTACCCTAATTTATCTGACTATTTACTACCGCTAATATTTAATTCCTTCTCTTCTTTGTTGGGACGTAGACTGAGGATGGAAGCGGGCGTTTTGGCGATGGAGAGCGTTGAAGATTTAGGGATGGTCGTCTAGGGGAGTAAGCTTGTTGTTTGCGTTCTGTCCTACGTAAATGGGTTGATAGAGTTTCTCTAAGGAGAGAAATTTCCTTGAAGTTGCGGCGTTTGCAGTAGAAGTAGTAGTCGTAGTCGTAGAAGTAGAGGTCACAGAAGTCAAGTTAAGAAAAGAGGCTGGCTTTGGCGAGATGGTCTCATCTGGATCAAAAGAGTCCATTATTGCACTGAATATATTTTCTGATAGGTCAGTGCGGGTTATTGAAGGAGGAGACGGTATGTTGAGAACAGGAATAGGTTGGCTGGAAGTCGCTGTATTGGTCTTGGTCTTGATCAAAGGTAGAGGTTTGGCGGTGAAGTCTGGAGATGATAGAGTGGTACATGTAGCTATAGATGGTTCAGATGGCTGGTATACAGATGTAGGTTGGTAGGTGGCAGGAAGGGTGGCAGGAAGTTGAGAAGAGACTCTCGAACGCTTCCTCCACACATCCTCGGACTCCCTCTCTGACAGTGCAGAAAACTCTTTACCTTCTGTGAGGTGGTAGGGAGAAAGTGATTGCATTATATATGCATTGTCCTCGATGGACTGGCCTGCCGCCTCTAGTTCTGCCATCTTCAAAGAATGGTTGGGATACACCTTTGGAGACATATGCTTCTCTACCGAGTCTTGATCCTGGGACCTGACAGGCAAAGTCTGCAGTAAAAGGGGACTCTGTCCAGTGGAATATGTTCCTTGTAAATATGGGAGATAACACGACGCCTCTCTCCCATATTGACTTCACAGTGATGGCATCTGAATGCCCGGACCCTCATCTGAACGTAGATCTTGACTGTAATTTGTGCAATCTTGAACTGAAAATATATATGAGGTTGTTGTACTGGCAGTCTGCACTGCATTGAAGACCTACTGGGATCGACTTAAAATGACATCTTTCATCCATTTAGGATATGTAGAGGAACCAGAAGAGAAATGATATTGTTTCAATTTGTCATGATGGATAATCTTTTCACTGTCCTGATGTAACATCACCTTGTATGTTAAATCATTAAGTTTTTGTGTCATTAAGCATGGTCCTCGATAGGCACATTGTAATTGTTGAGGCAGTCTGGCGGGCATTCGTCGAACACATAGTTTGCAGCATTACCATCAAGTCGCTGTTTTGTCTTTTCATCCCAGCCATTGAGTTCTGAGATAGCACTGAATCTCCTGTGCCAGACCTACCAGGAATCTGTAGCATTACCCTTAAATACTGGTATGGTGATATGTTGCCTGGATCTGCTATAATCGTTATCCCTTGAAGACCTAAATGTTGACGCATTGTTGTTTTCTGCTGAGTAGGATCTACCATCTGGCATGCATTGTGCATTTGATGACAGAAAATGGTTGTTGACAGGATTTTCAGAAATTTGAGCTGCATGGCTGGTTCTATACTGTGAATCTGGGTTTGACATTATATCAGTAGAGCTAGATCTATTGCCATCTAAAGATTGATCAGGCTTATGTCGTTTTGATGGCTGTGATGATGTGTGTAGATCAATGTCATAGCGATCAGATTGTTCATATATGTTGGGTTCATGCCCCTCCCCATATCTGCTTGAAGGGTCTGTGTTTTTGTACCAAAATGCAGTCTGTGTTGTAGGGTAAGGGTGTCTCTGAGTTTCTGTACATGGCTGTATTGTTGCTGATGTGAGATGTAAGTTCTCCATTAAATATGTCATTTGGCTAGTTAGTTTCGTGATCTGGCCAGCAATTTGTTTGATGCAAGCAAACAGACCGCAATATGTAGATTTTGCAGAGAAGAGGGACTGCTCTGTAGCAATGTGTGTAGGGTTGTTTTCTTTGTTATTTTTTGCTGTAATTTCTGATGATTCGACAGTCTGTTGAATGTTGTTGGGCCTTTCTATGCCAAAAACATGGGTTGACTGCTTGTTGAGAACGAACGGGCAGCTTCTTGGTGAAAATTCGCTCTCATTTCCACTGATATCGCCGGAGTGACAAAGTACATCAGCACCGGGACGAATCGGCACATCCTTGGTTACGGCGACGCCATTTTGTGAAACAACCGTTTCACCAGAACTAGATCTACTTCCCTCTGAATCTGTGGACTCGTTACCCTGTAACAAACTAGCTGAAGGCTTTAACCCAGACCTTTGTAAACGCCTTCTACCCATTGTTTAAATAAAATGGACTTCTGAGCAAAATAAACAAAACACGACTCTGACTTTGTTTTTCTCTTCCACAAAAAAATTGCCTCGAATCTAGCCCTAATTTTAACGGACTCGCTCAAACACTTCTGACACCAAAAATGTAACGGGCCAACGGTCGATCTCAATGTAAATTCCTCGAATTAAATAGGACAGGTGATCGTTCATTTTTGTCAGGATATCACCTGGGTTTAACTTTAAGAAATGGAAATAAAACAAGTCGAGATTAAATTTAAATCGTACGAGCAAGGTTTATTATTTAGACCAATAGTTTCTTTTAATTGGTCTAAATGTCTATCAAACTACTAATTTCTAATTCACTTAAATAAAATATTATTATATTCAACTAGACCTTGATCTATTAGATCTAAATCTATGAGTTCTATCTACAACTCTCGTCTTTGAATGTACGGGCTACGCCAACATAGACCCGTCCATACCTAAACAGCGTCCGCTCAGAACTCCAAAGTGTGGAGCTCAAGGGCCTTATATACCCACCCGGGATCTACCAGCAATCCGCTGGTGCACTAGCCATCCGCTGGCACCAGCGGATGGCTTGCGCCAGCAAGCCGCTGGTGCTGGTGTTACCAAGCAACACCAGCAAGAATAGAACGAAATCCGCTGGTGCCCCTAAGCAACACCAGCAAGAAAAGAACGAAAATAAACAACTGTTAGAATGACGTCATCAAGTTCGATATCGACGAGAGTTGTTTACAAAAATAGAACGTGACATTTTCCCATCAATATGTTAAACTTACATTTGATTGTAGAGATCAGATTGGGTATTAAGAAAACTTGAAATGGTTTTCGTCTGCAGGCTCTTTAAGAGTGCAATATTTACAGTGTAATGAATATTATGAAACACAGGAAATGATGAAAGAGTACATGTTGCCATTTGGTTCAAAGTTAAAACGTGATTGGACCCAAAATCAATGACTCCAAGCCAGTTTAAACTTCTCACATCAGGTTTTTGGTGAGTACTCAATCTGATCTTTCTGCTGTTTAAACATGACACAATGTATTATAGAAATTACAAAGACAAAATCGATCACATGTGCTACCCCACCAACCATTCTACTAAAACAAGTAGATTGGGTTTAGATACTGAAAAGCCTCAACTGTTACACATCTTTTTGTTTCAACCATACTCTTAATAGCTTTCAAGTATCGTTGTTTCAAAGAGACACTTCTAATAAGTCACAGTCGTATTTCCGGTAGCAACTAGTAGTCGATGTATATTTTCCCAAGAGGGGAGTTAATGGTCGATGGTTTGTTTTAAGGGAGTAATTATAGAGAGGGAAATAATTTCCTTAAAGTACTGAACATGAATTGACCTACATTTGGAAACAGCTTGAATCCAGATCAGACGCGTCTGATCTGAATTCAAGCTGTTTGCCACTCGTCATAATACTTTAGTCAAAATATTTCAATATGTAATTTATTATTATTATTATTATTATATATATATATGAATTTAAGAAAAAAAAGGCAAACGACAACATAAAGCAGACAACATTGCAGCAGTGAAACGGTTAGACATATTTATTGTCTTTTGAAACAAGGTCAGGCAGTGTTGTAAGGAGGAAATCGTTATCCAGAGAGCCGTTGTAGGGAAGGAGTACCATATTAAGATCGCATCACTATCGTTTAAAGAAAATCTTCCAATATCTCCAGCAATGTAGTCAAGAATATATTTTCGCAACATGATGAGACAAATCGTCCGATTGGTTTTGAGTTTTATGAGTTGATGCTAGCTTCCACGGCAAGCTTATAGTGTCTGTTTCATTTTGAAAGATCTGTAGTTAAATTAACTCTGCCATTTCTTCGATCAAAATTAAAACATGTACATATATATAGTCAGTTCATATCTTTACGATCTTTGTGGTTTGGCGTACCAATTTTGATACATGTAATTAACAAGTAAAAATGTTTCTTAAAGCATATCTACTTCATTAAACATATTAGACAGAACGGAAACTGTATAACAAAATTTTATGTATACGCCAATAAGTCTGACGAGCTGACAGTCAAGAGGGCAAAGTACAGTGGAGAATCTGTTATTCTTTCCCGTTTAAACGCAAACGTACGCAAACGCAAAGCACTAAAACGTAGAAAAGAACAACTTTTGGACAATTCTGATAGTTCATGTTTATCTTGGTGGCAAACAGTTTGGAGCCTGATCAGACGCCGGGTTATCCGGCGTCTGATCTGGCTCCAAACTGTTTGCACTGCAAATAATAGTTTTAGCGTAAACGCGTTTATTGGGAAAGAAAAACAGATTATCCACTGTACCTAAGCACCTGAGCCTTTTATCTTTAACTGTAATGATAAGATGGAAGTGGGCGAAAAAAACAAAACAATTGAGGTCATATGAATGGTTGGCATGTGCAGCACAAAGACCGTAAAGCAGGGTTTGCTCTTTACACCAAAGAAAACTTGCAAACCACTTCTATTATACTATTATACCCAATGTAGTATACAGCCATAAAATACAAACAACAAACCGTTTTTTTCGTATCACCTTTTTAAAGTCAGTGAATTAATTCACTTTTATATTATGAATTTGAATGAGGTGAATTAAAGTGTTATTTTAAACCCAAATCGGGATGTCAATACCTGAACACTTTCAAAACTGATTATCATTATTATACAACATTAGTATCTGCTTAGTAACCCAAAACAAGTGTTTGTTATACAATATTAATGCCAAAGAAGTTATATCCTTGTCAGATGATTGATACAAGTTGATTGCAAATAAAGGCTTTTAGCGCTTAGCTTCACGAGGAGTCAACATACTTTTTTGCAATTGTAAAGGGATTGTAAAAGATGCATTGACGACGGTGTCTGTAGGGAAAATTTAATGCAAATTCGCGTGTCTTTATGGCAGACGGCAGATCACATCTGATGGCCTTAGCTTGCAACTTTGAATATTTGCGTCTAAGAATTTGAATAGTTGAAGGCGATCACTAAATAACTAATAAATCAAAATGGGTAAGGTATCAAGCTAGTGCTGAAAGCAAACCTTAAGGGTTATGAGCAAGTTGTCACAGAAAAGGCAAGACACTGGGTTACAGAAAAAACAACGACAGAATAAACCAGAAGTTCTTGACTAAGCATAATACTGTTTTACACACCCTATCATTTGTCACTTTCTATAGTTTGTTGCATTGCGTTTAATGAAGACCATCACTTGTATCACAGTTTCGCTGTGTTTTATGCATTGCGCTTAGAGATTTTCCCTATGAATTACTATGTTAAAAACCAGTAGAACACCATGCCGGGAAGGTAATATAGATCAAGCAATAATGATTATTACCATCAGCTACGTAGATCATACAGACTCATGATACACTGATAAATATGAAATTGTTTGGTCCATGCCTATATAGAGTTGTCAAATTAACTCAAAGGAGACATGGTGTCATTTATCATGCCATTATTGATTATATTCAGTCTGAAAACATTTTACTTCGTATATAACTTTCAAAAGGAAATCATGTGAGTTTTAAGGTGAACCCTTTCAACATCATGGACCTGTTTAGAATAAACGCATTGCATGTGCAAACAGTGTTGACTAAGGAGCCCACTGATCAGTGTATGCACTATTTGCTTTTATAGACCAGTATTTATCAAACTACTAAGAACTGCAAGTAATTAAAATATCCTCAGGGGAATCTTATAATCAACAATAGCTTTTTAGTGTTGAAATATTCATGGTACCTTCAACCTATAAAGAACGGCATTAGTGAGTAAATGATTTAAATAATTTCTTTTGCGTTTCTGTGGAATACGGGACTACGAGATGTCTCTAAACGTCATAAGAGAAAGCGTATTGTATTTTCTCCCATTTTCGCCCATGTGGGATATGGATTTTCCCCATGTGGAATGACTCTATCCTCCATACCACGTGACGTCTTTTTTTGTTTGCCCAGCTTACAACAAGCGCTGCATGACGCGGGTAACTATATGACGTCATTTCTTATGATGTTACTATAAACAACGCCGTGTTTTGGCGGAAAAAGTGCACATAAACTGCAATGATTTCATTATTTGTATCATGTTTTCATGAAAACAAATCCACCATTCGTTTAGTTGATGTAGGATAGGAATTTCTCCCCCTCGGGGAGAAAACTCCTATCCTACATCAACACTCATGGTGGATTCTAATAGTATTGTTGTCTTGGATGCTTCTTAAATAACTTAACAGGGAGATTTGTTTGGTAATAAACTGGCCTTTTAATTGTTTACCATAGTCAGTTATGTACTCTAAGTGTGGGTTTATAAAATGTTATTTATTTAATACTGAAACACAAAGTGTTTTGTAATAGTATTTTTAAAAAAGGTGTGTAATCTCCTGAATTGATATCTGTTTTATGGCACTGCGACACAACATTAGTAACAGAGCACCATTATGTATATACCTAGTAAATATGAGTGTGTACTGATTTAGTTGTGTGGCATCTAATCCAATTTGTGCCCACGATCCTATATATGGGACATAGGCAAACAGTGTATACTCTGATCGGACGCCGCATTATGCAGCGTCCTATCAGAGTCTACACTGTTTGCTGATAAGAATTTCAATATAAAATTTTTTGACCAGGCATCCCTTTGATTAAAAAAGGACTAATCCAATCTATAAACATGGAATAATCCACTGGGTATAAATGGATTAACAATCGGCACTCGTTGCAGTGGGTGTATTATACTTATCCCTAAACCTTTTTAGATTCCGTCTTCAAGACAAAAAGGGGGCTTTTAAAGCATAATAAACTTCAACAAGTAAAGCATATACTGCGCATATCATTGTTATTGGTATCAAGTTTGAACAATAACACAAATGCAGATGTGAAACAGCCATGGACATTTAAATTAGAACAAATAATTGAAGTGCAAACCATACACCTAGATATTCGACATTATGTAAGGTTCCAAACTGCTTGCACTCATGTTCAATGGTATTTTGCATTTAATATTTACTATACCTATCTTCAACATTTGACAAACACATTCAAAACAATGGCAATCTATCATAAACATGTGATATTAAGGCATGTACTGCATGTGCTGTTAAGGCATGTGAAACACAAAACAATAATTTTAATAAATGTAAAACGAACTGCCTTTACTTCTTTCCCATGTATAGTTTAAAGTGTCCTTTTCTTAAAATGTTGTTTAGTGAAGAAGTTATCTATGTTCCGTGAAAATTTGTAGTTGTTTTCTTACTGTTGTATCAATGAGAATAACTTACATAACGTACCTCAATTTAAGGTTAGAACCTTGTCCTTATTCTCGAGCTAAATTAAATAATTCTTATTTTCAAACACTAGTATAGGCAACTACTATACGAAAACCAAACATTTGAAAGTAAACGGTTTACAGAAGACTATAATGTGTTGCTAGTACAGTAACTACTTAAACGAATGCTAATTGCCGATTCAAAGGACAGGACATAGCTTAAAGCAAGCTGACAGTAAAACAGAAAACTCATAAAATAGCTTTCTGTTTTACTGTCACCTTGCTTTAAGCAGTCATCTATTTTCGGCACATACTATCTAATTCAGTTGTCGTATTTAAAACAGTTTTACTGTTATCAATATTTCCTTGGGTGTCGAGATAGGGGTATACAATATCAACACTGCAGTTGTTAACTTTCCAATAAGGCCTATTTCAACCAAACTGCTATAAACGTTTTTGCACAGATTATCGTGTCTACAGAAATATGCAAATCAGAGTTTTTTTTGTGAGAAGAGGCATTGCAGCTGACAGTATTATCTGACCTTTTGAAAGAGTTTCGTCTAGGCATTTGAATAGTTCAAGTTAACCATGCCATGACCAATACATCAGAATTGATTTATATGTGTATTTGCACTGAAATACAAGTATGTGACGCACTGTGGTTACCGTGACCCCATGGTTTGGAAAGTGATTGTTAACTTTTGTCATCACATTATACGATTCAGTTCAACATCGCAAACAGTTATGATCTAGACTAGGTGACGGTGATCGATGTCAAAACTGTGCGACACTTGTATTATTATTTCCACAGTCGAAGCTTTATTTTTTGGAATTAGGAATCAAAACTTGTGAGACAGTATTTTATGTGCAAATGTGTTACATCAGACGGTTTTTATTGACAGGGAAATGGTTAATAATGGTGTTATTTATTTTAAACATAACCCTTTCAGTCATGTTTAATCGAAACAAAACGCAAAGTCAATGTTCTGAAAGTAATATAAAAACAGTTTTTATACAAGTTTGAAAAAATAATTATTGCTTCACTAGAAACAACGTTGGAGCAAACACACGTTTAATTGAATAGGAAAGAAGCAAAAGCTTTGTTCAAACTTAAACGTTCATATCTTAGTGAACAATATAATTTAAATCGACCCATATGTCACCCATGTGTACTTTGCACCACTAACAAATCTAACTGAACCTTTAACGAATTGCAAAATGTCGCAACTGTATGATCATCCGAAAGGTTACTTTCTCAAGAATCTTGAGATATAATATGATACAAAATTAGCAATGATAATGGTTTACAAAAATAGTTAGAAGGAAGTGATCACTACTAAATGTGATAACCAGTCATTTTTAGTTATGCCAGCTCCCCAAAAGACCGCCCTACCTTTTCGTGGTTCTGAGGATTAATTGTCTTAGGGGATGTTTCTGTTTATTTGACCGAGAGTATACCCTCTGTCAATAACTAACAGGAAGGTAGGTGGGTGGTTTTGATCCAATGCATTGCTTAATAACAAATGAGATAGTCGATAACACATATACCTGAAACAATATTCATCTCATCTCATCATCAGTTATCAGAGCTATATGACCTTTTTTGTGTCACAGTGCAGTAAACCCCAACTCATACATCCATGTTTGGGGTAAACTACTAGCTTTAGTGGTGCCTTGGCAGCATTGATCTATATCTTTATAGGTCATATTCAAGTGAAACGAGCACAAAAGAAATTATTTGGAAAACTAAAATAAGTTAAAAAAAATACATATTAATGATATAAATGTGTGCTTTCGACTTTGTAAATTTGCATTTAATGAAAGTGAAATACGTATAGAATATAAAAGTAAGTTTTGAAGAAACATGGAGCCAGGAACTGACAATTTAGATTCAGATGAGATACATATAGTATGCGCATCTGCACTAGGTTCAAAATCATTTGCAAATAAATCCAATCCGTGATTGGCACAACTGGAAGGTTTTCTGCTGTAAATGTTGTTTAAACTATACCACTGCAAAAGCACGACTCTAAAAGTCAGTTCCATTGTGAGAATGATTCAACAAATAGTAAAACTTCATTTTTACGACACCAAAAGGAAGGATAATTGACCTCATAAAAGATGGGTGACAGCTTAAAGCAACGTAAAACAGAAACATCCTCAATGAGCTTTCTGTTTTACGTCCACATTGCTTGAAGCAGTCCCCTGCCTTAAACCTGTGATAATTAACACAATTTAGTTGTCGTAATAGAGAGGTTTTACGACACTTTATGTACAGCTAGTCTGTCGCCATGGAAATGCAAATCCGCGTGTCTATTTATCAGAGAAGGCATCACTATCGTCGACATGATCTGACCCATGTAAGAGTTTTGTCTAGAATTGTGAATAGTCTGTCAATAGTCTATGTGCAAGCTATCTGTTCCATCAACAATAAATCAGAATGGTTATATAAGTATACAACCAATCCTGTATTAAGCGTCTCTTCAATAGAAAACCACGACCAATTCTGATACAGATGATGTCTTCACCCCTCAATGTACAACCCATAATACAACCGTTATTCACAGACTCTCACAATAATTGACAATCGATTTCGTTTTGGAATTTAAACCATAAACACCGAATGGAGGTATATGATACGATAACTGCACAACACTTAACACCTGTTGAAGTGACATATTTAATGGTACAGTCGGTTAAAGAGCAATACATAGTCTGAGCAGCGCCTAGCTATACATGTAGGAGACTGACATGGAACAAATTATATATATCCTCCAAATACGATATTTAAATTACACATATACACGTCCTCTTTTAATAAATAGCATATACACTTGCAATTTGCATAATACATGTAACCGAAGGGAGGCAACTCATAAGATATGATATTTGGTTTGTTCGTTGGTTACTACCTGTTTTATCGCATTGTATGTATATTCAGAACAAATAATACGCTAAGTGGCTTTTCAACAGGTTATGAAATCATACAGGTGGCGAGAAAAAGGTCTGAAATTCACACGTCTAAAGCATATAACACTGTCAAAATAGGGTATGAAAAGCAAGAATAATGTACATACGTTGATCAAAAGGTACGATTTGAAATTAACCTTACTGTGTAATAAGTAATATCAGTGATTCACAGAGTGCATCAGTATCAGTATAACAACAAAATACCTACAGAGCAGTGAATGATGGCACAGAAACGTAGATGTGTAACCATAAATAAATATAACTGCTATGTTTAATTTAATAACATAATAACTGGTAAATAATTTGTTTTGTTGTGATGTTGAAGAAATTATGACTTAAAGACGTATCCGGGAGTTGTTATAGCGCATCCCAAACGCGCATGTCCTTTCCGCTCTTTTCTGTATTTTCCTATCGCGGGTGTAATTATTTACGATCACAACAGCGTCTAGATCATCGGATTTCGCGAATACAATATTTACTCAACTACCGTTATATATCGTTAAAAAAACTTTTAAAATTCCTGGGGATATGAAGAGACGCAAATCAGGATCATTTGTGACAAAAAAGTGCTCGAAATCTCTGGAAAACATTAGTTTTTTCACCAGGAACTCGCCGACTCGAGACAGCGTTAATAATCATAATGTGACAGGGAGTGAATTTAGTGTTGACATTGACTCGGAGTCGGATGCAGGGACAGAATGCCCCTTCCTGTGATAGTCTTTTTGAGATCGATAGTCGGGCCTGGACTCCGGGCGACTTTTTCCAGTGGGCCTGAGTCCGGACGACTTTGACACCCGCCGGCCATGACGGGCGTGTTTTGCCGCACTGCGGTGCTCTTGTTATGATATTTTATCTTATGAATGGTTATGTTAACTCACTGCCCACATTGAATAATGATTGTAGATGTGTTTATTGGTGGGTCTACTTTTTGTCCAGAGTATATTTCCTTTGTCACATCAGCTACCGATAACAAATTAGGTGTGTGAGTTCATCTTTGGATGGCGAAGTGTCGCATACCATTTTCAGGTCACTGTGACCTTGACCTTTGACCTTGATTTTACAAAAAGCTTGTTCTGAGCATATATCCTATATCTTACCAGTTACCTATTCCAAATTCAGTGTTTGAGTATGAATACTTCCTACATTCTGAACTGAAATATTTGAACATGTATTACCTCCCTTTGATGTATAAATATGCATGCAGCTCTATGTAGCTTTATTCATTTATCATATAGCTTTAAGGTACTTCGCATATGCGCATAGTTTCCATACGATTGTTATGAAAATTGTCATGAAGAATGATAATAGCCTAAGAAACAATGTGTGTAAATATAGGCAAAATTTATCGTGTGGTTTGTCTTTAAGGTCTTTTTTCTGACAAAAACCTAGAATTTTGATGATTTTATTTTTCTTAAAAATGAATAAAGCTAATGACTATAATTCTCGCCCAATAAGTAGTCCACAACATTCATTACAAGAAAAGCTAAAAACATTTTGAATAAAGGTGTTCAGAAAGATGTTATCAGCTATTTAAATTTTGCAAAATGCTAAAATATTGAATTACAAAAAACTGACTCATTCAATGTATATTTGTTTTCATTTTATTCAAATATATGGTTGATGAACTAGTCAGTCTGAAAAAATTAGAAAATATTACAGTCAGGATTTGTTGTAATAACATATTTTCTTATTAAAATGTGGGATATTTGTTGTTTAGATACAGTTACCTACCTTAGAATTAAAACTTTGTCATTAAAATGCATTATTATTTATTCATGGACTTGCATACAAGGTTTATTATATTGTTTGAACATAATTATAATGGGCAATATCGATCTTGAAAAGGTTAGCGTATTGATAAGCTTCAAGGTGTGGCTTTATAGTTCGATCAAATCGTTTACATGTATACCGATTTAATTGACTTGTAAGTCATTAAACTAAAACGTACAGGTACATGTAAGTGGACATATACTTGGACCGTAAACATCACTAGTACTAATCAACGAAGACTAAACATAACATGTCTCTTGATTACTGCGTTATGGATTGACAAGTCAATAAATCGGACACTAAAAAAAAAAAATTGGATCGGATGGGTCTCGAACCTATGACCTTTGGATTGCTAGTCAACCACTATAGTAAACCACTATACTAACTGCGCTATAAAGGATTATACTAATTTATATCAACATTTCCTTTATATAAATTTTCTAGTATAAACACGTACGAAAAAAGTCTGTGTCGTCCAGACGCATATCCGCTCGCCCGCAAGACCGACTTCCGGTAGCGAAAGGCCTTAATGGGTTTCAAGCCAAAGAAAATATGTGTGAAAATAAACATAAAGTTGTGAATAAAGAATTAATGAATTATGCACCATCAGCATCATATTTAGGGGGGAGGGGGCATTTCATTTTTCACTCCGACTTGAGATGAAGACAACACTGCATTTTTCAGCAGAACTTTCTAAAGTTCAGAATATATGTCACAATGCAAGACATTTATGTATAGCTGTGGGCATTATTGTATAAAGTATAACATTAAGACCATTTAAAAAAAAGTTGTTAAAAAAGTGCATATTCACTGATAAAGGGAGGTAATAAAATTGAACATATCTCTGAAACGAGCAAGGCGAGGTACTGTTTTCTCATTGGTTCTATACTTGTTATATAATTATCTACTGTTATAGAAAAAAATAGGAAATTCTCCGCGCTAGAATTGTTTATTTTTGCAAAAAGGCTCGATTTTTTTACGATTTTCGAGTTCATTTTGCACATATTTAATGCGTAAAATCTATATAATGCCACTCAAATCTAATTATTTTACATTCATTTGTAACACTATTCCATATACATGTAATTAATTAAAATTGGACTTGAAGTATCGATATTCGTGTGTTTGATGGACTTTCTTCTTATGAGGCCTAATTTCGGAAAATTTGAATATAGTACTTCTAAAAAAGCGTAAATTATACAAAAAGTAGCAAGGCGACCTATGTTTTTGAAGACTGTTTTTACTTTCATTTATATCAATTTACTTATATGCAAAGTTTAAAAAATTCTCCGCTCTAGAAAAAACTCCCAGATACGTCTTTAAATAAATCAGCAGAAAATCGTTCAAAACAACTATTGTAACAACTAAGCATTTAATTAACGAGATGTTCCTTTGTCAATAATCATTTGACACTGACCAATAATGTGGTACTTTTTAATCATTGTAATATTGAATTTAAACGTTTAACGAGCAAATGAATGTAAACAACTAGAGTAAAACCCCTCTAAACTGGATTTGTGTAGGGACAAAATAAATGTCCGGTTTAGAGGGGTTTCCGGTTTAAAGGGGTTTTAACCCATATCTTGTTTCTAGTATGGAAGATAGCTGATCATTTAAAGCAGGTTGAAAGTAAAGCAGAATGCGAATTAAGGCGCATTCTGATTTACTTTCAACCTGCTTTAAGCTATCATCTGTTAGAATATAGGAAATATTTCTGATGATACAGTGTAGGAATTAATCAAAGGAGTAAAAGGGCATGTTTATGGTGCAATGAGTTCAAATAAAGAAGGGTTGGAAACGGGACCAACATGTTTGTCTGGTTGAGAGGGAATTCCGGTATTTAGAGGTTTCGGTTTAGAGGGGTTTCACTGTATTTCATACTGAAAAAGGATGTGTTACATCAGGATCATTCAACATTACCACATTCACACATGAAACTGTTAATGGACAATCCAAATTAATTGTTGCACATTTATAACTTACAAGTATAAAAGTTGGTTTTGGCGATATATTTCAAAATTACCCAAAGTATAGAACCGGATCAGAGGAATTATTCAGTAGCCCCCTGATAAGGGTATTTTTTGTTTGCATTAGACAAGTAAACTCCTTGTTGGTAGAGAAGTTTGTTACCGACAAATATACTCTTTGCTTGGTTTGAATGTGTAAATGGTATTAAGTTTAAAAAGCACACTTATTAGTGCTTATAAATACATATAGGTGTGTGCCATTCAACTATATTTGCAGACAACATACAGACATGAGAAACAGACATATATAGAGAGAGACAGAGAGAGGTGGTTGAGACAGAGCGCACCCCATGCAAGAGAATTTCCCATAAATACTCAGTTTGTACTACATTGTATTAGTTAGAATTCTAATAGAAGTCTGACATTGAGATTAAAATTGACTTTGTGTACACGGGAATGAATTGATAATGTTTCAATGCGGGTTTGCTTGATCAATGGTTTAAGGTTCTATTGATTTGATATAGATTTGTATGTTGTGAAAATGAGTATTACTTTCAACGTTGATTGTCTTTAATTACAAAGGTTAGTACATTCATTGTAAACTGCAACATATATATAATTATCGATTTACTAGTATCATATTGTAAAGAATTGTATTATTTGGTATTGCTAATGAATACGATTGCATATAGTATCATGACTATTCGATCAGAACCTTTTCTAACACGCAAACTTTGAAAATGTAGCTATCGTAAGCAACATAAATATATCAAATAAGCCCATCCATTGAATAACATCTTTAGGAAATATGCAAAGCAAACGTTTAATTTCCAGACATGTAAACTTTTATTAAAACAATGCTATCAAAGAAATGCGTAATTTATCAGTTCATTCAATTAAACTGTCCGCATTCCGCCGTATGCAGCTGCACATTTGATAAATTGGTATGTCATTACATGCCAATATAGCATAATATAGAGTGTTTTAGATTATCTCTAAACAATACCAAATATAATAAATGCTATCGGTATCACAAGAGTTTGGCACAAACTTATCACACGAGAAACAACTACACAAATTAGCTGCGCTACAAGCAAACAAGAAAATGTGCACTGCAAATAGTGCCAATCCAAATGATTCAGTGTCTAATCAAACTCAATATTATTTTCAAAGCTCATAATATCACACTCATAATATTGGCCTTTCGCTACCGGAAGTTGGTCTTGCGGGCGAGCGGATATGCGTCTGGACGACACAGACGTTTTTCGTACGTGTTTATACTAGAAAATTTATATAAAGGAAATGTTGATATAAATTAGTATAATCCTTCATAGCGCAGTTAGTATAGTGGTTGACTATAGTAGTTGACTAGCAATCCAAAGGTCATAGGTTCGAGACCCATCCGATCCAACTATTTTTTTTTAGTGTCCGATTTATTGACTTGTCAATCCATAACGCAGTAATCAAGAGACATGTTATGTTTAGTCTTCGTTGATTAGTACTAGTGATGTTTACGGTCCAAGTATATGTCCACTTACATGTACGTTTTAGTTTAATGACTTACAAGTCAATTAAATCGGTATACATGTAAACGATTTGATCGAACTATAAAGCCACACCTTGAAGCTTATCAATACGCTAACCTTTTCAAGATCGATATTGCCCATTATTATTATGTTCAAACAATATAATAAACCTTGTATGCAAGTCCATGAATAAATAATAATGCATTTTAATGACAAAGTTTTAATTCTAAGGTAGGTAACTGTATCTAAACAACAAATATCCCACATTTTAATAAGAAAATATGTTATTACAACAAATCCTGACTGTAATATTTTCTAATTTTTTCAGACTGACTAGTTCATCAACCATATATTTTAATAAAATGAAAACAAATATACATTGAATGAGTCAGCTTTTTGTAATTCAATTTTTTAGCATTTTGCAAAATTTAAATAGCTGATAACATCTTTCTGAACACCTTTATTCAAAATGTTTTTAGCTTTTCTTGTAATGAAGGTTGTGGACTACTTACTGGGCGAGAATTATAGTCATTAGCTTTATTCATTTTTAAGAAAAATAAAATCATCAAAATTCTAGGTTTTTGTCAGAAAAAAGACCTTAAAGACAAACCACACGATAAATTTTGCCTATATTTACACACATTGTTTCTTAGGCTATTATCATTCTTCATGACAATTTTCATAACAATCGTATGGAAACTACGCGCATATGCGAAGTACCTTAATTGCAAACTATTGTATACTTTATTTTACCTGCGTTTTTTACATTTGAATTGCAAATACTCAAGCTATTGTCATTATATGAAGATACATCATGAATCGAAATTTTTTATTACTACAATTATTTCCCTAATGAGTGTATAATATAAATTGAAAGTCAAAATATGTCATTTTCTAATCCAAATCTGGATCTACACTGACAACATGAATCTGCATACAGCAAAAAAAACAGTACTATTTGGAGAAGGTTCGTTCGGTTTGACAAAAAACTTTTGATTGATGCTCAATGCATCAACAATTTGTTATGATTCAAATGGTATTCTGTATATGATACCTTGTACTAAAACAACATTATTGTGTTCAATTGTGTAAATGCAACAAATAAATATTATCCTTCTCTGAATCAATATTTGTTTAAGATAAATGTGTATAATTATGTTCGTATGATATAGTTTCTTAAAGCGACCTTGGGTGCATTCTGGAAAATGATGAATATGGGAAAGACTGTATTTGGTTTGGAAAAGGTACACTTACACTGTCTTTCCCGGTTGTTTATTTGAATACTAGTATTTAAATCAAAATAGAATACAAGTTATATATGTATACTTGTATATGAATAATTGTATGTCAGAATATATGGTTATTTTAGGATATCGTAGCATGTTTACAACTGCCCTTTTTGTTGTCTACAGGAAAATGCATATCAGATTTTGCTTTTGAGTAGAAGGTCTGCCAACATTATCTGAACAGGTGCAAGCGTTTTGTCTTGGCATCTAAATAGTGGCTGTCAAGTAATGTCGTAGCCAATCTATCAGAATTGAATTATACACTGTATTAGGACTGTAATATTGTATCATAAAATATACTATAGTATATAATATAGTACACTGTATAGTTTACACTGCGGCGCTACTTTTAGACTGTTATATTAGCGCACGACGTCAATTATTCACGGATAAACGCAAGTGCATATTTGGACGTATCAAATGGATTCTGACTCCTAGAATTAGATCATGAATTATATAATGGATTGTGCGTTGTAGCCAGATGTAGTATAAAGGATGGTCTATATGATGTGCTATAGAAACAGTTTTAATGGCGACGTGGTAGATTGTTTGCCTAGCTTGTAGAAAACTGAGGTTCAAATCCAAATCGGAGATGGGATAGTTTCAGTCGGTTACATTATATGTGTGGTTGGATTTGTGATTATATTTGTTTCGTTTCGGGATGAACTGTTTCGTATCTTTCTTATTGTAGCATAGCAGGGCTGCCATTTCTCCGGATTTGTCCTATGTCTTCCGATTATTTCCTGTACATGGTAGCTTAAAGCAGGCTGAAAGTAAAGCTGAATGCGCCTGAAGGCGCATTCCGCTTTACTTACAGCCTGCTTAAAGTAGTCGCATGTCAACAAAACAATAAACAGGCTATTGGGTAAAGGTACGATTCGTAAAATCGCACTTGAAAAATGTAAATTTGGAAATCTTAGGATTTTTTATTTTAACTTATGGCAGCCGTGGCATAGGAGTATTGCGGAAGGTTTGCAACAAATACAAATTAAAGAAGGATGTATATGATTAACTGTGCATGCAATAAGTATCTTAACATACCGTCGTTGTGATGCCTAAAGAAAATTGCAACTTAAACCAGCTTTCTCGAAATACTTATGTACATTAAATGATTATGTTTTAAATGCCCTAATGCAATACTAAAGGTTGCATTTCGAAAATTATTATCAGATTTATTGTTTATAAAGTGTTGCCCAGGTAGCCATAAACACATTAAACATGCTCTAATATGTTAAATTCCTTTTAATGAAATGCATCGACATCAAATAACGTGACCATAATGCAAATTACAATGGTCAATGTTGTATCCTTTGATACCTGAGGTCAATCATTAAACTTGTCAAAATGTCTTTTTTTAAACATAACAGACGGCGTGAGCGTTGAATAACACCCGTTGTTTAAATGTCATATATAACTAGTTAAATAACTATGCAAATGAGGCATGCCATGACGTCGTTACTTGTGACGTCACAAAAATGCGTTCTATGCGTTCAATTTCCAACGTCTTCTTTTCATCATGTAGATTCAATTTATAGAATTTTTGTGTAATTAATCAATATTAGATCTACATGAAAGTGCTCATTAATACATATAATAACATAAACATCATGCTAGTGAACGGGGTTAATTTTGAACAATTATTTTCCTCTATAGATCTACTTATATCGCGCTAAGCATTCACTTGACCTCAAAGACTGCGATAAATAACTTTTCTAGGTTATATTATAAAAAACATATAACATTCGTGTTAATAATTTAATGGATTTATCAAACTCGTCGTTTTAGAAAACGATACAAACTCGGCAACGCCTCGTTTTTATCGTTTTCTAAAGGACTCGTTAAATAAATCCAATAAATTATCAACACTCATGTAATATCCTATATATATATACCACTACTATG
Organism: Gari tellinella; assembly: GCA_922989275.2. Lineage (NCBI taxonomy): Eukaryota > Metazoa > Mollusca > Bivalvia > Cardiida > Psammobiidae > Gari > Gari tellinella. The sequence goes on from OV277866.1 coordinate 71,384,554, forward strand.
GATTTTCACCAAATGGCAGTACCATCATTAGACCCATTAACATACTTGATGTATAGATATCATGTCGCTGTTGTAATAAAAATCCGTGTGTCTATTTATCAAAGAAGGCAACACATCCATCAACTTGATATTACACTTATAAGAGTGCCGTCTAGAAATATGACTAGTCTGTCAATAGTCTATGGGCAAACTATCTGTTTCATCACCAATAAGACAGAAAGGTTATGCAAGAATACCAATTCTGACGTCTTTAAAATACCATTTTATAAAACAAAGGTTACAGAAACGTTTTTTAAAACCAGAATAATAATTTCATTTTCAAATAGTCAAACAGGACACACAAATGCAGACAGAACAGTAATAGCAACTGTCTTTGGACTTAGATATAAATCGACTGAAAGTTGCCTTCCTGTTATTTGCTGAAAGAGCGATATTTGTTACAGTTTAAAATATACTAGTACTTGAACCTTATGTCTGTTGTATTGGCAATGAGATACCTTACAAACCATATACAGTGACCTGTGTTTAAAACTAACATAAGATATATAATTAATATAAATTTCGGCATACCGGTTTCAAAAAGTGTTTTCGTATTGCAAATTCTCCGAGTTGATTTCCATGTCTCAGACACATTGCATTTTAAATTGAAGCATGTACAATTTAGGAGGTTTAGCAGTTCTCCAAACCAGTAGCTTGTGATTTAAGAGTAAAGAAAAACGATACTAAATTTTCGGAATTAATTAAATGAATATTCAAATGATTGCTGTCACCGGATGATTCTACAAAATCGTGTTGGTCGTCTTGAGTAATATATCCAGTTGTTTTCTAAATTATCATGAATCTCGCCTACATGCCCTTACTCTGGATGTTGCAATAGTGTAAACTTTTAAACGGGATAGTTCGATTTTTACCAGATCAATGCATCGTAGTTGACAGTGGAATCGTAGCAAACTTTAAACAAACCGATTATGGGTTATCGGTATATAATATTTTACAAAGCACTTCACAACAATCGCAATATCATACTTGAATACGTTCAACTGAAAACAAAATAATTAAGTTTGAATACTTTTTGATACACTAAATCAATTCGAAAACTAAATAGCTCGATTCTTTTTCCCTGTTAAGGATCTGACACCAAACACTTTGTTAATGCATGTGAAGTTGTGTGTGGTGGGAGATGCAAAATCTGCTAACATTCTAATCATGATGAATCCGATTAAATGTTGACCAAGGTTAGTTCCTAGTGGTTAATAAAGACAGCAATCGCAAAATCATTCTGAATCCAATCACATATCTGCTTGTGCATTGACTGATACAATGCCTGCAGGAAATCAAATAGCGCCATGTCCGTTATTTATAACGTCTCTGTATTTACAAAATGAAAAAACAACAACAACAAAACTATTTCAAATCGTTGTGTGCGGTAAAATGTTTCATTGTACAGTGCTACTCCCTTCAAAAGCCCTCTGGACAAAATTGATCTCCTAAAAAATAAGTGTCCATGTTCCCCAAACAGGACAATTATGCCGAACCTTTTTCACGGCTGAAATATACCTTTCGTCACATATTGGACATTTTTACATAAAAATAATGACACGTGTCAAACAGCTTGTAACCAGATCAGACGCCGCGTCAAGCGGCGTCTGATCTGGATTCAAGCCGTTTGCAAATTTGAGTCAATGTCCCTCCCAATAACAACTCCCATCGAACAACACACAATTTGTGTCTCCCATTGTTGTTGTAGAGAGGGCGCAATGTAGTTAAATCGATTCAACCCGGAATTACGTATAAAACAAGAGTTTGTTCTCTGTCTGACTCATCTCTTTCATCCCTTTTTTCCATATATTGTTAAACTTTGTAGTTGTGTTGACAGGTGACCACTTGAACTAGAATGAAGCGTATTATGTTTACTTATAACCTGCTCGAAACTCCAATCTGCAAGGACAACGAACATAACTACTTCTCATGGTTTACATTTATGACTGTATCAAGTGGAACTATTTTCTTCCGTGGAGGAACAAATGCATATATGTGGAGCCATAGGCTACCCCTTCCCCGATGACTCTAAAATCAATTGAAAATGTCACAATGCATGTGATTGGTAAATCATGATTGGTAATATGTGATATATATAATGGTCATCATAGAGATATCTTACTGTATTATGCGTTTATGATAGGTAATTGCTTAATGAAAGTGACAGTTTAAACAGAAAGCTTCTACAGAAGTTTTTTGGCTTGACCGTCACCTTGATTCAAGCTGAGACCTGCAATTTCACCTGACTGAATCAATAAGCCTTCGTATTAGTGGTCGTCACAGAGAGGTGTTACTGTTGGCAAATGACTATTATATAGCGTGCAGGGGGGTTACCATCGTATCATTTGTTTGTCTCTCAACAAAACATAGCGATGTGTTTCAATTCGTTTTCTGACAATGGCATTAATATATACTGGAAAACATAAGTAACGTATAATGGGATTAATTGTAGAAAGGGAATGTGCTATAGGACTTATAACAAAAATTTGGTATACGAAATTACTAATGCATTTTTTTTGCAAACAACAAAAACGCTTTAATTGAATTTCTTTTGATTGCTTAATTATGATTTATAAACCCACCCCTATGCAGAAGAGTGACAAACAGCATCTTTAGTATCGCGTATTGCGTTTATTGCCTCTAGTATTCTCCTTACCATGGAATTAATTAACCTGGTGATTCTCTTAAAGCGTCCCATTCCTCCTGTATAGCTGCGAGGTCATTGACGTTGTTTGGGACGATACGTCGACGTCTGACATTGCGGTCTAAATGGTTAAAAATGTGCTCAATTTGCGACAGATTTTGGCTGTAAGGTTGCCAAGGTTGGAGAGAGAATAAGCGACCAGTCCATACGAAAAGCACGACGTCGATGCGTTAGTGAAAACCAAACGAACTGTATATTCGCCCGAAGTCCGCATTCTCCGAGATGCCTGATAACCGTGACGGAATGTATCCTATCCCAGTGACGCCTTTGTGTGTTATTGGCCGTCTCTACCGCCGTTAGGAACCGAATTCTTAAAAACACAAGGCGTGTCTGACGGTCCTGACGTTGCGTTGTTTCTTTTGTGCACCAACCTCTCGGCTGACTAATTACGGTATTTGTCACCAGCAAACGATTACGGGATCGAAAAATTGTTGATTGTTCGACTGTCAGTTGTCTAGCGACAGTTTTCTGGGAACACCCTTGCATTAGAAGATCAATAGCTCGGCCAGGGTCATAAACGTTCATCGTAGGCATCGCGCTGAAAGTTGTGCTTAACTGCAATGCTGATTTAAAGTCAGTAAGCGTACTGTACAGTTCAACCAACTGAGTGCTTTTAAATGTGGTTCACCAAAAGTCGGTCGGATGGCTTACGTCAGGGTTTGAAAATATGTCGGTGTAGAAATCAATTATTACGCAGGATATGCACATGTTTTAGTTGGACAATCGTGGATCAAATTTATCAATTCACGGTGTATCGATAATCTTGATTGCACTCCCATACAACAGATACATAAGTTGAACACATTATGCGTTACTTACGTTTTTCAGTATATAAAGATTTTATATGGGTAAAACGTTCCGATTATTTGCAAAACGTTAATTGTGAGCTTTGGTTGGTTTTTGTTGTTTTGTATTTTCTGCATAATGTTTTTAAGCTTTGTTTCATATAGTTTGAAAATTTGAGTATTCGCTTGCATTATGCAGAATAAATTAATCAAGCTAGGTTTTTGGCAAAGACAATGCATTCTTAACTCGGGGTTACAGTAGAACAACGATCGGATGGCGTTGTTTACAAAACAGTGCGTATGTAAACAAAGAAAATTAGTTAAATTACCGATAAGTACAAGTTTGACAACCATACTAGCATATGCTGTATTGGCACAGTGGTTATGCTGATAGACTTTCACGCAGAAGTCTCAAGTTCGAATCCCACATTCGGTGATTTTTTTATTAATTTAAAATTAACGACGTTCTGTTTCACTACCCACAGATTTACATTCTCACATATTCGTTAGTTATATTATTGAGTAATTTTTTCATTATCGTTGCATTTTTTACATCATGCAGTAATAGGGTCAAAACACATCTTTGTAATCAGTAAAAAGACAACATGGTGTAGCTCTTTATTGTCTATGATATAACTTGACTTACTCATTCTATCCATGTTTATTTCAAACTACGTATATCAGCGCATATCAGTGTAATATAAAAAAAAGAAAAAAAGAAAAGAAAAGTGGAGCTATCTAGGTTCGAACTCACGACCCTCAAAAGTAACTAGTGATAAGTACTACCAGGCAGCACGCGTATCCACTACACCATATAGCCACACAAGTCACTTGCTTTGATTTACCAATACAACATGTCGCAGTTGTATTTATCGTTTTATTTCTTTGTTTACATACACAATGTTTTGTAAACAACGCCATCCGATCGTTGCACTACTGTAGTCTGTTCCAAGTCGGAAACGAGCTTGAACCAAGAGCATAAATTCCCACGTTTTTACCCAAAACGTGTGATTTGTTTCTCACTTAAAAGTATCCAAACAACCAGTAAATCAAAAACTTTGTATTCATAATCACGCATTCCAAACAGATGTTTAAGGTCACACTCTTTTCGCTTCGCTTTTACATTGATGTATATATCTATACATACACGTTTTAAGAAGAAAACACGGCACTCGTTAGATAACAACACGAAATTTCAAAATGTTTTTTTATTGAATCCTAGCGATTTCGTATAGGAATAGTTGCCAAAACGACTCTCATTTCTTTATATATGTAGCCGGGTTTAGTTAATGATTAAATGGTGAGAGATGTGTATAAGCAGCCCGGTGACTCAGTCGGTAGAGTACTTGTCAAGTAAGCAAGAGGTCCCGAGTTCGAGTCCCGATCTGGCTGCATACTATTCTCACCATGTTACATTTTGCGCCCAACGTATATAATCCGTAGGATAATATGTAACTCATAGAGTGTACAGAGAGAAATAATAAGAAGAAACTAACTCGTGGAGTGTTCTTTAATAATAATTCATGTGTAGCGGAGTATGTGTAGCCAGGTTGAGTTAATGAATAAATGTTGAATGCTTTGTGTAAGCGGTCCGGTGGCTCAGTCGGTAGAGCACTTGGCCAATAAGCAAGGGGTCCCAGGCTCGAGTCCCGGTCTGGCTGCAAATTTTACTCACCATGTTACATTATACATTATATACGTTCAAGTCATAACAACAATGGACGTCACGTAAGCACATGACGTTACGCGTTTACTTGGTCATGCGTGACAATTCACTGTGTAAGTTGCGGATTATTGCATGGTGAAAGCCAGAGACAGGTGTATAATCAATTGTTCAATCTCTCTGAAAACGTAGCTTGTGGTTCTTCTAAAATTTACCGCAGTTTCGTAAGAGTTACATCCCTTGCTTTGAATATGTTTAGAAATATAGATGCTTTACCCAAATTAGCGCAGATTTAGACAATATACCTGATAATCAAGACACATTATGATTTATGTTCTAAAAATACAGTAGAATAAAACAACACACCTAAAACTAAGGAGCACCACAAAGATCACTCTTGACCTGCGTGACATTTGTATCGGGAGCACGACACAGTTGAGTCATCTTAACAAATCACAGGTCGTTGTTTATTTAGAGCACATTGCGTGACATATGCGTGACATATGCGTTAAGTTGCATTGCTTGGTCGTAGATATCCCAAGGTTAGGATTAGTGTACACATTATGTTATAACTGCGACTGTCACTGCGGCAGAGACAAACACTGTCGGTCGACTGTTTAAGAATCATAAACTTAGAATACATAAACACAAAATATGTACTTCATGACGCTTTTAGAAATCGTGTCTACATCAATGGTCACTTCAATTCAGACGTGAGCCCAAACTATTTGCAAATTACCACTGTACTCGGGGTAAAGCAGCGAATGAGTTAAGAGAAGGACTTACTGTAAATACTTGAAATCAAAATGATATTTTCTCTCGCTTATAATGAAACAGTCTATATTTATGTTTCTTTATATTAGTTGAAAATCGAGTTTAAAGAAGCCGGTATAATAGCAGTAAAGTTACAAAGAACATACTAACCCTTCTTGAAATTATATTACTCATTACACTTAACCCCTTCACTGCCGTGACGTCATCAAGTTTTAACAATTGACGTCTGCTCTTATTTCTCAAAATTAAATTTTAGCGACGTTGACTTATTGAAATGAATGTCAAACAGTTTGTATCCTGATCAGACGCCGCGTTACGCGGCGTCTGATCAGGATCCGAACTGGTTGCAAATAACAAGTGTACTCGGGGTAAGGCAGTGAAGGGGTTAAGCATATTTCACGTAATCTTATTTTCTTCCATTAACCTTCTTTCTTAGCACGATTGAATAACTGTTTCTGGAAGCAAAAACAAATGTCTAGACACCTTGTACATTTATAGTGTAATATGTTAGCGACTATATTCTGGTAAACAATAATATGCGTAATGAGATACACGTTGTATGGTGATTCCAACTAAGTGAAATAGGTTTATTGTAGATAGACAAAGATATAAGAGACGGGGACTCGTGGAACCATGCTAGTCGTCAGTCTTGCATTCACTATTTTAAACCACTAAATCATCATTTGAGAACAACACTAGAGATATAACATCGAATGGTTCAAGATAGACAGCTCTTGGATAATCTTGGTATGTTATGATGTTATGTTTGATAAAATATACATCACTGGAGAAATTTTATTCTTACTTGATATATTCATCAAATGATAGCTATGCTAATTAGTATAAATAATTATATATAAGTAAAGATTATAATCAAAGGACCACAACAGGAATAAGGAAAATACCTTTCAGTGTTTGTGTTATCCTTGGTTTCTAGTGCGCGTTACATGGCTCTTATGTTTTGCTTGAAATATGCTTTGCCATGTTATGTACACTTTTTACCGAAACAAATCTATCGATCTATCTATCTATGTATTAGGTCCATACTTTGAGAACAATTCAATTAAAATTTGCTTTCAGAACAATAACGTATATACATAAAAACTTCAAATTGGCCATGTAATACAAGTAGATGCGTTCGTAACCATTTAGAATACTTGTTTAAAAAAACACAAACGGAGAGCTGTGAAACGCGTCCAACATATTGCAGAATCGTATTCTAATCAAGATGTACAGTGCAAAGGGCTGCTAAAGGTTACCAATTGTGTGACAATGACCAATCTCAGACAGAAAGTCAATTTTAATTTTTGCTATTTTGACTGAAGAAATATTGAAATGACTGTCAAACAATTTGGATTCCGACTAGACGGCGCGTAACGCGGCGTCTGATCAGGATTCAAACTGTTTGCAAAGGCATGTTGTGCTCGGGGTAAGGCAGTGAAAGGGGTTAATGTGTTACTTCCACACAAATAGAACTGGTTAGTTTCTATCCGTGTTGTGAGATGCATCTTTTGAGCAATAAATCCTTGTTCAAAAGTTAAACGAGAGTGTTGCATTATTTGGATTTTTCTAAAACTAGCTTTCAATGTGAGTAAACTATCATTCGACTGGCCGTCCGTACGTCAGTCTTTGTTCTCAATCGTCCGTATAATACCAGAACAGCTAAGGACGCCAAATTTGATTGATGAACATTTATTTGTATGCTTATTGTCTTGTTATATGTTCAGGTCACTTTGACTTTGACAAACACTATTTTCTATACAACATTAGCTAGGGATACCAAATTTGTCGTGTATGTTCATCATGAAATTGCAAAGCATAGAGTTACGTGTCTTGAAAGTGGCAAATGACAAACCATTATGAGGTTATCTAAATCATAAAATAACGTTGTCAGTTAGGGATACAACATTTTTTGTGTGGGTATATATTTAGATTGTATGGTATCGCGTACCTGTTTCATGCCACTGTATCCTTGAACTTATATTCAATTTCAGAAGAAACGATCTCAGGAGAACAGTTCCTAAAATACATCAGCTTGAACTACCCAATTTGATGTGAGAATACAGCTTAGGAGGACAGACAGTGACATATAATGTTCAACACCATGTAACATTGCATAATGTCCCAAACAACGTCTTTTAGAGTAACCACTGTATGTAGTTGAACATATGAACGCACTTACTGCAAAAGCTCTTCCTATTATGTGCCCTGAACATATTTTTTATATCACAACAGCAGCGGACATTACATGTGTACGTTTGAAAATCTTGAAATTACTTTATTTTTACTAAAAACAGCTTGTCCAGAGCATATGCCCTGTACCATATCAGCAATAAACATGTACAAAAGTCACCATGGTGTGAAAATGCCCCCTACCTGCCTTTCTGTCCGACATAATTGTACACATATCATTGGCTATTGACAGGGAAAATGGAGTTGAACATTATACCAACAAATTATGGGTTAGATACAGATATTGCCTATGTTGCCGATATGAAATTCATACCCTGTGAAATTGACATTTGACCCATGGTCATGAAAGTTGATCTGAATATGTTGTCTTTATCTGCTGAACACTTGTTTTGAGATCTTTTTAAAAATGCTAAAAAGTACAAAACGGACATGACATTTGTAACAATGGAATTGTACCATGTGACATTGAACTTTAACCAATGGACACGAGAGATAAACAAAACACATATTCTTTGTCTGGTGATCATGTGTGCCAACTTTAATTTGAATTTCATTCACCAACAAACGAATTACAGAGCGGACAAGATATTTATGACATAGCAATTGTACCCTATGACCGAGAACTTTGACCCCCTGGACACGGCAGGTAAAGGTGATAAATTGTCCATGTCTAGAGAACATTTGTACTAAGTAATTTTGAAATAAATTCATCGATAAAAAGAAGTTACAGACCGGACACTACATTTGTGACAACATAATCGTACCCTGTGACAAGATAGACAGAAGGACGCGACGAAAATGCGATTTCTATGTGCCCGCCTTCGGGGGCACAAAAATCATACTTAGGGTGGGAAGTTGATTTTTTTTAAAGTGGAGTGTCTCGTATCTATTTCAAAGGTTGTGTATGAGTATACTTCCTGTTCTGAGTACAGCAACAGCACCCACTTTAGTGTCAGTAAACGCGTTAGGAACATCTGGAACTGTATCATGTAGTTTCAATTGATTGGCAATTTGTACGTTCAACAATATTTAAGCAGCTACCAATATTAAACTTTGTAATATGCTCTTGGGAAAGCCTCTAACCGAACAACATTACCTGGTTATAGTCTGCTATCAGCCAGAAAAACAGTTCATCCGACTGTACATTCACTACCCTAATCGCTGAGCCATCTTGCCTATAGTATTGAGCGCTGCTAACATATGGCTCGGAGGCCGCCGCAGTACCGGCTCAGACCCATCACAGGTACTCATTTCAACCCCTGGATGTGAATGATCAATTTGCGTCACATATGTTGCTTACGAACATTCCTGTACATTTTCGGGGAGTCGGAAAATTCCCTTAGTCAGGCCACTTGTCCAGCAGGAACTCGAACGCATGACTCCTGGTACCGTTGTTGAACGCATTGCCGCTCGACTACTATCCGAAATATATTAACAATTTATACGGACTGGTGGTTGGCATTGTGTTTCGTTTAAATGAGAAATGTCAAGCACATTAGAGCTGATATCCCCTGCCGCAGTGATTGTCGAGAAGAAAGGGGGCAAACTTTATTGTAGGATGAAGGGAGAAATTATGATCACCTTTCGTTAAATATCAACAATCAAAAACTTATTTTTATAAAAATCCATTCAATTGTATACACGCTAAAGCCTTAACAATACTTATATAAAGCAGTTTGTAGCATATTTGAGTATGACAGGGGCAGGTTACTCTTGATTCAATTTTAACAGTTATTATACACTTTCAAGAACTTATAATTGTATGCAAGTACTTTCAAAATCAAATCAAAACTGTAGTTACTAGACTTCAAACGCTGTTAAATATGGCATTTTCAACTCATCAAGGGCGTAACGCTTTTGACAATTTTGCCTGTTTTCGACAATAAATGAACGCGTGTGAAAACTCATAGCTTTGCATTTATACTTTAAAAAAGATCCTTTATAAAGTTATTATAAAACTCATTTATATTTTCCACACTAGCGTGTAAACTGTACTAACATAAAGCCTTTTCTAGCATTTTGAAGTTCATGTGTACATACAAGGCAGATAACTCTTGCCACAAGTATCTTGTTTTGACAATAATTCCTTCCTTTCAAGAAACTATACTTATTATATACATTCTATGCAAGTATAAATTAAACTCTGTTTCAAACTTGAGTTACTAGATTGTAAACACTGTAAAATATGGCATTTTCAACTCATCAAATGCAGCTTACTCTTTTCTCACATAAGTACCCTTGTTTTCTATAGCGAACAACCATCACGAATATCTTTGTCTCCAACATGTGTGAGATCAATTTGATGACGTCACTATAACGTCACTATTTATAAAAGCGTTTTGACGTAACCAGGGTTGCTTTAAAAAAATATAGCTTAAACTCGTTGGTTATGTGAGAAAAAGAATTTATCACTCGTCGATGTTTAAGACAAGTTGATCTCAAAATCGTCTAGAATAGAAAAATTATTAAGCTCGCCAAGGCTCGCTTAATAACATTTCAATTCTATACTCGTTTGAGATCAGCTTGTCCTAAACATCGACTCATGACAGATCCTATATGACTTATTTGCACATTTCGACAATAATTAAACTCATTCTATAACAAATAGCCATATATGGTTTATATTTTTTTCAAAATCCATTTACATTTGTACATACTAGCATGTACACAATACAGCCTTGGCTAGCATTACTAAGTACATAAAGGGCAGATAACTATTGCCAAAAGTATCCCTTTTTGACAGTAAGTGCAGCCCTTCAGGAACTTATATTTATAAACACCGTGTTTAAATAAAATAAAATCCATAGACAACTGCAGTTGCTAGTTGGTAAAAACTGTTAAATATTGCATTTTCGACTCATCAAGGGCAGCTAGTTTCTCCGTTTTCAACAATAATCAAAATCTTTTGAAAACTAATAGCTATACATAGTTTAAGAAATTGTTCATTAAAACCCATGCACATTTATAGATACAAGTATTCATTTATGCTTTTCGATGGATGACTAGAAAATAGCAGTAGATTATCACCTGATACTTTCTCTATGTCAAGCAGTTGCATTATCGTCGCGCGTGCTTCTTTTATGAAATTGTTTCCACAGGGCTCCCCAAGAACAGAAGTCAATCGTGTATTTTCGTTTAATTCCGGCAGATCGATTTTTCGCGAACCACTCATTGGAAGACCACGAATCCAAGATTGGAAGTAACGACGTAATTCCGATGACGTCAAATCAATAAATCAGTGACTTAGTTGTACGGCAGCTGTCACGGAAATGTGTTCGATATAAAATTGAGGTACCACACGGGGTTAATAATGTGATTTCGCTTTCAATTGTTGAACAATTTCCTTTAAAACTTGACTTAAAAGCAAAAATAAATAGAATAACTGTGTTTTTTCAGTGTAAGATCGAAATCAACCCATTTCGTGAACATCGGACTGTTATCTTTTCACTCGTTATTCTCTATGTGGACAATAATAATATTAAGCATTTTCTAGCAATTTTAAATACATGAAGGGCAAATAACTCGTACTATAAATAATCTTTTGTGACACGAATTTCACACCTTTAATAACTTTTATTCATAGACATTGTGTACAAGTATATTTCAAATCCGTACAAAACTGTAGCCGCTAGACAGTAAAAAATGTTAAATATGGCTTTTTGACCTATCACGGGCGGATAACTCAAGACATATTTCTCCATTTTCAACAATAATCAAATTCTTATGAGAACTAATAGTCATATATAGTTAAAGAAAGTTTTTATCAAAATTCAGGCATATTTATAGACACTAGTATGTAAACAATATCAAAATAAAGCATGTTCTAGCATTTCTAAGTATATAAAGGGCAGATAACTCTTGCCACACGTATCCTTTTTTGACAATAATTGCACACCTTCAAGAAGTTATACGTAAACAAAATCTGTTGAATACTGTTGTTGCTAGTGTGTAAAATCTGTTAAATATGGCACAAATTGAACACAAGATAACTTATACATTACTAAATTTATCTTAGAAAAAAAATTTCTACGGTGCTCCCATGATAACATAACTACGTATACCAAGTTTTATAGGTTTCAAAGATACAGTTCCTGACGGAAACCGTGACGGACGGACGGCGGAACAGACGGACGGACGGACAGCCGGACAGACATAACTAAAACAGTATCCCTCTGCCATTCGGCAGGGGATAATAAAATCGTCTCCAAGGAAGTAGCCCGTGCCAAATTCTATTTTATCGTCGAAATGAGCACGTTAGTCTGGTCACAGCCAGACAAGTTGTAAATTGATAGCGTATATATGATAGCGAATGATGGGCGGTAGACAATATTATTTGAAATGAGATATACATTTTACGGCGTTTCCTTGTGACCAAAACGTATTTGTTTCAATTATCAATATAAAGGAATTCACAAGTGACGGTAATATAAGAAGATGTGCCTGACGGCGAACCATTATTTATATATATTACACAATGTTGATATTAGGTAGGCGATACATAATGGTATCGGGACGACACTTTGGCGAATGAAAATTCATCAAGTCTATATTACTCTAGGAAGCATATTTTGCAAAGTAGCAGGTTTGGTCGCAGTATATACCTAATAATAGGGAAACATAATGATACTGTTACAATGTTTTACAGGGGGGCTATTTTAGGTAGAAAGAGGATATTACCAGCGAGTAAGATTTATATACTCAATTACAGTGTGGTATGATTTCGAACATAACGAGTTAAATGAATGAGGCATGAAAAACGTTTTTGTTCACATACCGAAATTGGTAAAGTGCTGAGTGGCATACACATATCATACTCATATAAGAGAATCCTGTGTTTTATCTAGTTTTATATGTCTGTTATAACAATAAATAAAATTACTTAATTCATAACAATGCTTCGAGAAAATAATGAACAGGTACGCAACTACCATTACCATTAATAATCTGCAGAATAATTCCTATATATGGAACACTTAAATGAAAGCTTAACTGTATAATATACAGGTTGCGGCTGACTACAACATAATAGCAAAACAAGAAGTTCCAAAGGCAGTTGTCGTTTTGCATATTGCTTACAATATCCTTTTCTTCACATTGTTTAACGCAGCTTAATGACAAGAAACAACTGTCGTCTGATTATATATTTCATGATTGAAATGTAGGAAAATTGATAAACACAAAATGTATATGAATTCCATACAGTTTTGATACAGATTACACGCCGTAGTCTGAATCCTAACTACTTACATAACAACAAATTGTATTCGAATTGGCTTTCCATGAAATAACTAACATCAAGTTATGGTTTATTTGGATGGACATGGCAGACACTTCGGAAAAAAAGTGTGCCTTCTTTGTCACTTGATTCGTTAAAGTGCTTTCTCAAATGGACGGTCCATAGACACTTTCTACCGTGTTGCAGTGTTTGTGATTTACTGACCAAGGATGATATTTTGTTAAGATTGTTCTCTTTGCCAAGATCTAAGAGGAATGCATGTAGCTTTGTAGCGAATATGAAAGCCGAAACCATTTTCATGAAATCATCTGATATCACCATAACTCATTTTATTATTTTCGGCGCTTTATAACATATTTTATGTCGCAATGCCGTAAAACTCAACTCATTTATTCAACTATCGATTCAACATACACGATGTCGACCAAAACCACAATAGATACTAGATGCTTTATTGGCATTTTGTCCGCATATTATTCTGTTACTCAAACAAAGCAATAGATTTAGTCTACAACCATATAGCCTTCTCGTGAAAAAGTATGATTGGATCTAATTTATACAGTGCTATTTTCCGAATCTTCTGACCCGGCCGACCTCATTTTATAACAGAATACCGGTAAATTTATTTAATAATGGTGACAATGTAAGCAAGGTGACATCGGGTATATACCCGTACACTTTCGTATTTGAGATAAGCACGACCCTCCTCAGCACGAGACGTCTGTGTTGATATAACTGATACGTTACCCTTCCCTTAAAAACGTATTTACGCTTAAACTTAAAAATTCATTGCAATCAGGTAGGAGCCAGATCAGATGCCGGGTAAAGTTTGAATGTTCTACATTAAGTGGCATTACACGTTTTTACAAGTGAAGAAATTATATATTCTCTAATGTACATTACACACAATACATCCAGTTTTCCGTTTCTTTTGCTAGCTGATCGAGCCAAATGATAATCTAATTCACAGTACATACATGTACTCTGAAATACACGTATATGTAAACTCATACATGTATATTATAAAAATTATTTATTGGCATGCCATTTTTAAACCTTATCAGTGTGTTATGCTGCTTTTGATCTGCACATACGTTTCTAATACTTCATCTCGAAACGAAGTCTAAAACATGAGCAACCTTTAGGTTGCAACATGCACAACAAAGTAAATCATTATTACTGTATCCGCTGATATATCTGGGTCAGTATGATCAGTATTGGTCTAGCAGACAAGTAACGATTAAAGTGAAACTATACTATACCTTCTATGACCAAATTATTCGTGATATTTTTACCATTTCACCGCTTTATTGTCGTCTGATTCAGTGTTGTTGTCTGCAAGACTCGTTTCAAAGTTAGATTTAAGGTTGTATGACGTAAAAATATCGAAAGAGGTGTCAAACAATTTTGATCCTGATCGCGGGATCCAAACTGTTTGCAAACGCGCTTTCAAGCGTCATTGAGAGGGATAGGGTTAATATATCAATGAATAAAGAATGGAATCATTCGTCATAGATATATTCTATATAACGTGTTGGGGTTTTTCCCCAGAAAGGATGTACAGCAGAAACCTCTTGTTGTTTGCTATCACCTATTCTGACGCTAACATATAGAGTTTATTTGGAGAACTTGCTAAATATATGTACAAGTTATAAACCGTCTTGCTTGAAAAGTGGTCACTATTGTTGAGGTCAGTTACATGCAAATTATGTGAATGGTGGTTATACTTGTATTCAACTGAAACTGAATGAATACATATTGTGGCGTGTGTTTAGACAGGCGAATGTGTAGAAATGAAAGTAGATAGCTGCTATTTGAGTTGTAAGCACTCATTTTGTCCTGCAATAAGGTGTCGTCTAACGTACGTCTTTAAGAATATTTTATTTCGCAAGGTCGTGTGTTCAACATGCAACAACATAAAGTCATTAAAAACTAATTAAGGACAACCCAAATTTTGTTGACGCGATTTATATTTTATAATTTAATGATTTCTCCTGAGGCACATGAAACTGCTTACGTCTTTTCCACAGAATATCATCTATATTCGTAAACATCAAACACTTGTTGCCAAGGGAACTACATAAAGCATACTATATTTCTGTAGTAGTACTAATACAACAGCAACTATATCTTGTCTTATAGTGTACGTATAATCTTTGATTTTGATGGAAAATGATATATCTATGCCAATTCAAAAAGCATCTATTTAGTTGTTGTTACTATACATAGAGACGAGAGTTCCATTAATTCCAATATTGATTACCACTTAACTAGCTGGACTATACACCATGATTCGAGAGTTTACAAAATACGGAAATAACGATTCACATACATGTTTGAACCAATCTTATCTCTCCTAACATCATTGACCTGCTTAACATACACTAAATACATTTGCAAACAGTGAAGACTCACAATAGAGTGCCCCTATAGGAGTTCTCTGATCTGAGTCAACATTGTTTGCTTATTTAGATTCGAACATACTTCCCGCACGCCCCTATATAAACAAAGAAGGAACGTATCAGTGTACGAATTTTCAATAGAACACTCACGCGCTGTAACGTTCTAACGTGACGTCATATGGCTTCGAAAATGCGTACGCCAAGAAATGTAGCGCCGTTGCTTCGGTGCAAATTTCGGTTAAATTGAGTGTCAGATTCGAAATAATAAATTAGTAATAGTTTGTTATCTAACAATCGAACACGAGTAGTCGTTGAGATGCTTGTAATTAAACCACTCGGCCTAAAGGCCTCGTGATTAAATTACTACGCATTTCAACTCCTACCAGTGTGCGTTTGCACGATATACAGTGTTATGAATTTATTATTTCTTAATTAGAATTCATTAAACTAGCCATAATCCAAAGTAAATTGGTTCATGTTTTTGCAACTAAATAGTTCAATAAGGGATCCTTATAGCCCATCAGATTGATTCAGTGTTGAAAGAGTTAAAGCAAAGGCAATGCACTACAATGACTAGAATACTGTTTTCATCAATCACAACACTTACTATTTTTTCTTATTGCTGACTGTTTAGTCCACTACTGTTGACATCCTCAAAGCTACTGGCGACGTGACGACTTCTGACTCGCGGCTTTGAACTTCGGGACTCTCCATCAATCTTCCGTAAATTGGCGAAAAGAGGGTCGTAGATCCCGGAAAGGAAAGTACCCTGGTCCCTGTTCATTACCGCCCCCTGTGTCCAGATGTGGATTGCCTCCTTTGTCTTCCTCATTCTCCAATCACTTTCCCTTTCTACTATACTAGCCCCCTCCCAGTCTATCTGATGATTGTTAATGTTTTAGACATAGAAATTTATACCCCACAGCTGAACACGTACCACAATGTACTGCACTCCCAAGATACATAAAGAGGGTAACCCACTTAGGCCAATCGTAGATTACACGGGGACTATTGGATATAACAGCTATAGATTGTTAGCAGATGTGCTAGGCCCCTTAGTTGGTCAGACTGAATATCATGTCAAGAACTCCAAACATGTATCTGATTCTCTCAGTACCGTTATGATTGAGGATAATGAAGAGTATGTGTCCCGCGATGTGGTATCACTGTTTACACCCCCCCCCCTATAGACAAGGCCTTGTCAGTAATAAAGATCAGGCTGGAGCAGGACAAGACGTTAACAAAACGTACTAAGCTCAGCCTGGAGGATATAATGAACCTGTGTGAATTTATCCTGACTACCACATATTTTCAGTTTAGAGGACAGTTGTACAAGCATAAGTTTGGCACCGCCATGGGTAGCCCTGTTTCCGCTATTGTGGCGAATTTGTACATGGAATTTCTTGAACAAAAAGCAATAGCAACAGCCCCATTGACAATTAAACCTACACTATGGAAAAGGTATGTAGATGACATTCTGGAAAAAGTAAAGATAGGTGAACTACAAAATCTGACTGACCATCTGAACACTGTTGATGAAACAGGAAGCATTAAATTTACCCATGAAGAAGGAGAGAATGGATCCATTCCGTTTCTGGATACCTTAATTACAAGGAAACCAGACGGTAGCGTAAAACTGCTAGTGTACCGCAAGAAAACCCACACTGATCAATACCTGACTTTCTCTTCACACCACCATCTCCAACACAAACTAAGTGTGGTCAGAACTTTACTTGACCGTTGTCACACTCTTGTCACTGAACAGAAGGATAGGGGAAAATGAAGAAAAACACATAAAAGACGCGTTAGTGAAGTGTGGTTACCCTGACTGGACAATGCAACGAGTTAAAAAAGACATCACCAACAAAAGGAAAGACTCTAACAACAAGAACAAAAAGACAATGAATGTCAAGGAATCTAAAGGAATGGTGGTTATCCCATACATAAAAGGACTTTCGGAAGGCATCAGTCGGGTTTTTAGGAACCATCAAGTATCCACGTCTAATCGCCCTTACAAGACATTACGCAACATCTTGATGCACCCAAAGGACAATCAACCCAAGGAAGACATGGCGGAGGTGATATGCAGTATTCCGTGCAAGAATTGTAATAACGTGTATGTAGGGGAAACTGGCCGCAAATTCGGCACTGGACTAGTTGAACACAAGAAAGACTGTGATACAAGAGCAAAACCCACTTACACTAGGGCAAATAGAAAAATGTCAGAAAAGTGCAATCACAGACAACCAAAATATTAACAATCATCAGATAAACTGGGAGGGGGGCTAGTAAAGTAGAAAGGGAAAGTGATTGGAGAATGAGGAAGACACAGGAGGCAATACACATCAGGACACAGGGGGTGGTAATGAACAGGGACCAGGGGACTTTCCATTTCGGGATCAACGACCTTCTTTTCGCCAATCTACGGAAGATTGGCGGAGAGTCCCGAGGTTCAAAGCCGCGAGTGAGAAGTCGTCACGTCGCCAGTAGCTTTGAGGATGTCCACAGTAGTGGACGAAACAGTCAGCAATAAGAAAAAATAGTAAGTGTTGTGATTGATGAAAAAAAGTATTCAAATTATGGATTTACCAATACAATGAACACTTTCAAGAATACACTACAATGACTGATTTACTATCAGCTTGTAATTCTGAATGCCGAACATTTTAAAGCCGCAAAAGACGCCGAATTCCTCGATGTCAAGACTGACTCCAATTAGGTTTAATTTGTTCTATCTGTTTCAGTTAAAATGCGTTGGTAGAAGAATGTAATCACTTTCATTGTAAGATATTAAACACGCAAAAGTTATAACGCCGTACTTATCAGGGTATCTAGCCATACAATACAGCGATGCGGTGCCACGCATATCTTGAATGCCATAAGGATGCAGGCCCCTCGGTATTAATTCAACGCAAATATACGCTATACAGTTATATGCAGTTTGTGAAAATAATATTGCAAGACAGCACAACGTTTGGCAAAATGCTCCTTTTTCTTTGCATTAAAGAGTAGCCTTACTATATAAATCACTTCAAATCTTCCTTTATTGATTTGTTAACATAGGGTTGACTGTGAAATTGTTTAATAAGCAAAATTTAAGAAAAAACATATTTGTACCTGTGCATTATCTTGCACTAGATCACACTAAGAATTTAAGATATATTAGATCATGAGGTCACTAACCGATGTTTACATCCCTCTGATCCATTATTTTACTTATGATTTCATTTATAGAAATCATTCAATCTGTTTATTTACCATTTGTGCAATGATAGTCCGTTAAAGTGATATCCAAAACAAAATGGCGATGACAATGAAACAACATTTTTAAAAACGACGACAATCTTATTAAACATCATGTATTGAATTCAACATGAGAACCGCCCAAAAACGTGCTTACAATTCTTGGTCAAACTGAAACGTTACCATTATTCCTCTGAAAGTGGTGCTAAAACACATTTCAATTTCACGCTCCTATTACCCATTGGGCGTGACCGTATCTGTAATCCGACAATATTGCCTGTAATGACATTTGGACAACATTAATTCAGCCTTGGTGAAACATAAGTATAAATCAATCGAATACTGCTGTTCCCGTTATTGCCATATAACTATAATAAATCACTAACGTACTCCTTTGATTCGACAGGTCCATACTTTTTTCTCTTTTAAAAATAATATAGTTTCTAAATCGAAGCCAGAGAGAATTCCTGGATACAAACTTGTCGGGAGTATACACATACCTTATTTCAGACCACAATATCTTGCCATTTGATTAAAAGAAACAGTCTTTTTATGAAAGAAATCACCTTACTTGAACAAATATGTTCGGTTTTTAGTGTTGTATAAACTTTCATAAAAGAAACCAAACACTTTAGTATCTGGTCAGTTTTTGTTTGTCTGTTTTGATTGTTTCTGTAATTGAAAGTTGATGCGTCTGTTTTTATGTTATTTTATGACTATGACAACAGTTAACTTTTGTTCAGCTTAGATATACAATGTTAAACCTTATGGAACGATTCGAGGGTCTCATATGGGCATATCTTAAAATTGTTATACGAAAATATAGATAGTCATCCCATCTTAGATTCTCCGCTAGTTGCTCATCTATGATTTAATGTTAATTAGATATGTAGTTTAGCCTTTGATCAGTGCCTCTCACTATGAAAGCGTAGAGCCTATTCTATATGAAAAATGAAGAGGGGCGACCTGTCATTACTTAATCTGTAACTATATACCAAACCAACATTTCAGTGATTCGTTTGACAGACCGTTTTACTGTATGGCCAATTAGGCCTTATCACTTAAATTAGGTTGTTTTGTTGTTTTTTATTCACTTACTTAGTTGTTTCTTCTCATCAAGTTATGTGGAGAAACATGAAAACAAACAACTAAACTCTCTCTTTCTCACTCGCTCTTTCTCTTTTTTCTCTTTATCGTCCTCTCTCTCCTTCTATCTCTCTCTTTCTCTCTCTTTCTTTCTCTATAGCTCTCTCTCACTCTCCTTTGGTCTCTTTCTGTTTGCAAATATGTATAAGAAGGGCCGACTCTAAGTTGGCAGAACTGGTTACCCAACTCGTTTTCCTGTAAACATTTGGAAATAAAATATGTTTAAACTAGCTTCGGCATTGTAAGAACATCGTTGAATGGCATGGCATACCCCTTAACAGTTAAAGGTAACGTGGCCCTAAACTTCCCAGTTAACATTTGACCTCATGTATACAAATCTTGATCCAGCACATTTGTGAAAAGTTAAAAATATTTTTAATTTTGTTACATTTTCTGTTCACTATGTAAACCGGAATTGTAATACAACTCATGTGTTATTGCACTCTCGGTTGTTACACAATAAATATATGGTTAAAATTAGGTTACAGGGTATATGTAGAAAATAATAACAATTAATACGTACAAAACACCATCGGAATATACGTAAGCATTGTGTGGTTAATGGACATACTATCTAACCGGATAGTACAAGAAAAAACCCTCTTGGAAGCGGAAAGTCAAAGAGGCAACCGAGATTAAGCATAGTTTGCCGTCATTAAACAAAGACAAGAATAAGAGATTTTTTAAATCTAAGGTAATTATTGGTGATATTGATATACTACATTCTTTATTACTATTGTTTGTATCCAGTCTGTTCCAGCTGCTTTGTGCAGATTCAGGTAAACGAGTAGTTTAGTTATTCCATTTTCTGTCAGGTTGATATTTTTATACTGGGATGTTGGCTAAGACCTTTACTTGGAATATCATTCGAAGATGTTGAAGTAAAAGCATTTTGAAATTTCCTATTTAGTACGGTCGATTTATCAATTGGGTCTGGTTTTAAAATAAAACGTTTTCTCTCAGTATTTATAGGTTTTTGGGTGTCTTTGTTTGTATAGGATTCAGTAGCAATTATTAACTGTACAGTGCAGCATTGGACATATACTGCAAACGTGACGCCTCATGTGCTATATACCGAACATAAGTGTTGCCATGGAAACATCACATTTCCCGAAATTAGTACAACTACATACAGTGATCCCAATTTCAACGACACTCCTTACAACGATCCCCTTCTTACAACAATGCCTGCCGCTCCCCCCAACAAGATTATTATGTTCAACCCTTTCACTGCTGTAATATCGACTCTTTAAAACGTATCTGAGTTTGGTCTACACTGCCAAATACCGTATATAATACAACAATAAAAAATGCTTTGGTGGCATGTGGGTGTCAAACAGTGTACATACATGCCAGCAATTGACGCGGCGGCTTGCAGTAATCTACACTGCTTCAATGCAATTAGTCAGGTTTTCTCATAGTACGGCTCAAACGCATTTATAGGAGTATTGTTTTCCATCTGTAATGCATTTTAAGCTTTGTATATGTAACAGAGGTATTTTTCTATCGACTTATGCAGGTAAAATATCGTATGCTTATTTAAAGAAAGATATATGTTTTAAAAGTGCAAATGTCAAGCTTATAAAAGAAAATTACTTCTGTATGTATAACTAAATTGAGTAGGAAATGATTGTATGTATACTATATATCACCTGAATAATCCAATAACTTCCCCAATAAAAGCAATGTTGTTGTTGAGTTAAGCAATGTACTCTTTATATAAATCAGTTATATATTTCATGACATTGCTGTTATTAAATTCAAAGGTGTTTGTCATGTGTACAGTTGACTGTTATTCAAATTGTACGTAATGGAAAATCAACAAATTAGTTTACGTTTTCTGATGAAGTGCCAGACCTAAATTCGAACCTACAAAAGCAAAAGCTCAAAGAGTGTATATGACCAATCACTCACGGATGTCCCCCGATAAATAAATATTAATTGTCTAAGGTAATGTCGTTATTAGTGTCAAACAGTTTTGTTCCTGACCAGTGTTGTTCAAAATACTGATCAGGACCGAATCGGTTGCATTTAATCATTGAAATCAAGAAAGGACACAAGGGGGTTCAAGCTGTAGTATGTGTACTTAACTTTATCAAATATAATTGCTACTCTCCTGCAACATTGCGATGATTAAAAATGGGTACAGCGCTCCCTCTATACGACAACTATCCAAACAACGACTCCCTCCTTACAACGACTCTTGCCGTGGTTTCCTGAACTGGATAAGATATCATACGCTTTTACTGCTTCAATATCGTCTGTTTAAATTTTCGTCTGCTGTTTTTATTTTACTAAATTTACATAATGTACATTTTGACAGACAAAAACCTTTATGACGAGTGAAAAACAGCTTGAATCAAGATCAGACGCCGCGTTCCTCAACCGGCGTCTGATCTAGATCAAAGCTGTTTGCAAATACAGCCAATTTCGCCCCTATAAATCCTTCCGTAAAACGCACACAATAATTGTCTCCCATTGGGTGTCGTTATAGAGAGGGATCCCTGTATATACCCATTGAAAATCATAGAAAAGGAATGAGAGAAAAATAAAACACTAAAAAGATATATTGTTGTTGTTGATTCTGTTAGATTTGACCCTCATCCCTTGAGAAAAATGCTGGATCTTCGCATTATAGTAATATAAAGAGAAATTGTAATTCAATTTATACATTTGCGAAAATTGGTCTGGTGACTCCATTTGTTATATGTTTTTAAAGAAAATGTGAAAATCTGCTATATATGCATGTTTAGGCAAATCTTTTACAAAGAGTTTGAGACATGATTTGTTATTATTCTTGCAATATCACCGCCGAATTCAACACGACATAGTTACTTGTAGATAAGTAATGTATGCCTTGGAGATATTTAGACAAGTTCCATGAGATTATACTATTATATGTAGCATTTTCAAATGTTTTTCAAAATAGATCCATTAAAAAACATGGCCACCTGATGGCGTGGTCCTATTCCGAATTAATATTATGTTGACAACCTAAGTCAAAACTTAAGAAAATATTCTTTTCAATAATTGTAAATGCTAGGACAACAAAATTTGATATGAAGCATCATGTTATGAAACATTACTAAGATTGTTCAATTTGTCAGAAACCACTTGCCAGAATTCAATGATCATTTGATTGAATATCATTTAGGTCAGTAATTATAACAAACATATTTTGCGTTATTTATTCCTGCAGCAGTCCACATACATGCACTTACAAACTTCAGTTTGCACTGAGTATAACACAAATGTTTCCCAGGTGAACAAATTAGGGCCGCATGCGGCTCTGTTTAGGTTTATCCATCTATATAAGGCTTCTAAGGAATAAGGTAGCCTGCTAATATTTAAAGACAGATTATCACTAAATACAGGACTGCAGGGGCTTTCTGATTGTGTGTCTGACATTAAGATGCTCTCTGCTTGGAATATGTTCAGATATCCATTGGAAACCGGTACATAGCACGTGTTTATATATATCCTTGCGCATTTCAATTCTTGCATCTGGTGTCATTTTCCGACAGAAATTTTAGTACTTCTTGTCTGAGAGCTGTTGCGGATTGTGCAATTTGCCGACAACAAATACATGGTGTGATGAAGATTAACCATGCGTTGAACTTAACGCATTAGTATCAGATAAAATGTAATTTATCAACTCATTCAATTAAGTTGTCTGGAGGCTGCAGAAGTGATTAAGCAGAATTCAATTACATATCAATATGGTGTAATGAATAGCACCGCATATGCACTGTGTTTTGCCAGCAATATGTAACATACCTGGTAGCTATAGTCAAACATAAAGTTTGTCTTTGTTTATATACCAATTCATATGTTAACAGACGATTATAATTTCTAATTAATTCTAGTCTATTTTAACATTGATTATTGCTTGCTGACAAACAGTACATACCCTGATCAGAGGACTCCTGGAAGAGTTATGCACAGAGTATGCACTGTTGATTGACAAACTGATTGACATTGACGAGTAGATTCCTTGCTAGAATTGATTGTGTCAACACATTTCATGTGACATTGCCTAATTTAGGGATATAACTATTGATCGCAAGGATGAAGTGTTTCCCCTGCGCGAAAAAGATGCATAGAAGTTTGAAAATCAGGTTCTTTGAGAAGTTCTTCGGTATACGGATTGACGTATTGCAATGAAACAGTATTGAATAACTGTCATCGGTAGTGTCTGGTGAATGTTTAATACTTAATTGCAACCTTTAATTTTGTGTATTACAATAATACAATCAATGAGATAATACAGTCACATCAAGCTTCGCCGCTATACTTTTTACCGAAAAACAAAGCGGACCCAAATATTACAATAATGTGCGGATGTAAGCATGTAAGCGCTTACAATAATGCGCTGATCATTTATCAGACGTTTGTCAACAACTTATAATGATTACTCTCAACTGTATTCCATTTGTATATTCAGATAAGTACTTTCTGAACATCTAGCTATATGGAGTATTAGGTAATACAACAGTTATTTCATGTGTATTAGTGAAACGGTCAGCACTATTGTCCCTCGTTATTAGGGAAGACATTTCGAACTGTTGCCCGAGATACATATTGGTGATAACTAAATTAAAATCGGACCAGTCTTTTTTACGAAGAAGATTGTTTTTAGACAGTGTGCATGGTTGCAATAGCAACAGCACTGATGACCCCATCTACTTTTTTAATAAGTTTTGAAGCTCGAAACTACAGTATGTATCCGACCAAGTTTGGTAACAAATTAGGCCATTGATTCAAGAGAAGAAGATATTTGAAACAGATTGTGAACAAACGACACCTATATGGACGTACGATGGACGGCGACCAACACAATAGCTCACATTGAACACTTTGTGCTCAGGTGAACTGAAAACTGTACCTGAGATAACTGTACCAATAACGTAAATTTCCTTACAGAGACTTAAACAGGTAAACCCTTTCAAACCATTCTAATCAGAAACTGTAACCATTATCATAATTCAAAACTATTTTGAATTATTATTATTTGAGTGACCCTTTATTAGGACTATTTATATAACTTCCGTTTTGCTCAAACAGTAATGATGACAAACAGATTCTGAATTACTCCTTCATGCAACAGTCTACATACATGCAACTTCATTTTGCATTGAGTGTAACACAGTAGTTCCTAAGGTGAGCGATTTATGGCCGCATGCGGCTCCTGTTTTCATAGTTCACACGTGCTTGTTTGGTTTAGGATCTTTCTACTCGCTGTAGTGTTACATTTTAGATTTTGATGGGAAAACAGATATAGTGAATCTAACACCACCGTGCGTGTCAGATAAGAATATCCCACCCGAGTTTTGAAGATATTTTTGGAACACGAGGCTTTGCCGAGTGTTCCAAAATAATCTTCAAACGAGGGTGGGGTATTCATCTGACACTCAACTGTGGTGTAAGATTTATTTTCTAACCTCGTCAGCCCTAAAAACGCGTTTAACTTGCTATACAGTGGCGAGTTGTATTTTAATGCGCTAATGCATGCATGACGACGTCATAACAACGGCAATAACAACCAATCATAAGATAGTTCGGCTTGTCTGTCCGGACAGATAAAGTTATCTCACACCCCCTAGATTTCGGGAGACCTCTGTCCGAGAGGTGAGAAATAAATCAAGCATAACGTTTAATCGTTCAAAACTGTTGTGTTTGGCTTTATATATTAAACTTACACTCTTCACTTACACGAATTGTTTTTTAAAAGTCAACCGTATTTGGAAATACGTGCGACTTCAGCGATCGTTTATCCTTTCACTCTCAATTACGTCATCAAGCAAATGGTTTTGATTCTGATTAGACGCCGCGTACTCGGCGTCTGATCACAATTAAAACTGTTGCACACTTGTTTTGAAATTTCCTCAGTTATACTGCCTTAAAGCCAACTTAGAAACGATATTACAGAAAACAATATTGAAGCAGACGAGAATATGAAGTTGGAACAAACTTCACGATATATTTCATCATGAAATGGTTAACAATGAACCAGATCTAGAATATCACGAGGAACAACTAGGAATCGGTTTGTTGTTTTACTGTTGTTTGGGTCAATTAATCTCTGTGAACAACGAGATGCACTGTAGCATACTGTTGCATAATGCCTTGTAAACCTTCCTCTGATAGATTTTCTATGTTATCAAAACTAGCTTTTTATCCGCATAATGGAAACTGATTTAAGTTTATGTCACGCTAGAGTATCAACCTTCGGGCTTGATGCATTTGTGAGAAAAATGTAATGTATATTCGTTAAGATTTGAATCAGAATATACCATTGTGTTATCTTCAGAGACTTTACTGTTTAGGTTCAATTCTGTAAATGCCAATGTACAAAGCAGAAGATGACACTTTCTCGTTTAGCGGATCTTAACCCTTATCCTGCGGTGATGTCGTCTGCTTCGAAATTGTCGTCTACAAAGTTTGTTAAATTTAGATTTATACATTTCGTAAGTAAAGAAACTTAAAGAAGAGTGCCAAACAGTTTGGATCCAGATCAGACGCCGCGTTACGCGGCGTCTAATCTGGATCTAAACTGTTTGAAAAAATCAATAAAGTCGCGACCAGCAGGCAAAGGGTTAACGCACACAAAGTGCACTAACACGCAGAAATGTGTCATTTGTCGAAATCTCTGACCGTTGTATTTAATCTTAGTCTGTAGTAAACAAAATTGAAGTTTGAACTGACACCCAATTAGCCTGCGGCCGATCTGGCACTACCCTGTTGGCAATGGACATAGGGTGTTTAACGTATATAAAGGGGCATGTTAACATGTACCGTGCAACTGCTGTAAACCCGGCCTCTGAAAACAACACGTCTCTTGACCCTTGCCATGGTGAACTGTTGTCTGCGACAAATATATTGTCTACGAAAATATTTGAAATTAGTTTCTAAACATTTCAAACTGACGAATAGTTAATTGTGAACGGCAAAAAGTTTGGGTCCAGACCAGATGCCGCATTACAAGGTCTATGAACTGGATCCAAACTATTTGACATGTTAGCCAATTCGCGCTAACCATTATTAAGGTTAAACACAGAATATAGTTAGATCTGTAACGTAGACGATGCGACGTTTCGCATTTCATTATATTTACGAAGGGAAGGCAGTACAGTCTGTGAACAGTTTCAGGTCAGGATGCAAGTTATTTGCTCTTCATGGCAAAAACATGAGTAAAAATGATATCGTGGAAATATCGGTATGTCAATATTCGTGAAAAACATTCCCCTTATGTTTTTGAAATGTTTTAGAAAAGTGGTTGCTTAAATCATGCTTAAAGGAAAACAGAAAGGTATCCACCTGTCATAAGGCAGGAAAACATGCCTGCAATGTTATTTTACAGGGCATTGTAAACAAGAAATTATGAATGTATTGATATATTACCAATACGCTTGTATATGAAGAGTTAAACAGGCGGGTTCCGGTGAATGACTTATCAATATTACAAAAGCGTTCATTGAATTAATCATTTACCCCAAAACTAATTTTGAACCAATTTACCCCCCGCTGCCACATTGTCGAATGTTTGCAATACCGTTTCCATGTAATATTTAAGGTAGTATGACTGACGGATTTTAATAACAGTGTCCGTCATTATCGATCCTGATCAGACGCCGCCTGCGGCGATGAAATTATTAACGTTAGCATTCAAAACCAATCAAATTTAACACGTCCGTTTCCCCCAAAATTAAGGTAAAATGGTGAAGTTTAAAAACAGCATGATCATTTACCTTATAAAACAACACTATATATCGACCCTACAAATAAACGAGAGCAAGACCAAAGTATCCTTTAACCCTTCCCTTATGGAAGCGACTTTTAGCACATGCATTCTATTCATCCGCTGAAGAAAATAGTTCCAAATTATACCGTAATGAATATGTGTCAGATTTAATACTTTCCTTATTCTAGCAGGTAATAGCTTAAAGCAGGCTGAAAGTAAAGCAGAATGCGCCATATGGCGCATTCTGCTTTACTTTAAACCTGCCCTAAGTAGTCACCTATTTTCAAAACTAGAAACAGGCTATGGGGTAATGGGTTAATCAAGGAGGATATGTAAGCAATATTTTCGCTATATTAAAAAACAATATTTTTTCTCCATTTTAGCGATTCTTTTGTTGAGTTTTTTAGCCAAAATAGCATAGTTTAATCATTTCACTCTCAATGACATCAAAAAGTGTATTTTTAAAATAATTTTTATCCTGATCAGATGCCGCGTAACGCTGCGTCTAATCAGTATCACAACTGTTTGCAACTTGTTTTGAAATAACGTCAACTATACCGCCTTAATTCTAACTTTGAAACGATATTATAGACACCACATTGGCGCAGACGACACTTTGGCGTTGAAGGGGTAACAACCTTATGCTAAATTTGATCATGAAAGGGTTAACCGTACTGCTGTATCAGATAATTCTAAAAGCGGATGATATGCTATGGACAAACAGTTATTGCCTTGACAAACATAATTTATAGACACGGTGTCATTCGATTTCCTTCGTTCCTTGATTTACGACAATGCCTTCCATGAAATAATGGATTTTCAACACGTTATGTCGATAATATATCATTTCCAACTGCGCATGTTTAATTTCCTTCGGTATAAAAAAGTCTTCATAAGATTAGTTCAATACCGTGTTGGAGTAAGAGTGAAAAATTCCCATGTCATCCTTATTTCACTTATAATGTAAGTACAGTGGATAACACGTTATTCTTTCCCGTTTAAACGTAAACGAAACGCAAACGCAAAACACTAAAACGTAGAAATTAACATCTGTTTGACAGTTCTGACTTTTTATTGTTATCTGAGTGGCAAACAGTTTGGAGCCTGATCAGACGCCGGGTTACCCGGCGTCTGATCAGGTTCTAAACTGTTTGTAATAGAAATAATAGTTTTAGCGTAAACGCGTTTATTGGGAAAGAATAACGTTTTCTCCACTTTATATACTGGTGTGTCCTCTTTACTGGAGCAGAACGTATTTACTTATGCAAATATATTAAATAATTCCTCCTATGTGAGCGTTTTCGGGACCATTACCTATTCCTCAAAGTGATACATATCCTTTTTTACAACTTGTTCTTGTTTACTCTTTCCCCCTTAGAAGCGCATTTAATGTGTTACTCCACAAACAAAGGTCCGATTTATTCAATCATGAAAATGTTATTTTATATATTTGTTCTATATTTCTAACAGGCTGTAGCTTAAAGCAGACTGAAAGTAGAGCAGAATACGCCTTAAGACGCATTTTGCTTTATTTTCAATCTACTTTAAGTGGTCACCTACCTTCAATAATAGAAACATGATATGGCGTGAAGGCTTTAGCGCCATACAACCCTGCTCATTATGACACTCCTTGAGAGTTGTCTATTTAAATGCATCTGTTAAGTATCACTTTTCTCAAACATTCAAACTAGACTATCGCAGAACTATTAAGATATCACTTTTATTTAAGACTTTAAGACAAAAAGTTGTTTTTACATTTTTTCTTGAAATTAAAATATTTCTTACAATGTATACAAAAACTCAATAAATATTGAATTAAATCATTTGAATCATTTACGAGACAAGGGATGTATGGCCAATTAATCCTTTTACTGCATAGAGTTTTATTTCTTCACCGTTTCTTTGTCGTCTGCTTCTATTTTGTTGCTTGCAAAGAGGGTTCAAAGTAAGACTTAATGTAGTATGACTTTAAAAGTGTCAAACAGTTTGGATCAAAATCAGAATCAGCGTTGCGTGGCGTCTGATCAGGATTCGAAATGTTTGCAAACTCGCTTTCAGCTGTCATTGAGAGTGAACTAGTCAAAGGATACCGTCCGAGGAACTACAGTCGAACTTCGATATCTCGAACGCGCTCAATTCAATATATCTGATTTGTCGACACATGACTTGTATTATTTCCTGCTCGGTTAAGTCGTACATTTTCGTATTTCAAAGTCAAAACGTGGCTTAGCCACGTTTTAAGTTTGAAATACGGGTATGTTCGACCTAACCGTGGTCGAGATTTGAAGTTCAACTGTATATCTAACTGCAGTAGAAACCTGCCATTTAAGCAAAAAGAATGGAAAGTATTCAAAATCATGCCTGCGACGAGAATGCTGTTTTATAAAACAATTGCAGTCGCTAATGTCAACGTCGTAAACGATTTAACGTAAAGAAAAACTTAGCACTGTTCTAAAAACTTCAAAGAATACGGGTTTAAATGGGGTTGTTTTTTACAGTATACCTTAACCCTTTCTCCCGTAGAAGCGACTTTCAGCGCATTTAATTTATTCCTTCACTGAAGAAAATAGTTCCAGTTCATACAGTCATGAACATGTACGTTAAAAAAGATAATCAATCCTTACAGATGGTAGCTTAAAGCAGGCTGAAAATAAACCTGAATGCGCCTTTAAGCTCATTCTTTCAACCAGCTTGAAGTCGTTACCTGTCTTAAAAACTAGAATCAGGCTCTGAATTAAGGGTTTAGAAAGACGTTTTGTTATTGTAGACATTATTTCCCTTCTAAACGGGCATAGACTGACTTAATTGTTGTTATTGCAAACAGTTTGGTACCGATTCATACGCCATACGCAGTATATCCCAGCATCATATCAGATCAAAATTGTTTGACACTCATTTATGTTTTATAAATACTCTACATGTAACATAATATATCGTGTTTCTTTTGTTTATTGCATACGTTGGCTATGATATTATACTGGACATTATGAAGTTTTTCCGTCTGATTTATAGATAGGCTATAGAGTCTAACCACGATAAATCGAACTCGCTTACGTGAAATTTACACGTATTTGAAAGTTTAAACTTGGCTAATAGCGATTAAGTTATCGCATTTCAATGAAAGAGTTTATAAATGAGTATCGAGAATCGACTATATAGCACAACCACTGTTACGAGTTATTATATATTCTTCGTCTAAGAGTAAATCAGCACGTTCCGTACCGTATGGCATGTACTATAATATGGGCTGAATTAAAATGAGATGTTCGTATGTGCCATGGAGTTAAGATATTATAGATTTTTCTATGGAAAGACGTGAAAAAAACAGATATGTTACCATAGAAACAGTCTTAAGGGTATTATCAAATCAGACATTCGCCTAAACTGGGGTAATCTATATGAATCAAATTATAATCCCACAGCGGATCCATTAAATATATAATTCTTGAAATTCAAGGCTTAAGGCGTTTAAGTCAATAAATGAAGTCTACATTGGCCAATATCGTATAAATTACAGCTATATAAATTAATTCAGATGCATGAGGTGTCAAACAGTGTAGGTCAAACCCAGCCGCCATGTCTTTGACGCGGCGGCTGGCCTTGATCTACACTGTTTGCAATGGAATAACAGCTCATGTCTGCTCTTAAACACGTCTCTTACTTACCTAACATTTACTGGCATTGGTAAACATGGTAGATCCTGATGTTAGTAATTAGGGTCCAAATTATGTTTACGAATACATTTATCTTTTTAAATAGTAATGTATTCTACAATATTGTTCACATAATTGGTATTCGTATAATTACTTCCTGACATGATCAACTTTACCATAATTATATCAATTATAGACACTGTAGCTAGCAGGGATAATTAAAGTATGACAAGGAAGAACATGTATCACAATATCAAATATTGCAATTGTTTTTTCTACAGAGGAGATTTTAAAGCAAATTCTTATTACGTTTTGACAAGTTCTTCATCAATGCGACATCTTTACGAATGAATGCCCACTTACTGATAGTGTAAAAACCGTGCTGTAGGTTAACGTTGTTTTAGTGTTAACTCCTTTACTAAATGAAAACTTGCCTGTCCTATATCCTAACTTACTGTGCACACCTCAACAGATAAAAAGTTACAAGTTATAGTCTACTTTCAGACCGAATGACTGCTCAGCCGACTGTTCAGTCACTACCCTGATCATTGAGCCTTCTTGCCTAGCACACTATTTAGCACTGTTAACATATGGCACTGGGCAGTCGCACTAACGGGTCGGACCCTTCATATGTACCAGTTTTAACCCCTGGGTGGATTGAAGCGATTTGCGGTACATGTATTGCTGAAGAACATTCCTGTACATCATCAGAGATTCGGAAAAATCACCTTGTCAGACATTTGGTCCGGCAGGGGATCAAACTTACGATCCCAGGTACCGCAGTCCAACGTGTAAAACTGGACTGCTACCACCAGACCTGACTTAACAAAACAGATAATTAAAGTAGGCGTTTAAAATATCAACTGTTTAACATTTGCATAGCGGTTAAATGATTGTAAAACATTGCCGCATGCAGTTATCATTAATATATAAATGGCTGACATCAACAAGAGCGACAAAGTGTTTGGCTCATTGTGCTGCGTCTGATATGCGTTAACTCTTTCCTCCCTTAAACTTTAAATGGACAATTCCGGTTTCCATTTTAGTATAGTCCATTTCTGACTTTTATGGGTTGTTTTTGTCAATGTTTGGCATCATAACAAACAGTGAAGACCCTGATCAGAGGGCTCCTTTCGGAGCCCTCTGATCTGGGTTTTCACTGTTTGCAAAGGACAAGTGTACTATTCACATGTACACTGTTTAAAAAGGACGCCTATATGCGGGACTAGGGTTCAAAGGGTTAACATGATTTTTAAATGGAATTTAAGTCGCAGCCTACACTGGAGTGGTTAAGAGTTGTTTTGCCAGCCTATTTCTAATATTTTAGACTCAAAATAATAGTTTGACTGAAGAAAACTGATACGAGTGCAAAATAATTAAGATGTATGTCAGTCATTACGTTACTTGTGGTCTTAGTGAGTCGAAATCGTTGGTGAACACTTTTACAAGTGTGCTTCTGTACTTGTTATTGATATTTGCTTGTCCGTTTAACATTGACCAAACACGCTACGCCATGAAATATCGATCGTTTGCTTGGTCATAATGCCATTGAACCCTTTGATAGTAAATCAACAATTGTAAAACTCATGTCCTTTAATATATATTATCTACATTTAGCCTAAACGGCATGAGCAGGTTTCATAATGGCCTGTCAAATGTTATTAAAGCTAATCCTGTCGTAATATGTTCTGTTGTCAATTGTTTGTCAGCCGATTTTGTCAAAGTATGATGATTGCATTTAGAAATATAAACACAACTTTTGAACATTTTGGATCATGGTCCGGTGTCTGCATGTAAATACCACTTTCGTTTTGATCGGAAGGCAATGGTTGCATGTCAAGTTGATTTTGTCGGTTGAAGGATCTGTGTAATAGTAATTCGAAATTCCGACAAGCAGTGCAAGAAATGATCAGAGTTATGTTCTTTTTTACTTGATGTTAAAACGATGTATTGTATGTATTGGGTCGGCGTGCTGAAAGGGTTAATATCGCGATGAAATTCCATAATATACTGTAAATATCCAAACATTTGGACATCGTGTTTAACTGCTGTGATTATCACGAAATTTTATCAAATATGATCATACAGTAGCCTGTCCAAAATATATAAAGTAAATAGAAGCAATCGGATCAGGGTCTACATTATTTGCCCCGTGCTGTATGTTTCAATACTTAAGATCATGTCGATACGTAGTGCTGTATGGCAGTCGTGTACGAAACCATACGTTGCCTGAGTATGAAAGGTTTAAAATGTCAACATCTAGTGTCTATTTCACATTAAGTTTAAAATAGTTTTCAAGAAACCGCCAATACCAGTTTCAGTCAGTTTAAACACAAACCATACTTTATGTTACTCAGCGTATTCTCTATATCCAAATCAAGTGGCTTATATTAGCTTAGCTAAGCTTAGCAAGCTTATTGCAAAAACATCACTTGTTAATGGTTAAATGAAATAAAAACTTCTCAAGCAGCATAAAATAAGGTTATCCAACGTAATCGTAAATGTACCCATAATGGAGAATTCATGTGAATAGTTATTTCAGTGGTCCAAATGTAATTAAACAGACGAGAAAAGCGAAGACCTACTTAAATGTGAGAAATGTACAAGTAAGGTCTTGTTTTGTATTAGAAGAATCTTTTAAATATTTATCGACAGGGAGCAATACCAACAGCAATGAAATATTACTTTTTCGATAGTGAGAGCTACGTTTATTTTACATCACTGACTCTTAAATTTAATGATTTACTAACAGGTTGTTAGTACATGATACATCCTTAACAAATATTGGATAATGCGTAACCCTCTGATTTCTTGACGTGAAAGATAGGGTTTTAGGTCATTTAAGAAAGGTGCGTATTATACATTATATCACATGACAAGATCACTAGATAGTCAACTGTTTTCATTTATTTGGAGAGTCGACCGTAGTCAAACATCCAGGCAACTCAAATTTTAAACCCAAGCTTCCCATGTCTCCCTTAAAACACTTATTTCGCCATGACTTGACTAAACAGCCATAGTCCTTTACCCCATTTCCGTTGTTGGTATCCACACTCCGGACCTAACAAAAACAAAAACGATGACTTTTTCTCTGTTATACGCAATATTTTAATCTGATAAAACTATTTACATTTGACTTTCAGCAATATATCAACTTGGCTTTTGGCACTTTCTCTGACATGGTCGGCATTCCGAACATGCAAACCAACTCTGTTAGCGGGTACACCAGACACACTAGTCAGGGATGACCTTTCAAAACCATTTGCACTCAAGTCCCAAAACATTAGCGAAACAATGCAAAAGAAGGTTTCAAACAATGCTAAACTATATTGAGCTTCAATATATACCAAACTAGGCTTAAAATTAGGAATATTCCCAACTGGAATTCAATTAAGTGCCAAACTAGATTGAAATTCAGGACATGAATAAATTAGCCTTTAGATAAATACCAAACTAGGCTTAAATGCAGGACATGCCAAACTAGGCTTGAATTCTAAGCAATACCAAACTAGACTTTAATTCCAACAATACCGAGCTGGGTTTCACTTAAATAAGAAACTATGCCTGGAACACGGCCCACTAGGATCGACTTTTTTCCAGTCGAGGAACTTAATGTAGAAACCATAGGCCTTAATAATCCTGTTCACAGCTTAATTATTCAAACACCTTCTGGAAGCTTCCATTACTTTCAAATTAGCTGACTCCGTTGGTCAATTTCGAATTATAATATCCTTGCTTTAAAATTGGATTGGATTTGCTCAGTGATATTTGCTACAAACTGACACAGCTTTCAAAGAGGGATACGACCAAGGTCAACTTCATCTTAACCCTTTACCTGATTGTCTATTTATAGTAATGAAGATATGTGACTTCTTAAAGCAGATTCGGCGCATTCTGTTTACTTTCAGCCTGATTTAAGATATCATGTGCATGAATATAGACAGTATTCGCTATAATATATATTCATGACTGATTAAATTGAAACTATTTTCTTCAGCGGATGAATAAAAACTATTTGCTTAAAGGCTCTTCCATAGGGGAAATGGTTATTGTAACGAAGTACTGTGAAGATCTGCACCAATTGTCTGCAACGAGCGTAATCAGTATTGCTGATAAACTCATCCGACTATGGTCTTGCCACCACACGTCTGTCAACTCCAGGCCCAAAGTGATGCTATCTGGACGACTTCTCAATTCAGAAAATGCATGTTTGAGAATGGTCGGCCCGTTATCTAGTGGCTTACAGTTAACTAGGTTGGAGATAAAGGAAGAGCGGGAGAGATAGAGAGAAGTACAGAGTGCTGCAATAATCTTGATGAAAATATAAATTAAGATGTTTCAACAAAGTCAGCCAATAGTGCATCTCATTCATTTTCAATGGTGGAGCTAACCGATCATGACGAAAAGTCTGTTTATCACGTAAACATATAATATTATATAGTTCCGTAAATATCATACGGTGTACTGTGCATATTTTATATTAATTTTCGAATCATCAAAACACTGTACTACTCCACTTTTCTATAGCGAACAACGATCACGAATATCCTTGGCTGCAACATGTGTGAGATAAATTTGGTTACGCCACTCTAACGTCACTATCTATAAAGGCGTTAAACTACGTCGCTGGGACCCAAAGAAAGCATTTTACTTTAAACATATCTTAAAATCGTTGGTTATGTGAGAAAAAGAATCTGTCACTTGTCGATATTTAAGACAAGTTGATCTCCCTCTCGTCTAGAACAGAAAAGTTATAAATCTCGCAACAAGGCTCGCTTAATTCCATTTCAATTCTAGTTTCGTTTGAGATCAGCTTGTCTTAAACACCAACTCATGACAGACCTTATGTTCTATGGGTGAATAAAACCTAACAACACGTATGACGAATCGTTTTCCAAATAGCTGAGGAAAATATGAAAGTGTCAACTGTTGCTTATCGGATAAACAGAATATAAATTTCGTGTGTTTTAAGCAGTGGATTTATTGAACTCGTTGGATGAAATGATATCCAATTCGTTCAATAAATTAACTGTTGAAAACACACTCATTCAAAATCCTCTATGTAATATGGCTCCCTAAAGGAACGTGGAAATGTTATCTCGGAAAAAGGTAACAATTGCAATTAACTGTGTTAGCACCAAAATGCATTACAACGCTTCCCCTCTACAACGACACAATGTCAATAATGTTACTTTGAGAAAAACAGCTGAAGACAATTTTTAAGCAGTCGACATTGCACCTGTGGATATGTTAGACATTATTGTTCTGTGTATGGAACTGCGACAAGGGTCATTGTAAGGAGGGGGAGAGTCGTTGTCGGGAGGTTCGTTGTAGGGAGGAAGCACTGCACCATATATTGAGGCAAACGACTGCTAAATACTGAACAGAAATAAAGCAGAAGCTACTATACTACAGAACGTCCTAAAGGCATTAAACTGCTGCCTGAAGCCAATACAATTTGTTTAACATTTTGTGTGACGCCTTAATATGAATCTTACTGTATATTTAAATTAGGTACTTTACGAATCTCGTGTACATGTTTCTCATGTACAATGTTCCACTTCTGTAAAAATTCCTGCTCGGTATTTTAATTGTGTAGCCTTAGTAGACAATGCTTCCGATGGAATCTGTAGGAAATGTTCTGATACTACTTAATTGAAACAAATAGTTTTACCACTTCAGGATCAGACCTGGAAAATATCTCACTGCATAGTGTTTTATTAATGTCTGCAACATTAACACAATGATTTACGAGTTCAATTAACTATTCGTCTGGCCTTTACGAGAATATTGTTCAAGAAACAAGTGGTGGAATCAATGCATCAAACGAAAGCAGAAGATGCACACTTACTCCGTGCATATGTAGGTTTTGTCCAAGTCAGCTATAAACATAGATGAGTTATTTTCGATTTAAAAACCTCATTAATGTATAAATAGTTTAGATTTATACTGAACGTATAGTTACTCGTAAAAATATGTTGGCATCTTGATGATCTGACACGTGCATATCAAATATGCTTCAAGTTGTTATGAACTTTATCTTTTAGCATTTACTTTAATTTATAACATCCGCTCACTCCGCGCTACATACACTATCAATTGCGAATTTAAGTTTAATAAAGTCTGTATTAGATTGAAGCTCGATTATCGGGTTATAATTGTGAAAATAATGTATAACTAAACAGCGACTTTAAACTATATTCGAACCTTGTTAAGCGACCGCGGACTGAAGATGCATGCTGAGCGCTATAGCAACTTATCACTTATTCTAACACACTTCGCGAACGTCTCTATATAAACAACAAAAATTGGACGTATCTGTGCTTAAATTCTCAATAAAGTACGCACGCGCAGTAATGTCTGAATGTGACGTCATATGGCTTCGAAAGTGCGTACGCCACGAAATGTTGCGCCGCTGAGATGCTGCTAATTAAGTAACTACGTATCTCAACTCCCACCCGTGTTTTATTGCCACAATAAAACACTGGTATAACATCATTATACAGAGCATTCTGATTTAATTTAGACCTGCATTAGGCTATCAACTGTCTTGATTGCTACATATGTGTCGTGTTTTGAGTTGTCATTTAATGCAGTGTTTTGAAATACTATCAACATTCTGATAACTTACATTGTTCATATTGCACACTATGTTCTGACAGCAAACAGCCAATTCTATTTCAATATTGGACGAACTATTATTTGTAAAATGCCAGTGTTTATCATAATGGTATCAAATGTTAAATGCATTGTTAACCCTTTACCTGATAGCATTGTTTCTAGTATTGAAGATATGTGACTACTTAAAGCAGGTTGAAAGTAAAGCAGAATGCGCCCTAAGGCGCATTCCGCTTTACTTTCAGCCTGCTTTAAGCTATTAACTGCTAGAATAAGGAAAGTATTAAATATGACACATATTCATTACGGTATAATTTGGAACTATTTTCTTCAGCGGAGGAATAAATTAAACACGCTAAAAGTCGTTTCTATAGGGGAAAGGGTTAAAAAGAGAAATTTAATTAAATTGTAAGTTAAACAAAATGGTTTGCATTCTGTGTACTGTAATGTCAAGTATGCAGTGATGTGTGTCCTACAAGTTATCTCTGATATATGTCATCACGGAATAACACACCATTAATATGTGTCATTGTTGTGTACGTTACGCGGCGTCTGATCAGGTCCCAAACTGTTTGCAAATGCGCTTTATGACGTCCTTGTCAGTGAAAAGGTTGTAGATAAGGTGCGGATAACGTTCATCTCTCCCTATCAGCGCGTTTGTACTAAATCGATTTTTGTCATTGGAACCAGATTAACCCATTTGTGCCAAAGTGGATTCTTCCATGCTTATATACTGGATAAGTCAATTTATTATGATAAAGGATGCCTGGTCAAATTTTTCATTTTCATTGTGTTTTATGTTGAATTTTCTATCAGCAAACAGTGAAGATCTGATCAGACGCCGCATAATGCGGCGTCTGATCAGAGTCTATACTGTTTGCCTATGTTGATCGTGGGCACAAATGGGTTAAACACCGGATCACTCAACGTCTTGTCACGCTTTTTACGATTTAAAATCAGATCAAACCAGAATAGTTTATAGCATTGCGTATATACGAGAAAGATTAACCCCAGTCCCAATGTGTGCTGCACTAATCCAAAGCCTGTATTTGACGTTCACAGTATTTTAGAATGTACTGTAGCTCGATATTTTTTTCTTAACAAAAACAACACTTAGATACGCGTAATTTTACAGTTGGTACGATGTTAACAGTATTATTTTCAAGTTTGATTAAGTTGAGGAAACTTGCTATAAGGAATGACGACTTCTTGAAATTCGACTATGTTTTTTCTCAACTGAAAACCGTGTTGAGCTGTATTACACGCCAGGCGACCTAGCGTTCTATCGATTGAATTTGGCAAAACGGTAGGTTAACTATTTCACTCTCAATTACGTCATAAAGCGCATTTGCAAACAGTTTTGACCCTGATCAGACGCGGAGTAGCGCGGCGTCTGATCAGAATCCAAACAGTTTGACCTTTTTGTTTTTGAAATTTCTAGTTATACTGCGAAAAATTTAAATTTGAAACAATCTTGCAGACAACAATATTGAAAGAGACGACAATATGGCGTGAAAGGTTAAAACTCTAACGATAGTTTTGATCATGAAAGGGTTAATGTGCCTCAGTTAGCAATATGTCTTATAGAGGAAGTAGGAAATGGTATGTTCCGGCTTGATTTTAACACATAGTTCGTATACTTCAAGGTCGGTCATTGACAGTGTATCACCGTGCAGTATTCTATAATTGTCTTAAACAATAACAGAATGATGCACGAGTTCAATAAACTAATCATCACCTAGTGTTGGTAGGATATGTGTGTAATACACATGCACATGTAGTTAGAGCTCGGAAAATCTGGAAGGAATAAATGAACGATTGCACATAGAGTCGAAACTTGATATTTCCAACTCGATTAAATTGATCGTACCTATTTATCAATTGTATATATGCTTATTGCTTAAGACGAAAATAACAGTATTTAGAATGTAGTGTAACTGTTGTTGTACAGGCATAATTATGTTTAACTATTATTCTGCCGAAATATCGTTTGCTTTGAAACTGTCGTCGGCAAATGTTGTCAAATTAATACTTATACAGTATGTCTTTAATGAATGAAATCAAAAGACGAATGACACACATTTTGTATGTAGGAACACTATTCAAAGGGCTATAACTTTTGTTATAAAGTTCACATCTCAAAGTCCAAACCTCATTAAATGTTTCCTATATAAGTTGTCCATATGTAACAGTTTGGAGCAAACACAAGTAGTAAGGAAGCAGAAATTAGCTGCACACACTTTTTTCTCTGGATATTCTATGTAGGGAAACATATCAAACGCCATTAGGTTGAAGCTCAAATTTCAAACCGTAAAACATATTTTATTACAAGTAGATAATCTGTGAAATTATGAAGAAAATGTTTCCAGTAGTGTATGAAACATTTTAACAGCATTGGCTACTAATTATCTTTGTTTACATTACACAGGTCTCTTATACTACCATTTTGAAAATATTTAAAGGGCCAAACTTTTTGTCAAATATGAAGCAGCTCAAATTCACAACAATGAATACCTTTGAATAAGAGTTGTTAGTATGTGAAAGATTAGAGCAAATTCGCAAGTAATGTAGGAGGAGATAGCTGCGCAACGTGTCCCTGTATATTGTATGTGAATAATTAACTAATATGTGAACGTTTGGAGCGAATCCTTCTAGTAGCGTATGAGACGTTAGCTGTACAAACATTCAATAGCATAGACATTGAATCACCTTTTATTTATATTACACAGGTCCATTATAATAATATATTGAACATATTAAATGGGCCAAACTTTTTGTCAAAAAGTGGCAGCTGAAATTTCCAACCACACTCTCCCTATAGGTTATTCTGCGAAAGTTTGGAGCAAATCCTTGCAGTAGCTGCAGTAGGAGTTAGTTGTACAAACTTTCTAACACAAGGACAGACGAACGGACAGACACGCAGAGGGACGGAAACAAAAACATCAATATATCAATATATTTTTTATTTATACAGAATCTGCACGCTGAACTAGGCGACAATGAACATGTCGCTGTATGCAACTATAAATTAAACGCACATATCTTTGCAGTTCTTGGCGATCGGGGTTTGGATCCATACACGGTTTACGTCTCTCGAAGTTATAGCTTTACTAGTTAATAGTTTAGTTTAAACATATTTTTATTCCCTCAAATATGCATGGACTTGGGGTTGGGTCACAAGTTATAACAACATTAGATCCGACCCTCCCCCTACAATGTAAATATACAGTACAGGAACAATGGCATATAGGTGAAATATGACACAATTACTTAACTATTTTGTTGAAGAAAAGTACTACAGAAGGAAAGAAAGAAAGAGACAGACTGTCAGAGAAAGAGAGAGAGAGAGGTGTAGCTAGATATACATTCAATTCATTCATGGTGATCAAGGGACAATCATGGTTTTACTAGTTTATTGTCGGGTAAAACCCCTTTTAGATCTAATCGAAGCAAGATATATTACCACTTGACTTTGCTTTTCATATTATGTATGCATTGTTTGTACGAGAGTTGTTCAAAAATAACTTGAAAATAATAGATGCAAAATGCATGTGTGATAATTCATTTTAAAGAGCAATTCTTCGCCAACATGATGGTAAAATGCATGCTAAGATCACATAATTTGACAAGTCACAACATGAAACTAAATGACCCCTACTCGAGGACACTGTAACAAAGCACTTTTCAGACATTATCTTTTGTCGAAATAATTGTTAAGGGTGTATCAAACTCATGAATTTGGGAAATGTTCAAAGTATATGAAAACACTCCATGGTGGTTTTGTATTGAAGATCTATTAAAGATGATTGAAAAAATAGACAAAGCGTACATTTTGGTGAACAACATTTGGCTCTACGGCCATGTAAATTTTACCCAAACCAATTTCTCTTATTTTGTCGTTTTCAAAACAGCCCGCCCCAATAAAATCCTTTCAAATGAAAACAAATATGATAATTTGGTTTTGTGTTATTTATTTCCTGTCTATGGTAGTATTTCTTCATACAAAAATAATTTAAGAGAAATCAGGCACCAAATGTGAACTTTATAAAGCTCTAACTATCATCGATATGGTACTTTTTTGTAAATTTTTTAAAGGGAGATAACTCTTTTAACTTTAATAACTCAACATTTTCAACACTGACCTTTCAATTTATTTTCATTTTTCAACTGCCTTAGCATGGGCTTTCATCTGGTAGAATATAACAAAAGGTTTAATACTAGAACTATTTCATTTTCCAACTTTTTTAGTTGTTTCATAAAATAAAAAATCTAATATAATCATGCCCTATTAAAAGCATATTTTTGATATTCAAGGATCCATATTGTTCAAACATGGTGCCTGCTTTGTCTAAATTTGTTTTCTATATGTAAAAATACCAACATAGACATGCAAAAGATAATGACACCCAAATTACAATGTTTGTTTTGTTTTGAAATAGATTTTACTGAAGCTTGTACTCTGAATGGGTACATTTTGAAAAAAGTCCGAATTTGACATACCTGTTTCAAATCTCTGTAGCTAAAAAACAAGGACACCACCATATTTATATCTTTTATTTATTTTTTCATTCATCATAAACAGCTCTTCCAAAAAAAACAATGATAGAAAAAAAGTTTAATACTTTGAAAAATTCGCTTATGGGTTTCATACACCCTTAAATACTACAATTTCAAAAAACATTTTTTAAATATATCAGTTTATGGCTAAATTTTAATGTAAATAAGATTGTATTTCTATTGAAAGGTTTAACTGTCTTAAATCTTATTTTTGGCAAAAATAATATTCCTGATTTTTGCTAATGACGAAAATGGACATGTTTTCTCGAACGCTATAAAAATGTTCTAGATCAGTATATCTACAATTTCATTTTAAAACATGAAATTCTACTTCAATGGCTTCAATAATAGCCTGGTTTAATATAAAAAATCAGTTTGTGTTTTCACGAACTAATTGTATACAAAACACTAGATTATGTTTTTATCATATTTCAGTACGTGTTTAGTATAAGCTCTAATTTAGAACTGTGTAGTGCTTGTATAGTATTCTAATTTTATTTGACAGAACATTTCATAAACTTATTCAACATAATAAAGCCGTAATAATAAGTATCAAGTATCAAATTGTGTTCAGTATATTTACTCAACAATACACAAAAAAGGTTTAGTGTCCTCGAGGAGGGGTCATTTAGGTTCATGTTGGTGCTGATCAAATTATGCGATATTATCGTGAATTATACCACCGTATCGGCAAAGAATTGTTCGTTAAAATGATATATCACACATGCATTTTGCACTTATCATAATGCAGTTATTGATCCAGTATCAAAAATATTTGAACTACCATTCGTAAACTCGAATTGTCTATGTTTGAAGTAGAATTTGAGTTAATACAGTTCTGCTGTGTGCTGATATAGACACACTCACTATCTGGTTTCATATTTTCATTAATTCTTTGTCTTAGTTTAACAAATAAGTATATTCAACTTTGAGCAAGCTAAGCTCGATCTAGCTTGTATTTGCAAATATTTCGGATCAACCCTTAAGGCCGAATAGCTCGGAATCTATTCGGATCAAAACTTGTTAAGAGTTTTAATATACCGTTTAAAAATATGAATCGCTTTGGGTTTGAGACATTCCACATACATCATACTTGAATAAATTGATACTTCAGCACAAACATGGTAGAGAATATTCATAATCTAGGTCATACGTCGTTAACATTTTTAGAACTATTCCCTTGGCAGTATATCGATTTACCCATTGTCTAAGAAACACAATGCTTATATAAAACTGTTATTTCTGTTTGTTTTGTATAAGTAACGAATACGTGGCTGTTCAATTTATTTTCCTGCCTAGCGAATGTTATATTGTTTCAGTTTTCTGTTGGCTATGGATATCTTGGTCATGCCATTCATATACAATACCAATTTATCATAGGAAACATATCGATTATAATACATGATATTAGCATCATAAGCTAAATTATTCGAATGGTTTTTCAACACACATAAAAATGTTACAAGAAACTATTTCTGATATCAGTGTAGTACATTTTGATAAGGGAGGTCGGACCTCGGATCTGCGTTCTATTTTAAACAGAATGTGCTAGGGGCTCCTCCCTACCCTTGTCAATATCTTAAGATATACTTGGTGTATAGCCTGAGAGACGATCTGGTAAATGTATCAACACACAGACACACACACGCGCGTGCGTATTGC
Source organism: Gari tellinella (assembly GCA_922989275.2). Lineage (NCBI taxonomy): Eukaryota > Metazoa > Mollusca > Bivalvia > Cardiida > Psammobiidae > Gari > Gari tellinella. The sequence goes on from OV277866.1 coordinate 71,428,970, forward strand.
CATTTATGTAGCACACTGGTTCCCAATCACTATGAACACTGTCAATTTCGTAAGTACAACTGAATCATTAGAATTTGTCAAAGAAGTCACTCATGTAGGCCACTCGTCACAACTTGTGATGTTGTTATTACAAGAAAAAATGAAGACTGTGTGTCAAATATCGAAGTCACTGACCCTGGAATATCTTACAGTAGTGGCAAACTCTCTCAAGACCATTTCTCTGTGTCTTTAGGCGCGAAGGTAGAAAACCTTCATCCATCAAAAAACATGTTTCATATCGAATGCTTAGGAATTTTAATCGTTTAAAACAGATATCCTAAACTCAGATGCAATGAAAGAATTTCAGAAAATGACAGATATTGACGAAAATGTCAGTGTACATACACAGGAACTTACATCACTGATCAATAAGTATGGCTAATTGTGCACTAAGACCATAACCCCCAGGCAATCATGCCCATGGTACACCAAGGAACTTTACGATGCAAAACATTTAAGGCTGGAATCTGCGTATATTCCAAAAGAATTCAAAAGTTGTCATGTAAGACCTCTTTTGTAGAAACCTGACCTCGATACATATGATCTTAAAAAACTACAGGCCGTTATCAAATCTGCCATTTCTTTCTAAAGTATTAGAAAAAGTAGTAGACAAACGCATTGAATCCCATCTGACAACAAACAATCTGCACGAGCAGCATCTTTCAGCACCACTCTACAGAAACTGCTCTTCTTAAAGTTCAAAATGACATCCTGCAGTATCTGGATAAGAATGAAAACACAATTCCGGTGATGCTTGACCTATCAGCCGCATTCGACACAATTGATCGTGAAACATTACTCAATCGCCTTGAAAAGGACTTCAAAATTATTGGAAACCCACTTAAGTGGATTATTTGTACCTGAATGACCGTTACCAAACAGTCGCAGTAGATACAGAATTATCAGCTCCAGTTAATTGTAACCTAATACTCTATGTAGGGCTAACTAGATTTTCAAAAAGAATTAATCTGAGTCAAAATAAAAATGAAATAAAAATTGAGTATGAATTTTTAATTTTTGAAAGACGTTTGATAACTGATCAGCGTCTTTCTGTTAGCGCGTTCATTTTTACATCCGCATACTATTGTAATGTTCGGTTCCGTGTTGTTTTTCGGTATATAGAATAGCGGCGAAACATGATTTGTATTACGAACTCGTTGCATTGATTATATAGTATTGTTATAAGTAATAATAAAGTATTAAATAAATTATTAAACCTCTACTAGAAACCAATCAATGGCAATTATTCAATAATGGTTAATTACAGTACGGTAATCCCGGGTACGGGAAATGTTCTCAATGACCATGATTTTATATATAAAGGATAGCGGCCAAAATTGCCTCGGTGATAACAAAATTGTAATATAAATAATAATAAATCATGCAATAAAGTATTTAACCTTCACCAGACACCATTTCATGGCAATTATTCAATACTGTTTCATTACAATACGACAAACTCGGGTACCTGAAAACTTCTCTGACCCTCATTTTAACACTTCTGAGGGAAATGTGTTTCAGGCTATGGACTGTTTAAAACAGGTGAACGTAAATCAAAAGGCTAATTTAAAAGCTTTCTGTTTTACTGTCACTTTGCTTTTCGCAGTCACCTGTCGTAAACGCAAAAAACATAACACAATTTATTTGTCGTGATAGAGAGGCATCACTGTATCATATCATCAGAATCCATAGCATATACATTGGAGAAGTAATCACTGATTCTCAATAAGTAGGTCCATCACAGTAAAACAAATCATAAAAAAGAATCGGAAATAAATCAGCATGTACTTGCTCGTTTTCAATTTCACAATGTTTAGAGAACATAACTTTGAAAATTTGAATGCAACACTCTTACCGTTTTTAAGATACTGGTATTTGTAAAATATTAGGCATGTGCGAGAATTTGGCTTTGTTAAACCTTCGTAATTTGGTAAGTATATTGTAAGATAAAACAGTATTGTTTGTGTGTATATACTTTTCATAAATTTTGATGATGATATTTTCACATTGATGTTGGGGTTTTAAAATAAAATGAGACATTGTAGATTAGATTTCCATTTGTGTCTGGAAAAATAGATAATCATTTATATATTTTGATATGTTGATTACATTGTGTCTGCAGATTACAGCATTGCCGTTCGATCTTTATTAAAAAATAGTATCATCAGAATAAAAGCTTAATAATATATAAAGACACCAACGTTGTGGTCTCTTTAATAGGATAGGTTTATGTTTTATTGCCATACTGAAACAGGAAATCACACAAAAAGAAAAAGAGTAACCAATCAACAGGTAACGAAGGTTTACTCAACTAAGCAAAACGTACATACATTTTTTATTTGTTTTCAAGGTTTATAGGTTATTATGTCAAATCTGCTTATCAACATACATTTTGAAACATCTTTGGTCATATCAGACTTATTGATATCGAAACTTAGAATAATATTTGAAATAGTATCATTGATACATTTTACTCTTATGAAAATACAGCTATATGCAGACGATATGATCGGAGTGAAGAGGTAAATGCTCAGTTCATTATACAGTGGAGAAAAGTTATTATTTCCCGTTTAAACGCAAACGAAACGCAAAAGCGTAGCAGCAAAATGTAGGAAATTGCAACTTGTTTACATTTATCATGATTTATTTTAAGCTGAGAGGCAAACAGTTCGGAGCCTGATAAGACGTCGGGTTACCCGGCGTCTGATCTGACTACAGACTGTTTGTAATGGAAATAATAGTTTAAGCATAAACGCGTTTATTGGTCAATAATAACGTTTTCTCCACTCTATGCACCAGTCAATATCGTATATGCTTTTGAATTATTAATGTCCCGCCACCTGATAGTAATCAAGAAAATCAGAATTTGGGAGAAAACCGGAAAGGTGATAGAATAGCCTAGCAAAAAAAGGGACGTTAATTAGTCTAGCTGTCATTGCTGTTTAGGGCGGCTAACATGATACAGATGCACCTGTGTTAGGCGGCTACCATTTGAAAACAACATGACAGCATCCTTAACGACAGATGGCTGTTTAATGACTGACACAGAAATAAGAGAATTGTTAAGGTGTTTTACATTAATATGTTGTCTTATCATCAAATAGTACATTGCTTATTAACATTCTTTTAATATTAAGGAGGCTAAATCACGATTTGTTTTATACAAAGCTGTTCCGTAATTGTTATTTTTCTATCAGAACGAGATGGTGTACCTTTATAGACAGAAACTGAAAGTGCTTATATGTACATGGACTGTTATCGGATGTAGACTTAAATCATTAAACGCCACTACTATAGCCTATCTAAAACAAGAACGAGTTTCTTACTCGTTAAAAGGAAATGGATTTAACCTTTTTACAACGTAAACTGTTTCCTTGCTTTGCAGACAGACAGCAACTTAGAACAGTTTGTAAGTTAGACAGAATGCATCTTATTCTGTTTTACGTTCGTGCATCTTTAAGCTTCTATATTCTAGAATATATGAAATATTTCCTCTGTAGCATGTTCATTACCGTTTAAAATATTTTCCTTAGAGGACGGAATTAACACACTCGTGCTATGTGGTTAAAACAAATACAATGCAATCAATTGATGAGACTTACAGGTTGAAAATGTCAAAACAAATTCCGATAGCATTTGTTCAAACAATATGCAAGTCTGATCAAAACTCATAGACATCATTTTTTAATATTCTCAGACCTGTGTTTGATTGAGCCACAGTGTTCTAAATAGGCGTGAAAACCCGGCACGAAATGACTTTGGAACTACATGTGTATCTAATAAATTGTTGATGCTTTATTGGTGTATCTTTCTATGCATGTGGAACAAGGTGTTATATATTCTGCCCCGGCCCTACCGTCTGTCCATGGGCCTGTGGTAGTCTTAGTGGTAAGGATAAAAGCCTCTTACCTCAGGACGTAGGCTTGAGTCCCGCTCACTGTCGTGTTTTCTCTGTCTAATGTCATAGAGTTGCCATTTACTTACATCTTGTTTACATACTGACTACTGCTGTTCAAGCTAAGCCAAAGGTCGTTAATGTATCAAAAAGACATTGAACTTGACCTTTTCAAACCAACGACTCTCCATATTGAACAAAGGACCTCAGAGAGGAAATGAGTTAAACACAAGCAATAACCAATTAAGATATACATGTATTACATGTATATTTGATCTTTCTTAATTATTATTTTTTTAAATTAGCTTTCCCATCGTGGTTTGCGGCTGCCATATTAGATTTTGCTATTGTGGAATTTGACCTTTCTGAATCAAAAACACCCAAGATTGCACAAAGGGCCTCAGAAATAAGTGCCACACCAAAATATTATTAATTTAGAGGTATTACATTTGATAATTCTCCAAAAAAGAAAACAAATAGCTTTTTCAACATGGTTGCGGCGGCCATATTTGATTTTGCTTCTTTTGGAACTTGATCTTTTCAAAGCAAAGACACCCTAGATTGCACAAACGGCATCAGAAATGAGTTCTACCCTAAAAAATAATCAATTTAGAAGTATAGCATTCGATTTTTGTCCAAAAAACAACAAAATTAGCTTTTTCAACATAGTTTGCGGCGGCCATATTGGATTTGGCTATTGTGCAACTTGACCTATCCGAATCAAAACATCCCAGGTAGTAGAAAAAGCTTCAAAAATGAGTTCAACACCCAAATATTATCAATTGAGAGGTATTACATTGGTTTATTCTCCAAAAAAGAAACAAAATTAACTTGTTTAACATGGCTTGCGGCGGCCATAATGGATTTGGCTATTGTTGAACTTGATCTTTCCAAATCAAAGACATCCCAGATTGCACAAAAGGCCTCAGAAATGAGTTCAACACCCAAACATTATCAATTGAGAGGTATTACATTGGTTTATTCTCCAAAAAAGAAACAAAATTAGCTTTTTTAACATGGCTTTCGGCGACCATATTGGATTTTCGTTTTTGTGGAACTTGATCTTTCCAAATCAAAGACATCCCAGATTGCACAAAAGGCATCAGAAATGAGTTCAACACCCAAAAATTATCAATTGAGAGGTATTACATTGGTTTATTCTCCAAAAAAGGAAAAAAGTTAGCTTTTTTAACATGGCTTGCGGCGGCCATATTGGATTTTGCTATCGTGGAACTTGATCATTCCAAATCAAAGACATCCCATATTGCACAAAGGGCATCAGAAATGAGTTATACTATAAAAAATAATCAATTTAGAAGTATTATATTTGATTTTTCTTAAAAAAACAACGAAAAAAGCTTTTCCAACATGGTTGGCGGCGGCCATTTTGGATTTGACTAATGTGAAATTTGACATTTCCAAATCAAAGACACCCCAGATTGCACAAAGGGCAGCAGAAATGAGTTCCACACCAAAAAACAATCAATTTAGAGGTATTACACTTATTTATTCTCCAAAAAACAAAAAAGTTAGCCTTTCCAAAATGGCTGGCGGCGGCCATATTGGACTTTGATATTATGGGAAACGTGACAGTGTGGCAGACAAGCACCTCGGTGATTTGTGATGTCTAGGGTCTCGTTAACTCACACCAAGTGAGAAACTCTCTCAACACCATTTTGCAAACGGGTCTAGAGGCCTAGTCCTGCACTATATGTAACTCTGAGATAGCAGATGTTATTGCAGCCATGAGGAGTGTTAGTAATAATTGACCTGTTAAGGAAACTGCGACAAGGGTCGTTATAAGGGGAAAATTGTTGTTTGGAGGGTCGTTTTAGGGAGTGAACACGGTATTATTTGTTTTGAAATTGCGAAGTCAAAGGCTAGAAGGAATTGCAAAAGTCAAGTGGTTTCTTTTGTCATTTTATTTAAGAAATAACAAATTCGTAGGTGTTCATTACCGTGCATTAGATCACAGTCAGGAGTTGAGATGTGGAGTCATTAGATCACGAGGCCTTTAGGCCGAGTGATCTAATTACCCACATCTTAACGACTAACTGTGATCTAATGCACGGTAATGGACACCTACGAATTTGTTATTTTAATTCTAACGTGACTTTTATTATAAAAATACTATTTATGTATTACGCGTATGGAGCAAATGGAACAGCGGATGGAAACGCCGGGCGTGTATTTCATTATCGCGGCGTTATATAGTTACGTTTCTAGGTATTCTTTGTCTCTATTACGTAGGTTTCGAGACGTGTTAGAATTAAGACTTATTTTTTTTTAATTCTAACGCGACTTTAATTGTAAAATTACTATTTATGTATTACGCGTATGGGGCAAATGGAACAGCGGATGGAAACGCCGCGCGTGCAGTTCATTATCGCGACGTAATATACGTTTCTCAGTATTCTTTGTCTATATGCCGTAGGTTTCGAGTCGTGTTAGAAAATTTGATAGTGTGAAATAAAGAGGTACTTAAACAGTGTTTAGTCCAATACTTAATTCAATTGGACTCGTACACAGCAGTCATAATCCATATTGGATTAACCTCTTTATATATATCGGATATAAGGCAATAAACTGCCCATCACACCACGTTCAGATAACATGATACTTACATATGGTCAACAGCGATCTGTATCTACCAAGATGATAACTACACACATAGTAATTTACTAAATGTTTACAATCGAACCCAAGGGAGAGTAACCCGATAATCCAAATATGACATATATATATATGATATATTATATGTACAGTACAAACTACAATAATGTTTTCAAATAGGGGGTGTCTGCAATTTCAATTACTAACAGTTCAATGCCCGACCGGGCACCGTTTAACTCAGTATCTGCTGAGGCACCATATCGTTTCCACTCGGTTCAAAACTGAAAGATCTATGTCCTTTGCAAACAGTTTGGAGCATTACTCTTGATCAGGATTCGATCTGACTGACACTTTACTTGAATCGTCAGATATGTCAAAATGTTGTAAATTTTTACTTTTTTGCATTGCGCTTACGGTCTGTCTTCGTTTAAACGGGAAAGATACAGTTTTCTCCAGTAGATAATAGGTACAGTGGAGAATCTGTTATTCTTTCCCAATAAACGCGTTTACGCTAAAACTATTATTTGTAGTGCAAACAGTTTGGAGCCGGATCAGACGCCGGGTAAGCCGGCGTCTGATCAGGCTCCAAACTGTTTGCCACCAAGATAAACAAGAATTATCAGAATTGTCCAAAAGTTGTACTTTTTTACGTTTCAGTGCTTTGCGTTTGCGTACGTTTGCGTTAATACATGTAACAGATTCTCCACTGTACAACTATTATATTGATTGTAAATACAGAATGACTCGTTGCCACAACCTCAATATAAACGGAATATCACCACAGTGGTTGATCCGGGGTCTTGTATCAGTTCGAGTTGGTTGTGTAATCCAGATCTCACGAAAGGCGCAGCCTCGAGTGTGATCTGGATTACACAACCAACGAGAAATGATACAAGATCCCGGATCACACACTGTCGTGATATTCATTTATTATATACCTAAACTGTTGTGGATTAGATCTAGATCTATATATTGTTCAACCGAATAATCAAATATACGCATACATTCAGGCCCCTATATGTCACAAATTCTGTGTTCATATGCAATCTTAAACTATTTATGGAAGTCATGTGACCACAAATAAATTACGTCATAATTTTTTTAATGATGTAATACTTTGTTCTCGATTGAATCCGTTATTTATCCTCGCTTAGTTCCAATTTGTTTTAAAAATAGCATCGGACCTGGAATTCCGAAACGTCACGCGCAACGCTGTTTTATATTAATAGATCGTGTACAACTTGTGTTGCATCAAAGCAGTGACGTCAACATAGAGTAGTATATATGCCATCTGATACGGACCATCTGATACGGAAAAAGATTGTATGGCCTGTATTCGCTTGATTTTAGAATAGGTATATAATAAATGTTGATACTCAAACAATTAAAGACGATTGCTAAACAATGTTCATAACGATTCACACTCTCAAAATAAATCCAGTCAGCTTAATATCGAAAAGATGAGGGATAAAAACGAGACATAAAGTAAAACCACTCTTATTTAGGAGCTCCCTGTTTTACTTTCACCTTGCTATAAACTATCACCTGTCCTTTATAAAATCAATTAATTCTCTTTAAGTGGTCGTTATATAGAGGTTTTACAGTGATGTATACAACTCACACATCTGAACATTCCATCAATGTGGACAACAATCATAGGGCCCCTACACCCATGAGCTTATCAGGTATGTATTGTTTGTCAGGTGTTTTTTGGCAAACACTTGTAGATATACTCGCAGTTGAGACGGGGCTTATAGATCTGCTCTCCGCGAATAATATTGTTGCTTTCAATGAGTAATGGCAGTAATGACTGTTCCTTCCAGGGTACACAGTATTCGTGTCACAATGTAACCTCTAATATGGATTATTAATACATGCATACTTATAAAATGTTCATTGAATATTAGAAAATACAGCAAATATAATGTATATATAAGAAATGAACTAAATATGTTCTACGTTTAAACGAAATAAACGACGGAAAGGATCAGTCAATTTACCATGAATCGCTAGCGCGGAATTTGCTAGTGGAATTTGCGAATCATTTTCTGTCGTTTATTTTGTCAGTTCGTTTTTTAATTGCAAATAAAAATTGAGGAGCTGTCTGTTTTCCTGTCACCGTGCTTTAAGCAGTCACCTTTTGCAAACATTTGATAATCAACAATATTATAGTGGTCGTAATAAGAGGTTGAGCTGCATGTGTGTTTTTTTGCACATTTTATTTCGAAAGTAAATGTGCTTACGCTAAGTTACATGCTATCAAAAACTTATTCATAAAAAAGAAAGACGGTGTGTTTGCTGACGATGGTTTTCAACATTCACAAGTACCACCTATTGGTGCACTACGGTGGCATTGTTCACATTGATTAACCCTTTACCTGCTGGTCGTGACTTTATTGATTTTTGCAAACAGTTTAGATCCAGATCAGACGCCGCGTAACGCGGCGTCTGATCTGGATCCAAACTGTTTGACACTCATCTTTAAGTTTCTTTACTTATAAAATGTATACACCTAAATCTAACAAATTTTGCAGACGACAATTTCGAAGCAGACGACATCACAGCAGGATAAGGGTTAAGCCGTAAAGATTCGACTTATGTGCACTATTGTTGAGATATGTTATCGGAATTTAGTAAAATGAGATACGGGGGAAATTGAATGATGCCAATTTTATATTCAATACCACTGGCATTAGCAACATTGTGCACGGATCTGTTTGCGGAGATATTTTTTGCCGAGCATATTTAAGAAACAAGTGAGATAAACTTGTACAGGGAAATAGCATGGTGTAAGAAACGATAGTTTACCTAGCAGTTGTTCTTAGATCTAGGGAAAATAGTGTTCAATACATTTCCAAACAGTATGGTTCCAAATCCGACACCGCGTAACGTGGCAACGGGTCATAATCCTAAAGGGTTGGCTTAAATCAATTTTGCCTAACTTGCTATGAAAGGGGCATACGCAAACAGACAATATCCTGACCAAACGTTGCATCATGCGGCGTCTGATCAGAATCTATGTTGTTTGCTAATAAGAGTTGCAGTATAAAACAAAACGAAGACAATGTAGACCAGGTGCGCTTGATATCGAAAAATGGACTAATCTAATATACATGTATACTCAGAGTGACTAGAAAGTTACTATCCATATGTATGACAATAGTTCCTTTACTACATGGCATATCGAGGCAATTCATTATATAGTGTATAGGTCGTTTGCAGTACAAACACACACGATAAATCGGAGATAGTTTTAGAATTAATGTACGTATTTAAATGAAATCGTGCATACTCTTATGATATGCCTATACCATCTCTGACTGACTAATGTATTTTCTTCTTTGTTTTATATAAATTTTGTGTCGCTAAAAAGTCATTTACGTAGAGTGTTATTGGCTTTATCTTAATCACGATTGCAATATAAGGGGGGCGTCACACCATGACGTTCTGGTCAACATTCTCTGGCGTTTGAGGAAACGTTGGTAGTCGCCCGTGGTCGCTGGGATAGCGCCAGAAGAGCGTTGTATGAACACAGAATAACGCTAGTGAACGTCGCTGATCGCCGGTAATCGGCAGGGAACGCTGTTCCGGAATTGATTTTTGAACCTGCATAAACGTTTTCTCTGAAACCAGGGTTCTTCAACGTTTAATGTAAAACTCTGCAAAACGTTGAAAACGTTCATGGAACGTTAGCAAGTCGTTACTCTAGCGTTACTTGGTTGTTACTAATCGTTTGCATTGCAGTGAACGACTCACTGGCGACATATCAACGACCGCTGAACGGCTACCTAGTGCACTCAGCGTGTGACTTACGTCCAACGAACGCCAACACGCCAGCAAAACGCACGTCTAGCGTTGATGAATAGTTCGTCGCGCATCAGTTGCACGTTAGCATACGCTTATGATTCCCAGTGGTATCTCACTTGGTCGCTGTTACACGCTAGTCATGCGTTAGGCACACGTTTATCACAAGCCAGATGTGTCATCCTAATTCTAGAACGTTAAAAAATTGAACGATTGAAACGTTCAGAGAACGTTGACCAGAACGTCATGGTGTGATGGTCCCTTTACATGGGAGAACATCACTAGGTAACATCTCCTGATTGTTTCTTCTGTCTCAGAGGTGATTCCCGTGCTGATATGTGATTTTGTAGTTGGGCAATATTAATTGTGCGGCCCGAGTAAATATTTATTCTGCTAAATTCATGAACAATTCGCCAGGAAATTAAAAGAAGATCATTATCTTGTCAAACTGAAGCTCTATCATTCCTACATAATCAGTGTTCGAGTTGTATTGTATTCCGCTTACGTTACGTGTCGTTTCCTTTCAGCTACCACATAACTTTTTCGAACTGCTCTGGATACATTCTGCTGAAACCGTGACAATTGTAAGTTAGTGTAGAGAACGTATGTATCTTAAAACATTCACATATCGTCTGGTACGAACACGTCTTCTGATATACACATTGATGATTCTTATAACCATGTTGAATAAAAAAAAATATTGTAAGAAGCAGAACTTAATATTAAGACTGAAACATTCAATGACTAACTTGCATTTGTTTTAATCACTTGTAAACAAGGCGAACATACATGCTCATTCAGTACAAATATAATAATAACAATACAACTTATTTTAGTCAATGAAACTATAAACAATGATATTAAATGGAACAAATGTAATAATGTATCAATACAATAGAAATTCAGAGCCAACATAGTTCAATGAATAAGTAATTTTGTATTCCTTTCGTGATATACATTTTTTCGTACAAATGAGAAATTGTTCATGGTAACGTCATCACAAACTGATGATATTATTAGATTGTCCACAAAAGTGCAGCACATGGCTTAGTTTGGGCCTAAAGTTTGACAACACTTTCGATAAAATGCATATCAGATTTACATATGAACCGTCTTAAGCAGCACATTTCGCGTTACTCAGGAATTGAAATAATCTTCATTTGAAACACCCTTTAGGGTGCTTCCTCAGTGTTGAGTTGAAATCAAAGTAGCCATTTTCTAAGCAGGAACTTCTGTTTATAGCGCAATTGTGTGAAAATGGGAGCGATTTTGCAAACAGTTTTTGCATTACTTTTGATTAGGAATAAATCTCATACCGAAACTTATCATTTCAGTTAGAAATAAGTTAATACCCTAGGTTATCACTTCACAACAGTAGATATTAAGTGCTTTTCTGGCGGTCGTAAAGAGTCGCTTATAACTAACCACCAACATAACTATAATTGACTGATTAGACGCCGGGTAACCGGCGTTGATCAAATTACAAACTGTTTTACACTCAGATTTAGATACACATTTGATTTTGCAATGTGGGTATGTTTGACTTAAGCGAGATCGGTTTATCGAAATTCAATGAATGAAATGCGGGAATTATCGATAAGCGAGTTCGAATTATCGAGTATAACGTGATATATAGAGGTGTTTCATTGTACATAACATACCTTCTCAAGTACCTTCTCAAAAACCTTTCACCTATTCTTAGTAACCCTTATTCAGCATACGTTTGTTTTGTGTCCACATATCACTTATTTAAAACTGCAGGGCTTCCTTGACTTCGTTGTTTTTAAAAAGTCAGTTGGTATATTGTGTTTAACTTGCGTTGTTCACTTGAGGTAAATTTATTTTTTAATGATAAGGGTCCGTATGTAATATTGATATACGCCTCGAGCATTTTGAATTTATATAACTTAATCTAATCGTGTCCTATATACAATGTTAATTGCGACGCATTTTTGCGATGTTTTTATGGTAACACATTAAGTTTTCTGTTCCGATATTTGATCATTGAATAAAGTTTAGGCCATAGAAACATGTCTTCGAAATATTATCTTAGTGTCATGTTGAACGTTCGTGAGAGCAATAGTGTGGGAGACGCTATTGTGCCTCCTTGAAACGAAATTTATTTGATTAAGTTGGGTTTACGGCACCATGACACCACTGGCACTAGAACAACAAATCTTGTTTTTTTTTAATTTAGCACCTGTATTTAAGCCTAGTGGCTACTATTATATTGCCTTTCATATAGATATAAAAAGTTATATAAAGGTCTAGTGACATTTAGATATCACAGCTCCTCAATATGACACCCAAGAAATTGATTTTTCTTTTCTTTTTGATAGATCTGTACTAGAGTAGTCTCTAAAGGTATACAAGCCTACTGTCTTAACTATCACATTAGAAATATAAAAATACTGCATAAAAGTCTAATATGACAATTGAAATAAAATAAATACATGTATATATAAACATATTATCATTTAGTTATTGTATGTAAAGGACATACTTGTGACACTGGAAACGTAAAAATATTGTATAGTGTAAATTTATATAAGCCTACTATCGTATAGTTAGTAAACATGATGCTCAAGCCTATTCGACCCCCGTTGCGCATCAACGTAATTTTTCGATATAAAACGCTTATCAATGCGAAAGTTACTCCGCGGTTTGGAAGAAAACATATTTAACTGTATAGAAATGGTAAGTTCTAGCCATGTAACATCCGTCTGTCCTAAATAGTAGTCGATGTTTGAGAGAAGATCACAGAGTTTGTTTTTAGTTACCGATCTTCGTACCCGTACTGACTTCCGGTGACCTCGTCTGACCCCGACAAAATGTTACGAGTCGTCTGATTGGTTGCTATGCAAGAAATGGGTATATCTTCACGAATGAATAACACATTCAATCGTGATATTTTCAGTGAAAGGTTGAGTTTGCACCTTGTACACACGTACGTTTTGAAAGCGCACGTACATCTTTCACCAGGGTAGTATTTACATGTATGTAAGGGGGATTACCGTGGACAACTTCCGAATCCGATATGGGTTGTTCAGCTTGTTGACGTAGACGTACGGGTTTTAAAATCGAACGATAAGTTCCTATTTATTTATGTTGGCCAAACATGCCAAATGTTTACCATTTATTCAGAATCTATAAAACCTAATAGGTGAACGGAAGAATGTTCATCGTGTTTTAAGGCCTTGCAATCTGCTTTTGTAAATAGAATATGATATATTAATTAATTCTGTTTATTTATCAATATCGTGCTGTCACCAAAAGAATGCCTGCTTACATTGTAAGACTTAAAGTTAAGTCAATCGAGAATTGCGATATTAGTCTTAGATTTATTAACAAACTTAAGTAATTGGCGCCATTTTGAAAATCTTGCCAACGTTTAACCCCCCCCCCCCCCCGCACACACCCACCTTCTCCCTCCTCCTCAGTTAATGTGTTTGTTCACCACAGTGTTTGTGTAACTAGGTGAGAAAATATGCAGCCGTAACTCGAACCTGAGACCCCTTGCTTAGTATGCTTACAGGCCAATAGCTGCAGTACTGTCCTCTAACTCTAGACCAAGGTCCGCAATACAATTACGATATCGCAACTAACAGGCCAAGTGCTCTAACAACTGAGCCACCGGTCGGTCTGCTTACACAATTCTCTCAACATTTAAACCGGCGGACGTAGTCGAGGGGTAAATCAGCACCTTACGACGTCAGGGGTTGTGAGTTTGATCCCCGCCGGACCAAGTCCTTCGGATGAGACTTTGTAAACCGAGTTCCGATGTAGGAGTGCTTTACACTTGGCATCTAAAAGAACCAGAGAACTCTTTCGATAATAAGAGTAGGGCATTGAGACCGGGTTCTCTGTATCCGCCCTCTTCTATCATTCCATCATAGGTGCTCATTGATGAGACTAGAAATTAGAATGTGTAGCTCAGTGGTAGAGGAGGTTGCGGGTTCTATCCCCGGTCAGGTCAAACCAAAGACTCTGGGTTTGAATCCAACCGTTGGCAGACAGTTTTCCCATTTTCACTTTGTATCACTGTTCTGTGCCACTGTAAGTGACAAATGTTTCAAAGTTGTATTGACAAGTGCTGAGATGTATGTATTTTATTGTTGTAATTATACCTGTAAAAATACTCCTACACAGCTTTATAATTTGAAAATGAAATGTGCCCTCATCCCAACTTTCCCAAGATACTCACATACCAAATTTGGTATCCCTGTTCAATGTGGTATAGGATAATAGGAGATATACTTGGTAATTGTCTTTTCTAATAAAGAGGTCAAATGTCAATGTGACAATGACCTGAAAATGGTAACATGTGACACCTTTCCAATATGTGACCGTGTACTCACAGTGACACACCAAATTTGGTATCTCTAGCTAATGAGGTGAATGTAATATGCTTCAGTCTAATTTTTAGATATACTTTGTTGCAGACAAGCTTTGCTCTCCAAAAAGAGGGTCAAAGGTCAATGTCACAGTGTGTCAGTGACATGAAAATAGTATGAGAAATGCTGTGGTCCCACGATGCGCACACAATTTGGTATATAATGTATTGGAGATACACTAAAACAAATCCCAGAGAAGCTTTTGGTTTGGTTTCCCTTGCGGAAGTGGTAAAGAATATATACTCTGGACAAAAAGCCAGATATTAGGATAAGTGTCTATTTAAATGTTAAATGAACCATTCTTTAAATACTAATTCAATGGTTTATAGAGATGTAATACAACAAAGAAATCAGTAAACAAATTTAATATTTCCATTTCTTTTTAACATGTTTAAAAATAGAAAATGTGTTTTATTCTTACTGGCATGTTTTATAATTCATACCTAATATAGCTCTTTGATTGTTTTTTTTTTTTTTTAATTTACCCACTTAATGCAGGTTGAAAGTAAATCAGTATGTGCCTGAAGGCGCATTCTGCTTAACTTTAGCCTCCTTTAAGAGACCATCGGCTAGAATAAAGAAAACTTTTTTATGATACATATTCATGACTGTTTTGTCTTCATTGAATAAAGATAAAATAAATGAAAGGTGTATTTATGGGGCCATGGGTACAAAGCATTTGGATTTAATGTCTTCACATTTAATATTTCCAATCAAGATCATCCAATATTTGTTTCTGGAATTCAAATGTCATAGCAACTTAGCAAGACACTGCACTGTCCATATGTATCTCCCCGGTCAAGATGAATATCTTTCTGCTAAATCTTTAGGACTCTCTGACTAAATCTGTTCATGTAACCTGAAATCACAAATTTTAGATATTACAAGAACTGTGACATATTTTTTTTATATAAATTACATAAGGAAGTTATGAGCAATGTTAAAGATTTCCATCAAATTTGATTCTAAAGGTCAATGTCATTGAGGGGTCAAGGGAAAAAAGTATATGTGAGCTGAAAGGTATTGTCCCCAGGGGTGTTGTATCCAAGTATGAAATAAATTGATTCAGTTTTAAGTCAAATTTGATTCTCAAGGTCAAAGTTATTGAGGAGTCAAGGTCACATAAGTTAGTCAGCTGACAGATCTTTGCCACAAGGGATGTTGTGACCAAGTATGAAGTGAATCCATTGACTAATAAGGACACTGTTTAATGGCCAATGTTAAAGTTTTTGAAAAATTAGATCCTCAAGGTCAAGGTCAATAAGGGATCAAGGTCAAATAAGTATACATCAGCTGAAAGGTATTCTCCCAAGGGGTGTTGTACCCAAGTATGAAACATAACCATTAAGTAATAAGGAAGTTTTTTATCAATGTGACAATTTTCGTAGATAATAAACAGATAATTACATGGGTGACTGGGACCAGAGAGTGTTATTGGCCCTTAGCTTGATATAAGTCCCCCGGGCCATTATCACTCTTCGACCCTTGACACCGTGTAATAATCTCTATAAATATATATCCAACTGATATTATGTTCCCCTTTCAGAGAGCAGACCATGGGAAGGTAGATGGAATGTATGCCTTCAGAGATACCAAAAAGCATTGACATTATAACAGATGCTACAGTGCCAAAAAATAGCAGCTATTATTTTAACTGACAATATCATGCCAAGCTGATGGGTTTTGTGTAAAAGAAAAACACTCTGAATTGTGTGTGGAGGCAATAGTGTTACTGAATTGTTGTAATTTCTAATTATGTGGTTAACATGCCATTCATGTTTAACATAATAGCTTCTTGTAAATTTGAACTGTACATCTACAGGATTCAGAGCACAGATCCAGAACAAGAACCACTACAGATATGAACTAGAAAAAAAGTTTTTTTTACATTTATTTGGTTTCAAACATTAACATAAAACAGGTAGTTGATCCCAGTGACCATTATTTCCTACTGGTTTATTTAGAAAATGGTGTTTTTGTAATAATTGTATTTATATCAACAGTACTATAATAAACTATTTTGAAAAAATCTTGCTTGAATGTTATATCTATCTATATCTTCTATTTATTAGCTCACCTAAGCTAGCTCAGGGTGAGCTTTTGCAATACTTGAATGTCCGTCGTGCGTCGTTTGTCGTCCGTCGTCAATAATTTTAGTGTTTACACTCTAGAGGCCACAATATTTAGCCAATCTTTCTAAAATTTGCTCAGATTGTATATTACCATAAGAGTTCGCATGAGTTTGATTATGGTAGCAGATTGATACAATTGATTGAGAGTATCTGATTTGAATTAAACAGTTCATTCTTCAAGAAAATAAAAAAGAAACTGAATAGTACATTTAAATGTTGGCAAACAGCGGATAGAAGATAATTATTTTGCTGTCTGTTGAAGCAGATTAACCATAGAATACTGGGATTTCAAGCCAAACAACTGTTCAAAGCAGAGACATTACTTTGCACTGATAGGAACTATTTATTAAGAAGGCCTTTATGATTTATGATAAACTTGGATTTAACATAAATTACCTTAAACTCTAGCCAATAAGGGATAGGATAGCCTGCACTCTGTTTCATCCTGGTCTTTTCTGGTTTCTGCAAAAAATAAGTTGATATTCAGTGAATAGAAGTGTCATAAACATACTACTGTAATGTACAGGAAATTTACTCTGTGACATCTTATAGCAAGTTGAAAGTAAAGCTGCATAATGCGCCTTAGGGGTGTCTGCTTTACTTTCAGCCTGCTTTAAGCTATCATCTGCTAAAATGTAGAAAAAATCTTATTATACATATTTATGGCTGCCTAAATAAGAACTATTTTATTCATTGGAGACATAATTAAATACATAAAGTAAAAAAGTGTATCTATAGAGTAATGGATAAACACACTAAAACCCTTTACTCCATAAATACTCATTTTATCGCTTTTAATTTATTTCTCCACTCAAGAAAATAATTTCACTTTATGCAGTCATAAATATGCACCATAAGAAATATTGTCCATATCCTAGCAGATGGTAGCTTAAAACAGGCTGAAAGTAAAGCAGAATACTGAATGACCGTTCAGCTTTTACATTCAGCCTGCTTCAATATGAAACGGATCTGTGGAGTAAAGGGTTAAATTAGGTGATTTACACACATGGGTAATGTGTGGAAAGCTTACTGGAGGCTGATTATGAGCAGAAATATCCTGTAGGAGATTTCTTCTTTAATTTCAGCCTATGCAAACAGTGTAGACACAGATCAAAGGAAACTTTTTTAAACCTAGTGCCACATACAGTCGAACTTCGATATATTTTGAACTTGTTTAACTCGAACTATCTGATAGTTCGACATATGAACTGCATTATTTCATGCTCGTTAAGTCGGACATATTTCAAAGTTAAAACGTGGCTGAGCCACGTTTTAATTTTGAAATACGGGTATGTTTGACAAAACCTACTTCGCCTGTATATACATCATTAAAAGTGTACATGTAAAGAGTACACTTGACTTTTCCAGTATACAAACAGTGTAGACCCAAATATAGCGGCCCTCTGGTTGGGGTCTTCACTGTTTTTATGCCCCCAACATCGACAGATACGGGAGCATACAGTAATCATCATGTCCGTGCGTGTGTGTCCGTCTGTCCGTTTCGTCTAGCATCAGCACCGCTTACCCAAATGCTTTGATACTTATACAGTTGTTGCATTGTACCATTTCCTATCCACCAATATCACCCAACTTTGATTTTGACCTTGACCTACTTTGGATGTATAATATTTTAAATAGGTTATTTCTTGGTTAACTAGAATTTACCGTTTTTTTCTAGCATCAACACAACTGACTTAATTGCTATGATACTTATACAGTTGTTGCATAAGACCATTCCCTACAAACCAATATCACCAAACTTTGATTTTGAACTTGACCTTGACCTAAATTGAACTTAAAATATTTTAAATTGGCTCTTTCTCGGTTAACTAGATTTTACCTTTTCGTCTAGCATCAACACTGTTTACTACAATGCTTCAATACTCATACAGTTATTGCTTTGGACCATTACCAACTCACCAATAATAACCAAGCTCAGTTTGACCCTGACCTTGACCTAATTTGGACTTAGAACAGAACATATTGTCAAGGATGCCACCAGGGGCATAAGCGTTTATTGAACGCGCAGTTTTGTTTTATGTTGCCATAAATTGTAACATTATACATCATTAACAAACAGTGTACCTTTGAAGAGTACAGCTGTCCTATGCAAACAGTGTAGACCCAGATCAGATTGCTTCTTATAGAGGCCCTCTGAATAGGGTATTCACTTTTTGTAATGTTGCAATAAAATGTAAGCAAACAGACTAATTTATATCGTGCCACATAACAGTGTACTACCTGTGAAGAATATACTTGTCTTATACAAAAAGTGTAAGCACAAATCAAAGGGATGATCCGGATCCTCATAATGTCATAACTAAAATGCTGGGAAAGATGTTTACAAGTTAATCAGGTGGGGAAAGAATAACCAGGGTGGATGTGTATATTTCAGAGGGTTATATTTCCTGTTACATCGGATACGGGGTACCTCATTGATTTTGAATGAATTTATCAATGTCTCAGTTTAAATAGACTGGCAACAAGATATGATCTAACAATAATATAAATTTATGCAATAATTTCTTTTATACAGTGTGCATAATTAGCTCTTAGTCTCATCAATGAACCTCTGTGACGACAAGTTAACTTTTGACGGGTGCCATCCTCAGGGTCTCATGGCTATAGGCCAAAAACAGGGAGGAAAATAAGATTTGCCTCATTCCTTAAACTCTCAGATTGAGTCACATTTACTAGTTAAAATCACAAAAGTATTGCTAAAAGTCATTTTGAAAACAATTTCTGACCTCAATTCAAACTTCAGGTTGCTATTCATCTAATTTTGAACTTTTCAAAATACTCGAGCAGCTGTTGTCTGTTGATTACGTTGTTTATACATGGCAGCTAAAACACTGGTTGGAAACATACATCGGATAATGCTATAAAATGAGCCGTATTTCGACACAACGGTAGCAAAAGGAAAGAAACGTGTAGTTCACGCCGTACACAGAGATGATGCACACTGAATTAGATATCTGGATTAAAGTCAAATTAAGTGTTTTAAAGATTTATTTTGGATACCAGGTTGGTGTATTTTTGCATCCTGAATCTATTGGTAGTCTTACTTTGAAAAATAATGACTTACTGTTTGAGAAATTTGATGCCCAACAATATCCGTCGGGCGATAGTTAACTTATGAAGCGAGATTTTCCTACCAGTAAAACGCATATTGCCGGTGTATTGTGAGGATATGGCAAAGACGAGAAATAGTTCCATATCTAACTGTACACATGTGGACTAAATCAGCTCTATGATCCCTCTAATCTGGGTCTGCACTGCTTTCATATGACATGTGTACGCTTCCCATGTACAATGTTTGTAAAGGATACATATTGTTGCAAGGGCACAATGGGCTAAGCCCAATATCAACATACTCATTATAGCACAGGTTATGCTATGTCTCTCTCCAGTCTATTATATGCATGTGGTGTGTGGACAGGCCTTTCAGGGGGTGGGGTGGACAGAACTTGCAATGAGCACATGTGTATATACATGCAGGAGTCATGCCACGACAATATCAAACCAGGCCTTATTGTTTTGCAAACAGTGTAGACCCTATCAGAGAGTCAGAGTATTGTCATTTGTCAGGTCTCACAATTAATACTTCTCTGTATTGTAAAGAGAACAACTAATAACCTAGCCTCAACAGTATCGACGTCATTTAGTGATTAACTCGCAGCATTTTCTGACCGCTGTTCTATGTGCAAAATTAATGATAAAAATCGGCATTGTTTCAAATTCAAGTTAACTTACCTTTCGATGATCCACTTTTATAGCTTTTGCTCTATTTGTTAGTTACGCCGTTGGTCGTTTTTACTTTCACGCATGATTTGGGATTTCCTGTGTTTTTCTTCCACCGATTTCGATAAAACAGCTGGCTGTCATTTTGTTCACAGCTCGACGTATCACGTGATAAATATTCTCCCGGAATCGGTCACGTTCCCGTAGCTAACGACGCTTGACGACACACCTCCAATAATTCGTCCAATGAAAACGCGCGTTTTATCCGACACTTGTGAAAATCATTTAAACCGGAAGTTAGTACGGGGAGTAGGACGCGTATTTTTGAAACTCAACTATCTAGTCAAATCAACAACCAATCTTTTGAACAGAGGTTTCTTAATGGTCAATAACTCGGCGTTTCTACAGAGTTAAATGTATTTTCTTTCTATAAAACCGAGAAACTGTCACGTAGATCTGCGTTTTATAACGGAAAATTACGCTATTCGACGAGGGGTGGTTTCGACGGCTCTTGGACTGCCGCACCATGTTAATCTAATAGACTATAAGTAGCGATAGTCAACTAGTCAACTATCGATAGAAGGCCATTTTTTTTTCTTTTCTTTTTTTATTTCTAGTTAGTCAGAATGAAGATCTAATGTTATATCTATATGACAGTAGACCTATATATCACATTTCTCAGTGACATTTGATGTATATATCTATTTGAACAGTCTATATGATAGTAGCCTCTAGGCTTA